>CAVLJG010000005.1:26930730-27630168 GCA_963669975.1 Acanthoscelides obtectus
TACTCAGTTTCATTGGTGTTGATTAATATTGTTACTTCGAAAAATACTACTTGACATCTGCATTCGTACCTGACTACACGGGCTAACATCATATCGATAAATTAGTTATATATATAGGAATCAGGCATGTGCCAATTTTGTTTTTTTTTCAAATCCTATTTATGAATAACCTACACATCGCGCGATGCCTGGATATTGACGCACGTTGTACCTTTTCATGCCGGGCTGGCCAATTCAGATTTTAAGTTACCTTAAGGCTTTAGTGTATTTGTTACTAAGAACGTTTGCTTAATTTAACATAAACTATACGCTGTGTAAAGAAACGTCCCAAACTTATGAACGCCCTGTATACTTGATCGAAATGTGAACAAAATGCTGCGCTTTGTGAACTAGTTTAAATTTATACATGTTCACAAAGAATGATCTAACATGACTGATCTATTCCAATCACTCCCCATAAATAAATTTAGCGTGTGCTATGAATAAAAACGCGGCTGCATTCTTAACCTTGTGTAATGGGCAAACCTGTTTGTTATTGCTTCTTTGACCTGAATTTGAGGAATAATTATAATGACATCAGCATTCAGCATTTGATCCTATGGATCGACGACCCTTTACTCACGATCAAGCGTCGAGTACCATTCTAACTTTAACTTATTGATTTTGCTTCTCATGGTAACAATTCTATATAAATATAAGGCGCGACAGAGCGTCAAAACCACTGGATTGCTCGCCCTAAATTTTGTATATACTAAGTGACATATAAATCCGAACACCCAGTTTAAATGGTTTTATTTTAATAAAAGTTGGTGAATGTATTTATCTTATTGTAAATAACAAGTGAAAAAATGTTCAGCCTTATCAGTTGGACATTCCGGTTTTTAGACTGCTTTTTTTTTAATTCACTAATACTCTAAAAATGAATATTTCAGCGCCGCAGTAAAGGATCAACGTTGGCGGATTTTGGTTCTTGACATCCTTTACGATCGGTTACGATGCCTAGAGTACGGAGACCTGTACGATTTCGACAACTTAGTGAGTTTGATAGGGGCCGTATAGTGGGACTTCGGGAAGCTGGACTTTCTTTTCGGGCAATTGCAGTTAGAGTGCAAAGAAGTGTAGACACTGTGGTTAGGTGTTGTCAGGCATGGCGTCGAGAAGGCTACGCAAAGAGCAAGGGGCACTGGACGCCGCCGTAGAACAACAGACCGTGAAGATCGCTGCCTAAGATTATGGCCTTAAGGGACCGTTTCTCCAGTACCAGGTCCATTGCAAATGAATGGTTTGCAGAACACGGAAGACCTATTGGCATGCGAAGTGTTTACCGACGAATGAGAAGTTTTGGCTTGTTTTCGTACCAGCCACACTGGGTCCTCCCTTTAACTCGAGAACACCGACGTAATCGCCTTGAGTGGTGCAGACAACGGTCACTCTGGGATCAGGAATGGGACAGTATTGTCTTTAGTGACGAGTCTCGATTTTGTTTAGGCATACACGATGGTCGTGCCAGGGTTAGAAGGCGACGTGGTGAAAGGAGGAATCCACAGTTTTTTGTTGAAAGACATGTTCATCACACTGTTGGAGTTATGGTTTGGGGTGGCTATAGCTTATGGTTCCAGGTCACCTTCAATCTTCATCAGATGTAACACGAACGCGCAGCGTTATATCCAGGAAATTCTAGAACCCCATCTTTTACCCTATCTTGACACCCTGGCAGATCCAACTTTCCAACAAGATAATGCCCGACCACATGTTGCAAGAGTCACAATAGACTTCTTTCAACATAATGATGTCACATTGTTACCTTGGCCACCAAGATCTCCTGACTTATCCCCAATTGAGCACGTGTGGGATATGATGGGTAGGAATTGCTCAATTTGCAACGTCCTCCTCAGACTCTAGAAGCACTTCGAGAGGAGTTGGTGGTTGCCTGGAATGAGATACCACAGGAGGACATTGACCACCTGATCAGAAGCATGCCTAGGCGCGTTGGAGAATGCGTAGCACATCAGGGTGCATCCACACATTATTAAAGGTCAAAGGGCTTTAAAGCAGTGCAATAATTTTGAAATTTTTATCATTTACTTATTATGCTCCATTAAGTACTTATACAAAATTTTATTAAAATAAAACCATTTAAACTGGGTGTTCGGATTTATATGTCACTTAGTATATTAATAGGAAAAAAATTTTCCGGAAGATATTGTTCAGGTGTTAGATCACTTGAAAAAAACTATCATTTTTTAACAAGTTTGCCTTGAAAATAAAAGATATGTCCAAAATTTTAATGGTGGAACCATGGCTTTGTAGCTATGATAACATTCAATTCTCTAAACTTTTCCTCATGTCAAATAAAACATTGATGAAAAAACGGCATTTTTGAATGCGTCAACTGCTTCTTCTGGTGACTGGAACCATTGACCACGCAGGCTGTTTTTAATTTTCGGGAAAGTAAAGAAATCGTTAGGACTTAGATCGGGACTATATGGAAGATGGTCCAATAATTCCACGTTTTCTTCCGTTAAATACTGCCTTGTTTCTTGGGCTGTGTGCGAGCTTGCATTGTCTTGGTGGAGGATGATTCTTCTTTCGGGGTTGATTTTTCGAAACTCGGTGATGACTTTTGGCAAGCAAATGGTGGTATACCAATCCGCAGTAACAGTTCTTTGCTCATTAAGAGGAATTGTTGCAGTATGACCCGCTTTTGACACAAATGTCGCGACCATCTTTTTCGAAACACTTCGAGAACGGATGACTTTTGTTGGCTTTTCTTCACCTTGGAACACCCAAACAGCCGACTGTCATTTATTTTGGTTCATAACAGTAAATACACGATTCATCACCACTAACAATGCTGTGCATATATTTTGAGTTTCCGGAATTGAAACGGTCAAGCGTTTTTTGACACCAATTAACCCTGGCTGCTTTCTGCTCTTCAGTCAACAGGTGAGGTATCCAACGAGAAACTAATTTTCTTACTCCTAATTCTTCATGTAAAATGTTTTGAATTGAGGTCTTTGAGATCTTCAAGGACGCCTCAATCTCGCGATATGTCACATGTCTATCTTCAATGATGATTTTGCGCACGGCATCGACGTTTTCCTGGGCGACTGCCGTTTTTGGTGCACCCACCCTGGGATCGTCGCTAAGACTCACCAGTCCACGTTTGAATTCTCCATACCAACGGAAAATTGTCGACTGATGTGGTGCTTCGTTGCTGAAAACAGACAGTAACTCGACAAGGCATGCTTGTTGCGATAATTGTCTCTGAAAGTTGTAATAAATTATTCCGCGAAAATGTTCTCGGTTGAGTTACATTTTTCTAATAACTTGGTGACACTTAAAAATTCACTGTAGTGAGAACACTGCACGTATTGTTGTGAAACTTTGAATTTAGGTTTACTAAAGAGTGAGGTTAAGATTCAGTACTGACGTTCTATCCGCGCGGCCTACTATGTTTCTATATGCAAAACTTAAAAGACATCCCTCGTATTTAGCATAATTTCCTGTATCATACATATTTTTCAAGTTTGGCCCCGACCAAGAAAATTTGCTATACCTCTTCAAGAAATTTTTCTAGCTGATATGTAATCTTATCATACAAAAAAAAATGTTCTCTTGCCATTATGTCTCTGGCGACTCACACTGAACTATTCCAGTGGTGCCGTATCAGTCATCAGTATTGACACTACACTAACATTAAGAGGTGAGACAATTTTTTTATTTTTTTTATTCAAACATTGGTACAATTGTATATTGTCACCGTCAAAATAACTTCCTTCTGAAGCCACACAGCTCGTTCTTCCACTTCCCAGAGCAGTGCTGAAGCTCCGATACTGGAGTAGCCTTTAGCCATTTGAATGTCTCAAATGAGCCCCCTTGAGATAATTTTTTAAATTCGGGAAGAGAAAAAGCCAGAAGGACCCAAGTCAGACGAATGAGGAGTGTTTTCACTGGCCAAAAACTCGCTTATTGACATTGCTGTGCATTATCATGAAGCAAGACTCACTTGTTCTTGATCTGATGAACGGTGGTGTGAGTGAAATTTAACTCTTCCCGATCATTCTGTCAGCCGATGACTTGAACGCACAAGATCCCGGATTCTGTTGATATTTTCATCGGTTTTTGAAGCAAGGCCGTCCGCTTCGTGGATGAATTACAAAGGACAATCGTGGGCATATCCGCAATGAAGAAATGCGAGCAGAAATAGTAGAATTGGTAACCCGAACGACCTGCTTATTGGCTTTATCAGCCCCAAGTGGATATGCATGGAAACCACCAAAGTGAAAACGTATGCCCATCGATGGACTTAAAATGATGAAATATGTTCAATACCCGCGTCGATCGCAACGAAGATGAATGATGTTGCAAAATGACCGCTTTCGCTAATGTGCGATTCTATAGATGTATGGAACGTATAGCTATCATCCTGGGTCTTCAACGCCACAGTCATTGTTAACCATTCATGTCATCTATATCACTTGAAAAATGATAAATCAAATCCAAGCGAATAACCAAAATTTCTGTGTTATGTACCGCGATTATAATATAGTTTAAAATGACATGAGTTGATGACGTCAGTTACTCGAATTGCTTGAACGCCTTGGTTTTAACCCTGGATTTGTTGCAAGTTGTTTATTTTAGAGAAGCGGATATATAATTACTGACTATTTTTATTATCACTTAATAATCGGTGCTTTTTCGTCTACAACGGTGGTATGGAAAGTTTAAAAAAGAAACCTTTCATAATATTAATAGCAAAAAAAAATTCCGGAAGATATTGTTCAGGTATTAAATCATTCATCACATGATGTTCAAAATTTCCATGGTGGAACCATGGCTTTGTAGCTATAATAACTTTCAATTCTCTAAACTTTTCCTCATGTCAAATAAAACATTGATTTAGCAAAAATGGTAGGAAAAAGCGATAAAAAAGATATTAGCGAAACCGTTTACAGGTGGACATTATCCATATTTTAATATTCATGTGGTATATGGCTACACAGGATACTTTGTTAAGCATATGAACTAGATAGTGTCCCCAACAACAGTAATGAGTATAACTAATAAAGTGCTCTACTTTATGCTACTAACTGAAGTTAGCCTGCATCAAGTTTCCCAAAAATGAAGCTGAAGTACAACAAAAGTATCTAATACCCGCCAAAATCTTAACTTGTCACATTTCAAATAATAACCAGAAATATAAAACTACTCGGGAGTTGGGTAAATACCACAATTTTACGGTGATAACTATGACATATAACAGCTGATTGATGACGTCACGTCGCGTTATTTGCTTGAATTTTTTTATAATGTTCAATGTTAGTAAACACAGGTTAGCTAACAACTTAACTTGTGTTTTGACGAAGCATTATTAGTGTAATTGATAAAAATAAGGCGTTTAGTTTACAAATAAGCTGATTTTGTGGCTTAACATCATGACAGCCACTTTAGGTTGCCTAAAGTTTGCCATCTTCATAGCATAACTCTTATTCCACCTATAATTCGTTAAGCTTGGACAGCAAGATACGTATTCTTCAAAATATCTTGGTTAATTGCACCTTTGGAACAGTGATTTAGCTATCGAAATAAGTCAGCACAAAGTGCCATCTATTACCAGAATCGACCACTCCGCCAGATTGAAAACAGCAAGCTGCCTGTGGAAACTAAAGCGGTATTAGGTACTAGTTTATTGAATGGCGAGTAGACCGTACCTACTATAGCAACAGAATCGATGGCATCTAGCGGCCTCAATTTTGACTCTGAACTGGAATACAGTTCCGGCAGCTTTTTGTTGTCACTCTCGCAGAGTGATGGATTCTGTAAAGTTGTACTTTGTGGGGTCTTACTTCGATAGACCTTATACTCCTGGATATAGGATAATTGCTCGGCTTTCGTTGTATTGTCCTATCTAAGACCAAGTCCATTCAGAGGAGTTTCCAAATAGCACGGAACACCTGTCCATGGTTGGCCGTCTGTGGTCGAATGAACAAAAGCTATATTACTAGTGATTTCAGTTATTTCAGTCTATCATTGTTAAGGTATGTTGCACTGAAAGTAAATTTAAGGAAATGTAGAATCTGACTGCAGGTCGCACCCCTCAGCTCTGGCTACACAAAGTTGAGGATACTACATAAATCCTAGATTCATCCGCCGTCAACACGTGTCGTAGGATTCCCTGGCTGTCCCTATTCCCTGTTTGACCGGCTAGCCGGCTGGGCGTAAGGTTTTCCTCGCCCAGGAAATTATTCTGTCAGTTCATTTTCCTCCGGCATTAAAGGGGAGATAACAGCGTTACTCGCTTATCCACATGACGTCGCCGTATCCAGGAAATAGTTACGTCAGTCTCACAGAAAATGTACTCACACTCCAATTTCTATTTTGGAACTTGTGCACGTACGTTGTTTATACATATCACATGCTCAACATGACGGCATTGGGTATCCATCCCTGGCGTACCCTTCGTGGTACACCAGCGAGATTATTAGGAAAGTCAAGCATAAGGCAAAGTTATACAAGAAGTACAAAAAGAGTCATAATAACCATCTACATGAACAGTACAAACGTCTTCGATCTGAGGTAAGCGTCAAATATCTGTGGCCTATAAAAAATTATACACGTAATGTTGAGATTTCCATCTCTCAAGATCCTAAACATTTTTGGAGTTTCATGCATACAAAAAATCGAACTACTAGGATTCCTGGTAAAATGAAGTTGAATGACGTCTCACTGAACGAGCCTCACTGTGCTGTCAATGCATTCGCAGATTTTTTTAATAGTATTTTTGTTGATCCATCTACTCGTAATGATGTTATTGAAGGCAGGAATCCTACTAGTTATGTTAACATATTTTTCAATGACATTAATGAAAATGAGATTATTGCTGCATCTAAAAAACTCAAGAATAGAGTAACGGCCTGCCCAGACAACATCCCCTCGTTCATAGTCAAAGATTGTATTCATGTCTTTGTTAAGCCGTTATTAAAAATATACAATCTGACTATAGAAACCAACACATTCCCTGATATTTGGAAACTGTCTAGAGCGACACCTATTTTCAAATCAGGGGATAATACTGATATTAAAAACTATAGAGCGGTGGCAATATTGTCGAATTTCTCTAAATTGCTGGAGATAATATTGCATAATAGAATTTACTCCGCAGTTCATAGACCTCTGCCCATTTTCAGCATGGTTTTCTTACTAAGAGATCCACAGTAACTAATTTAACAATCGATAGGGTGGACCATAGCATACTTTTGAATAAACTTTTTTATTATGGATTCCATTCATCAGCTTTAGCACTCATTCAAAGTTATCTTCATGAAAAGAAGCAATGGATTCAAGTAGACCAGTATATACTAAATCGGGAGTGCCTCAGGTTCAAATCTTGGTCCTTTATTGTTTGCCTTATTTATTGATGATGCTTGTCATTATTTAAGTTGTAATAAGCTCCTCTTTGAGGATGATTTAAAATTATTCAGGATTATTGAGTCTGAGACTGATTGTATTGCACTTCAGCGTGATATTGATTCTCTAGTAGCTTGGTGTGAGGAGAATAATTGATTTCTCAATGCGTCTAAGTGTAGTGTAGTCAGCTTTTCCAGGAAAACTTTTGCTTGTAAATTTAATTATAAAATTGGGGATGGTTACATAAATCGTTATAATCAGTTAAGGATTTGGGTGTAGTTTTTGACCATAAACTTAATTTTTCAGTCCACATAGCTCAGAGTCACTGTTGGTTTTGTATTGTGTATATATTAGATCGAAATTAGAATATGCATCGTTAATTTGGAACCCAATTTACAACTGCTATATCGATTCTCTTGAGCATGTTCAGAGAAAGTTTCTAAAATTTTTATCTTTTAAAGTTGATATCCTGAACGTGGTATATCTGAAAGTCTGCTATTGTCTAGGTTTCAAGTGCAGTCTTTAGAACTGAGAAGGAAGTGTGCATCAATTATGTTCTTGTATAAACTACTCCACAATCAAATCAAGAACTTAAAGAAGTAGCTGAATGCAGGGAAAACCAAATTTGTCTAACGGCTTAAGTTCAATGTGCATGAGAGAGAAGCACGGGAAGTGTTTACGAACACATGTTAGAAAGAGATAGAAGCCGGCTGAAGAGCGAAGGTCATCACCACATTGCCTAGCGACTGGGACGTAGAAGGTCGTGCAAATCTGCTGCGTCGCCAATATTTTAGAATTATTTATTTCAATTTTGATGCGACTTAGCGTTTTAATTTATCTTAGAATTATCTTTGATTTCCACTGATGGTGATAAAATCAGCACATCCTGAGTTATTGTTACATTTTGCGACTGCGAACGATCGAATAATGTAACAATATAATACAATTCATCACTGCCTGCATGTACGCAGGAGAAAACCATTTCGACGCAAGACGACACTCCCCAATGGGCGTTAGATGGATACTGACCTAAATCGCTCATCTATGATCATGTAGGTGGAAACCTTACCTTGGAATGTACGAGACGCGGTGTTGGCCAAACGAACCAATGATGCAATGTTGTAGAATTTATAGCAACGCGGAAGAGCAGCGTCATCGTTGCTAGGCAACGCGGTGATGACCTTCGCTATCCAGCCGGCTTTTATCTCTTTCTAACATATCCGTCTATTCACGCTTCTTTCTTGTTCACATTTAAACTCAAGCAATCAGACAATTGATTTTCAGTATATACGGTATTTGGATTTTCAATGTCAACTAAAAAAAACTGTTGTTTTCATATTTATCATGTCACAAGACTGTATCTGACACATATTTGACAGGCACAAATAATATCTGGATTGTTAATAGCTTTTGTAGGTACCAGGAGAAAGGTGTGGCCAAGTGGGTGATTTTTAAACCATGAAAAAGATACGTTAAACGTGCTATAAATACAATTAGCTAAATGAATTAAACAGTTCTTGATAAAAAATAACAAGTCCTCAGTTTCACCGGTCTTTAAATAAGAGAATCGTATAGACTGAGAGCTGACTGACTTTCAGGGTAACTGTTGTCTTCATTTCTTTTATAGCGGCACGGGTATCACGTATCTTGAAAAGTGACATTATGCTATTTTTTTTGACATAATGTAGGTTATTCTGCAAGATGTTAACTTAGCACTTAGTAGTACGTGTTGCCTAAACGTCATGAGGCTTGTTATCAATCTTTGGCTCTGATGTGATGTGAAATCTGATTCTGAGATGGCATTACTGGAGGTCTAAGCTGTAAGTTGTATGTGTTGATGATAATTACATTGGGTTCTTGCCTCAACTGCACTTAATTGAGATTCAAAGCTAGAAATTAGTTGCGCATCTACTTTTTCTTATCCATTTTGGAAACTACATATACAAATTTGCTCAATTTCAAAGATGAGAGAGATAAGAAATAATTATATTCACTGTATACTGTCGAATTACAAGCCAAATATACTCGTACATGCTAACAGTAATTACACACAACACGAGCGTGGTGATGATTTCCCGTAATTCTCCTCAGTTTTTCGTAATTATAACTTTGAACATAAAACCTCTCTTCAGAAAGCACAACCTATAAATGTCCCGTCATATTCGGCATATTCAGTAATAATTTTCTCACACAGCAAATATCACTGATTTTATACATGTAGACCATTACACATAATCATCCAGATGCGATCTTGCTATTCAACCAACTTTCGTTTCAGAGATAAAAACTCGTGTAGTTTAGTTGAGTGATTCCTCCATAGATGGACGTTTACAACGATCCTAGTTTGCAAACGTGGAATGACTGTTTGCGCCCTAAAAACTACCTAGTCTGCAAGTTTACATCTTGTAGGTTTTTTTGGCGTTTTATAGGTTTGTTACATGATACCCGTGGCGGTCACAGCCGTTGCTTCATAATATTTTTTATTATAATGAGATGAAAAGAAAAGTAGAAAAAGAAAAAGGCTAGAAAAAATTGACATGAAGCCTGCCAGAGAATTGACACCAAGGTAGACTACGTGAGCAACTGATCCATTCTTGGTTTCAGAAGGACAAACCACGCAGGTTTTAAACTATCATTTCTTGATTTTCTACGCATTGATCAAGATCAAATTGCGAAATTGTTACATTTACATTAAAATATGCAATCCTAATTGCGCCAGGTGACCGTGACACCATCCTCAGGAACCACTAAGGACGTGTTTTTATGCGATTATACTTTTTAGTGTCTCTTTTCATGAAAATATGTTATGTATATGCGTCAATACAAAAAGTATTCGTTTATTGTTACGAGTATACCATCTACATATACAGGTACAGAGATTTCTTGATACTTGTAGTGAAAGTCGGGTCTCAAGCACGTCAGGGAAGTCAACATTTCATCAACTTTCAGGCATGTTCTACCTAAATATTGATGGTTACCTTAATTTTATCATATGTTCAAACTGAAGCATTATAATTTACATTATTTTGATGGCCTATTCCCACAATTTGTCCATTTTCTTCAGATTGTTTTGACGGAACATTGGAAAAACTTAAATACAGATTATTCACCCAACTGTTAAAATGCAACTGTCACTCTCAGCTCTGAACGAAGCATACCTATGATTGAGTAAATGAAGCATCAGATAAGATGAAATATCGTTAAAACTGAATGACGGAATAAGGTAAACACCTAAAAAATGTTTATTTCAACGGGATATAAATATTTTTTTACCAAAAACTATATTCTATAATTCTCTCGAATGCTGAAATGGTCAATTTCAGATGCGGGATAGCTAAAACGTCACACGAAACGTATAAAGTGCCTTCTTGATGACAATTCTTTCATAGTTCGATAAAACGGCACATGAAAATGCGCGAGTTGCTTAAAAATACTTACTTGTTCCATCCTTACTAACCACTTTTTACCAACTCCCGACTTGAAATCAAATAACTTAACAAAAGTGATAACACAGTGACAGGAATCGCAAAAATACAACCCCTGGACCTCTTTACTTGTTCCCGGGGTAGGAAAGTTGCAAAATCTCAAAAGTTTGACCTCGAAATTTCGCATCAAAGTTGAGACGTAAGAAGTGCCAGCGCGATGTATTAGTATTTTTCCTTCACTGCTAACCGTTATTGACCGCAATGTCCCGTTTGCTCTTCTTAGAGACGGAGAGATGATAAATGATGAATGAAAAAAAATAACCATTATTAGATATAGCTTGTCATATCAATCCTTCATAGGTATTTCAATAATCGGAAGTGTATTGAAAAACGGCGTTTAATGATAGAAGCCCCTTACTCCTCGGTGAAACTGAAATGGACAAGTCCGCAGGTCAGTATGAATATTTGCGCCTGATTCTGCACTAGTGGCGCAGAAAATTTGTACGATGTTTTAACCCTGCAAAAAATTGTTTTTTTTTAATATGATGTTAAATTTTTCATGAATTTTTGGCAGGCTACTGCTTTTAAAAAGATGTTGATTTAAATATTTGGGATAAAATCCGTATAAAATCTTCAACCCCTTCCATGGGCGCTCAAACAGCAAATTTCTGAGGGTTAGGCTTACAGGTCTAGTCAACCAGCTTGAGGCAAAGCACCTAGGTGTTTCAAGCGGTGAGAGGAAAAATAATTTCTGTGTAGGGGAGTTTTGAGAAGTAAACAATACACACACGCCACTCGCTCTCATATAAACTCTATTTGGAATATTTTACTCCTCAAGCGGATACATATTCCCTCATTGCCCCCATAATGGGCACTCATTCTACTTTGGAAACAAGCTAAAGTTGCAAAATTTAACCTTGTAAATTGTTTGGACTAGATATAATATTGTTCTTTGCTGAATTACCCTGTAAGTCGTCTCAATTCACCTTCAAAACTACGAAATGCTGTAGCTAGTGATAATAAATCTCCAACGACGACCTTTATGCTGTCTGAAAGCGAGCGCCTCTTATAGATCAGATATAAAATGGGTGACATTTCCCTCGCTGTAGCTGAAATGTTACAGTTCGTACTTTCAGCCCTTGATACGTGATCTGTAACTTCGTGAACAGTTGATCCCATTTGTTTAATATCGTTTGGCTCATTAGATTTTATTTATGAACTGATCCGATATCGCTATGGCTGTTTGCGCTCCTGTAAGGAGAATTTAATGGGATGAAGTCAAGGAGATTGAATGAAATTTAAAATAAATGAACAGTTTATATCTGAAAAATCATGTTTTGTGTAGTAGGTACTTACTAGAAACGATCCAAATACCAGGAAAAATGCGGCTTAGATCCTATTTTCAAAATATGGAGTTTCAGCGTATGGATCAGCAAGGGAAAAGGTCACCGAAAGCATCAATAAAAATATTTATTCGTAAAGGAAACAAAAAGGAACAGGCAGCCAAAGAACACACCGAAAACTTATTTCAAAACATATAAAGCTACTTATTCAGATTCAGAGTAAGGTCGTTGCGATATAAAGAACGGTAAGTTAAAACAACGGCATGGAAGTATTGGAAGGCTCAGTATTCAACACATCTTTCTAATTGGCCTAATTTTTGCGGCACCTATTGCGAACCTGAAACGTCAATCTTTATCTCATGTTTCACATCACATAATGGGAAGACCACAAAGTTTGTGTCACGAAGTGTCACGGTAATATGACTCCTGAAACTTATCATGTGGTTTTGATGTTCATAGGACTTCATCGTCTGGCCGAATCCCACCACATACAAGTTTTAATTTCATCATCATCATTTGAGTCTGTGCGGAGGTAGGCGAAAAATCTGACGATCTACACCTACCAGTGGTTTGCCAAGTTGATCTTCATCATCATCCCGTACCATGAAAGATGACGGAAGACTCTTGCATTACCGGACCATAACTGCTCGATGTTATGCGTAATGCACAGATAGAAGTCGCTCCATCATAACCGTAGACCCATCTAGCAGGCGGAATACCAAGTATTCACAGAGCAGACCAACAACAACTTCCTATGCATATATGCATAAATATGCACAATTAAAATGGAAATGTTTGCTTTTCTTATATGTAACTATGACCAATCGCAGACAGCGATGTTTCGTACTCCTTAGCAACTCATCATCGCCCTATAGGTCTAGTAGTCCTGGAGACGGATAAGCGAAACTGGTTAGTTTTTTTTTATACTCCAACCACCACGAAGGCCTAAGTCCTAAACACCCATGGGGTACCGAGGGGCTATAGGGGGATATAGTGAAAGGGGGATCGCCACACGGCCTCTGGCAAGGGAACACGTGTGCATGCAACATGCACATATTCTGGCCCCGCCTACGAGATCCGGCGGGTGGCACCTCTGCGTTCGACAGTCAGAAACCGTCTACCACCTACGGACAATCCATAGCCAAGAGAAAAATGTCTCTTGGGACGGGATTCGAACCCGCACAGCGCACGGCGACTGATCAGGAGACCGAAGAGTCTACTACTGCGGCCACCGCTGCTTCCTGAGTATGACGGTTTGAAAATCTCAAAATAATGTGTGAAGAGAGGAGAAGAAACTGACGATCTCCACCTGCCAATGGTTTGCCAAGCTGATCCCGTGCGATGAGGGATGAGAAAAAACACAACGCTATCGAACCGTAGCTGATCGACGTCCTGCGCAATGGACAGGTAGATGTTGCAACATCAAAACGGTAAACTCTCTAGCAACCGAAATACCAAGTATTCACAGAACAAACAAACAATGGCTTTCTATTCATATGTGCATAAATAGACACGATTGCTTTCCGTCTCTGAAACCACGACCGACAAACTCTGCTTCCCGTTCATCTGTCTCCAGGACTAGTAATCCTATACCACACTAATGAGCACGAAGCGGCTCCATCTGTAGTTGGATGTGGTTACAGAGATGGAAAGTAAACATGTCCATTTCAATCACTTGAGTATCTCTACGGAGCAGTAATCTCTGACAAACTACTCTACGTAGTAGTTTTAGAGATACAGGAATGTCCGCTTATAACAAGCCCGTTTATTGCAAACTTCCGTTTATAACGAACTAATTTATAAGGTACCGACTGGAATGATACTGAATTTTTCTCGCATATAAGGAACCCGTTTATAACGAACCTCCTGATAAAACGAACCTAACTGGTATACTCGTAAAATTTTTCGGTTATAACTAGCGTAAAGCATCCCACAAACCGGCGCGAAATAATCGCGGCGAAGTATTCGCAACGAAATTCAGAGCGAAATTCGCAATCTGTTTCGCCTGTTTATTCATACCAAAGCGCCTTATTCGCTCCGCGAACGTGAAGGTTTCGACAGGTTGCGTACATTTTATTTTTGCCTTTTGCAATGAGCTCGCCTTCAGAAGAAGAGGAGGCACTTCTATTTCTTGCTTTAGAAGAGGAACAAAATGCACGGTAAGTTATGTTTATTTAACGCCATTTGATAGTTGGGTATGTATTAAGTTTAACGAAGTACATAAAACAAATATTTTCGATTTTGTTTAGGAAACGAAGGAAGTGGGTACATGATATTAACTTGGAACGAAATAAATTTGGGGAATACCATACCTTGATGCCACAACTTCGGCTGGATGAACAGCGCTTTTACGTATATTTTAGAATGACTCCAGAGTGTTTCGATGAAATATTGAACTTGGTGAAAGATGAAATACGAAAATCTGAAACAAATTATCGTGAAGCTATTTCGCCAGAAGAACGACTTGCTATTACACTCAGGTAAAAAAATTATATGTATTAAAATTAGTAGGCTTATCGAATACGAAAACTTCAGGGATCGTGAAATAAATATTTTATTGTAATAATTGGACTACATGTTGCCACTAGGATTAAATGTTGCTAAATAATTCGAGGCAGAATTTGCCTCCTCTGTTGGGTATATTATTGGAGTAAACCCAGTGCCGCTTGGGAAGGACGACATACTACTATCATACATACTTGCAGAATTCTGGGTAGACGCTGAAGACATTTCTTCAATATGTTCAAATTCTTCGTGCGCTATTAATTCGACTATTTTTAGTTTTATTCGGGCTTGACGCTTTAAGGGAAGTGTTTTCACAGTCTGTGCACGTGCCAAGAAAAGTGAATCAATGGCCTCGTTCTCTTTTTTAGGTTTTTTACCTTCAAAATAATTAATGAGCTGTTGTACAGACGAAGATGGTGGTTCATAGCGTTTTCTGCTCGTTTTATATTTTGGTGTAGTTGCAGTCTGCGGAAAGGTGTGCCCTGGAGTAGTCACTGCTGTAGTGTTCAATGAAGAAGGTGCTGCTGTCTGTGTTGCCGAGGCGTTCTGTGCATCTTCTGCATCTACATCAGCATTTTCATCTTCTCCATGGCCGCGGTCTTCCAAATTTTCGGTTTCTACATTTCCAGCCCTTTCCTGATATATATTTGAGTTAAATTCGGCAGTCTCATAATGTATGACGTCAATATCTTTCACATTAGACGTCGTTTTGGCAAATGCCAAAAAAGGATGAAAAAATTCCATGTAGTCAGCCCACTGCCATTTTTTTATGTTGCCCACTGCTTGGCCGGTCTTTGGTTTGGTAGATTTTATATATTTTGCAAATGTGTCTCTGATATTCTTCCACCTTTTTTTTACTTCATCACCTAAAAACGATTTTTTATAGACTCCTTGCCACTGGTGACACCTTCTATACCATTGGGCATAGCTTTCGAGTTGGCTTTACAACAGTGAGTGCAATCGTAACCGAAGTCTGTGAAGCGATATGCAGACATATGGAGCATATATATTTACCAGAACCAACAGAGAATATATGGAAAAAATGTGCTGAAGAATTTGAAAATAGATGGGGATTTCCCAATTGCATTGGCAGCGTGGACGCTAAACATGTAACAATCAAGAGACCTAACAACAGTGGCTCCAATTACTGGTGCTATTTACATAAATATTCAATAGTACTTATGACCATTGTTGGCCCGGACTATATGTGTTGATATTGGTGGTTTCGGAAAAAATAGTGATGAGGGTATTTTCGAAACCTCAAACATGGGAAAACGATTTGAACAAAATTTAATGAGTGTCCCTGCACCGAGATTTCTCCCTGGGCAAAATGAAATCTGCTCGTACGTCTTAATTGGTGATGAAGCATTTGCTTTAAAACCATACCTTATGAGACCATTTCCTTATAAGCAGACTTTAACAGACGTCAGAAAAGAGAAATACAATGTAAGACTTTGTCGAGCTAGAAGGGTCGTGGAAAATGCGTTTGGTATTTTGTCTCAAAAATGGCGAATATTTTACAGGCCATTAGAAACTAAAGTAGATACTACTATTCTAATTGTAGGTACGACATGCGTTTTACACAATTTTTTACGAAGTAAAAGTGGCGATGACAAATATTTTCAATTCATAGATCCCCCAGAACCCGTGCTTGGAGCTTTTACTGATATAGCAAATGATCCTCGGCGGGCAGCAAGGCTAGCATTTTCTACTCGTGACAAATTCGTAAATTATTTTAATTCTGATATGCCTATGCCAATATATAGAATGTTTGTTTTCACATTTGTGTAGACTGTAAATTATTTAACAAGTTAATAAAAAATATTAGGTACATACCATTTGTATTTAATTCTTTTCCTATTTGCATCCAAATCTTGTCTTTCTTTCTCACATTCCTGTATTCATCGTTCGACAAATCATACAAACAAGGATACTTTTTCACTATTTCTATCAATAACTCCGTTTTTGCCATTGCGAATTTTTGAAGAACGGCTTCAAAAACGCGGTCAAAGGCGAACTGAAATACGCCGCAATAAAAACGCTGGAACAATCGCATTCGCTTCGCACAAGTCTGAGCCTGTCCGTAAACAGCCGCGTTTTAATCTGATCGCGAATTCATCGCCGCGAAATTTTCGCAGCCAAAGCGAATATTTCGCGCCGGTTTGTGGGATGCTTAAAACTGGTTTTTACCAGAATCAGGTAACCGAAATCTTCCGACTGCGTGGTGGGGTATGAGCAATCGTTAGCGTCCGCCACCGCCATTTAGTCTGATACCTTCTTGATTCGTTGTATTCAGTGTCCTGCACTATTGAAATCATGGGTGTCGCAATTTCTAAGAAAACACGTAAACCTCTTACTTTAAATAGTAAATACGATATCGTCAAAAGATTGCAAGGAGGTGTGAAGCAAAGTGAAGTTTGTTCTGAAATGGGATTAAGTAAATCAACGGTGAGTACTGCACAATAACATGTCCTAAACATACATAAATAAGCTCTTTGAGATATGAATTTGATTTAAAATTTTTCATTTTAATTACAGGTTGGTACAATTTGGAAAAATAAAGACAAAATACTGGAAATGTTTGAGAAAGGCCAAAACATAAATGTGAAGGAAATTAAACAGCCCACGAATTATAAAGTTGATCAGGGACTTCTGAAATGGTTTTCTCAACACAGAAATAAAAAAGTAACCATAAGTGATGCTATACTGCAATGGAAGGCTGAAGACCTTGGGAAGAAGTTATTGAAATATGAAGAACTGAGTGAAGAACCTAAATTTAGTATAAGCTGGATCGAAAGATTCAAAAGACGACACCATTCATCACCAATCATTAGAAGGAGCTTCAAAGATGAGGTCATATTCAATGCAGATGAAAATGGGTTATTCTATAAGCTTACACCTGACAGGACCTTAAGATTCAAAGACGAGAAGTGTGAGGGTGGGAAGCTATCTAAAGAAAGAATCACTGTGATTGTAGTTTCAAATCTAACAGGGACAGAGAAAAGAAAGCTATTGGTAATTGGAAGATCGAGAAACCCTCGATGTTTTAAAAACATTTCACAGTTTCCAGTTAATTACAAATCCAATAAAAGAGCATGGATGACCCTGAGATTTTTAATGCTGAACTACGTAATTGGGATGTTGAGTTATGCCGCGAAAAACAAAAAGTTATATTATTAGAGGATAATTGTCCAGCTCATCCAGATGTTAAAAATTTGGACTGTATTAACCTAGTGTTCATACCCCCAAACACGAGTTCTAAACTACAGCCTATGGATCAGGGTGTAATCCACAGTTTGAAAAGCCATTATCGTCAATTTCTTCTCTCGAGAATGGTAGCTTTTATTGATAGTGGCGGGGAAAATTCTACAATCTTTTGGATGTAATAAACATCATTCACATGGTATGGCAGAAGGTATCAAAAGAAACAATTTTAAATTGTTTTACGCATGGGGGTTTCTTGGAGGTTAAGGATCATTTTGATCCCGACGATGACCTGCCACTAGTTGAGTGGATGAAAACTCAACAGGAAGACGATCTTCGAGACGATATTAGAGCCAATCTTCCTGATAGTGACGATTTCAATGAGTTTGTTCATCAATATGACCAAGTTGTCACTGTCAAACACCTGGATGATGATGCCAATATAGCTGCTATATCTTCGGCAGTTGATACTGATGATGACGAAGGGAAGGAAAATAAAGATGAAAAATCTGTCGGTATGGCACTGATACCAACTCCAACCACATCAGAAGCACTTCGACATATTGACAGCCTTCGTCATTTCCTTGAGTCACGAAATACTCCGCAGCGTGTGCTAGATCGACTAGCTGAAGTGGAATTACATATTAATGAATCAATGAAAATGATTTTTTTTTAAGAAAGATTTACAAAAACTTTTATAAATGTTGATTATAGATATTATTATATTACAAACATTTTATGTACCCCTGGTTGAATAATAAACTAATGAAAAATATTTTCTGGTATTAGCATTATTTATCGTTTATTACCTCGCTTATAGCGAACCAGTTTCGCCGGTCCCTTGAGGTTCGTTATAAGCGAACACTACTGTTTGAAAACCTGTTTCGACTTATTGTCGTGTAGATTTTTCCTTAACGTCACATAAAAAACTACAGCATAGAACTGCAATGACTTAGGAAGCATTTTTTCGTTGAGTATAACGTAGATGTGTAAAAGCCATTGAACCGAAAGATACAGTATTAATACCCCGATTATCATATACTAAGTGACATATAAATCCGAACACCCAGTTTAAATGGTTCTATTTTAATAAAAGTTGGTGAATGTATTTATCTTACTGTAAATAACAAGTGAAAAAATGTTCAGCCTTATCAGTTGGACATTCCGGTTTTTATACTGCTTTTTTTTAATTCACTAACGGTCTAAAAATGAATATTTCAGCCGCAGTAAAGAGTCAACGTTGGCGGATTTTGGTTCTTGACATCCTTTACGATCGGTTACGATGCCTAGAGTACGGAGACCTGTACGATTTCGTCAACTTAGTGAGTTTGATAGGGGCCGTATAGTGGGACTTTGGGAAGCTGGACTTTCTTTTCGGGCAATTGCAGTTAAAGTGCAAAGAAGTGTAGACACTGTGGTTAGGTGTTGTCAGGCATGGCTTCGAGAAGGCCGTACGCAAAGAGCAAGGGGCACTGGACGCCGCCGTAGAACAGGCCGTGAAGATCGCCGCCTAAGATCATTGGCCTTAAGGGACCGTTTCTACACTACCAGGTCCATTGCAAATGAATGGTTTGCAGAACACAGAAGACCTATTGGCATGCGAAGTGTTTACCGACGAATGAGAAGTTTTGGCTTGTTTTCATACCGGCCACACTGGGTCCTCCCCTTAACTCGAGAACACCGACGTAATCGCCTTGAGTGGTGCAGACAACGGTCACTCTGGGATCAGGAATGGAACAGTATTGTCTTTAGTGACGAGTCTCGATTTTGTTTAGGTATTCACGACGGTCATGCCAAGGCTAGAAGGCGACGTGGTGAAAGGAGGAATCCACAGTTTTTTGTTGAAAGACATGTTCATCACACTGTTTGAGTTATGGTTTGGGGTGCTATAGCTTATGGTTCCAGGTCACCTTTAATCTTCATCAGAGGTAACATGAACGCGCAAGGGGCACTGGACGCCGCCGTAGAACAGACCATGAAGATCGCCGCCTAAGATCATTGGCCTTAAGGGACCGTTTCTACACTACCAGGTCCATTGCAAATGAATGGTTTGCAGAACACGGAAGACCTATTGGCATGCGAAGTGTTTACCGACGAATGAGAAGTTTTGGCTTGTTTTCATACCGGCCACACTGGGTCCTCCCTTTAACTCGAGAACACCGACGTAATCGCCTTGAGTGGTGCAGACAACGGTCACTCTGGGATCAGGAATGGAACAGTATTGTCTTTAGTGACGAGTCTCGATTTTGTTTAGGTATGCACGACGGTCATGCCAAGGCTAGAAGGCGACGTGGTGAAAGGAGGAATCCACAGTTTTTTGTTGAAAGACATGTTCATCACACTGTTGGAGTTATGGTTTGGGGTGCTATAGCTTATGGTTCCAGGTCACCTTTAATCTTCATCAGAGGTAGCATGAACGCGCAAGGGGCACTGGACGCCGCCGTAGAACAGACCGTGAAGATCGCCGCCTAAGATCATTGGCCTTAAGGGACCGTTTCTACACTACCAGGTCCATTGCAAATGAATGGTTTGCAGAACACGGAAGACCTATTGGCATGCGAAGTGTTTGCCGACGAATGAGAAGTTTTGGCTTGTTTTCATACCGGCCACACTGGGTCCTCCCTTTAACTCGAGAACACCGACGTAATCGCCTTGAGTGGTGCAGACAACGGTCACTCTGGGATCAGGAATGGAACAGTATTGTCTTTAGTGACGAGTCTCGATTTTGTTTAGATATGCACGACGGTCATGCCAAAGGTAGAAGGCGACGTGGTGAAAGGAGGAATCCACAGTTTTTTGTTGAAAGACATGTTCATCACACTGTTGGAGTTATGGTTTAGGGTGCTATAGCTTATGGTTCCAGGTCACCTTTAATTTTCATCAGAGGTAACATGAACGCGCGGCGTTATATCCACGAAGTTCTAGAATCCCATCTTTTACCCTATCTTGACACCCTGGCAGATCCAACTTTCCAACAAGATAGTGCCCGACCACATGTTGCAAGAGTCACAATAGACTCCTTTCAACATAATGATGTCACATTGTTACCATGGCCACCAAGATCTCCCGACTTATCCCCAATTGAGCACGTGTGGGATATGATGGGTAGGAGATTGCTCAATTTGCAACGTCCTCCTCAGACTCTAGAAGCACTTCGAGAGGAGTTGTTGGTTACCTGGAATGAGATACAACAGGAGGACATTGACCACCTGATCAGAAGCATGCCTAGGCGCGTTGGAGAATACGTAGCACATCAGGGTGCATCCACACGTTATTAAAGGTCAAAGGGCTTTAAAGCAGTGCAATCATTTTGAATTTTTTATCATTTACTTATAATGCTTCATTAAGTACTTATACAAAATTTTATTAAAATAAAACCATTTAAACTGGGTGTTCGGATATATGTCACTTAGTATATTCCGTCTATGCTCAATAATATTCTCTAACAAAATGCAATTTTTAGTTTTTTTACACTTAATTGCTTCAAAGACCTCCTCCAAAGTTTCTTCGGTATCGGACTAAAAACACCTAAATGTCACAGGGAGCATTCAGCCAACGTAGACCAGTCGAACGGTGCACTGAATAGCAAAAGCTATTGGGTAACTTTGTTAGTTTGAAAGCAATTTTCAGTGGGCTGTTAGATGTTGATAGTATGTCGATTAATGTTGTGCTTTACTTTGGCTGAACGCTCCCAATATCTTCTACAGAAAATATCTCAAAACAGACAACGAATTCGCACTTTTCACCTTCCACCACTCTGGACAAGAAAAGCACTAGGAACTCTAATTAGTAAGTATTTTCAACGTCGCTCTACCGTAACGAAACGCCTGTCGTCAAAATCGTTATTCAAAAGCATGTTGTATTTTTTCAACCGCCGGTCGTCCTTTAACATTACGTCAGAGGAAACACTTTAATTGGATCTGCATTAGGGTTGTAGAATGGAAGAACGCCCCAGGTTGTAAAGTTTTAAGAGGCTGTTACACACAGACGTAACCGTTTCAAAGTTTTAAGGAGCCCGCGGAATTTAAAAATAGAACACATATCCTCCG
The DNA here is from genome assembly GCA_963669975.1 of Acanthoscelides obtectus. NCBI lineage: Eukaryota > Metazoa > Arthropoda > Insecta > Coleoptera > Chrysomelidae > Acanthoscelides > Acanthoscelides obtectus. The sequence continues at coordinate 26,952,667 of CAVLJG010000005.1, forward strand.
AGCTAACTTAGCTCGGCAGCTACTTCTTGAATGGGTTTCCGGCTTCAAGTTCTATAGTGTATTTTACCAAGCTTGGGTTTATATCCATCATTTTGAGTATTTACACAATTACTAGATATATGATTAATAGGAGACTTGCGATGGACTAATTCAAGATTCCATAGATGAAAGATAAGACAATCATGACATGATCATGCGATAAAGTAGTGATCTACGATGAAGAGCAGAGTGACTTATTGATAGGCCCTGTACTAGTATCTGTTTGTATTAAAATATCCTTGTGTACCTATTTTATATGAACAGAAACTCGGCTTACCTGACTACTTGAGTAAGTCGTTGTGTGCATAGTTGAACAGTTTCATCAGAAACGTCAAATCTTGCGCCTATCAGACAAACTAAAATTTTCAATCATGCTAATTGACTAGATTCATGACTATTTGTCTCACTGCTCCCCGTGCTACGAGCGCATCCCCTCCCGAAGGCACCAGTAAATTGACTGGTCTTGGCGGCAAAGGTACAGGCAGGCCATAGCCGTGCGGCGGATATTTCACCACTGGTCAGTGGAAATTCCAGTAGTGACGAATATTTGACAAATTGTGTTTGCTTTGCGTATCATGGGTAACATGCCATGTATGTCGAAAAACATAGTCTAATTGATCACGAAATTGTGTAAGGAGTACAAAGTCAACCCACTTGAAGCCATGTTTCACGTGCTTACATTTAAATTTTGGACAGGAGGTTTTTGACGCATTATCAGCTTTTCAAATCTAGAGCTAATGAAATGCTTTCGTCATTTCAAAATAACGACTAAAACTTCAAAATCCAGAAGTAATTGGAGGTAATAACAGTATGAGAAGGTGATGTACAATGCATCGTACTGATACTAGCTAGTTAGTTCGTTAGTTATGACCACTTTCTTCAGATGGAGTTGCCTAGAGCACTCAAAAAGTATTCAAGAGGGTATTAACAGTAGTGTACTAATAATCTTTGTGTGCCACACACGCCAGAATGAAGATTCTACATGAGCCCATTCTAAGAAGGGTTATATCGAGCAGAAGTTGCATAAATTTGCAACCGTGATCCATTTCAGCTGCAAGTATTTACCGATAAACTACCATCCAGCAATGCCCTCAAGGCAATTAAACCAAAGACCATACCTAAAATTCACCCGGATTTATGCACCAGTGTCATTCAAAATTGGACCTCCTGAATCCATGTTACTCTTCATCCACGTCGTATTCGACATAAATTGCCATACTTGGGTTTTTCTCATGAACAAAAAATTAGAAATGAATTTTGCAGTTTTAATCACACTTCATACTTACTATGATCCATCCTGCCAGTAAGTAGCATGTCTTGTATTTATCTTCTGATCAACCTTCCTTCAAGAATAGTCCATTTTTACAAAGCGAAACATAATGAAGAAACACGGAGCATTATCTGGTCATCCGAAGAACGCAGAACAGTTGTATACACGCGCAGTGAAACTTTATGGAGATTCCATCGAGTCTGCGGAGCGGTGTGTCTGTATCTAAATAGACGAAGCAACGACATCGTAAAATTTGATGTCGCCTCATCTTTAGCTACGACGGTGGTGTCTGCGATGCGATACCACACGGAAAACGTCTCGGAATGCCTTGAATGGCCCTTTGATGACCCAAGGCGTCATAAAGGGATATGTTAAAGACATTTCAGTTTCGTAGCGAATACTGCATTTTAGTAAAAGGTTTGTGGAAAGGTAAGGCATCTAGATGTGATAACACTTATTGAGGAGTTAGTATCAGCATGATCAGCGATAGCTATTGGTGGTAGCTTTTCTAATAAGTACGTTAATAATGAAAAACCACGCATGCCGTACTCCAGTTCAGAATATTGAAGAACTGCGTGACCGAAACACAGTGGCTGCCGATAATCTGAGCCTTCAGACACATCAGGAAGGAGGTGTATTTGAACCCATATGGACATTTTAGGTTCAGTAGAGATCCTAAAAAAATAGGGGAAATTAGTATATTAGTAAAGTTGATCTTAAAATACCAATTTTGAGTAAAATCATGAAGCCATCGGACACCGTCGCCACGCCACTGGAGTTCTAACCGCATTTTTTTTATTTTACCCCTACTTAGTTTTTTAGTAGATACTACTAAATGTAAGTTAAAAAATCGCCTTATTAACCACAATCCTTATACATTGAAAAACATTTATATTTAGGCCCGTATCGTCAGTCGTCCCTACAATTGTAGGGCGCGTTTATGGCCTCCTTAATTGTCATACTCCTTTCTCTACTTCAAAAATTTCTAGACTACACTTGTCCCGTGTCAGCGTCAGCGCTCTCCTATTGTGAAGATATGTTTTCTTTTTAAATTGTAGGAAATTTCAGGCTGATAAAACATGATATAACTCAAAAGCAAGCACAATTTGATGCAAATAGATGTTTGTGACATAACCTCAAAATAGAGTTCTGACACGGAGAAGTAGAAAACTATGACAATCAAGGAGGCCATAAACGCGCCCAACAATTGTAGGGACGACTGACGATACGGGCCTTAAAGACAGAGGTATTTAAATTTTATTTCTAGAAAATCCGTCCAAAGTAACTGGTAAAACATTTTAAATAAAAACTCAATGGTATACAACCCACGAACATATTTAACCCAAAATTATGCATTGCTGCAAGTCCGTCTGCACGAAACCACTAACGTACCAAAATAAAACAAGAGACGTTCAACGAACAACGACCAATGTGCTCGCTTCCTGCTGAGTCATTAATCAAGCAGAGAAAATCCCCAAAATTCCTCTAAGTACCGAAAACAGTAACTCTGGAATGTCGAGCCGCTAAATAAACTCAGCTGACGTCTGCAAAAGCGTTCCGCGTGAGAAGTTTTTGCATATGGTTTTGTCGCTGGTGGTGTACTAATACCTAGTTAATGAAACACCTGAAACTTATATTGCAGTGTATTCTGATAGAACTCTGATGATTTTCTGGTCAAATGAAATGATTAAATTTCTTTTTTCTGACGGCTACCACTATGGACTTTCTCTAAGTACAGATCTATGACAATAACAATATATTATATATATATGAGCAGTAGTCATTGCCAAAGCCAACGACTAGTTGGTTACAAAATACAATTACGTGTTAATTGGGAAATTATCAAAACTTTTAGGCTTAAGTTGACTCTTTTGACGATAAAATATATGTGTATATATATATATATATAATATATATATATACATATATAATATATATATATACATATATAATATATATATATATATATATATATATATATAATCAAAAATAGGAAAATAACGGGCAAAATCCGCAAAAAGTGGATTCGAGCAGAAAATAGGATAGGTAACCCGAGCGATACGTATTTCTGCGGGTTGGCTTCATCAGGCCCGAAATGAATGCATATATACAACTACAAAAGTAGAGACACATGCCAATACATCCGGATACGGGTGTAACCTGAAGAAACAAAGATGGAGAGGGGCCTGACAGAGATAACTTTGCGATTCAACGTTTATGTTGAACCCAGGTTGTTTTGCCGAATAAGGATGCATTCATAACCTTGTTTGACAAATGTCAACAGCTGTCAGGATTTGATCATTTCCAAGGAAGAGCCACAGGACTTTTTCTCAGTGATTCTACTCCCTCGTTTTCGAGAATACGGTCTTACTCGGATAAATATATCCATCCTAAAAAATATTTTTCTTTTAAGTGGGTCTCTAACAGAGACTCGAACCATTATTTTTGTAGCTGAGATAGTGGAATAAGATATTAGAATGTATCAGAAACGAGAAACTCATTCTACCCCTATTTCTCCTATGAGTTCGATAAATATACCTAACTATACTTGGGAACCGAAAAAAGAAGAGGGCAGCGAAAAGCGAAACACAACGCACGTCCCTACTAACGCGGCATCTTCAATAAAAATAAAGTGGGCGCGCAGGTATCCCACCATATTCAAGGATACCACGTTATGATGCGATGTGTTTTGCTGCTCTCTTTCTATTCGGTTCCTGCTGGAATGACGAAAATTCTGTCGTCCCAAAATACATCAATAGAATATTAATTGTGCTATCTAAAATCCAAAGCCTCAAGTCGATAGTTACTTTTACCGCTAATTCGCTAATAACGATGTTTTCTTCTGCTTGATTACACCGAAAAATTACCTCTGTTGTTCATTTATTGTCAATCCGCGCCCTCTCTTGGGAATCTTCTATAACCTTAACAACCCTTAACATTACGCCTTCCAAACCGTGCAGGAAACTTCCCCAAAGCGTCACATATTTAAGCCGGCCACTGACCTTTTTCATTCTTTCTCAACCGTCTTTTCTTCTGACTCCAAAGGTCGGCGGCAGGGGTATCACTTTTCTTGAGAAGTGACATTATATAATTCCATTGGTTTCTGGTCTCAAATACCCTTACTTCAGATGTATGCAAAGCTAAAAGTTAGTTGCGCATCCGCCTTTTCTTATTCAACCTGGAAATTACATATGCAAATTTGCTGAATTTCAAAAAAGAGAGCGATAAGAAAAGAGAATCCCTGATTAGTGAAGTATATTAAGACTAACAGGTGAGAAAATATGGTACATACAGGAATATTTATGCAATGTAAACAAGTTATTACTTTTCACATTAATTTTTATGTCCAGTCATTTAAATTTTATAGAAATTGATTTTACGATGTTAAGCAGAGAAAATAAATCAGCGCCTAGATGTGAGGCAGTGCGAAAATATTTTTTATGTGATGCGGCATTCCTAATTTTTCTGTGATGTGGCTTAATTACATACAACGTGGGTATGGTGATGATTTCTTGTATTTTGATACACATGCAGACCAATACACACAACCATCCAGATGTGATTTGATAATCTGCTACTCAACCGCACACATCTCCTCAAAGTATACTCTGCAGACTATCTCAGCCAACAAACCATGATGGGGAACTGACTAGCAGCTTTCAGCATGGTCATTGAGCGTATCGTATCGTTAAGTGATTCCTCCATAGATGGACGCTTTTGATAACGCTCACAGCGCGCATAGCGAGCAATAGCGGAATGTACTATTTGCACACTGGGAACTATCTGGGCAGCACATTGACATTTTGTCATTTTTTTTACGTTTAATAGGTTTTTACATAATAGCAGACAGAAACTCTCCCCTCGCTCTCTCAACTTTCAAACTTCACCCTGTGTACGTACATTATGCTTCGGGCCCCACAGATCCTAAGCCCGCCACCGATAGAAAGTACAGAGTAAACCTACTTAACAAGATTAAGTATTTCTGTCAAAAAGTCAGAACACACACACACCTACACACCTACACATACACACATATTTATATATATATAAAGAGAAAATGATCATCAGGAGAAAGTATTATAACAAATAGCAAAATAGTGGATAATAATGCACGTAAATGCAACTACAAAAGTAGATACACATGCCCATACATCCGGATACGAACTTTGTGCTTCGGATCCCAAATAGCCTATATCCGACACTGTTAGAAGTCTCCATTTTTACTCAGATATGTACAAGCCAAGGGTTAGCTGATCATGTGATGCTTGTTATATAAATGTAACTGAAACACTCAGTACATTACGCACAGATCTAGGAAAGACAGCAGACGTAATGTGGTGGTTAGATACTTCTGAACTATTTCTGAATTCAAACATTGTATTAATACCAATCAATCATGTACAAGCGCCTCGAACAATTATTTGAAGATATAAATAACAATGCTCTGAAGATTTGGAATCACAGACTTGCTGCGAGCGACAGGCAAGGCTGTCAGCACACAGTCAGAAAGCAACAACGTCTGTGGCTGGCTTTTGCTTGTTATGATTTTTCAGCGTTAGATGGCAGCACGGTACCATTCCAGTCAGCGTTGCACTTGATTACGTTTAAAATTCATTCAATAAGGAACTATGAATTTTGAATTCCTTCAAAATGTAATATACGCGTTGACCCGAGGAACGTTAATGTCTCTAAACACTTTTATAAATGCCTAGTTCCATAGGATAAAATACTTTTTGATTGCAGGATTTCTTCCAACAATTGAAAAAACCATGTTTTAAAATATAAATATATTTATTAACTATTTGGTCTAAAATTACATGATCATTAATAGAAGTACGATTTTCATTTTCTCTACTATTTATTGGGGGAATATGGTTTTTAGTGACTGCATTTGCACTTGGGTGATGAAAACCTCAACCGTCTCTGCTAAGATTAATTGTATCAGGTGAAGAAAAATCACGTCATTCCACAATTCTGGTTTCATTTGTACAATCGAAAATCGCCAGCGTGCCACAGTTACTGTTGACATCCTATGTTTTTTTTAAATAAATTTCGCACATTGCATACACTGAGAGATTAGTCATATACTGAGGTAAGTATATGGCAAAATCTAAAATTTGGCCAAATCGTTTTTATTTTTGTCTGACTTTAAGAAACGTCAAAAAACTAATGACACTACATGATGGTGTTGTTGAAAAAATACTACCCTGTATCTAAATAGCATCTTTTTCTACGAACTTCAACGATGTATCACGTTACAGTTGTTTTTTTTTAGTTATAAACAAATGTGTTTTTTCATACTTTTTATTTTACTTAAGTAGGCGTTGCAAACAAATAATGCTTGATATAAGATTGTGTGATTACTGAATTTAACCTAGTCTGATCCTTATCTTGGACACCCTAATACATTATTATAAAAAGAAATTTACAGAAACGTGCACTAATCTAACGTTCTTGTAAGTATTCTTATGTACTTCATTCATTTCTGAAAAATCTCAAAACTACGCAAGGCCTCGAACAAAAAACTAGTTTTAGTCCAAGGAATTGGTGATAGCAGAGGTAGCAAAATCGTCCGATGAGCTGGTAGCGCCGCAATCCAGGTGACAAGAATGACAAGGTCAACTATCAAAACGTATGTCTAGTCTATCCCGGGGTAACAACGAGGCCCTTTAGAACGTCAATGCAGCAGTTTTCCGATCTTCATTTGGGTATTTTTAAGTGTTGTGCTACGATTTCGAGAAAAATTAAGCTACGGATAGTGTTCTAGAATCTAGAGTCTAATAACTCCTAGTGAATACGCTGTCTTGAACGTTAAACGACATTTTTGATAATTGTCACTGTCAGTACGTGTTGTTGACAGACAGACATTTTTGAATAATGGAATAAAATTAACGTTTTTTTTTTGGGTCGGTTAATACAAGACTGTTTTTTTTTTGTTTTTAGTGGAATTGGGCATTCACAGGTCTCGGTGTTGACTTCTTTTGAATGAGGCCCTATCCTAGATCGTTAGAGGAGCACCAGTTTTACAAGTCTGGGATAAAATCCATAATTCATTTTTAGTTATCACCACACAAGAGGGACAGCTTTTGGACACTTTGTGAATCAAAATGAGGTCTCCTGCAGCAAAACAGTCTAATAGTGTGTCTTCTGTACCATCGACACCTAAAGCACATGTGGAATTCAGTGTGGAGCTCAAGAAAATCATCCATGAGAGGAACATTCTAACCACCAAAACCAGAAACCGGGTATTTGAAGCGCTTGATAACATCAAAACTAGAAGTGATGAAGAAAGCAGACAATTTAAGCGAGAGAAAGCTGTACAGGAAATCATCAGCAGTGAGAAAACCTATGTTCGTCAACTGGAGATAATCATTAAGTTTTTCATGAAACCTGTGCAGAGGGAAAAGCTTTTGAAAGTGGAAGATTTTGAAACTTTATTTGGAAATATTACGACGATCTATAATGTAAATAAGCAGCTGCTAGAGGAACTGGAGAAGGGTGCTCAGAATGTTGTGGCTGCTTTTACAAAAATTGCACCATTTTTGAAAATGTACTCAGTATATGCATCTGAGTTTAAGAATGTTCTGCAGCTACTACAGGTATTTGTCACAGATTATATTGTAGCTTGAATTGCTGCCATATCACTGGTGAACGTTAATTTTGAGTAAAGACTTTTGAATGTAGAAAAAACTTGGGCAAATCCACATACCAAATTTTAGTTCATTCCAGTTGACGGTTTTGGAGATATTTAAAAAAATTATTTATTTTTAAACTTGAACACCCCATTTCGTAGATCACGACTTGTGAATCACCCTGTATACATAAATATAAAAAATAAAAAAGTTGTGTCAATACCAAGACACAACTCAAACTTCTTTAAAAACTGCCTCATGTACTTATCAGGCAACATATGTATACAATTATTTGTGTTCAGAATCTGTAGCAAGTTTTAAGAAGAGTGTAAACTTCTTTATTATGGTGGATTTATAGTCATCCCAATAACTGTGATACTAGTTTAAGTATGGATGAAAACAAATTTTATATATTTTGTACCTTATTATTATTTTTGCTGCAAGATATACTATCATTTTGTTCTTTCTATCAGAACACTTTTGTAAATTACAGAAAAGTACTTTTTCACTCAGCAGAATAATCATATTACTATTTTTATAAAGAGAAACAAATCATATTCTATTTTGTATATTGTTTTCTGAGCAATTCTTTATTCTAGAACAGCAGAGCTTTGTATCCCCACTTCGCCAAATTTGTTGAAAATCAAGAAACCAGGCCTGAGGTACAAAGTAAATTATCAGCATTACTTATAACACCAATACAGAGGGTTCCTAGGTATAAACTCCTTTTAAATCAACTGGTTGAGTTGACAAAACCACTTGAGGAGTCATATGACAAATTATCAGGTGAGTTATTATAATGTTCATCCCAAATCAGGCCAGGAAACATGAAAATGGTTTTGGGGAATTTTAGTTTTTGCTGCTGCATATCTTCAGTTGTATTTATCTGTAAGCATGGATTAACATATTCTACCAGAAGATACACAATCCTGCTGAAAGCCATGCATTCACAGAAATAATAATAAACAGCAGAGCATGTTGACAGGTGCCAGAGGTACTTATCCAACTCTTGCCAGCGTGTAAAGTATACACTGGCACCACTAATGACTGGTGGCACACTGCAGCTTTATTTTTTTTTTATATCGAAGTAGCCGCGCAGGCAGGAGCCTAACTGCCGGAACACCGCGGCTGCTCGCTGCTATGATGATCCCAAAGAAATTTTATTAATATTAATTTTGAACTGCCTAAGGTTAATAGAACTGGGAAAAGCTTCCTCTTGTAGATTGTTCCACAATCTCGACACTCTCGGGACAAAGTAGCGGTCGTATCGGCCGGTTCTGGATGTACGAACTTCGACACGGTTAGAATGGGACGCCAAAGTCAGGCGGGTCTGTCTGGCAGGCACATCGCGAGACGGCATCATGAAAGAGAGCTCTGAGCAGCAAAGCCCGTTAGTGTAACGGTAGAAAAGAGCCAGATAGCCGACAGCCCGCCGGTTCGAAAGAGTCTGTCTGTTAAAGAAGAGTCATCGATCAGTCAGACCGCCCTCCTCTGGACAGCATCGAGCATGGATAATGTAGTCGGGGCGGCAGCACCCCAAATGTGTGAGCAATACTCGAGGCTTGGCCTTATCTGGGCCTTGTATAGAGTGAGGTCATGCGGAGAAAAGTACTTCTTAGCCCTAAACAAATAGCCTAGCTCTGTCTAACATATCTGAAACTTCATTAAAAATATTCACAAATCGCTGTCGTTAGTATTTACTACAGACTGAAGTGATGACGTAAGCGTCATCTTTCGTGATTTCGACTATAACTTAAAAATGTTCATTTCTAGTCACATACACAAGTGCGTCACCAGCCAATGGCCTAGTGGCGAGCAAGTTGTTACGATGATTGAGAAATGTATAAATTGTAGGTAAAGTCAATGGCACATCAAATTTTTCACGTGTAGTATGGTGACTGTGATCAGAACAGTATAAAGTCCAATGTATGAATCTCCACGAGCTCTTGGCTGTATGGTAAATGAAACTTGAATTAAATTATGTTATTATATTTATTATCACTTAGAGTTTGAATACTAGGAATGAAAATGGTGAATTCGTTCGAGTTTCAACGTGCGCGAATGATCGATCAAGCACGTTAACTGAGTCTACTTATGAATTTTATTGACTATCATTTCACTACATTTTTCAGGGTCTCTAGTGGGGGAAACTGCCCCCTGCCCCCCTCTAGTGACGCACTTGCACATACATACTAAACTTCGCTCTGGAATAAACGTATTTTTTAGAGTGAATTTGAATCACCCTTTATAGAACTATACTTCCAAAAATTGTTTTGTTTCAGATTGCTTATCAAAAATTGATGAGGCGGCTGAACATATCAATAAAGTAGTTGAAGATCATGAGAATACCCAGCGACTCCTAGAATTACAAAGATATTTCAGAAAGGGTGTACCAAATGTCATCAAACCTGGGAGAAAACTCATAAAAGAAGGTTCGCTCATGAAAATGTCATCTAATAGAGGACCTAAGGAAAAAATTTATGTTGTTCTGATGAACGACATAATAATGTTCAACAAGAAAAAAGATGAACCAGTTAACTCACTTAAATGCATCAGCATTTTTCCATTATCAAAATGCAGGATTGTAGAAGTTCTGGACAAAGGATGTATGAAAATAGTGTGCCAAGATGAAGAAGTGATTTTATACCACAATGAGTTGAGTGAAACTAAAGATTGGATCGAAACTATCAGAGATGCGATTGAAAGTCATTTGAATGATAGAAAAACATTGAGGAAGGATAGTTCATCAAGAAGGCCTGTTAAAAGGAAAGATATTCTAGAGTATCATGAGGTTGGGCTGAGTCCTGGAAGGCCAATGAAGAAAAGAAGGGTGGTGAGCATTAGTTTTACGTTTTTTGTTTTTTTTTTTTGTGTCAGTGCGATCATATTTGAGTGATGGGGATGTTATGTAGCTCTGTAGCCATAACTATCAGATATCTGAAATAAAATTCTATCTGGAGCTGAATCCGATATAAAAGTTTCGATAATGGTCGCGTCTGAACGAGCGAACAAAGAATTTCTGATTTTCAGGAACTGTCAAATACAGTTATATAAAACAAATATACTCATTTGACCTGATCCACTATGTATGACTGTCCCCATACTAGGATAAACTGATGGTTTATGGTATTATCTGTTATATGTGTATGTGCTTTTATTTTTTTCGGACCGGGCAGACGCACTAACAGCGCGCAAACATAGCTAAACTTCCTTATGTTTGTTCTTATTTCTATTGCTCAGTAAACTGGTAATATAGTCTAATCATGTTAGCAAATTTCCCCGAAATAATTGTAAAATCTGGTTTTATTGGTGCAAGGTGGGTATTTAAAACATGGACGCATAAAATGGGTACACCAATTTTTGTGGGAAAACTTTTTATTTGACAACAAAGAATGACGAAACGTGTTTTTGGGGATTCAATCGTAAGTGTTTTCGCACTTGTTGGTAATGCGACGATGGTTTCACGCAACTACTTGAAATTCCTCAAATCCGTAGGATTCATACCTCTAAATAACAATAACAAAATTGGAGTATATTGGTCAAGTAGTTTTTTGAGAATCTCTAATTGTTTACCCCAAAACACCTGTGTTCATGCAAGTTCAAAAACATACTTCATTATTTGAACTCAAAAATTCAAATTCTTTGGCACGTGCGCATATAAGTGAAACATGCCCACAAGAGGAAGAGGATTTCATGAAGTCAGTCTCGTAAAGATCGAAAAAGGCAACTGTCGTCTTCAATACCCCGACAAAGAATCCTAGTTAAACCTTGTAACATATATTCGCTAGAGCAAGTGTGGTGAACCTAAGAAGAAGCTGTGAAGAGAGAGAGGAGCTCCTCCAGACCAGGCGACAGGAACACCCAGGTACGTGCCAATCCTACATTGTCTTTATATGGCTCGGATGTCGATTACCTTATTACCTTAATTATATCTGAACGCGCTTACAGTCCCGCGTCTCTCCACAATTTAGAATCATCTTTGCAATAACAACCTGTTTTCCGACCATCACCACTAATTTATTGAGCAATATACAGGGTTAGTTCAGAGGGCATTTTATAGCAAAATACACGTGTTTACCTTGCTGTTATGAATCGCAAACCATTCCGAAAGATAAATGTTATTTTTATGCGAAAAACAAAGGTTGCATTTCTTTCTACTAAGCAAATTCAAACATTTCGTATTTGTGAGTAATTGAACAAATGCGCTACGATATTCGAAAAACACGTTACTATACACATTTCAAAACAAAGCGGTTGTGCCCAACATGTTTTGTAACGAATTACTCACAAATACGAAATGTTTGAATTTATTTAGAAGAAAAAACGTAACCCATCCTTTTTTGCATAAAAATAACATTTATCTTCCGGAATGGAGTGCGATTCATATCGGCAAGGTAAACTGGTGTATGTTGCTATAAAATGCCCTTTGAACTAACCCTGTATATTGCTTAACACACTAGTAGTGATGACCGGAAAACAGGTGTTTTGGGATAAACAATCAGAAATTCTCAAAAACTACTTGATCAATCTACTCCAATTTTGTAGTGGTTACTCAGAATTTTTTTTTTTATACTCCAACTACCACGAAGGCCTAAGGCCTAAGCACCCATTGGGTACCGTGGGGCTATAGGGGGATACATGGGAAAAGGGGGGACGCCACACGGACTCTGGCGAGGGAACACGTGTGCATGCAACATGCACACATTCTGGCTCCGCCTACGAGAACCGCCGGGTGGTACCTCCGCGTTCGACAATCGGAGACCATCTACCACCTACGGACAATCACAACATCCATAGCCAAGAGAAAAATTTCTCCTGGGACGGGACTCGAACCCGCACAGCGCACGGCGACTGATCAGGAGACCAAAGAGTCTACTACTGCGGCCACCGCTGCTGCCTAAAACAAACACACAACATCCATGGCGAAGGCGAGATTCGAACTCGCGGCCCGGCCGGCCGGCTGATCAGTAGCACGACACTCTGACCCACGCGGCCAACCGAGGTCCCAAATACTGCGTTTGCCACGGTTTTCGGCCATAACTTTTTTGCTATTAGTCGGATGTTTTTACTTGTGGTCTCATTTTGTAGGTCTGATAAGTACCTAAAAACCTTATATGAAAAGTTTTTTCGTACCTGCCAACACTTTGGATTGAATCCCCCAAAAAACACGTTTTCTCATTCTTTGTTTTCGAATAAAAAGTTTTTCCACATAAATTGGTGTACCCATTTTATGCGTCCATGTTTTGAATACCTCCTTGAACTACTTGCAGCAATAAAACCAGACTTTACAATTATTTCGCAAACTAGGAGTATTTTGGTCTAATATGGTTAGACTAATAGGCAGTCACTCAATTACTCCTGTGGGTTTACATTTCCAATTTTTATATTTATTTTTATAAAACAACAAATACTGTGTGCATTGTTTGAGTGTTTCAATTGTATCAAGGGGATAGAGATTTTGGAAAATGTGTACAGTGGAAACTCTGATGTAACAACAAGCCGAACAATTGATCCCCACCGCATGTGATAGTGGAAAAAGTTGAGTAACTATTTCAGACCACCTGTCATATTATGGCAGGATATAAGGTTGTATTTCTCACTAGTTTACAAAACAAACACTAGCTTTTGTCTGACAGTACTTCAAAGTTTACAAACCCCAATTATTCCGTTTGGAGCAGAGGAAACCTTATTGAATGATACTAATATAAAGAAGTGAAGCTGAAAATAGTATTCCATTCAATTAATAGTGCACATGGAAACACCAATACTGACAGATCTCTGTTACATCAAATGAATGTTTGTACTCCCTTTATTATGATCCATATTCAGATGCTCAAATATTTCAACACATAATACAATGGATGGTACAGAAGCTCTCCAATGTTGCCCTTAAAAAGTAATGTCGAATTAAACATCACAAACTTCAAGTTCTATACCGTGCCGTAGTAAAGGTAGTTTGAGCAAAGCTCTGATTCCAGAGCCAAGATATTGTTTAAGGTATTAACTTTAAGATGGATATTAATTTATATTCATTTTCGATACTTACATAAATAGACCACTTTGCGATGCCACGTATGTTGATTTTCGCGCAATCGATGATTATACTTCTGTACCACAATTTGTTCTAGGACGAAAAGGACGAAGATAATGGTGGTTTTGAACGAAAACATCAGAAGTTGTTAACTAAGAGAAGACCAATACACCAGCCACTGTTTGATTCAACATTAACCAATCGCACAGATATTGAAAAATCAGCTACTACTGAATTTCAAAATGGCAATCGTCATGTGACAGCCACTCCAGCAAACGGAGAAGTCGCGTCTAAAGATTTGTTTGTTTTTGGTAAGCCACATCCAAGCTCATCTTTTACTTTCAGTAAGCTGCTGGGCGGGGTCAGTGGTTCCATCAAAAGGATTTTTGGCTTCAAAACATAGCGTTTATGTTTTGTGTTGATTTTATTTAATAGTGATTGATTTTTGTGATTGAAGTATTGCATGAAGTATTTTATTTGCTTAACAGTTTTTATACAATTTTTTACATTCACCGATTAAGTAATTACTCTTAGGTATTATAGTTGTGATTTTACATATTTCTTTATACTTATAATATGATTAATTATTTTCTCTAGTGATGTGGTATAAAAATAGATTCCTAATTATTGTATATAGGACGAAACACAAAATTTGGAAAGTAAGTTTATTTCTTCCAATGAAAAAGGTTTACCTATCTGAAAAAATGACACACAAAAACCCCAAATTTAAAACTGAAAATTATTTCAGTTGCAAAAGGTGTAAGTAGGTGAAGAAAATAAACTTCAATAATCATAAACTATTCTTTTTATTCATGAACTTCCTGACTCTCTCCTCATCAATTTCATTGAACCATTTTCCATCTTTTTTGAAATACGAACCCACTACGAGGGCATCTGCCGACAAGTATTTTTCGAGATTATCACCAGTAATTCCAGATCCTACCAATATAGGTATTGTTACATTCTCTTTAAGTTGATGTAGATCGTTTTCTTCAGCTGGTATGCCTGTTGCAGATCCTGTTAGTATGACACCATCTGACAAAAAGTATTCGGCAGCCTTAGCGGTCTCTATGAGAGAAATATCCATGGTTATATAGTGTGAGCTGAAAGATTTGGACAGTGAAATACTTTGATAAGCCCTAGAAAAGTTTGAGGGTTATAAAAAATGGATTTGGAGTCCAAAAAGAAAATTTTGAGTTCAAAGCTGCTTTTTAGAAATCGGTCTATTGGATTATATACCTAAAGAACATCGCTCAACAAATCGTATAGCGATAAATTGGCATTTATCGCTATACGATAGGTATGGCTACCTGCGTTGTGACGGGTTCATAGTAACCGTTTTTTAATTCGGGTTTATTTATCTTGTGATGCATAATTTCTTTAACGTTTAATTCAAAGCAAGTCAACTCTCTTAACAATCGGGCCAAACAGAGGATTCAAAGACTTCTATTTAAGTTACTCTTAGAAATTGTGCGATAAAAAATCCCTTTACATAATTATTATGTGAAATAATAAAACAAACAGTATCTTACGCTAAACTAGACTGAGCTGGCGGCTCCGCTCACATGGAAATAGTATAGGTCATTCGTTTTGCATTAGTGTGAAGGAGATTGGTTTAGGGGAAAGAAATGCAATGTTCACAGAAGTGCAATCGTTACTTTGTCAAAGAACATTTTTTACCCAACATTTTGCACGCAACAATAAATTGATTTCAATCTTCCGCTTTTTATATTCTCGACAAAAAGTATTGAGTTTACTTAAAAATTCACCTGATCTTAAAATTATCTTGAAGGTTAGGGTCAAGTTAATTGGCAAGAATATACTTGAACTTAAAATTGTCCACAATTTGCATTTCAGGATTTAAAAAAAAACTTTCCATTAAAAGTTAATTTGATATTTGATCTTCGCATAGTCAAAGTCATGGACAGTTTCTTTCTCTTTTTATTTCCGGTGTCAAAAATGGAAATTTCATTTAAGACTTTGACGATCTAGTCAAGGTCACGTTCCTTTAGTTGAATTGTTTCAAACCTTACAACTTTGTTCTACAACATTTTTTTTAGGAAATGTATTTGGCAGGACATTCTGATCTATTCATTTCTTTAACACTTTGCATATTTACGCGGATAAAATCATGACTAAATCTTAGCGGTGGTACAAATTTTTACGTCTCCGTGTTGTGGTTCGGACGTGATGCTGACAGAGTGGACAGGCACTCTTTTATACAATCCGATGTTGGCAGTATCAAGTCTCAATTAAGTAGCTCATTTAATGATGTGTGGACTTTATTTTCTAAGACATGTAACGCTGAGTCAGTTATGAATAGAACGTCCTTTTTTGGTACCAATTTCCAGAAAATCAGCAGCATCTGATGAATTTCGTGGTTTCGAAGACACTTTTGCAGCCAAAAGATTTTCCGCGTATAATAAGCAAGATCCAACTGAATATTGGCATGTAATTCTAGACTCGAACTTAGAAAAATTGACAGTATCAATATTGGGCTTCTCTTTCAAACAATTTGGTTTGGGAAAGTCGTCAGTATTTTCAGTGGCTGAGTTGAGATTAAACAGAGATTTAGTTTTGATATGAATTGAACATCGCAGGTGAACAATGTTTGTCTTGTAAGGGAAATCGACGGCGCGCAAGGTGCGCGGAAAGTGAGACTTTTTCCACTTGGCGAGAATTGTATAACTTCTTTGCGTGGCCCATTTAAAACTCATCAGCGGCCTCAGTTTGGCCCACGGAAGTGGAGCAACCTTGGTTTGATTTATAGTACAGTTTTCGGGCCATATTATTGACCTTTACACTCAAAACCTCAAAATATTGTTCATGTACATAATACCTGTGCTTTTTCTTGATATCCGTGAATACTAAAACGTCTTCAGCTTGGATATGTTTTCGATATCTGAGTACATGTCCAGCGTTTGCATCAGTGAAGCCTTCATCAGCAATATGGCTAAATACGAAGCCTTCTACTCTTACGAAATTCATGGCGCACGCTTTTGCTACGGCTAATGCTTCTTTATTGCCACAAGCCAGTATCTAAAAGGGTAGTCAATCAAAAAACAGTTGAATTTTCGGAATCAAAAATGACCAAATAGCTTCAATGTTTTATTATCTCAGGATTTTCTATTTTTTAGCATGCTTTCTAAAGACGTTGCAATCCGCCACACTTAAAAATTCATTTTTTATTTATCTAATTGTATCGGTTTTTATATTTGAAAATAATACCTGAACTCCAAACGGTGTAGAATCAGGAATAATCTTCCTCATCTCGCTGCAAACTCTGCTCATTGCAGCTGGAATTTCGGGGCCGAAATGTTTTGATTGAACATACGGAACGTCATGCATGTTTTCAATCATAATTGCATCCTAAAATATTCCTTTATCAAACCCCAGATCAACATTTTCTGGTACTACAAGTGTTTTTTATCAGTTGGTTGAGTCATACTTACGACATTGTGCTTCAAATAGACCTCCGTTTCTTTACAAGCTTTGGTTACTGACTTCTCAACAGAACCAGAAAATAAGGGTGTTCCTACAAGTATATTCCATCTGTATCATTATTGAGCACAATAAGTCGTCAGAAAGTGGTTTTGCTGTTATTCTATCCAACTGTCTATGCCACAATTTTAGTCTAATCATATTATCAAATTTCCCCGAAATAATTGCAAAGTCTGGTTTTATTAGTGCAAGTTGTTTTAAAACATGGACGCATACAATGGGTACACCAATTTTTGTGAGAAAACTTTTTATTTGATAACAAATATGTAATGTGAAAACGTGTTTTTTCGGATTCAATCGAAAGTGTTGACAGGAACGAAAAAACTTTTCATATATGATTTTTAGGTATTTACGAGACCTACAAAATGAGACCACACGTAAAAAGATTCGACTAATAGCAAAAATGGTATGGCCGAAAAACGAGGCAAAATGCTGGTAATGCGACGATAATTTCACGCAACTACTTGAAATTATTCAACTCCGTAGGATTCATAATTCTAAATAACAACAAAATTGGAGTATATTGGTCAAGTAGTATTTTCAGAATTTCTAATTGTTTATCCCAAAACACCTGTTTTCCGGCCATCACTACTATACTAAGTGACATATAAATCCGAACACCCAGTTTAAATGGTTTTATTTTAATAAAATTTTGTATAAGTACTTAATGAGGCATAATAAGTAAATGATAAAAATTTCAAAATGATTGCACTGCTTTAAAGCCCTTTGACCTTTAATAATGTGTGGATGCACCCTGATGTGCTACGCATTCTCCAACGCGTCCAGGCATGCTTCTGATCAGGTGGTCAATGTCCTCCTGTGGTATCTCATTCCAGGCAACCACCAACTCCTCTCGATGTGCTTCTAGAGTCTGAGCAGGACGTTGCAAATTGAGCAATCTCCTACCCATCATATCCCACACGTGCTCAATTGGGGATAAGTCGGGAGATCTTGGTGGCCATGGTAACAGTGTGACATCATTATGTTGAAAGAAGTCTATTGTGACTGTTGCAACATGTGGCCGGGCATTATCTTGTTGGAAAGTTGGATCTGCCAGGGTGTCAAGATAGGGTAAAAGATGGGGTTCTAGAACTTCGTGGATATAACGCTGCGCGGTCATGTTACCTCTGATGAAGATTAAAGGTGACCTGGAACCATAAGCTATAGCACCCCAAACCATAACTCCAACAGTGTGATGAACATGTCTTTCAACAAAAAACTGTGGATTCCTCCTTTCACCACGTCGCCTTCTAACCCTGGCACGACCATCGTGCATGCCTAAACAAAATCGAGACTCGTCACTAAAGACAATATGTTACTGTTCCATTCCTGATCCCAGAGTGACCGTTGTCTGCACCACTCAAGGCGATGAAAACAAGCCAAAACTTCTCATTCGTCGGTAAACACTTCGCATGCCAATAGGTCTTCCGTATTCTGCAAACCATTCATTTGCACTGGACCTGGTAGTGGAGAAACGGTCCCTTAAGGCCAATAATCTTAGGCGGCGATCTTCACGGTCTGTTGTTCTACGGCGGCGTCCAGTGCCCCTTGCTCTTTGCGTACGGCCTTCTCGAAGCCATGCCTGACAACACCTAACCACAGTGTCTACACTTCTTTGCACTCTAACTGCAATTGCCCGAAAAGAAAGTCCAGCTTCCCGAAGTCCCACTATACGGCCCCTATCAAACTCACTAAGTTGACGAAATCGTACAGGTCTCCGTACTCTAGGCATCGTAACCGATCGTAAAGGATGTCAAGAATCAAAATCCGCCAACGTTGATTCTTTACTGCGGCTGAAATATTCATTTCTAGAGCGTTAGTGAATTAAATAAAAGCAGTATAAAAACCGGAATGTCCAACTGATAAGGCTGAAAATTTTTTCACTTGTTATTTACAGTAAGATAAATACATTCACCAACTTTTATTAAAATAAAACCATTTAAACTGGGTGTTCGGATTTATATGTCACTTAGTATAGTTTATTGAGCAATATACAGGGTAGAAATTCTCAAAAACTACTTGACCAATCTACTCCAATTTTGTTGTGGTTATTTAGAAGTACGAATCCTACGAATTTGAAGAATTTCAAATAACTGCGAGAAAGCGTCGCATTACCAACAAGTGCAAAAACCTGCAGTTTGCCTCGGTTTTCGGCCATAACTTTTTTGCTATTAGTCGGATCTTTTTACGTGTGGTCGCAGTTTGTAGGTCTCATAAATACCTAAAAATCTTATATGAAGAGTTTTTTCGTTCCTGTCAACATTGTCGATTGAATCCCAAAAACACGTTTTCTCATTCTTTGAATAAAAGGTTTTCTCACAAAAATTGGTGTACCCATTTTATGCGTCCATGTTTTGAATACCCCCTTGATCAACTTGCAGCAACAAAACCAGACTTTATAATTATTTCGCAAACCAGTGGTATTTTCGTCTAAGACTATTAATGAAAAAATAACTTATTGTCGTCTCCAGCCGCCATAGCCTTTTCAAAATGGGATAAAAAATAATTTCAGTGTGAGCCTACTTTTTTAATATTCGTATTGTACTTGAAAAGGGTTAATGGCTGCCGAAACATCAGTAAAACCATTTCATTATTTTTGTTTGTTATTTTTGGCCAGAGCGAGAAAGATCGGCAGTTCCGCCTCTGTGACTTGCATAGGTATAAAATATTTTCATTTCAAATGTTATCTTTGCTAGTTATATGATACCACAGAGCATGCTCAATTGAAAATTTTCCTTGATTATTCACCGGGCGCGGGACTTGCATGTATTTTGAGGTTAAGTGATGTTCAGTTGTTTTTACCTGGAAGTGCCTCTACGTGAACCATTCCGATCACAGAACACTTGTTTTTGAAAAGGTTGCCGAACTTCAACATACTGGTAAGACACGGATTATCAAAATATTATATCTGTTATATAATTATTAGACTCCTAAGTACAAGCTTGTTTGGGAAGAAGTATACCTGCTATTTCTATAGCTACCTGAGAGAGATAATAAAGATAACATCATGAATTTTAATTATGAAGATGTTCAAAAGTCAATGACTTTCGAAAACGCTTCACAGGTAGGCTGAGTAGGGGCCAGTGGCGCGGCACGCTTAAAGTAGAAGCAGAAGGTACTTGCCTGTGTTGCTGTTCTCTTTCTTCTAAACGCAAAGCGTTGTTAAGTCGCTTAGCGAATATGTCGTCATCTGCACTTACTTTCGATGTGTTTATAAAAATACCGTATTCCTGTTGATATCTCGCTTAGTGTTTTGAAAATCACTTGTCGACTTCAAAACGACCACTTGTTGTGCTTACCGCTGCCTGGGTGTTTATTTATATCTAGGACACAGGGTGTTGTTGACACGATATTGTGTGTGTTTTTGAATAGGTAAGTTCCCATACCCAAATCACCCACCAGTTTATTGCCATCAATTTAATCAGAAATATTGGAAACCTGGAGATGCAGGAACTTGCCTATGATGATCCCTTTGAATTTTAAGTCTAATTCTGTAGTACGCTATACCGCCTAAGAAACAGGATGTGCAAATTTTGGAGGAAATTCTGCAACCATTTTTTACCAATGACTTATAAATCCCACGCGATAAGTAATCGGACGAAACTAAGTAACTACAATGAATTGCATACTTGTATTTACAAGGCTAACAAAAATCAAACCATATTTTTCTTGAAAACGAATCGGCCGATTTTAAAAAATCAAACGCCAAAATAGAGGAATTCGAAAAACATTTCAAACAAGCTTTACTCGATACCCCTTGTCATTTAAAATTTTCAAGAGGATGACCCTGGCGGGGGGGCAGAGGGTGAAAGGGGGTGAAGTAGTTTTTGGTTAAAAAGTTGTCCCCCTTGACAAATCTGTTTACATGTTTCGGCTTTTTTTCTTTTAATCAGTGGTTTTCGATAAATCCGTAGTGGGAAATTTTCAAATGAACACCCTGTATGTATAAACTTTGAAAGATTCCGTGTGCCTTGCGTACATTGGTAAAAGCACCGTTGCCAAGACGTGTCAGGCGCATTCGCACAACATGAGTACTCAAACGGTTTTTCGTTTTTGAAAACGTATTGCTGTGAAGCTTCGTCCGAGATGTTTGCCTTATAAACTTGCGAAGTTGTAATTTCATTAGTTATATTCTTCAATTTATCAACAACACCCATCCAATATGCTTGGATAATAACCTCGCAAGGTTAATTTTACCAGACTATATCCAGTGTAAACTCAACGTTAAAGGATTTTCTGGCGTAATCTCGCAGCGCGCTTGGTTTTTTAACAGGAACAAGGAGAAAATGTAAATTGCAAATTTCAACATTATTAATTTATTACCATCTTTTTTTATAACGGTCCGTACTTGAAATCAGTTCATAACACATTTTTCTTGCACATTTTCAAACTTAGATACACATAATACACTCAGATTATAAACGCTCTAAATACATTCTTATTAAAATACAACTTACATCTATCCGTGCATCTTACACATACAGCAGAATCTATCAAGCATATTATTTTACACGCCATACACAGGTCAATGGATACATGCATTCCCTACACTTCTCTCAAAAATTGACTGCGGATTGTGACAATTTACATATATTCTTTCTTGTTTGTTCCTTACATCAAAAGCAAAAACGGAAAACGACCTATTGTTATTGAATAAAATATTATTTCGGTAATTGATGCCAATGCCGAGATTTTACGTACTGCCCTTACAATTACTTACTTGGTAGTTACATGGAATTGAGTGTGCAAAATGTGATCAACTGAGAGGAGGTCAAAGAATAATAATCCAGATCTTGTCGGGCCACACTTTGGTCGATATTTGTAATCCCCTCCCTACTTAAACGTTATAAAAAGTTTTTTTGCTCCGTCCATTTTTTTCTGATTTGTCGGACTATTCTAATCAATAAAGTTCTCAGCGGATTTTCTCTAAAATTGTTTGTTTCCGAGCTATTTAATGTCTGCAAAACCCTAAAAATACTCATCTTCAATGATTAAAAGCTAAGATTATTTTCGAAAATAGGCTACCTTTTGATTTTCACAGACTGTTCATATTGAGCAGGTGCTGGATGGAATTCAGTGTGCAAAATGTGAGGACCGCAGTTTATGAACAGATATCAAATGTGAAAAGGTCAAGGAACAATAATCCAGATCCTGCTGGCCCACTTTTTGAAGTTCTTAATAATGCTCGTAAAGTGGGGTCCTCACATTTTGCACACTCAATTCCAACCAGCGCCTCGCCTCGACTATGACTTGATATTAAAATATCCTAACAAACCTTCTCAATTCAAACTTCATTCATTAAAAGACAAATTATATGCGTAAGTAATATGTTAAGCCTTAAAAGTATTTCATTTATGGTTCTTTGAAGTGTATTATATTTACTAAAACAGTAAAGCATTTTTATTTTTGCTTTTCATGTAATCAAACCTTTTCAAAACACACATAAATAAATAAATAAGTTAAACGAGTGCCCAGATATGACAAACAGTGGCGAAATACAATATCTCACATATAGATTTATAGATTTTATAAAAAATAACGCTGATGTTCTGCTTGATTTTCAGTTAACATTATATTAGATACACTAATACTCCTATATATTATAGCGTGATGTCTACAACATACATAATTTTATTACTAATACTCTTACGCATCCTAAAAGTAGGGAAACACTTTAGAACACATTTTAGATTTTTATCATAATATATAAAGCTTAGATTAGCAAATCTGACAAGCACAGTGAACAATGACTCTTGTAGCATTTAGAATAAAAGACTATAATACAAAAATTCGCTGGTGTATCACATGACTGTCTAAATTATTTTGCTACTACTTCAACTATAACCGGTAAAATTTGTGTTCAGAATAATAGCAGCAAAGGTCCCACATGCCTGCAAACAACAATTTAAAGAAGAAATCTAGTGGTTTTTAGTGAAAATCTGATCGCATGGTTAATATTGGGAGCTACGAAACTGAGGAGAGACTTGTCAGACACATACTTTTCGAGAATTTGGTTATGTTCTGCGAATTATGTGTTTGTAACAAATATTCTTACTTTTATACGATTTTCTCAAGTTCTTGTTTACTAAATATTCCTACTGCTATCATTCTAAACATCCAACGCATGCGCAATATTGTTATCTGCTATATACTTTCTCGTTTTTTTTTATAGTCAAAAAAGCTATGAATCCTATAGAACCATTTCTTACCTCTATAAAAGGGAAATGCAATGTGTCTCCCTAGTATGGTATTGCTATTAAAGATAGTTATATACAAGATGTTAAAGGGCCTCTTAAAATTAATCTTCCTAACGAAAATGAGATAATGGCTTGTGTAATTTGTACTGTTTTCAGACAGTTTTGGATGGTATCTCCCATTTAGAATTATCAAACAAAAAACATCAAACTATGAACCTGCAACAGAGACCTGCTCAACCCCAGAAAAATTTTGGCGGAATCACAGGCTATCTGGTCAGATCACGCAACTATTGAGAAAATGATTCTTTTCACCTAACCTATATTGTCATTGGGTACAGCATGGCCCAAGTATTCAGGTACCTTCCATTAAAGAGAACATTTTTCATATAATGTTGGCAATGATGAAAACCAAAGGTGAAATATAGTTGTGCGTATTGTTTTACCCAGGTACAGATAAAATAAACAATATCTGAGTATTTTTTTAATTTATTACGTTTGATTACTCGCACGACAAGATAGCAAAATCATAAGAAAATGTAAGCAATGTTTTTGTAATGTCAATATGCGAACTGATGAACTGAGTCCTGTGAATTGGAAAAATCGTGTCAGGAGATTAAATTATGTCAATTGTTGCTTTAGAATGGAACTAGAAATAGTCAGGTATCATATTGTATACGATTTTAATACAAACATGTTCATCTTCATTAGGCGACTGTATATTTAGGCCAAGGTTGTAATTTTGTATGTTTATTTCATGTTCATGACTCAGAAAATAGTCTAACATTCAGAAAAGTCCTCAAAGTTTAAAATAACAATCATGAGCATGAAATCTTTCAAACAAGAATGCACAGAAAAGCATTCAACAAAAAATAATTTATAACTTAAAACACAATTTCTTCAGTTGACTAAGATAATAAAATATATTTTTTCTCTGTATATACAAGTATTTAATCACATTACTTTTCAACAAAACTGACGTGGACAACTGGCCAAATAGGTGCATTGTTGCCCTAATGCCCGGTATTTATCTGAGAAAACGGTATCGGTATATACAACTAACAGTAATGTGATTTAATAGACTTAAAAATGAAAAATAACTTGTGAAAGACTATTAAAAGAAATTTCGCAATATTCCGGATTTAGGACGAATGTCTTTTTATTTTTAGACCAGGATATCTATAATTTCTGGGGAAAAAATGTATAAACAGAATTTACAATAAGGGTAAATGATAATTCAAGTCCACACATCTAGAGATGATATGAAATATTTTGCTGAGTAATTTATTTATTAAATGTAGAACTTGATAAAGGTTTTTCCTGTATATCGAGGAGTTCATATATTCAAAATGAGACTTTCTATGTTCAATATAACATCTGAATTAATACCTGAATGGTAAAACCTTTGTACATATCAGCATTAAAACTCATTCGAAAATAGAAATGAATTACTTTTTTTGATGGAAATCGTCTTGTCATTGAACATATAACCTCATGGTGAAGGTAATATCTCTAAAAGAGAAGCCTTTGCTTTTTTAACAATTCCGTTGTAAGATTCGCTTATACAATTTTTACAACAGGGTTCATTTTTGGTTAGCTAACCTGATCTAATTTTTATTTTTTTTCGTATGCAATTTCTCAAATCTGAACACAACACGGTGCATCGATTAAAAATCTATTTTATTTCAGACGTGCCTGTTTGAGAAAGGTATCCACTCGAGACTTCTCAGAAAAAACAATATATACATATAAAAGGGTTGTTTAATTAATATACCCTTCTTCACGAACAAACTTCATAAAAATATAACTATTTTTATATTTGAGGTGGAAGCCTCGAATGGCTGCTAGTCTTTTCACTTTTATTTTTCACATGCAGAGCGATCATGACTTTGACAGTTCCACTACGTACGTCTTTTCAAGGATTTCAACAAAATATTTGACAATCTGAGAGATCATTTACTTTTATGTGTTAATAAACAGTATATTTCATCTGAAGCTTTTTCTTGAATTGACAAAAAGAATCATACGCAAGCTGTGTTTCCATAAGCTGAAACCACCACGTTTATTTTTCCGTTATTTGTTAATACATTGGTAATATCGCTATTGTGAAAATTCGTTATGATAAAAAAGCGGCACAAAAAATGTACGAATGATTGAGATCCCAGCAACTTTTTGGTGACGTTATTTTAAATTTAAACGGCAATGTCTCCCCATTTAGGTCTCCCGAAACGACAAAATTTTAGGATATGTTTACTTAGGTGGGAGAAGTTGAGATTTTGGACGATTTTAACACTCGGGAGAAACAAAAATAAAACAAAGAAGAAAATTTTTAATTTGCTGCGTTTTCATAGGGAATTTCAGTTAATGAAAAAAATCCTGTAAGGTGCACCATTTTCCTCTGTCAATTTAGACGCATTCGCAAATGTTTTCTACAACGATGCAGGTATTGTATTTTATCAAAGAAAATACGATAATGTTAAATTTAAGTACAATAATAATAAGGATAATACATTACAGAGAGAAGTTATTCACCAAATTTCTCTGTATTTTCCAGAATTTCGGTTCTTATTCGATATTAGCATTATGGTACATGGTGGAACCAGTCAGTTTATCATGGCAAAACAAAAATGAAAGATAGCTGTTTGTGTTGCATTCGTCCTGTTGAATATTGCGAGTTATTGAGATCACTTTTTCGTGCTTTAGCAGCACTTGCGGTTGTTATTGGCAAATGAGCGGGTGGCGCCCTGGGATCGCTCCCCTCTCCTCTGCCGACGGTTTCTACCATTTACCTCACGAGCCTTATCGTTTCTGTCTAGAGCGTTCCTTCGTACGTTCTGGTACTGCTTCTGTCGTTGCACCTGTAAAAACGAAAGACATATCAACGCTGATTAATCCAATAACCTAGCAATGTTAACAAACAAAAAAGAAGACCTACAACATAACCTTGAGGTATGGAATGAGAAACTCAGAAAATATAAACTGAAAATGAATGTGAACAACACAAAATTTACGAATAAAGGCCCACAAAACATAGAAATCCGATTAGAACAATAAATATAGTTTGAATATTTAGGAATAATGGTAACTGAGGGTGGAAAAGATGAGGCAGAAATACAAAACACACTAAAAGATTATACTTCCAACTAAATAAACACCTATTTAACAAACAAAAAAAGAAATATATACAAAAACAAAAATAATGATGTTCATGTCACTGTATATCTCTACCCTACAGGCAAGTGAAATGAAACTGCTGAGAAGAATTACGGGTCTGAAGATTTTGGATAAAGCCAGAAATGGAGAAATAAGAACATTAGGTTTCATGTGTGTAAGAATGCAAGCGAATAGGCAAAGGTCGTATGAACACATGATTAGAATGCCAAATACAAGATTGGCGAAAAGGCTCTGGAGAATAAGAAAATAAAAGGTTGTCCAATAGGGACGCAGGAAAGTAAACGTCAATTTGACATAGACACCATCTTTGTTTTCTGTCAGCGACATGTCCTTTTGTTAGTTGAATGTTTACCATTGATCGCTATGGAGTCGTATTCGATTGAAGACCGCATTAAAGTTATTCAAGAGCACTACAAAAATGGTGCAAAAATAAAAAACACGTTTCGCGCCCTTCGTGAACATTTCGGTCGCAACACCCGCCCAAACGAAACAACCATCGGTCGTCTGGTGCGTAAATTCGAGGCAACAGGTTCTGTGGCAAATCTGCCAGGCTCTGGCCGGCCAAGGAGCGTTCGCACACCGGAAAATATTGCTGTTGAGAAGGAGAGTGTGAGAGACGATCCGAAACAATCAACAACGCGTCGATCCCAAGAATTGGGCATTTCGAGAACCAGTTTGCTGCGCATTCTCCACAAGGATTTGAATGTACACGCCTACAAGATCCAATTGACGCAAGAGCTGCGTCGGGCCGACCATTTTTCGCGCCGAACGTTCTCAGATTGGCTCCTTGAACACCGCCAAATTGATGCCAATTTTTCATCAAAAATCGTGTTCAGCGACGAAGCACATTTCACTTTGAATGGGACGGTAAACAAGCAAAACTGCCGCATCTGGGCGAACGAAAATCCCCGTGAGTATCAAGAGCAGCCGATGCATCCTCAAAAAGTGACTGTGTGGTGTGCATTGTGGTCAAAAGGCATCATCGGACCTTACTTTTTCGAAAATGCGGCCGGGGACGCCGTTACCGTCAATTCTGAGCGATATCACGTGATGATAGAGGACTATTTTTTGCCGCAACTTGAAGGAATGGATATGGACGATGTTTATTTCCAACAAGACGGTGCAACATGCCACACAACCAACGTCAATATCCATCGATTGCAGTCCTTCTTCGGTGATCGCGTGATTTCGCGCAGAGGAAATGTGCCATGGCCACCAAGATCGTGCGATTTCACTCCCTTGGACTTCTTTTTATGGGGATATTTGAAAAGCAAAGTCTACGTCAACAAACCAGCCACCCTCCAAGGACTAAAAAACAACATCATTGCCGAGATAAATGCCATAGAACCGACCATGTTGCAAAATGTCATTGAAAATTTCGACCATCGCGTGGACGTCTGTAAATCCAATCGTGGTGAACATTTGAGCGATATTATTTTTCATACATAAATGGTATAAATGAACCTTCAAAATAAACTACCCAACTTGATTTGAATATCAATCTTTCTTGTTTTAAAATATGAGTTTACTTTCCTGCGTCCGTTTTGGACAACCCCATATAAGAAAAAGAGAAAAGGAAGATCAAGACCGCATTTGGACTGGAAAGCAGCAGGATTAGCTAAATACGGAACAAAATGGAGAAAGATAGTAAGAGAAAACTGAAAAAGGGTAGAGAGATAACAAGCTCTACACTGGCCAGATCCAGTAGAACAGGAATGGATTAAGTAGTAATTTTAAAAGAAGTGCGAGGAGGGTCATACGAATAAAGACCAACCAGTTATCTATGGCTACTAAAGCAGATAATGTCCAGCTTTGTTAATCAATGCTAAAGTGTACGAATATGTTTAAACAATATTAGGTGTATAGTCCATCCGGTGGCATTGAAAATACACCATAATACGAATTAAATGCGATTTGCTAATGCATTCACTCAACTTCATTTAGGCTACAGCGCACATCTATTAATTATGTTGTTTGAATAACAAGCAGTTGATTATATACGGTAAATAGCTAATTTGATAACCTCCTGTAACATAGATTGACATCTAATTTTTTGCACTAGTTACGCCGCTTTTTTCTTCCGCAGTAGCTGTATATTTAATAGAGCATTTGCATAATTAAATTGGTTCGGGCAAACCAGTATGACATAATTCTACCCGTGCTACTGAACTTGGAACTGGAGCATTTTGAGATCCAAAACTAGTTAAATATTTTATTCAAACTGAAAAATACACTGGGCATCATAGACATTTTTCATAGCTGGATATTTTATTGTCTACATCCTTTTTTCTAGGATGATTCACGTATTTGGATAGAACGTCACCATACATTTTATATCAAATTGTCAACGTCAGACTCCTAAAGCTCGTTTTGGCGACAACAGTTTGATATTCTGTGGTAATTTTGGAAATATGACATAAGCGTCTCGGGACTTTATTTTTCGAGCAACGATTAAACCGCTACCAGCATCGACAACAGACAAAGCGACATTTTTCGTGTCTGAAACGTAGAGAGGGTTGTAATTAATCTTCGTCAAATTAGCGCGAACTGGAGACAGTCTATACGGGCGGTGTGATGGAAGGACTTTTTTAACTAAATCACATATTGTTGATGGAATTTATTTTACATACAAGTACTTTACTGAAGTTACTGTTCTTAAATGGTGGAAAAAATGAAATGTTATCATTGATAATTTTTGTTTGTTACACAATCGTTATCCTTTGTGAAATCACTAAGTACACCTAAAATGACGCAGGTCGTACGAAAAAAGCAAATCAAACACTCAAATGGATCTGACGATGTCGTGCTGGTTGCTGCGAGTGTAAGCAGGCTCAATGGAAAAGAGGTTTGTTTATTTGGACGAATTAGTTACAACTCGTCAGAACAAAATTTCGTTAGAATTCACATCCATAGTAACCGTAGCCTTAGCGGCCAGACCATGGAGTCCTGTTTCGCCTGATCATGCCTAATGATTATTTATTCTCCCTGTGCTGGTATGAATTGCAACTTGGCGAAGACATTCAGCACCAGTGTCGATCCTTTTAGACAACCCACATGTCCACAAGATATTAAACTTATAGTGTTTACGCGTTTCAACCTGCTTCCTACTATTTTCAAAAGACAAGATAACTGAAGGCAGACATAGGTTTTCGTGATGTGCATGTCAAAATATCTAAAAAAACATATCTTTATTAAGAATTCGAAAATGTTGCATTTATATGAGTACTATTAACATAGAATTACCATTACTTCTTCAAAAATATCGTACTGAAAACAATAAATGGAAACTAAACATAAATTCAACAATCGCTCGAATATGCATCTTAGGTTGCCTAAGATGGCCGGTGAGGCATTCCTTTCCTCTGTAGGTGGCGCTCACAGCAAGTAGGCGCGAAATGGACTAGCGACTACTAGGTACACGAGTTAACATTATACCGATTTTTAATAACAATATATTGATTTTTCACGTAATACCTCTGCAGAACCATAGAAGCCGGGATAAAAACCGTCTTAGTCGGAATCGAAACCATCGAAATCCGAATGGAAACAACTGGAATCGAAATTGAAATCATCGAAATCGAAACCACCTTCGGAATCTATTCCTTCCATTCCTATTTTGGTATCGTTCTTTCAGAATGACTAGTTCAGCACCGACTCAGCTCTACCAGATAGTGTGGACGTTACGTATATTTTCTTGGTATTAAATGCTTACCTTCTGCGCCTTCCTATACTGCGTCAGCTGCCTGTCCTGTTGCTGCACAAACTGCAGCCTGTTGAAGCGCCTGCCCTGCGTGGTCCCCGCAGCCCTGGCTTGGCCCTCTTGCCTACTGTTGTTCCTTACCACCGGCTCGTCCAGCACGACCTCTTCCACCAGGTCGAAGAGGTCATCTCCAGCGAGGAGGTCCACCACGGAAGCGGGTCGCCTCGGCGAGACGGACGCCGTTCGTACCATGGGTACCACCGTCGTGGTCAGGTGCCGCCTGCCCAGTTGGTGGATGTGGTACACGGACATACTGGGGTGTTCTGAAATACATAAAAAATAAGTTTGCGATTAATTCTTGAATGACGTTAGCAAGCCTGATAGAATATATAGATTTATAGTCAGGCCACAACAAATCGGAAGACGCCAGTGATCTAGATAATGTTGCTATGTTTAGCAGATGAACCTTAATGCTGTTTGGAGGTTATGCTCACTGTCAGCGATTGTCAGTTAATTTAGCTGACATTCCAGAACATACCCTAAACAGCGCAAGGATTCAACATTAATTAACGTATTCCACCTGAAGATAGTCAACGAGGAAACGATGAAAGGATGACTGCGGGTGAGTACCAAGGTACATTTTTATAATAGAGCCGGATTTCGATTAGCGATCTAGAATATAAATCGTTTCTTACTTTGGTACTCAGCAAGTGATCATTTAGTATTTTTCTCCCTTTGTTACTGTTCGTCGATATTGTGTTGTTGAATTGTTGGTGTGATTGTTCTTGAATGCCTTTTTTTATCAAGGCTGAGAATGGACAATACAGGGTCATATGCGACCATTTTAATTACGAATGCAGTGAGTTTAATTCATGATGAGGTCAACAATAGTGTGGAGCAGGTCAACTCTATAATCGCAAAATACATTGGGGTAAGCGAATAAATTATTGCAAGAAGAAGTCATACCATGGAAGATGTGCTGGAGCTGTAGTGAGCCACAATACCCAGCGGCCTGTATATGTGGTCTAAATACATTTGCGTTTTAAGCTTAGTCTAACCCCGCTTATCGCTAAGATGGAACAAAGACTCAAACGCAAGAATCTTGAAAAGAAACTCAAACCAAAAAAAGCAGATATAAAAATAACTAACAATTCGGATAGCAATTCCAAAGAAAATAGTTTTATGGCGAATTCAATCAAAAACCTGACATTAACTACATTGATTTGGAGGTTGCTAAGCGAAAATTTTTAGGGAAACTTAAAAAAGTCAAAAACTCAAACAAGTCACCAAATCACAGGACTGTACTTTGTCGCGCCTTCATCGGATGATAAGATTGACAGCGTCTCGATTTGGTGAAGTTTGTAGAAGAAGGCAGACAACAAGCTGTAAAGTTCTAGTAAACTCCATCATATACCCAACAGAGTTTTCTAGTAAGGCAATACAAAAATCATTTCACACCGCAGTTCAGTCTTGTGGTTTGTTTATTGATGGCACACATCCATTTCTGGCAGCATCGCCTCCATCAGTAGACAAGAAATGTACTTAATCCAGGTATAAGCCTACCTGTTTATTGCTTTGCAAAAACTACCTCTGTTTCCTCTTATTTTGACCGCATAAGATATTTTTATGACCCTCATTCAATTGTTACCATGTACCACATGACCCTTGTAAACATAATTGTGTTTACTGACATGAATAAACGAATTTTAATTTGAGTTCTTGAATTTATTTTAGGACATATATCAAATTATTTGAATACATTTTTTCTTAGTCGGAACGCACCGTCGCGTCGCTTGGACTGGCAGGATGAAACAGAGGACGAATTTCACCCCAAAACCGATTTGCACTTCACAGCTTGCGTTTCATTTTTTATTATTTCCAAATGAAACTCTTGCAGCGTGCTACAAACAAAGTCCACAGGATGCTAACGATCCACTTTTTCGATTTTATCCACTAGGATCTTTTTAAAATATCAAGAAGTTGAGCACAAATAGTAAGCATTTCAACCCACCATAATTCTTGCGCAAAAACAAAATTTTGTAAAAAGCTCTGATAGCACCTTAGGCAATTATGTTCTGCTTATATCCAGAAAAACATCACAAACTACAGAACACAAGTTGTAGGTAACGGCGAAATGGGTACATTTCACGGGTCATGGAATTGAAATGAAAATGCAGGTATAAAATCTACCAAATTAACGTTCTCAAAAACATATTTTTCTTGACATATCGATAAACACCTTTTCAGCAATTTCCTGGATATCCAGATAAAACGATATAACTCCTTGATATTAGGATTGTACCTATATGTTTGAAACATTACCCTAGTCAGAACTATGGATTTCTAAGTAAGATTACAATAAGGCACTTGTTGCTATTAGATTATTAACCACGAAATACTTCGTGATCTTTTCTATAGCCCCTTCAATAATGAAAATATTTGGGGACATCAAATAAACGGACCGATACCACAAGGAGAACGATTATTTTTTATCGGAAGAAAGAAAAGCCAAACAAAGGAAGCTAAAAATAGATAACTTATACTATTAGCTTATTCTCAACAAAGAACTCTACATAATCCGGAGTATCTGCCATCAGTCTTCAATTTAAAATTAATTTGAATGTTTATAGAGTAAACAAAAGCCAGCTGCTATCTTTAGAATCAACAAATCATACATATTCGACTAGAATAGTATGTTCCACTTACGGATCAGGCAGTGCATTGAAACAGGACTCCAGCTGAGAATTCATAAAACTGTTTTCGGACATCACCATTCCGACGCTATGCCCCGAGATCCCGTAGCACCCAGCTGTCGTTAGTGGAGTAAATTATAATAATATAATTTTTATTGTCAGTGTTCTCAATTTCATTGATATTATTTTTGTAAACATGGGCCCATGAGTTGTTTCTAATAAATCGTATTTGGCAGTTTGATACCTGATTCTGATGTTGATCTCCAGTCTGGTGGTGCTACTAGCTATTAACATATACTATTAAATAGCTAACATCCTCGTCCACATCTAAATACTAACCAATTAGTAGATTCTCCAGCGGCGACGTCTCGATCTCGATGGGTCCGGCGGAGGTGAAACATGGTGGAGGCGTTATGAACCACGACTCCTCCATGGCGGTACTCGAGGGCAAGGATGATGTAGAGCTCGACCGCGTCCTGGCTTTCGGCCTGAGTGTGGAAAGCGGCGACGCGGTGCCTCGGGTCGGATCCTCAAAGTCCAGGTCGTCCAGACTGCCCAGCGAGCCTGCCTCGGAGTTTCCCTCGCTATCTCGGTCGACCAACACCCACTCGCCCTCCTAGAAGACATTAGGGTGGTGAATGATATTCAAGCAACAAATTTACTAAAGAGAGACTTCATTCAGTCATAAAAATTGTTTCACTTCATATTTTGCCACAGGATGGTCAAAAAATTTTTAACATCTACAACCATATTTCGGGAAATGCATTTTGACTGCAGACATATAAAAAAGCCTAGTTGAGTATCAACCGGTCGTCACAAGAAAGGTAACCTACAAATGTTTGATTTCGACCAAAGTTTTTTCAGCATTTTGCACAGTGGGAGGTGACTTCAACTTTACAAGTATATTATTGAATATTTAAAAAAATTCTTAGACATCTGGAATTCAGATAGAAACTCGTTCCTTAAGCAAATGTGCGAAAATCAAATATGTCAGTTTGTCGTTCAGATTAACAGGAGGCATTAAAAAGTCAGTTTCCCTGTTCTGATTAGAGTTTTGCGGTATGACACTTTACTGATCTCTTGGATAAATTTGGAACATAAATCACTAATCACAGAAGTCAGAATTACCGGGGTTGGGAGCGTAAAAATATACTAACATCAAAATGAGATATATCCTCCCCCACCTCGTACAACCCCAAGTTTGTAACCTCTATAAAAGTTTTTCTGAAATTAATCAGGAGCCTCTGAAACGCCAAAAAACATAGTTTGAGCGATTTCTATTTCATCGTTTTTTGTGACAAAATTTCATCCAAATTCGAGCTGTCTTTCCAAGTTACAGTATATAGTTTCGTGATTACACCAGTAAGCGTGAGACGTAAAAATGAGAAAAACAAGTATTTTAGAAGGGAACATGAATTGGAATCTTTTCTCCAACCATGTCATTGATATAAATAAAAATCATCCGCTTTTCAGTGCTTCAGAAAGCGAAAAAACACAGTTGTGTAGGGATTAACTTTAGAAACTCCTCTGAAAGCGAATGAATAAACATGAGATACATGAGTCCGTGGACAACCTAGGGACTTTAGATATTTCGGATGGTCATGTAGCAAATTTTCAGGAGCATTCGCTTATACTGTGCTGGCCAAAGTCGTTTGCTCTTTTAGATTTCCATGCGTACGATAGAAAGAAGTGTGTTAGAAAGAGTGCGGCCATATACGCGTACTCACCACGTTGCCAGGCAACGACAAAGAAGCGCGACTGTAACTACTCTCCAACTGTCGGTGGCATCCGCGATCTCGTCTTTCAGGTCGCTAGGCAACGAGGTGCTTATATCTCTTTCTAACACAAGTATTGTAATTTTCGGTGTTCAGGGGCATACTCTTTCTAACATACATGTTGCATGGTGTTGTACGTCTCTCTCTCTCTTTCTGTCGTACCCATTGAGACAACAAAGGCAAGCGACTTTGGTCAGCACTGAATACATACCTCGTAGTCATCGGTGGCGCGCAGGCGTCCATACCCTCCGCTAGTGTTTTCGACCGTCGCTGCCCTCGTTGCATCAACCTCCTCCTGTGGGTTGGGAGCGGACATCACCGCGCCCAACAGGTAACTAGCCAAGTTCTGGAACATTTTCTGCAACAAAAAAAAAGTCATTTTCCTCCAATCGTCATCAGCGAAAATTTGGGAGTGGGAAAAAGGAAAATAAAATGCTTGTCATTATATGTTAGTGAAAAACGATTTTATTTAAATCAATTTGGCGTTTGCACATTTTAAATAAATAGGTCCGGCTTCTCCCGATGTAAGTTCAATGTCATAATTTATAAATATTAAGAGCAGTTACTTGTCGAGTATTATGAAACATTGTACTTCTGAGCTAGGCAATGAAAAAAAATACTTTTCACCAGATCAATTAACATCAACCAGTTATCAAAACAGCATTTTAAAAGAGCTTAAATGTTGAAATTACTTATTTAGATATTTCATCGTATTTATCGATTTCAAGTAATCTTTGGGACGGAGGGCTCTACCCCCTCTCCCAACCGCAAATCCGCTCTTGTACGTACGCCAAGATCTTGATCGATAATGCTCTAAGCATAAATAAAACGATAATTTATTCATTCTATGCCGAATCGTCAAACGCATCTAAAAAAAGTGAAAGACTCCCGCAAATAATTTAGTCTCACGTCCTGAATACTGATGTATTCTCTTTTAACGGATAAACAGTTTCTTGTGTCATAACTAAAACACTCTTCACTTAGTTGTTCAAACACAAGAAAAATGTAAGTCGCCATCTACCATTTGCGACTCAAATTGCTTCAAACTCACACATACACACACACTTCTACTTACGTTTAACTTATATCACAAGAGAAATATCGATTGTTTGACTTATTGAAATACGTTATGGACTTCAGCGACACTGTAATCCCAAAATACTGAAAAAATGAGAATTACAGGGCAAAAAATAAGTAAACTGTTCACTGAAAGAAAAAATAATAAGTGAAAGGGAGAAAAACGAATCGGTGTATGCCCTGAACCCCCTCGTTTGTGACGGAGGGTAAATTGCAACCAAAGACACTGAAAACGACTAAATGTGCAATTTTCTGTAGGTAGAAAATACCCCATTAAATTCATAATGGCTCATATTAAGACTTTTGCTATTAAAAAGTCCAATACCCTTGGGCTATTCTGGATCGGAATTTCGGCCGTTTGCGGCCTACCTAAATACATTCTGATCCTAGAATGAAGTACTGAAGGACCATGGTTTATATCTTCTTATGATGTCATGACACAATTTAGGGTTTTTCAAAAAATACAAGGGACAATTTAAATATAAAACTCGACAGGTACCTGTTGGTCTACATAAAAAAACAAAAAACGTACCTTATTATTCTCACCTAAAACAGGTTCCGGGTAGTTAAGCTAATGGCCTTAGTACGATCTGCTACTGGAACCGCTTACAAGACGCAACACAACTGAGAGATAATAGATAGCGACCTGAGGCGTCTCACAGACACGGCCAGCAAGAAGGATTAACAAGAACTAACATTACTCGTACAATAGAGATACTATAGTCAAAATCACGAAAGATGACTATTACGTCAAATAATGAATTGTACTGAAGTAATCAATGGACGTACGTCGATGATAAATCACGATGTCATGAATTTATAATATGATCTTGCGAAGTTAGGTTATTTCACTGATAATTTTTATTTACATTTATTTTCATGGTTTTAATCATTTTAGTGGTGAGCTTTTGTTTTGAAAAAAACAGTTATGAATAGAATACACCTTAAGACATTAACACCAAAGACCAAAGTATTATTCGAAAACTACCTTACCTGCTTTAAGATAACCTCAATATTCATCTTTCAAATATGATCGAACATGAAAACGTCGACTATCGTTGTCGGATAGATGCAAATTAGCATTACAGTTTGTTTAGACAATAAAATTCTGTTAGACTCTGTCTAACATATTTGAAACTTCATCAAAAATATTCATATATCTCTGTCGTTTGTCTTTACTACAGACTAAAATGATGACGTAATCGTCATCATTGTACTCTGTAGTAAAGACATACGACACAGCGATTTGTAAATATTTTCCATGAAGTTTCTGATATGTCAGACAGAGACAAACAGAATTTTATTGTCTAAACAAACTGTATTGCTAATTTACATGTATCCGACAAAGGACGACGTTTTCATGTTGCATGATCGATCATATTTGAAAGATGAATAGTAAGGTTATGTTAAAGTAGGTTATGTTGTTTCGGAATAATACTTTGGTCTTTGGTGTTCCTGTCTTAAGGTAGGAATTCTACTCATAACTGTTTTTTTTTTCAAAACAAAAACTCCCCACTAAAATTATTATTAAGGTATCACTCAAAACCATGAAATAAAATGAAAATAAAAATAATCAGTGAAATAACCTAACTTCGCAAAATCATAATATAAATTTGTTGTCATTATGTTTCAGACTCGTGATTTTATCATCGACGTACGTCCATTGGTTACTTCAGTATAATTTATGGTATGACGTAATAGTCATCTTTCGTGATTTTGACAATAGTTATTTAGTTATTTTTTGAGTACAATGAGGAAAGCATTATACTTGTTATTTGCTAGGTTTCCATAGCAACTGTGAAAAGTGAAGCGGCATCTTTTTCACAGATTCAAAATGTTTGACAGATGTGGCGTGGCGTATCTAGTTACTAGGTTATGATTTTGTTCTTCGTTATCGAAATGAGAAGCAAGAGAGCGCTATTTCCTAAGGTTATTTTTTTCCTTAAGGCTAAATTTCGTAGAAAATTAAGGATAGTGTCAGACAGCATTTAGTACATAATTTTGTATGAACAAATTTAGTGCTAAAGTTTGTAGAAAATTTAAAATAATATCATACTAAAAGTGCGGAGACGACAACTGCGCATTTGGAGCAGTACACTGGCTGATATAACCTCACTTTCATTAGTTGATGTTATCAGTTGTGTTCATCAGTTTCGCGAAACTCCCCTGCGTATGCTGTTCTACTTGTAGATTGAAAACTTAAAATATGTTATGATCAAAAGAGCAGTGTGACGTATTACTCAACGAGTATAAGAAATAAGATTGTTTATATGCTGTAAAAAGCAAGGCCTATAAAGACCGAAAAGCCAAATAAGCTGCGTTGGATAAAATCAGAATGACTTAAGAACCAATTAAGCTTATAAGCCAGTGGATCCTGCACTAAAAGTTCTTTATTCAGCATACGGAGCACACACATGCCCTGGTCCCTCTCCCTGATCCATTTTCGGCACCAAATTATTTTGCGGTTTCGTTTACTTCATTTTCTCATGCAGATTGCTGATGCCGTAGTCGCACAATATAATATATGCGAATTAGGGGATCGCTGCTTCACTTTCTACAATTTTCTATTCGTTTAAAAATAAAGGAATAAAGTAGCAACAGCAAATGGAAGTGTGGTTAGAATGACTTTGACGTGATACGTGATAAATGGCAGTTATAGTTTTTTTTCTACCAACTGCGCATGATTTCGTACGAAATTTAGTACAAAAATTTATTTACGTGTCAGACAGGATTGTAATTTGTAAACAAATTGGGAACTAAATTCAGTAACGAATTTTCTCACACAAATTGGTACTAAATTTAGCGCTGTTGTCGGTGTAAAGTTGGGAAAGGAAAAACGTATCAGTGAAATTATAATCTAAATACAAAGTTTAGATCACAGATAAAAATAAATGCAAGAAATAGGCAGTGTACTGAATGTATTAAATTGTTCTGATTTTTGTTGTATATGCAGTGTGACAAGGTAACATTTTATTCTGGTCCTAGTTTTGTGGTTACTTGTTCTGTGATTCTATAATTTTAAACCTATTCCGTTCTTGACCAGGTTAGAGTAATTATAACATAAATATTAAGTCGCGTACACATCTGGCGAACGCATGTGGCCGAAGCCTTTCGACCGAACGCCGTCGGTAAATGTGTACGACCTAACAAACGCATGTGTTTGCCTTCGCGAGAGTTCGGTCACTGGGCGGTACATCAAAAGAAAATTGAAGAACGAATTCGTTTGGCTGTGTTTAGTGTGTACGCTTTTCAGTTTTTAAGTGTCTCATCGTGGTCATTTTGTTTTGAGTTTCTATTTAGCGATAATGGAGTGGACTAATTCCTCTTGTTTAAAACTTATTGGTTTATATCGAGAACGGGAAGTTGTATGGAATCCAGTGCATAAAGATTACAAAAATAAAATAAAGAAAATGGATGCCTGGAACGACATCAGCAAAATTATGAAAGGCGATACAGGGGAGGTCAAAAAGAAAATGGAATCTTTATTAACATCATTCCGACGTGAGAGACAAAAACAAGATAGCTCGTTTAAAACTGGCTCAGGAACCGACACAATTTTTAAATCTAGCTGGTTCGCTTTCAAAGAAATGCTTTTCTTGATGGACAAGTTTATACCAAAAGACACTAAAAACACTGAGGTAAGTCAAAATATTTATTTTTTTATCAAATAAAATAAAATAGGGAGATTTGTACGACCTCAGTGTATAGGCAGTAATAAGACAGAAGATTATAATTAGCCGACTAATTTCTACGCATGTGAATGTTGCCAACTCACGCTACCTTCGCCCATAAAATATGTAGCAAATTCATTTCTAATTGCTTCACAATTTGCCGAACTTTTTCGACCTATCTTAGGTATTGGAAGAAAGGACTCTGCATTTTTATTTTCGCTTCCCTGTCTCCATTGTCCAGGAATGATTTTTCCTTCTTTCTCATCATCAAATGTTCCTGATGGAGTATAAGTGTTGCGAGAATGTTTACTTTTCCTTAGGAAGTTATGTAAATAGACACATGCTAAAACTACCAAAGTTGCTTTTTCAGGTGATACTAGTATCACTTTTCTCAAAACTCTAAAAACAGCTGACATGATGCCGAAAACATTTTCAACAATACGCCTGGCTCTACAAAGTCTATAGTTAAAGATACGTTTCTTAGAACCTTTTTTTTGTTCTACTGGATACCCCTTCATTAAATGCTCACTAAGGCTAAATGCATCATCTCCTACAAATACATAAGGAACTTTCACATGTCTATTAGGTAGAATGTCATCAGGTGGTAAATGGAGCTCATTGTTTTGCAGTTTTTTCCAAAATATAGAGTTTTTTAGCACACCTCCATCTGAAATCCGACCTTGGCAGCCAACATCAGCAAACAAAAAGCAATAATTTGGATCAGCAACTCCCAACAAAACTATACTAAAATTTCCTTTATAATTGAAATAGTCGCTGCCACTGTGTATGGGTGCCTGAAGTACGCAGTGTCTGCCATCTATGGCACCAAGGCAGTGAGGAAAATTCCATAGAGCTTCAAACATTTCCGCAACATATCGCCATTCGTTTTCAGTTGTAGGCATCTAGAAACAAAAAAAAACGTTAGTGTAAAAAAATATGAAATCAAAATTTTTTCAGGAGATGATTCGACCAAGGAATCAATATCAAGAAGAGGAGGAGGAGAAGGAAGTGGAAGCAGACATGGCCAACAATGACATAGCTATTGACGAAATTAATAATGACACGCAAGTAACAGAAGTACAAGAACGAATAACCCTCAAAAGAAAATCAAATTTTATATCTCCCAAGAGGGTCAAACGGGTACCATCTGTGGCTTCTGTGAATCAAGGAGCAACCAGTGCTATCTCTAGAGGGCAAGAAGCATACCAAATATTACAAGAAACACTTGCAAGTAAAAAAACAAGAGACGGTAGCACAATTTTTGGAGAACATGTTGCTGCAAAGCATAGAAAATACAGCGCGCATACACAAAGTGAAGTGGAACATCTAATTGGAGATATTCTGTATAAGGCTGATAAGGGACTTTATGAACCACACGTGTCCTCAATCAGTTCCATTAGCCACAAACAATATTATTTATCTCAACCCAATCAACAAATTTATACGAGTATCACGCCTAGTACAACACCCAATTCGTATAATCAATATGCTTCAGACACTCAAAGCATCAGTACTCCTTTACCATCACCTTCAGAATCAGATGGTCCACTGAATGAAAATGAGTCTTTTTTGTCGGCGACCCCATCAAACCTGACGTTACAGGAAACTGATAATCCGAAGACACCCATCATACGTTTTATAAATGCATTTACAGATAGTCTTTAAGGCATTTTTTGTTTTTTTTATATAAACCCTAGACTTTTTAATAAATACCTAAAGCATATTATACATAACTATTGAACTTACCTTAACGTATTCTTGAAGCGTCTCAATTATAGCAGAGCAAACCTCTGGTATTATCCTTGAAATGAGTTGTTTTGAAATTTTAAAAGTATACATTAAACTTGTATACGAGTCACCAGTAGCTAAATATCGTAGGGTTAACATTAACCTTTCTGTTGACGGTATTGTTTCTCTAAACTTTGTATCTTGTTTCGCGATTTTTGGACCGATTTCATTTAATAACCATTCAAAATCAGTAGACTTCATTCTACAAAAATTTACAAAAAGTCCGTATTCCATTTCAGCTTTTAGATCACTAATTAAGTCCAGCCCTCTATACCGACTTCTGCTTTTGAACAATGATGTTGTCCACCAGCGCCGTTTTCGTCGTTTCTTGGGGGGCTCTTTCAATGCTTCGGTCTCCGCCTCACTAATAATAATATACAACGCACTTGCAATAATTATATCCTCATCATCGGACGCCATTTTTTACCATTTACAAAAATACCCGCGAACCTCGACGAATGACTGCAAACGAATTCGTTCACCGTAATGTGGACGGCAGAGCAAATTTTCCATCGAACGTCGAAATCATCGAATGAATTCGATCGAAGAGCTTCGGCCACATGCGTTCGCCAGATGTGTACGCGCCTTTACAGGAACTTTTTCATACAAAAAATTTGACAGGGTTTTAAAATTTTGAAGTTACCACAGTTCACTTCAGTGGTAATAAAACATATTCTTTCCCGAACCATCGTTATTTGCTTCCGCTGTTAAAAATAACTGCAGCTTAACGATTCGTTATTTTTACTGCACTAAAAACTCTCTATTTTGTGAACTTCTTTATCCTTTCTTTCGTTATAACAGGAAAGAAATCAAATTATCGAATCTACTTTGTATTTGTAGAATTTATCAGTTTGCGTCTTAACTGTATGAAACATAGCAAAGTTGATCATGATCCGTAAAATTTGTTTGTTTCTCTCGATATCGATAAGAAACTATTTTTAACTATTTTTATTCTCCGCGGCATCTCAGTTTTCGTCTGGAAAAGGTACCTTGAACTTGCTCCTAGTTTCTAGTCACTGCTAATATTTTTTTATACGAAACTTTTTCTCTGTCGCCGAGCGAAGCGTTACTAATACAATAATAATAATACCTACCATCAGAAGCTGGTTGGTAATAACCATTCTGTCGTTGAAGTTCATTGCTAGCGATAATAAAATGGTCATCAAGCTTTCTCTATAAACAGTAACTCGTTCTTTTCCGTCTTCGATATCACATATTAGGCAAAACTTAATATACATTTTAAACATAAATTCCTGGAAAAAATCTTCAGCGAAACGCATGAAAAGCACCTCGTGCCTTTGTTTATGGTCGGTGAGCACGCAGTTTATATTCCATAGGCGTACTTAAAAAATGAAGGCTTGCAAAGATTGATAACTCAAGCTCTCAAGCATGTTGGGGAATAAAAAAGATATTGTTACCAATACCTCCGCCTTTGATGAGGTAATTGATATTAGCGATTATGGTCAGGATATGTGGATGCATCGAGGGCATCAGCTTTATTTATATATGTTGAGTGGCTAGAGAGTAAGGGTAAGTTATTAGTGGTGTTTACAATAACTTGAATTATTCACGTATTTTTCGGTCTCTAACAATATTCACAAAAAAAATCATTCGAAACAGGGATTTAAAACACTCGATTCCATGAAGCATATTCAAAATTGTACCTTGGAATAACGGTATTTTTTAAAATAAAGTGATAATTTCAACCATTCAATTTTTTTAAATGGAATTAGTTGAATACAAAGTCGATTTCAGCCATACTAACTGGTGGTACAAAGGTACCTAGTTGGTTTCAACAGAAAAAAAAATCATATTCATGTATGTTGACGTGCCTTAGCGTTTTTGTCTGTGTTTAAGTTGTTCATCAATTTGATGATCAATATTATTTGCATCTTTATTCCATTTTGCTAAATTTGGCTGTCTGCCAAACCTTTTTTGACCAAAGGTGTCTTTGTGGCCGAAACTTCAGTTTGGGTCGGACCCTAAACAGAATATAAGTATGATATATAAATGAACGAACCCATTACAGAGGTAAGTCAAAAATAAATCAAGATTCCAACTTTCAACACCCTTGTAATAATATCTCCACCCGCCTCTGTTGCATTGCACTTGTTTGTGTTTTGGGTAGGGGTTACTGACTTGGCGTACATAATGTAAGATTCAAGGATCACTGAATTCTACCTGCTCTTCTATCTGTATTGTGCATTTGTCTGCACCATTATCTAAATTGTATACGTCTTTTCTCCCTCACAGTCAGCGATTATTTTTTATGATTCTTTGGCCAACACCATTTATATTACTTATATGCTTTGAACAGGTAGTTATAGATTTCCATCGGTTTGCTTGTGGGAGAGCGCTTGGACTCATGTCCCATGTCATAAGATTTTTGGCGTTTTATTATATACGTTTTTTTTTTAGAATATCGTTCTGTAACTCTATTGCCACTAGCACAAATCGAGCTTAAATAAATGAATTGTGTATTTGGTGTACGTTTCCCCCTTTTATGAACTTCAAAATATTTGGATTTAGGCACTCTACAGGCAAACATTCAGTGTGGCAAGCCAATTTCTGCTGATGAGCTGGAGCGAAAAAGACTAGTAACGATTTCTTCTCTAACCAGAGACTTGGAAGTTGTCACCGCTTGGGGATTCAACAGTGTAGTTTTTTTCAAAACGCAACTCTATACCTTGGCTAACAAGAAGCGCCCTCGCACGCATTCGGTTTCAATGAATGACCGAGTTCTGCAAAGAGCCATTCATTTCAGTTGGTCGGAGTCCAGATCACCTAGGATTTGATTTGTCATATCTCATCACTCGCAACAGTTGCCTGTAAAAAGCTATTTATGGCTAATAACTTTGACTTTTCTTCGTATAAGATTCTCACTATGTATAAGGCCCAGATAAGACTAGACCTTCAGTACTGCTCACACGTTCGGGATTCTGCCGCCCCGACTATGTCCATACTTCATGCTGTTCCACTGATCATTGACATCAACGGACAGATCGGGTCCCTATCGCATGCACTGGCTGTCGGTGATCTTGCTCTCTTCTATCACTACGCTACCATAATGCCGATCGCACGTTGAGCCTACTAGACGGACCCGCCAGGCTTCTGCCTCTCATCCCAACTTTGGCGAACTTCGTGCATCGACAACAAGCCGCTTCGACCGCTTCTTAGTTTCTAGAGTGTCGAGATTGTGTAACAATCTGCTTGAGGA
This sequence comes from Acanthoscelides obtectus, assembly GCA_963669975.1. Lineage (NCBI taxonomy): Eukaryota > Metazoa > Arthropoda > Insecta > Coleoptera > Chrysomelidae > Acanthoscelides > Acanthoscelides obtectus. The sequence goes on from CAVLJG010000005.1 coordinate 26,997,429, forward strand.
GGTTTTTGTTCAAAAATCGAATTAACAAGGCGTCTTTAAGTTCTTTCTAGCAGGCATGGTACCCCGGTATTTAGTGCTTCAGTATATATATATATATATATATATATATATATATATATATATGTTCTCCCAGATATCACACACCTCACTCCCTTTTTAAATTTAGTCGAAAAAAATAACATAATCACTTGACAAATTTCCCAAAAACTCCACTAAATCGAAAACATACTTGTGGAAATTTTTGGCGAACTAAAAATAAATAAACGTCATGCACTCTTGTTTTTGTACTATTATTTTTTATTACCTCATTGTTGATATCATGAGTACGGAATATTTCCAACGAATCGAGATTTCAATGCTCCTGTTATATCTTTTCTATATTTTTTTGTAAAAACGAAAAAGGTGAGTTTATTTTTAGACACAATAAACAAATAAAAAATACATTTTTTTTCTAAAATCCATTAGATTTATTAATACATTATATTTATATTATAGAATATATTATATGATATTTGATTAATTATTGATCCGATATATGAATACGTACATAAAATATTGTATATAAATGATGAAGTCAATTTTATTTAGCCATGCATTCCAGTAAATATTCGGTAAGAATTGAGTAGTTAATAGGACTATTTGGAGCATTTTTCGGCGTGATGGTATATGCCTGATAATGCTTTTGAATAAATCGAAACATATCAGAAATAATTCATCGCGTGTAAACGTTTAAAAACACTAGCATAAGTCGAAGGAACAAAAAAATACAAACTAAAACGCATTAGATTTCGATAGAAGAAATCAGGTTTAGAACATTTCACGGTTCGCTGTTATCATGAGGAAGTACAACTGCAAATTAGAATCACTCTATATCAATTAAAGAAGTATACACAGGAAGCACTGAGTACACTTTAGTATTATGTGCAACAAGGTGTGAAATTTTTAAATAATTCATAAGCTTCCTATGACTTATGAATGCTCAACACCACACTAACTGTTTGAAGAATTACGATCAGAAATGCAGAGCAGTGTGTGGATTCAACATTTTTTTTTTAAATAAAACGAAACATGCTAAAGACTTTAAATTTACATCTGAGCGCAGATAAAAAAAATAGATGAGGCAAGAAATAAAGTGTATATATTTTTTTAGATAACTTTTCTGTTAAACCTAGAGAATTTAAACGAAAATATTTTTTTCATTATCAACACCGAGCTTTTTGGTCCATAAGGTTATTTTTTCTTTATTCACCAATGTTGCCAGAATTCGTAAAACTGGGAAAGTTGTATAATAATAATTTGAAGTCTAAAAATACATTGGTTAAAATATAATAGAAATATTAGTTGTTTCTCACATATAAAAATGAAACGCTACAAAAAACCTGTGTTCTAAATGAATTAAATTGTCCTGATTTTTTGTTAAATATGCAATGTGGCAGAGCAGCTTTTTATTCTAGTTCTGCCCGTTCTGTAGTCACTTGTCGGTCTATGATTCTATGATTCTCAGCCTATTCGTTCTTTGACTGCTTTGGAGTGATCATAACATAAATATAACGTAAAGTTTTCTATGAAAAAAACAAGTTTTGGGGTTGTATTGTCGACGGCATAAAAAATAAGCAACCCTCTCATCATTGTCAGTAGTCAGTACTATCAAATTACCACGATTCACTTTGATGGTCATAAAAACTCTTCTTTCTCAGAGAGTCGTTATTTGCTATAGCTGTGAAAAATAACGCAATGGATGGCTTTACGATTCGTTATGTTTGCATCACCAAGAACTCTGTTATCACACGACTCTAATAGAGCTCTGAAGCGTAAATATTCAAATATCCTTTAGGTGTATGGCAGCATTGGCAGCTCATATTACATATGTACAATCTTTTAGCTCATCGCTGATAAATATTCATAAAATGGTTGTTTGTCAGACGCGCTGCACGCTGTGTTCAGGTTACGACCTGATGATAGTTCATTAGCGAGTCTCTTTGTTATGGAACAGATAACGCACATACTAGAATTCCGTGTACTTTCGTTTAGTACGGATTTCGTTTCTTATCTTATCGCGAAATATTTGCACAAACGTTAAAACGTACGCAGTCTACCATTTTGAGAGTGCTGGCGGGACGACGCGACGGTTCAACTGTTCAATATCATGCGTCATTTGTCATTGGCACGCGCCTACTTCAATTTCAAATTAAAAATTCTATGCTTGAAATAGGAGTTGTGCCACGAGTGTTACGTTTTTTGTTTATATTTGACGTATTTAGATCAAATGGCCTCAAAGTTGATTGACACTTCCCGCGCAACGCTGTCATCCGTTCATAAAGAACACACGGATCCAGTCAGTCAAACAGGTCCAAAGAATCAATCCATACATTTTTGTTGCCCTACCATCAGGCTAGCTGCTATGACTCACCCCACCGGAGTTGTAAACGTGTAACTGCCAGGAAAATTTCTATCGCTACAACCCCCAATTTTAACGCCTATAAAAAAATGTTTCCGAAGCCTCTAAAACGTCAAAAGCCGAAGTGAACGTGTTTTGTTTTTTGCCCCTAGCTCCGCCACCACTGGACCTATTTTCGAAAACATCCTTGCCATAGTTGTAACCCTGTGCGACAATTTCAACAAAATCCGAGCTGTACTTTCCAAGTTATAGACGGGGCAAGGATTAGTGGATAGACCGACAGACAGTCAAAAAAATGTTTAAAAGAGCTTGAACGTTACCTTTTTTCTATCGATACCATCAAAATTCATGCATTTCTTGATGTCTCAGTATCTTCAAAGCTATACTCAAACGCTTTTTGCGAACCAAGATTTGCTTTTGTGTGTCGTTCTGTTGTTGAATTTTCGAATAGGCTTCAGTATCCAATATCGAGTCAATTCACTTCAGTGCTTGACTCCATATATTTTTTGTAAGATTCACTATGACTGGTATGATTAAGTAACTAAAGTATAGTAATTTCTGTATTTTTCCGTCCCATATTTTTACCAAATCCAAACAGGTATCTCGTGCCAATATTTTATTCTGAAAGCGTTAACTTTTTTCTGACGTTCATTTTCAACGTATTCACAAAACATCACGCTTTCTGTGGGCGGTTATGGCATAAGTGGACGGGTATTTTTATAGTCTATTTTTACTAAATTATTAATCGCGCCTTTTAGAAGTCTCCCATTTGCACGCGGACAATAAATAGCAGTACTCGCCAAAAATCTGATCAATTTATGACTTTCACGAACGGTGATGCGGCCGCTGTGCCCTTGCAGAAGGTACAGAAAGACGGAGATATCATAGAATAACTTTTTTAATAATCAAACATAATTTCTGTTTTATCGTTTTACTACTCATAAACGATTTCAGAATTTTTGGAGAATCACACGTTTTGCAAACTTTCATTGTTTCTGGGCGGAACACACAAAAAATATTTCGGACTTCCATGTTCTAGATCAGAATTTGAGTTACACGATGTTCCGACTAATAAGGTAAACATCCACCTTGTTGCAAATTTCAAACATTATTTTAGTTCTGGTATAGGGTGATTGAAAGATAGAGGAAATATTTCTATGATCAAAGATGACACGAAGAATTCGTACTTACGTAGTCATGCCATAAGTTCTGTCCCTCGTTTTCAAACAAGTGTAGACCTGTTAATACTTGTCCGATTGTTTACATTGTGGTGTCAGTTGATTAAGCGCTTTTCGGGTAATTACATATACCTCAGTTTGTATTGATCTCTCGAAGCATAACGATGGAGTGGGGCAAGGCAGAGAACCGTATTGCAGTGATAGCTTTACATAAGTGTAATCACAGTGCTAGTCAGATTTTTGAACTCTTACGCGGCCTTCAAATATCGCGTAAATTTGTGTCTAGGACCATTCAGCGGTACAATGAGACGTCCTCTGTTGATGACAGGCCAAGAAGCGGAAGACCTCGTCAAGTAAGGACTCCAGCAGCCATCAAAGCCGTAAAAGCCAGGATTCAAAGGAATCCACTCCGGAAGCAGAAGATCCTATCCAGGGAAATGAAGATTCCTGTCCGGACGATGTCGCGCATCATTAAACAAGACCTAGGGCTAGGGGCTTACCGGAGACGTACGGGCCAGCGACTTACGGCCACCTTGCGACACATCAGGGCGACAAAATCCAAGAAGCTCTTGGAGAGGTACGCAGCTGGGGGATTCCGAAAGATTTTGTTCACGGATGAGAAAATCTTCACCATAGAAGAAAAATTCAACCGACAAAATGACAAAGTGTATGCAAGGAGTTCACAGGAAGCTTCGGAGATCATTCCGAGAGTTGAGAGAGGCCACCACCCTGCGTCAGTCATGGTTTGGTGGGGGGTGTCCTACGAAGGGGTCACTCAGCTCCATTTCTGTAAACAGGGCGTGAAAACAAAAGCGGCAAACTATCAGAGCGACATACTGGATCCTATCGTCAAGCCTTTAAGTGGTACATTGTTTGCCAACCAACACTGGGTCTACCAGCAGGATTCCGCCCCCGCTCACAAGGCTAAGAGTACGCAGCGCTGGCTGGAAAGCAATGTGCCAGAGTTCATTGCTGCGGAAGATTGGCCCTCAGGGAGTCCGGACCTCAATCCTTTAGACTACAAGTTGTGGGACCTGCTAGAGCAGTTGGCCTGCTCCAAAGCCCACCGTAATATCGAGTCCCTGAAAGCGGATTTGATCCGATCAGCGGCAGCTATTCCTTTGGAAGCTGTGCGTGCAGTGATAGATGAGTGGCCCGCGAGATTGAAGCAGTGTGTGAAGGCCAAGGGGGGACATTTTGAATAAAACTGTTTGATTATGAATTCTAAAAATGTTGTCGAATAAATAATATCTTTCATATAAATATATCTTATCTTGTTTCATTTTTATCATGAGATTATCATGGGACAGAACTTATGGCACGACTACGTATATAAACATGGATGTCCAAATTCTCCCTTACTGAGTTGCAAGATGCCGAGGTTTAATTACGAAATTTTGGGTGCAGTTCCGTAACACAAACATTTCATTTTTAGATGTCATATCACATGTACGGTCGAAATGAAACAGCGCAAAGCGCCATCTATTACCAGAATCGACCACTGCAAGAGTGTATAGCAGATATAGCTGACCGCTAGAGGCTGGCGATTAAGGCGGTATAGTAGATGTAATCTACTCGCCATTGAACATGATGCTTTAGTTCTTCGTCAGACCACAGACAGCCAATCATGGGCTTATGTCTGTCGGTTTGGAGTTTGTCTGGTAACTTCTCGGATTTTAGAGAATCTTTCACCTATAACCAAGAATGCAAATGCGTTGCAGTTTTTGCAAAGCCAGTCTTCGTCGGCGCAGTTATGACAAAAAACCGAAAAATTCCAGACCATCCTCAAACTTTAAACGTTTTCAAGTTTCTGATAAGTTTAACGAAAACTGGATGAGCCCATCAACGGCACATTTCTGGCAACTGGAAACTTTGCCCCAGTGCGCCTTCAACCGTAGCTCCGGCTCTGTGTAGGTCTTGCCTCTAAAGCATAATCCAAGGCATGCATTCAACCGAAATTAGTTTTGGTAAGAGATACCACAGTTTGGCAGCACAATATAGAGTAAAAACGTTCGAGAGATCGAACAGAATCGTGGCTGTAACTACCTGGCCCGTCTCAAAGTCATTAGTCACTGTCTCGCATGTCAGTTTCATTTTGTATTGCATCATCTTTACAACGCAAGCAATCGTACTGCTACCATAGTGTACAGATACTAGAACTAAAGTCACTTGCGGCTCTAGCCACCAAGATCGAACAACCATCGCAAAAACCAAAGAACTCCAAATTACCCGCAACCTGATTGCAAAATAACGGGGATAGCGATCTGATTGCCATAATTATCACTTTAGAACTAGTCATCATTCAATTCATGGGTGCGTGTATGGAGCCTATATACCAGGAGAACCAGCGAATTAAGAAAAAAACGACCCCAAAACCATCTGGCTGAGAAGATGCTGCCCTGCTGTCTTTAATTTTTTTAAAAGCTTACATGTTGAAAGCTAGACGGTACTGCTAACCGTCCAAAAAAAAAAGCGCGGATCCAAGGCCTCAGGCATGCAGGAAAAGATGAAGGAAGGGGTAAGACAGAGAGACCACATTGTTTTTTGTTTGAACCCGACCCCCCCCCCCCCCCTCCCACAACAGGTGTTTTCACGAGGACAGTCTCGACAAAGATATGGATCCAGACAAAAGGGGTTATTTTTTGTACCTGCTACAGATAAGATGGCGACATCTCAGATGCTCGTATAACGGGAAAAAATTACCACGACTTTCCCTACTACGTCTGAATGGAGCATTACGTTCCATAATGATGATTTCTCCTGATAGTAGTGAAAAAAATAATGTGCTTGAGAAGTCCGATTTTTTAGCTTAATAAAAATCTTGTATGATTTCGATTAAATAAGAAGTTTTTGAGAAAAAAAATCTTCTTTAAATACTACTTCTATCGTTTTACATTGCAGCCATTCCCGTCAAAAACCCAAAACATCATTAAAGTGATCTGAAAATGCATAATAACCTATGGATATCTCGGGTCGCTGCTGCGAATATTATAATAATAATAAATTTATAGAAATATACTGACTCAAGGGTATTTGTCTTAAAAAAGCAGCCCTTTTTATCGATGTCAACTTTTTTTCGCTTAAACGTCATGCTTTTGAATTATACAGTGTCAGTCAAAAGTTATTGAAGCCTTGAGCATCGTTTAGGGGCATGTATCACCGTATCAACTAAGACGCGACACCGCGAGTGACCTTACTATTCTTTATGTATACTTTTCTACTATATACCATCCCAGTAATAAAAATAAAACCGTTCTTACGTTCGTTGCTGCATTACATCTATTGTAGTTGCAGATGTTAACACGGTACTAACATGTATACTGTCAAGGTCTGGCCTTGTAACTTGGAAAAAGTGTGCTGTTATATACAGTGCATCCGTCAAATTAACTTTCACCATTCAAGTTTCATTAAAATTAATGATTAGTTGAAATGTGTTTCAAATTGTGTGTAAAAATTTTGATTGCTTCACGAAATATTGAAGTTGAACAATTTAACCTCGCTCACCAAAATTGACACCGAAAATATGTGTAACTTGGAAATTCCTGTAAAAAAATTGTGAAATACTGAAAACAGAAGTCCCTGAAAGATGTGCATTATAGTTAGGAGGACGAAAAAAGTACCAGTTAATTGAACAAAAATGGCGTCAAGTAGATTGACTCTGTACTTCCCACGCATTTCAGAACAAATGAACTGAATATGCAACATGTAGAGTATCTAAGTCAACTTTTGTTATCTTTATTATTCGACAGCTATGAAAATCTTTTTATCTTTATTGTAAAGAAGAATAACTGTCAGTGAAAAATAGTACTGTTGATTTAAAAAAAATAAATTATGTATCTGAGTCAACTTTCGTACGTTCTGGTATCTCTACTATCCGCCGACCGCGGAAATACTTACAGCTGGTGTTGTTATAGACCGAATATAACTGAACTATTAATGTAAGACTTTTTTTAAATAATCGGCACTGATTATATATGGTGCATAACAATGTCGCGCGACGTCGATGACCTCTATGACGTTGCGGTCAGGGGCAGCGTCGGCGTTGCTGAATTCGGATCGGACCATCCGCAGGTAAAGGATATCTCGTATTCCTATAAGTGGGCAATAATACTAGGATTACACATGTCTGAATAATGCAACGTCTATATCACTTACAACTCTATACCCCCTACAACCGCTAACCCCGAGTATTTAAACCCTGCAAAAAATTATATGACAATGATCAACAGCCTCAGGAACGCCAAAAAATGAAGTTTGCGCGATTACAGTGCTTCTTACCAGTAGAGTGGGAAATAAACTTGTGTAAAATTACAAACCGAAGCTGCTGAAAAATGTTGGGGATTATAGCTTGTGTTCAGGACTTCGAAGAACGAACAAAAAGTACGAGGTATTTTAAGAAGTCCGACAAAAGCCCACCAATCATAAATGCACAAGGGGATTTTAATACAAAGGTTCAGAAACACCACAAATAAAAATAGCATGATGGTATTTTTACATAGTGCATATGCTGCATATACAGAGCCGTCAATTTCGAGCAATAATTATCCGCAATCAACGGGTTTCATTATAGACAGTGCGGCTGCGGTTTTTTATTCTGGGAAGTAACACCTGATGTTTTAGTAGTTTCTCTCAAAGTCGAACGCATCATTAATAATTATTGATGATATAGAAGCTGTCAGTAATTATGAACTGTGAGAGTACAAATGCCCAAGTTTCATATATCAGATACCTTTTAGCAAATAATTACGATGAAAGTTAGTTAATGCAATAGGTGGAAGTATTCCAGTTCTTGCTGAGATAAGATTGATACTTTTAGGAAAAGTTCAATGTTCAGGGTACTTTGTTATTTCCCAAAATATCAGAGCCCAACAGCCATTTTGGTGCCGGAGAAGTAAGAACTGAATATCAGTATTTTTGATGCGCTTCGAGGAAGTTGGTGCACGTACAAGAATCAACCTTGGCGCAAAACCCGTACGGACATCACTGGTAGAAATAATAAAACTGTTGACTCAGAAAATGCACCTGGATAAATAATCGCCTCACCCAATTTGTGGATTAAGGTAGACTCCTTCAATTTTAGTGAATTTACTGGATCATATTTAACGATTTGTAGTTACTTTCTTGACAGTTAATCCAAAATAACTGCCTAGCAACTGGGTACAATGCTTTGCGTTAATTTGTTATACCTAGAAAAAGGTTCATGTAATTATATTTACCTTCCATAATTATAATGGATATCCAGTACACTAATGAGTACTAAACCAACAATAAATATTTTCTGATATCATTGCTATTATTACTAGCGTTATCTTATTATCTCAACATCATATTTTCCTAACCCGTTAATGGACGAACCCTATTTTATTCGTCAAATTAATGATAAACCGCCAGTGAGTCATAAAATTTCCATATCTGTCTAGATATTGAACGACGATTTTCCATTGTTTATAGTGCAATCGACTGAATGAAATGTACAATTATTGCAAATCATCATATATCCCAATTAGCGAAAACTATCGGTTGGAGCTGAAAAGATCACATCTACTGTCGCCTCAGCCGTCAGCCTCTAGCGGACACAGTGGTGACCGGGCTATCAAACTCGAACTAAGATCTTTACAGTCCCAACCGAAAGCTGCTATACACTCTCGTATAGGCCGATTCAGGTAATAGATGGTGCTTTGCGCTGTATTAATTTCTGCGGACCTTTACTTCCCAAGCGTACTGGCGGGAAATGAGATAGTATCTGTTTTATGTTATTTGACATGTACATCACGAAAAAAACATGTCATTCATTTCCGTCTGTATGTCTGTTTGTCCGCTAAACCTATAACCGTCTGTCACTTTAAAAGTACCGCTGAATTTTGATGAAATTTTTACACAATGTTGTAAAAAACGAATGATGATTTTTGAAAATATTTTCAGAGTGAGCAAGTTGGGGTGAGAGTATATGTCAATTGGTTAATGTTAGCATATTTAGAGCGTTATCCGCAGACGGCTGGCCTGCCATACGGCCGTGTCTGCTTCTGCTGCGGGTCCTGATATTATTGCCGCGCCATAACAGTGTTTTCTATGCTGTGGCCGCGGTGCCACGTCTGGGTCGCCTATGGACTAGTTTGACTGACTTTTTTCTCAGTGGGTCAAGTTTGTGCTGAACATAAAATCCTTATGAACTGATAACGGCGTTGCGTGAAAAGTGCACAGTCAATCTACTTAACGCCATTTCTTAGATGTGTATTGTTTGTGATAAATACAGAATAAGTGCATAGATATTAATTATGTTGAAGCTGGACTTCATGAAATAAAGGGACGATGGAAAAGAAAGCTCTATCAAAATGTGCTCGGATTAGCTACAGTACCATTCTACAAGAACTTGTTAGATTCGTTTCAGTGACAATTATACTGTATGGGCTTACTGGATATGAACCTAAATGTTCTTCCATTCCATAAACAAATCACATTAATTGCTCGCCTTCTTATCTTTAGAATAAGCCTGTCCTTGGAGGGCAAGCCATTCCAAGGATATTTAGATACAACCATCTTTTCAGTATGCCATCTCATAAACACGCTTCTCCCGGAAGTGTTTCACTGATAACGTTATCAGGACATATTACTCTATTATACCAGCACTCAAGTCAAAAAGCTTATCTTGCTTACAAGTTGCTTACTAATCCAGGTATTTAGAGTCGTCTGTTTAAAATCATTGTTTTAAAGTGATTGTTTCAAATTTATTGTTAATATACAAATTTTGTGTTTATTATTTACTTTTTGCTATTTGCACTACTTGTACCTATTTAAACTGTTTAGATATATACATTTTTTTTGTTCTGTTCCACTGTTTTGAGGTTGAGTGGCAGAGTAGCCGTGTGGGTAAACTTCGCCTCCATTCCGATATAGTAATGAAGACAATTTATGATTCTTGTTACTTGTTGAGCTATCGTTTTATACTGTTTCATTGTCTTGTTTCCAATGCAGAAAAACGACAATTGCACATGCAAATTTTTATGTAAAACACAAGTGGTGCCCAACCCAACGATCTCAACCTTGAAAGCAAGCCATAAGAATGCGAAAATAAAATTTGGTATATGACCTGATAATGTAACGGTAACCGAAACTCAATGTAATGTAATGTAGGAGAATGACTCTGAAAAGGTCCAAGTAAGAAACCATGATGGAAGCTGCAAAATTATCTGCAATTAACAAACATAATTTCGTAATTTGAACTCGGCATAAATAATCAATTCTCTAGCATTCTATTATATTTTATAATCAAACTGATGACTAGACCATGTGTCTATCCTAGCTATTGTAAGATGTTATAACGGAACTATCATGTTATCAGAGATTCTCAACATTGTTATTTTCAAAATATTTTTTCGAGTGCAAAAGGTAGATATGTGGGACTTTGGTATTTGTGTAACACGCAATTACTAGACATCTCGGATAAATAACATTTCACGCGCAGGTATCGGAATTATGGTGTTTTTATGCAGTCTGCAGTTGACTCAATTTTTCATAGAAACATTTAAACTAAATCATCTAGGATTTTTTTCTAACTAGAATGGCGGGGTCTTCCCTCATTTTGAAGCCATTATAGTCCTAGAATATACAAACAGCATCTTTAACGGACTAGCCGACTGTCAAAGTTTAGCTTTTTTGTATATTGAGTCACTTATAACTCAACAACTGAGGATCACACGTATGTTATATCAATCTTCTTATTTTGCAAAGGGGTGCCTGAATATTTAATAATATATGAGACATTTCACTTTAAAAAAGAGATTTAAGACATTTTTCTAAAATGGAATGTACATGGGTACTGTTTCGACGCTCAAATTTGCAGGCTTTTAGTCCGCTATTTGAAAAAGAGCTGTTTTATACTCTAGGCTTATAAAGTTCTGTTGATGAGTTTTAAAATGAGGTATCACATGAGCACCTTTCCAGTTAAAAAATGTTCCAAGATGTCGTCTTGCCGTCATCTTGATATTTTCTATGCTGAAATATGGTATTCATGCATCATTTTATTAACCCAAATTTGAGCTTGCTAGCTTGACGTGCTAAAAAAATAAGTAGCTGGGCTGTTCATAAGTACTGCATAAAAAAGCAGAATTCTACAACTGAATCTTGAACCGCAAAATAAAGAACAGTTACACCAGAATCCAACACAAAACATTTTTAGATGTCCAAACTTGGTGTTTAAACAAAATGGCATGAGCTAGTAATATTTTTTTCATGGAAAAACTATTCACAAGAAAGTAACGATTAAGATGATAAGATAACCACATCTCACAGACTAATAATAATTATGGAAATTGTAATCCGCCCAAACTTGTACGCACTTCTGTGAAATGTTATGAAGTAACACCATGGAAGATAATGCTCACAAAACCTGATTTTATCAACTTGTCTGAACCTGTAGCTCGAACCTCCGCACACTGTCTGATAGGTACTTACTTGAGATATTGAAACATTTCAGTTTGAAGCTAACTAGGAAAACCAGATAAAATGCACATCGCATGAAACTTGCTCAAACGTAAAGTTTGTACATAATTCTGGACTACTAACTACTACTACAACAATCATACATCCGTCCTAATAAGCTAAACGTGCTGTGGATATCTAAAAGCTTGATACAACTTGTAGTCTAAACAAAATGTAAATGAACTGGTATTTCATTATAAAAGAGATTCACGTAATTAACAAAAAGCTCAACAACCATATCCCAAACAATAATTACGAAAATCACGCATTCAACCTTCGCAGCGCACCCGCAACAACAAAAAAAATACAGAGAAAACTCACGTATTAATCACCGTTGCTATTCTACCTGTCCGCAGAGCCGTTCCACGCTTTATTTACAAACAAGAACTTGAACTGTACAGAGCAAATATCACAGGCGGCAGCGTGTAATAAACAAAACACTAGCGTTCGCTGAGCCTCGCGGTTGACAGCGCTCGCAGCACGACAACAACAACAAGGACCTAGTACTCCTAGTAGTCTCTCAGCTGATTGTCAGCTGTTTCGCTGGTCGTTGTATTGTCGGTCCGACCAGCTGAGGATTCGCCTGCCTGCTTGTCGCGCACGCGCAACGCGTTCCGCTTTGTTTAGAAGCACTGCTCCCGCTCACCGCCACTACGCTCTGCCTGTTCAATACATGCTCGACGTTGCCGCACTGTGTTCCAGAAAATGGTCTAAATACAGGGAAATAAACAGATCGATCGGTTGTATTTCTATTAGTTGAAAAGGTAATTTAACATAAACCGATAATAGTAAGAAGTTCTTGATTGATGCCTTCTGACTCTGCTTTGATGAAAAGTTCATGTCCAAATTTAAACAGTGTAATACAGGAATTTGTCGTCAAATAAATCCAAGTTGGTGGATTTCTTCACGAAATTGGAACTTGTTCTAATTTTTGCCAAGATGGACGTCAAATTCCATAGTGCCAAACTTATTTTCCTTTCCATTATATATCGAACAATATGATTACTGTTTATGAGATTCGCCTCAAAATCAAAACCACAATACACAAAAAACTCAAAATGTTTTTAGCGGTTGGCAAGACTGTGTACTGGGATAATCCATGAATTTGTCAATTGATGTTAACACCCCCAAACATAATCAGAATCTATCTGAATAAATTCTTGAAGAAATTATAATGATGTAAAACGGGTATAAGGAACTAATGTCCTCTCCACCAGCGAGAAATATGATTTATAACTTTATTATGAAAACAAGAGTTTTTCGTAAGGTATCCTCCAGCTGGTTGGCTGTTAGGGCCGTGTGCGGGAGATTACATGATTTAATTTAGTATCAAAAGAGATTTTCGGAACACAAGTGCCTGGAATAGTTTTGAACGATGAAGTATTTCACAGTCATATCAATCATATCAGGTTCTGACCAATTGTATCGGTTATTATTTTGACCTTGAATCCTCTAACTGACCTTCAGGTTCGTGTTTTGGACCTTAGCAATCTTCTGTTATAAATAGTTTTGACAAATATTTGTAGTAGTAGCATCACTAGATCTACAGATCGTAAAGGTTGGTGGAACTTTGGTGATGATTTATCATCTGTTCGCATTGTTGACTACTGATGTTATTTCTTTAAACAACATAAATAAAATCAGGTATAATAAGGTAAGTCAGGTTTTATAGTATGAATTTTGGTTTTCACGAAATACACAAGGCATTTTGGTAGTGATTGCTTAAAAGATAAAAGAGTCATTGAACTAGAGATAAATGAAGAATTAGGTGTATTTAATATTAATCAGTCGCTATTGAAAACACTCGATGAAGTGGAATAAAAAATTAGATTCATAAGATGTTTAGTATAAATTAATCAACATCTTGAGATAATATGGAATAATTTGATACATAAACAATACTTAGACAAATTTCCATTACAATCTTTTCAATAATACTTGATATTCTTTGGGCGGGTTTTTAAAAAAGCAATGCGCAATTTTCAACGATTTTTTAACATCGTTTTTCGTCCCGCGGCCAATGATGATTTATAATTCTGTGAACCTTTGAGTTCAGCCATGGTATACAGAATGAGGAATTCCGCAATAATTATTTTCAAACACCGATAACTAAAAGTATTTCAATTGGTCGAGCTACTGACTTTTTTGGAAGTACTTCAGCAATAAGGCGTTTCGTAAAAGACTTTTGAACCTGAACCACAAACAATCCATAAATCTTATGTTAACTGATATAACCTCACTTTCTTCCAATATATCGGAGACGTTGCTAATTAGCGGGATCTTTTTGCACATTATCGTATACCTTTGGCATCTCAATAAGAAAAACAAAATTACTCGCTGGCCGCAAGATAACCATGCAACCCTAAGCCTATTGTTCTTTCCGAAGTTTATTTTCATGATGTCAATAATGGTGCGCAATAATCTTTTTAATTACAAGTTCTTAAAAATTTAATGAATGTTTCCGAATCCGCAAGCCATTCTGGGGAATTTCAGACGGAGAGCTTCTGATAGTCTCAATTCCGGGACATTTAGTTTTAATTCCCAATAACCAATAACATTTTTTCCTTTCCGTAATATTCTCAAATTATATACTTTTCATCTTCAACATGTGTTCAACAAAATAACACCTGACTGTAAAAATTGTTCTCTGATATCTTTTAACTCTTGTTTGAATTGAGGAACGAAGAGCGTATTTGCTTGCTAATTATAAGTATTCACGTTTAACATGAAAATCATATACACAATTGCAGTCTGTGTAGTGTTGCTACAAATTCTGCCATAGTTTCTGAATGATGTTTAGAAATAGTGTTGACTCACAATAGCATTACGCGCTGGTGCTTTAATTGCTTTAATATTGAACACATATGAGAGACTGTTAATAGGTTCTTCTGTACCCAAAAAGGAAGTTAGATTATTCTGATGCATTGACCCTATTGATACTCAGAGAATCTGGGTACGTTTAGTAGCGTCTGTTGAATCCTTTATTGCCATGTAGTGTACAAATCGCTCAAGAAAATTAGTCTAACTCAGGGTTATGATTTTCGGATGAGATTTGTGTATTTTCTTGCAACTGCAACATGAATCATATCTGTATTTGTTGAAAAACTTGAAGAAGCTGTCGAAAATGATCTCCTTTTTGACGTTTGAAGATTACGTTTCGTGACAGCTTCAGTAACTGTAACAAACTCAACTCAGTTACATTTGTGTATTTACTGTTGTTTATAATGCATATTTATAACTTTTGATTTAATTAAAATATTTTGATTACAAGTTTTTATTATTTGTTTGAGGAAAGGACGCATATTTTATCCTTTGCCTGAGGACCCGCAAAGCTGAAGCCGGCCCTGCGTTCTGTTCTTCCTTCGGATTGTGCTTCTTGTGCTTCGGATGAAGCTTTTCAGACAAACGGGTTCTGGCGTTGTTGTGGTCGCCCCAAGTTAACGTCACTCTTTGGGTACATCCAGTTTCTCTAAATGGCAGAGACTCCAGACTATACTCAAAGCCCATGGTTGAAAACAATAGGATTTATCGCCGCGATGAAAGAAATGACACCGTACGTCGTCGATGAATGGCGGATATATTCAAAAGCTTACGACGAATAAAAAGTTCAAGCATACACAGATGGTCTGCAGAAAATGGATATAGACAAAAGAGCTTCCGAATCTGGGTCTCGTATGATGTGGCTGGATAAAGGAGATGGAATAGATATTTATTAATACATTGGCAGTTGCTTTGACCGCAGCGAAATTGTTAAGAGAAATTTGAATTACATTCTGGCACAGTACTAGTACCTACTCTCATATTTTCGCTATAAGCTAAAAAGGGTTGAAACGTTCAACTCACGGATGTCTACACAGTATCAACTGTGCATCACAATTATCATAGAAATTTGCACAAAAATTCAACGTAATTTTTGGGAGATGTTTGCATTTGGATAGCTGCTAAAGATAAGGATTTGGCGACACACGCAGTTATGTCCAATGCCCATGTCGTGCTTAACAAGATGCTACAGAAAATCCTGTATACTGACGTAACACTTGTAGTGTATAAATTCAAAAATTAAATATATATATATATATATATGATAGAAAAAATTATTAGGAAATTTCAAAAACGTAACACGAAATACCATAACTGATGGCAGTTTTAAGCATATATGCATAGTAAGTGATAATCAGAATACGAATAAAATTGTTGTAACCGCAAAGAATTTTTAAGCTTCCTTGTATTTAAATAAATCCGATAATAGCTTAGGAATAACAGGTCGGAACGAGTTGGTCTTCAATGTTTTCTCAACCAACAGAGGTACACCTGACCATGAAATTTACAATGATGGTGGCAAGCAACCTCTACAGTGAGAAACAAATTTGTCTGACGGCTTGAGTTCAATGTGTACGAGAGAGAAGTGTGTACTCGTAATAGACACACATGTTAGAAAGAGATCGAAGCTGGATGGATAGCGAATCTCATCATTGCGTTGCCTTGCAACGATGACGTGGCATTCTGCCGCGTTGACAATATGTTACACCAGTTCCTTGAATTAAGATGCATGTTGAAAATATGATTTAGCTTATTCTCTATGCCCAAATAATGGTTTTATTTTGAGCTCACACATTTTTGTATAGTGAATTGTGTCGAATTCTATTTAGGATTGATTCCAAATCGGTCCGAACGGTGCTTCATGTTAGGTCGAAATGAAAGGTCAGGGTCGCCACAAAGTCTGCAACATTGCACCAATAGTTCGCTTGGCAACACCGCATCTCGAACATTCCAAGGCAGGGTTTCCATCTCCATGATCAGTGATTTTGGTCAGTACCCATCTAGCGCTCATAGGGGACAGTGATAATTTGTATTGCGTAATGGGTTGTTCGACCGCTCGCTGTCGCAAAATGTATCAATAACTCAGGATGTGTTGGTTGTATTACCATCGGTGGAAATCAAAGATAATTCTAGTTCAAAAGCAGTGCAGCATCTCCGATATTATCCGACAGCCAAGGAAACTAATTAGGAAAGGGAACCTACCTAGAGAGAGACGTTTCTACCTAATTATCTGAAATAGTTGATCAGCTTGTTTACCGGGCATAATACCATAACTCGCCAAGACTAATAAATGATTGCAGCATATTGAAATCACACAGAAATGAGGTTGCAACCTTCAACTTGTTTTAGTAATGTATTTAAGAGACGACTGTTTCATATGAATCTGCTTTCCTTGAAAGTAATGAATATGAATTTAGCCAAATGACATGCTCTTAAGCCTGTTATGAATAGATCACAGAAGGTGTGTAGCTATTCAGAAGTGTAGAAATATGTTCTGAAATGCAGATATTGTAATCAATTTCTGTCACTGACTTCAACAAAAATAAATAATAAGTGTTGCTAACTTGGGTACGTTTAACGCAACTTCGATTTACGACGAACATTAATGCTATCTCTAGACCAATGATGTTAACAGCTTGTATTATGGTATCATGGTTTTATCAGCATTGCCCATTTTGGCCAAGCATTAGCGTCATTGACAGGCCAATAAGATTATCGCCCGGTTTACCGTTCTTGCCCATAACACAAACATACATGATACATTTATGACATTACATAAAATCCACTACTATTGAAAAAAGAAGATTTAAAAGCAAGCACTGAATTGTTGTTACGTAGACAAATCAACATTATTTTGACTCAAAAGTTTTATTCTTTATAGAAAGTCGCGGTGTCCAGAATGTTTTTACATATTAAACCTCGGGCTATTTTCATAACATTGCACAATTTCGAGAGTAAGTACATGCATTTTTATGTACTGATGTCACAACTTTTTAAGCCTGACTCTGACTGAAAATTGTTTGGTAAATTGATGATTTATCACCTAACTAATAGGTGTCATAAATTAAGCTATTAAAAACCAAATATTACGGAAACATTTTAAATCAACGAAACCTTGAATCCACATTTTCTCCTGGTTATAAACATCATTTTCTCATTGGTAAAAACACATTTTTTACTACTAATCTAATAAGTCACCACCGGTGACCGCTTCTTCCAAGTAGAACTCATCTAGGTAAACAATAAATAACATCAAATTGTATTCGTGAATTATGTCAGTTTGACAACTGAACATTATATTTCGGAATATTTGGACACTATTGAGGAATAACTGATGCAGTATAACTCCTCACGTATTCTTCAGAACCTCAATAATAACAAAAATTTTCATCTTGCTACCTTTTAAAATGGACCAGTCTTAAGCGGCTAACTATTACATTCATTCATTTCAGTTTGACAACAGCCAACTAGATTTTTTTTCAAAGAAAGATAGATACTACTCCACTCCATGGTGTCCAAGAAGTTTTAAAGCTTTTATTTTCCACGCCTACTGACGATTGAGTATCGTAATCGCGAAAAATTTCGAAAATGAGATATTTAAATATCCTGCCTAATGGCGCATAAACTAAAGTTGAATAGCTTAAGTAAAATATGGTAATTATTGTAGATCTTCTAGAATCTAGAGAGTTCTATATCGGAGAAATTGCGCACAAGTCCAATATGATTTGCCATGCATGTGCAATGTTACACCGTACGATATCAAACGTTTAACCTTGATGTTAACGTTTCTCCATTTCCCTGATCGATGCGATGAAGTAACCCTATATTTATAATTTTTAATCAAAGATATGTTGATAGAACACGCATCTAGTCCATTTATATTCCTTATGCGACTACAAAATAACTGCCAACGGAACATTCGCTCACTATCAGTGCAGTCAACTTGGATTATAATTTGTTGCGTAAAACTGATAAAACCAACAAACAAGTTCACATGGATATTTTGTTTTAATGTGTATCAATCAAGTAAATAAAAAATGACAAGTAAACTGATGATGTATTATTAAGCAAAGGTGTTTTTCACTTGATAAATACAATAAACAATTTTCACCCGCGTCATGGGACTGCTTCAGCTTGTATTCTCGGCTTTTAATTTGTTGCATGTACAGTATCAAAGTCAGCTTTTGCACACTCTGGTACCTCTATTATTCAAGGGCTATGAAAATAATTATCCCGTGACATAAGGCCATATGTGAAAACACCATTGTTGATTTAGAACAATTGAAATAGCCCTGCTGTAGGGGCACCATCAGCGTTGCTGAATTCGGATCGGACCCTCCGGAGGTAAAGGATACCGGGTATTCTTGGATATCTGGTGTTGCTGGATTTACGTACGGAAAATTTATGCGGAATATGTATATTTTATCAGCATCAGATAGCTTGAAGCGCCATCTATCGCACCAGAATCGAACCATTATAAATCGCGTACCGTTGCTATTAGTTGGAACCGTCGCAGTTTTCGTTCAATAGCATAACCCCCCCCCCACTCTCGAATTTTCAAAACCGAACCGAGACAGGTGCAATACCCTCATCTGTTTTCAATCACCCCCAAGTTTTTACTTTTTGATTTACCGTCTACCGAAAATTTTCGCACAAATCTACCGAAAACGGATCGAATGGCAATACTGCCACAAGGTCTTGAAAAACTTTTGAAAAGTTTAATGCTCGATGATTTTAATAGTTTGGTCCAATACAAAATAAAGAATTTCCCCATAAGCCTTCTCACATTATTGAATGATATTAAAAACTCTGTGTTGATCAAAGTGAAATGTACCGCTACTTTTATACCTCACTTCACCTGCCTATAATCAATGTTCTTCCTCCATATTGTAACCTTTTACGAAGTGAACAGTTAGTAGTGAAACAAAAGGCTCAACTTCTAACTGTAATCACCGGGATGTAAAAAACATTTCAACGGACTCGGTGGATTTATAGATAACGAAGAAGTCATGCTCGTTTTAGGTAGTATCGGTAGCATTCGAGCCGTGCTGGCCTGAGAACCAGATACTGTTTCGCTGAATGCATTGCCTCTTACTCGTGATCTAGTAGAGAAGCGTAAAAGCTTTTGCAGATCCGAAATCGGAGAAAACACGACTAATAATCAGGGAAATCCGTAGGAAACATTTTGCACATTACGCAACATGAACATCGGAAAATATGCAAAATCACATGTTTAGTTTTTCGTCTTCAATAATTTAGTCACAGTGCCTCCGTAAGGAAATGCACCAGTTAAAAAGCAGTAGATCTTTAAAACTGATAACTCCGCCTCAAAAGTTCAGCACAGCCATTTAAAGTTTAGCTTTTGTCTGTCTAGGCAATGTGGTATACCAGGTAACGGGAAAGCGTATCTCATGGCAAGAAATAAGACTTGGCCTCTCCATAGGACACAAACCAGTGCCGGAAATAAGTAGACGCCAGATATTAATACCACTCTGAACAACTGGATACACAGAAACTGGAGGAAGCTTGGTTAAACCAAAGAGAAGTTTTGTTAAACCGTAGACAAGCCAATAAGCTTATAGCTGGCACAGACAAATAGTCGCAGTAGCTATTGAACAAAGGTATAGAATCGCTCAATGTCCTGGTTGAGATTTTTACAGGCCACTGCACATTAAAGAGAAACAGGCCCTTCCTCCACACAACAGTTTTCAAGGTATAGATATTTGCGATCATCATGGTGGCATACCTACAACGGTATACCGTGCAGGGAATATTTATATGCATCGACAGTCTAGCACCTCTGAAGGTAGTGGCAACTCCGAGGACAAGTTGACTTCTAGTTCAGAAATACACTCCCGCTCTTCAGACTTCCAAAGATGTAACCCTGCTTTGGGTTCGTGGATAGTGAAACACCGGTCTACGAGAGGCCATATTATCTGGCTAGACTAGGGGCCAGGGGCTCCTGTATCGGCCCCAAACTTAGTCTGGGTATAAGCAGGGACCAGTCCAACGACGCACTGGATGAGTGGGCGCATAGGGATCTGGGAAAAGTGTGGCGAAAGGCAGAGAGAGATAACTGCAGACAGGCCCAGCGATTCACAGCCCCGATAAAGGTACGATACTGCGAATACTAAGTGACATATAAATCTGAACACCCAGTTTAAATGGTTTTATTTTAATAAAAGTTGGTGAATGTATTTATCTTACTGTAAATAACAACTGAAAAAATTTTCAACCTTATCAGTTGGACATTCCGGTTTTTATACTGCTTTTCTTTAATTCACTAACGCTCTAAAAATGAATATTTCAGCCGCAGTAAAGAATCAACGTTGGCGGATTTTAGTTCTTGACATCCTTTACGATCGGTTACGATGCCTAGAGAACGGAGACCTGTACGATTTCGTCAACTTAGTGAGTTTCATAGGAGCCGTATAGTGGGACTTCGGGAAGCTGGACTTTCTTTTCAGGCAATTGCAGTTAGAGTGCAAAGAAGTGTAGACACTGTGGTTAGGTGTTGTCAGGCATGGCTTCGAGAAGGCCGTACGCAAAGAGCAAGGGGCGCTGGACGCCGCCGTAGAACAACAGACCGTGAAGATCGCCGCCTAAGATTATTGGCCTTAAGGGACCGTTTCTCCACTACCAGGTCCATTGCAAATGAATGGTTTGCAGAACACGGAAGACCTATTGGCATGCGAAGTGTTTACCGACGAATGAGGAGTTTTGGCTTGTTTTCATACCGGCCACACTGGGTCCTCCCTTTAACTCGAGAACACCGACGTAATCGCCTTGAGTGGTGCAGACAACGGTCACTCTGGGATCAGGAATGGAACAGTATTGTCTTTAGTGACGAGTCTCGATTTTGTTTAGGCATGCACGATGGTCGTGCCAGGGTTAGAAGGCGACGTGGTGAAAGGAGGAATCCACAGTTTATTGTTGAAAGACATGTTCATCACACTGTTGGAGTTATGGTTTGGGGTGCTATAGCTTATGGTTCCAGATCACCTTTAATCTTCATCAGAGGTAACATGAACGCGCAGCGTTATATCCACGAAGTTCTAGAACCCCATCTTTTACCCTATCTTGACACCCTGGCAGATCCAACTTTCCAACAAGATAATGCCCGACCACATGTTGCAAGAGTCACAATAGACTTCTTTCAACATAATGATGACACATTGTTACCATGGCCACCAAGATCTCCCGACTTATCCCCAATTGAGCACGTGTGGGATATGATGGGTAGGAGATTGCAACGTCCTCCTCAGACTCTAGAAGCACTTCGAGAGGAGTTGGTGGTTGCCTGGAATGAGATACCACAGGAGGACATTGACCACCTGATCAGAAGCATGCCTAGGCGCGTTGGAGGATGCGTAGCACATCAGGGTGCATCCACACATTATTAAAGGTCAAAGGGCTATAAAGCAGTGCAATCATTTTGAAATTTTTATCATTTACTTATTATGCTTCATTAAGTACTTATACAAAATTTTATTAAAATAAAACCATTTAAACTGGGTGTTCGGATTTATTTGTCACTTAGTATACATTGCAATTTAAGAGTTGAGATGTTTGAGATATGGACTGTGATATTGAAGTCGCATACCCAGCGGAGTGGTCGCAGTCGCACATTCCCACACACAGGAAATTTCGATAAATTATTGAATAGGCATGTAGATTGGAATGTTTGTACACACGAGGTCGGTAAAAAGGGTCAAATGTGGTCTATACTACAACTATTTAAAACTGTAATGACTCATACGCGGGATCAACACGTGATCAGAGCTCGATCCCGGCTTCCTTCCAGTACAGCTTTATAGCGTACGACATATGTCGTTTCTGTGGCTTTGCGGTGGTCAACAGCACAGACAGAGATGAAAATAATGGCTGATTTTTCTCCGCCGGTAGAGCCAATGAAATCAAAGACGCGCCTCGACCGGCAGACTCATAGGCGTCGGCAACGCATTGGAACGTGTTTCGTTGAGCGATCGCATATTGTGTGTTTTTATAAGAATTGTTGTGTGATTGTTATTGTTGTGGTTTCTGTGGTTACTGTTTTGGTTATAGTTAACCATGGAGAGTACAAATGGCACGAGTGGAAGTACTGAAAGCCAGGGAACAAGTAGTCGGCTTCGTAAAGCACTGAAGAGGGACGCGAAAGAAATCGTGCCCAACGTGTTCAATTATCTGAACAGAAGTATGTCGCAGGGAGATGCACTCGCGCGTTGTGAAAGTATGACAGGCGTTCCAGAGTGGACCATTCGCAGGGTGGTGCATGAAAAGAAGAAAACTGGAGCTACTACTGATCCAAAGTTTAATTTGAAGGGACGAAAGGCCGTTAAATTGGATGACGATAGCAAAATGGCGTTAAGGCGAACCGTACATTCATTCTTCTTTAGGAATGAGATACCAACCCTCAAGGCTGCACATGCAGCGATCAAGGAAAATGAAATTATACCCCAAATGAGCGTCGAGGTAATGAGGAAATCCCTGCACGAAATTAATTTTCGTTACGAAACGCGTAATCGGAAATCAGTATTGACACCATCATAGAGCCAGTTATAGTCAATTTCAACGAGGAAAGCGATAGCGACAGTTTATTACTGTCAGATGTAAGTGGAAGCGACGATGAATAAACGTAATTCCCAAATTTTTGACTTACAATATGTTTCAAACCACTCTTTATTAAGCATGTGACAAATCTAGTTCACCCATGTTAAACATTCATACCCCGCCTATGAACAGCCGACTACTGGTAGTTAAGTGATGTTCACGTGAACATCGATGAGTCATTACAGTTTTAGATAGTTATAGTATAGTCGCCAGGCTTAGGCACCACTGCTACTATTACTACTACTAAGTCCATCCGTTGTTGCATGCCTGAACAGTATTTTCATCTGATGATGTTAAAGTTTCCGAAATAATAACAAAAAGCGTCAAATAAATTCTATAGATAATTTTATTGGAGTTTTTAAATCTAAATCTGAAATCATGTCTTTCGAGATGCGAAACCAAACCGTTTTGTTATGTCTAGAGAACAAACAGGCTTAAAAACTATCGCATTTGTTCATAGCTTGCAATGAGGAATTATCAACAAAAACACAATATTGCGTAATCTCTAATCTTATAATGATTACACAGATTATTATATTTACATATAAGGCATTCACTTAAGGACGACTGCTCATTCGCTTCCGTTGTCAGCATGTTAAACATGCGCAACTCTAGAAAAGACTAAGATAAAAGGTTCGTTCCATTAGAGTTATCTAGAATTTTGAAATTTAACAAATACATGCGCCAACTGTTCTGGAAATAACCAATGGTATAGTATTAATCAAGACATAATTGTATTTTTGTAACTGAAATAGATTGTTCGCATCCGTTTTTTCAAAAGTTTATACTCATTTTTCGCTCGTGTGTGGGAAAATACATTTGTGAAAATGTTAATGTCAGAGAATCATATCTGACGAAGTGCTAACTTGGCAGAAGCAGTGATATGTTAAGGACAAGGCATGGTCAAAGGCCTATAACGTCATGTTAGAACTTATGCCACAGCTTTGGCACGGAATTTTATTTTTAAACTCAAGTTTTGACGATTCCTGTTCACAGATACAAGTGAGAACACTCAAAATATTGATATGCGATCGAAATGAAATCGAGTGATTTCTTTTACAGTAATGAGAACAAATCGAGAAGTCTATCTGTATCAAGGTGCCAATGAATATAGAACAATATAAATCAATATACCCTTTCTACTCAACTCTATGGTATGTAAGTATCGTCGGTCACTTGGTTTGGCAGATTTCATCGATCGAATAGCAAAATTCAGAAAAAAGCAAAGAATAAAGAAGAAAAGGGAGACATGAGAGAGGGGGGAGTGTCTTGTCAATATGCGATTAGTGGCGTAGGTAAAAAAACCTCTGGGGCGAGGGGAGGGGATAACTAAGCTTTGATCAAGTTTCGAAGAGTAAAAACGGGTATATATATATATATATAACTTGAGACGTGGTCATTGTCGTCTAGACCAGTTAGGTGAAAAATTAAAGCTTCCGCCTTTTGTTGGGTACTTCGAAAAAAATTTAACCAAAGAGGACTCTTTATACTTTTTTTATTCTCTCTAGCTTTCAATGGACTTTGCCATCATCATCAGGAGAGTAGTATGTGAGGATGTTGCTAATTGTTGTTTACGTTCAGGATGAGGGAAACGCCCAGTAACATGGTGAAAGCTGGATAGATGGTACAATGGTCAAAATTATATAAAATACACACAAATGTGTGACAAGAACAAGTTAAAAACAGATTAAAAATTTTTAGAACATGAAAGCAATCATCAAGTGGCTTCACGATGTAATGCTTTCATCTTCTAAAAATTTTTAATCTGTTTTTAACTTGTTCTTGTCACACATTTGTGTGTATTTTATATAATTTTGACCATTGTACCATCTATCCAGCTTTCACCATGTTACTGGGCGTTTCCCTCATCCTGAACGTAAACAACAATTAGCAACATCCTCACATACTACTCTCCTGATGATGATGGCAAAGTCCATTGAAAGCTAGAGAGAATAAATAAAGTATAAAGAGTCCTCTTTGCTTAAATTTTTGTCGAAATACCCAACAAAAGGCGGAAGCTTTAATATATATATATATATATAACTTGAGACGTGGTCATTGTCGTCTAGACCAGTTAGGTGAAAAATTAAAGCTTCCGCCTTTTGTTGGGTACTTCGACAAAATTTAAGCAAAGAGGACTCTTTATACTTTTTTTAATTCTCTCTAGTTTTCAATGGACTTTGCCATCATTATCAGGAGAGTAGTATGTGAGGATGTTGCTAATTGTTGTTTACGTATAGGATGAGGGAAACGTCCAGTAACATGGTGAGAGCTGGATAGATGGTACAATGGTCAAAATTATATAAAATATGACAAGACAAGTTAAAAACAGATTAAAAATTATTTAAAAAACATTAGAGCATTACATCGTGAAGCCACTTGATGATTGCACAAAATGGTGGGCATAAAACGACTGGCACAGGAGATCAATCGACGGATTTTCTTATTAAAATGTAGAAAACATGGCATTACACCACATCACATCACCCACCGCTTAACATCAATCACACACATACTAGAAAGCCATTCAATAGAAGATGGGATGAAAAATCGTTTGCACATTAAAAGGACCACCATTTCGTGCAATCATCAAGTGGCTTCACGATGTAATGCTCTAATGTTTTTTAAATGATTTTTAATCTGTTTTTAACTTGTCTTGTCATATTTTATATAATTTTGACCATTGTACCATCTATCCTGCTCTCACCATGTTACTGGACGTTTCCCTCATCCTATACGTAAACAACAATTAGCAACATCCTCACATACTACTCTCCTGATGATGATGGCAAAGTCCATTGAAAGCTAGAGAGAATTAAAAAAAGTACGAGTATAAAGAGTCCTCTTTGCTTAAATTTTGTCGAAGTACCCAACAAAAGGCGGAAGCTTTAATTTTTCACCTATATATATACAGGGTGACTTTGAAGTTGAGTCATTAATTTTCAGATAATGATTGTAGAAGGAAGATAAACCAAAATATGTGTGTAAAAATAAAAAAAAAATGTTACCTTGTTTAATAAAGTATCCTCCCGACAAGTATTTCAGTGCGGACCTGTATTTGATCGTGCGGTCTTGGAGCAGCATGCCCTCACCTGTGAGGTCTTAAGTCACCTGATTCACGAGCCCTTTGTACTACATTAACAAAGGCACGAGAGGTTGGTTGCACTCGATTGGGAAACCGATTCGCGTAAATCCGTGATGCATCCGGGAGCATTTTGTAAAGACTGCCCCCCCGTAAATAAGAATCATGTCCACAAGTTCAGCATTTTCGTAAACATGTGCCATTTTTGATTTCGTTTGAACCACGCAACACACTAACTATTCACTTACGCGTTATCGACTGACGAAAAACATCGTGATAAACGTTTCAAATTCTTTCGCTTTTTTGTTTCCGATGCGATGAACCGGTCAGGCGGATTATATCCGTTGTCGCCAAACACGAGCATATAATAGGCAGGGCGGTACTCAAACTTCCAAAGGGCTATAACTTTGTTACTTTAATTTTACCAGAAAAATGGTAAAGGAAAAAAACATTTCTTTTGATCAGATCTACTCACTGTTAAAATAAATGACTCAACTTCGAAGTCACCCTGTATATACATATACAGGGTGACTTTGAAGTTGAGTCATTAATTTTCAGATAATGATTGTAGAAGGAAGATAAACCAAAATATGTGTGTAAAAATAAAAAAAAAATTAAAAAAAATTTTTTACCTTGTTTTATAAAGTATCCTCCCGACAAGTATTTCAGTGCGGACCTGTATTTGATCGTGAGGTCCCCTGTGAGGTCTTAAGTCACCTGATTCACGAGCCCGTTGTACTACATTAACAAAGGCACTAGGGGTTGGTTGCACTCGATTGGGAAACCGATACGCATAAACATGTGCCATTTTTTATTTCGTTTGAGCCACGCAACAGATACCACTTTCACTCACACTGACTGTATACAAATGACTGAGATACTTGTAAAAACATCGTTCCAAATTCTTTCGCTTTTTTGTTTCCGATGCGATGAACCGATACGGCGGATTATATCCGTTGTCGCCAAACACGAGTACCTAATATTATTATTGAGACAGGGCGGTACTCAAAGTTCCAAAGGGCTATAACTTTGTTACTTTAATTTTACCAGAAAAATGGTAAAGGAAAAAAACATTTCTTTTGATCAGATCTACTCACTGTTAAAATAAATGACTCAACTTCGAAGTCACCCTGTATATACCATGGAATTTGGGTTGTGTCTTGAATAGTAATGATTGCTAAAAAGCATGAAACAACGTTGTATACGGTTGGTTATGGTTGCAGGAACGGAAAGCAAGGATATACTATTCAGCCTGTGTTTAGTTTATACAAATTTTGCATAGAACGCCAATGCAAACAAAAAAAAACACACACACGCCACTCGTCGCTTAAGAAACGGGTACCTGATCAGGTACGCAGCCGGAGAGAGGGGTCATAACTCCCCTTGCCAAACTTAATGGGCTACTACGTATCATAGTTCTCACATCGCCTCGCACCCTTGCGTCACTCTAGCCACATGACAATATAAACAAAACAGATACCTTCGATACATCCAAATAAACTGACCATTATCTAATATTTATTACCTCATCCTAGGAGGAAACAACATTGTTTTTGATATTTTTTCTTTTTATACCTCATCCCACTATAGCGCCCCTAAAGCTTTGGAACATTACAACCTCTGGCAAATCTTTCTGCAAAACACTGAATAATTCAACAGAGACACAAATGTACCTGCTACAGCCCTTCAGTTTGTGCCTCTACCCGCACATACCCATAAATGTACAAGGGTTCGCCACGTGTTTGCCTCCAACAGAGAAATGTTAAACAAAGCGGGTGTTTGTTCTTCTTATTTCAACACTTGAGCAAGTCAGCAGGTGTGCAGATGCAGTAGTTGTAATTACGGAATATTATAAATAAGGAAAGATCATGTGAAGTGTCACTGTCTTCTTGCATAGACTAAACACAAGTAACAATACATATACGCTATCTGCAATAATCCATTGGAATATACTAAGTGACATATAAATCCGAACACCCAGTTTAAATGGTTTTATTTTAATAAAGGTTGGTGAATGTATTTATCTTACTGTAAATAACAAGTGAAAAAATTTTTCATACTTATCAGTTGGACATTCCGGTTTTTATACTGCTTTTCTTTAATTCACTAACGCTCTAAAAATGAATATTTCAGCCGCAGTAAAGAATCAATGTTGGCGGATTTTGGTTCTTGACATCCTTTACGATCGGTTACGATGCCTAGAGTACGGAGACCTGTACGATTTCGTCAACTTAGTAAGTTTGATAGGGGCCGTATAGTGGGACTTCGGGAAGCTGGACCTTCTTTTCGGGCAATTGCAGTTAGAGTGCAAAGAAGTGTAGACACTGTGGTTAGGTGTTGTCAGGCATGGCTTCGAGAAGGCCGTACGCAAAGAGCAAGGGGCACTGGACGCAGCCGTAGAACAACAGACCGTAAAGATCGCCGCCTAAGATTATTGGCCTTAAGGACCGTTTCTCCACTACCAGGTCCATTGCAAATGAATGGTTTGCAGAACACGGAAGACCTATTGGCATGCGAAGTGTTTACCGACGAATGAGAAGTTTTGGCTTGTTTTCATACCGGCCACACTCCCTTTAACTCGAGAACACCGACGTAATCGCCTTGAGTGGTGCAGACAACGGTCACTCTGGGATCAGGAATGGAACAGTGACGAGTCTCGATTTTGTTTAGGCATGCACGATGGTCGTGCCAGGCTTAGAAGGCGACGTGGTGAAAGGAGGAATCCACAGTTTTTTGTTGAAAGACACTGTTGGAGTTATGGTTTGGGGTGCAACAGCTTATGGTTCCAGGTCACCTTTAATCTTCATCAGAGGTAACATGAACGCGCCGCGTTATATCCACGAAGTTCTAGAACCCCATCTTTTACCCTATCTTGACACCCTGGCAGATCCAACTTTCCAACAAGATAATGCCCGACCACATGTTGCAAGAGTCACAATAGACTTCTTTCAACATAATGATGTCACATTGTTACCATGGCCACCAAGATCTCCCGACTTATCCCCAATTGAGCACGTGTGGGATATGATGGGTAGGAGATTAGGGTGCATCCACACATTATTAAAGGTCAAAGGGATTTAAAGCAGTGCAATCATTTTGAAATTTTTATTATTTACTTATTATGCTTCATTAAGTACTTATACAAACTTTTATTAAAATAAAACCATTTAAAATGGGTGTTCGGTTTTATATGTCACTTAGTATACTACATGGCCGTTTGACCGTTACAGAGAAGTTGTTAACCACGTCAATAAAAACACAAAAATGGCGTGAAATAGGTTGTCTCTGCACTTTCCACGCAACGTCGTCATCATTCTTTTTTGTTTTTGGCTTTAAACTGATCAAGTTCGTACATGGCCACCACTTTCTTCATCTCGTCGATAATCAGAGGGATATTCAAATCGCGACGACTGTCCCTATTTTGTTGTGGAGCGATAGCCTTGAGGATCTTCCCAATAATCAATAATATTGCTTGTAGGAGGTTCAGTTTTTCTCTCTTTTACTGATATGGTGCTTCCACTTGAGCCTGATGGCAAAGGTCATACCTAATTATTTAGCGTTTGTCTCCAATGGTGATGCCGTTAACGTTTCTTTGAGCAAGACTTTTCGGTTTGTAGAGCAAACGTGGATCGTTTTCAATTTTTTCATTAGGGTCATTTGACTAAATTATTGGTAGGAATCTGCACTTTATCTGCAAATGCTGCAACTAAGCTAACCCGTCTGTGAATGTGGATAATAGATAAAGATATCTACAACATGTACCTACGTACCATGAGAGATCATAGTAGGTAATGCTACTTTAGGAAATCGTTATAATGGTAGCGGTGTGTTAAGTAAAAAATAAAGTAGCAGATTCCCCAAAGTTTGTTTTTGTATCACTTACAACTTTCTGAATAACTTTAAGGGTAATCAAATGGAAATTTTATTGAAAATCTCGGAAATTTGCTTTGTTCGCTTTTGATGCTTCAGGTCAGGTGAGGCCTATCTTGACTCATGGGAAATTTGAAAATAGGCATAGCTAAAGGCTTGGGAAGTACCGATTCAACTTCTTCAGATTTTTTTTATTAAGCCATCCATGACGATTTGAGTGTTTCGAAATGTTCAGCCTCTGAAGACATTACCAAGGACCATGCTTGAGTTTCGAAAAACTTTCAGCTGTTGCAGTTGTAATCTAGAGGATTAGCATGCTACTGTCACCTAGCCGAAGAGTAAAAGATTTTACGCTTAGGAATTTTTAAATAGCGTACGGCATAAAAACTTTCGCGAGAATCTCAAAAAGACTACGCAGTTTTATTCGTATGTGGGCCCATGTAAGCTGATATGACTAGGGCAGTAACTACGCCACTGGATGTGCTCTCATGAGAAACATGATATTTTCTGGAATATTGGACGCTATGCCCAAAACCCTGACATTGGATGGCAAACATACCCGTCGCACATGTGATTACTCCCCTAACCTTCACTCATTTTTATCCACCCTAGCGTTTCACCCCCTAGACAGATTATAAATAACAAGCACCTCGGCTTTCGCCGATTCTTGAACTATAATAATACAAGGTTCACACCCGCGACACGTCGCTGGCGGTCTAGCTAATGATACGAAGTATTGATCTTGACATTGGGGAACTACACAAAGGGTGGTTTATACAAAATAGGGTTAAAGGTAAATCAGAGCTAAACATCCCGTTTATGGAAGACATTAATTTTATCATGACCGGACTAGTGATATGTTTGAAACTTGATATTGAAGAATTTTATTTCTTTAATCATGACCGGACTAGCTAGTGATACGTTTGAAACTTAATATTGAAGAGTTTTATTTCGCATAAAGGGTGTAATGTAATGTAAAATGTGGGCATATCAAGTCAAAGTAACATGTAGGTTGTTGATAAGAGTATCTGACTGAACTTCAAGGGCTGACTTCTTGAGTGATTCGATGAAGAGTTTATATAAATATACGAGTAGGTCCGATAATACAAATGAAATATGTCAAATTTTAAGTAATACACATTTACTGTAAATTTTTCAAAAATATTTCAGCCGGTTTGACTGAAATTTTATTAAATTTCGCGATGTGATGGTAGAAATCGAATAAGAAAACATCAAGAAAACCAGGTCTACCAAATAAAAAAATAAACTGACTTAAATCCGCCGATCTAGATGGCTATAGCCATTTGTGATTCTAATGCAGCGTTTTTTCAATTAATCTCTGTTAAATTTGCGGTGATAAGTCTGTACCTACAAAATTGGTTAAAGGATCATTCCGATTTTACGAGAATGAAGTTAAAAAACATTCTATATACTATCAAATTTACTACAGCGATACACCAAATGAAATTTAGTCGCGCGGCGAAACACCCTGTATAAACAGAAACATTACATCATGTCTGCAGTGGATGCTGTTCATTTAGATGTGTATTTTTCTATTACTCTAAATTGCAGCGAATTTCATCATCTCGAAATTAGAACTAATATTGCGCAATCTGAGGTAAAAATAAATCTCAATAAGATAACCATCGAATCTATTTTAAACACTTAAATATTTTTACATGTGCATGTAAATCAAGTCTCCTAAATAATTATCGATAATTTTGAAAATAGTATAATAAAAATTGATTCCGGGCTGATAAAGCACATAAAATGTCAAATTATTAAAATTGGAAAGCACGTCTCATATCAAAAATTATTACAAAAACATAGATTTGTGATACATTGTTTAATTTAGTTTTTGTGTTCGGCCATAAAGCAAATATATTAACGTCTAGATTATTAGTACACTGATGATACAAAATTATTTTCCCCTTTTTAATTTTCCATCAAATTTTTGTACTTTCATTCCAGAAATATGAATTCCAACAGACCAAAATATAAAATAACGATCGACTTACCTTCTGTAGATCCAAAGATATAGTAGCCCAAACAAAGCTTTTTGACCCAGCTAAGCTTTCTACGTTCAAATTGTCAATCACTTGTACAATATGTGTAATATCAAAAGGGTTTTGTTTTTAAATATCAGTTTTATTCCGTCTTACATTTCTGAATACGTACCAAAACAATAGTTATTACTCATATACTCTCACACGGCTTATCATAACAAACTACGCAAAATTTGCACATGTATTGCTTTCCAGATTGTTCGCATTACGATCGTTTTTGCTAGACTTGATGGCTGGAAAAATGAAGCTGCAATATAGCACGAATTGGATACCTTGTCCTTACGAGGGTGGTTCAGTATTATCGGGTTAGTATATTCTTTCTTCAGACAAAAATTAATAGTCGCTTGTAGCTACTTGGGCATGACAAACGCAGTACTTTTTGAGTGTTCCAGGCGATAATGAAAATTGGGCATTGACATTGATGTTAGTTAACGTTAGGGAAATAATATACTGTTTTTGTCCGGGGGCACACTGATAGTCCTAGAATTCATGTTAGCAAGATTTCCGTCTCGGAGGGAAAACTGAGTGAAGAATGCTGTTATATACTAGGTGACATATAAATCCGAACACCCAGTTTAAATGGTTTTATTTTAATAAAATTTTGTATAAGTACTTAATGAAGCATAATAAGTAAATGATAAACATTTCAAAATGATTGCACTGCTTTAAAGCCCTTTGACCTTTAATAATGTGTGGATGCACCCTGATGTGCTACGCATTCTCCAACGCGCCTAGGCATGCTTCTGATCAGGTGATCAATGTCCTCCTGTGGTATCTCATTCCAGGCAACCACCAACTCCTCTCGAAGTGCTTCTAGAGTCTGAGGAGGACGTTGCAAATTGAGCAATCTCCTACCCATCATATCCCACACGTGCTCAATTGGGGATAAGTTGGGAGATCTTGGTGGCCATGGTAACAATGCGACATCATTATGTTGAAAGAAGTCTATCGTGACTCTTGCAACATGTGGTCGGGCATTATCTTGTTGGAAAGTTGGATCTGCCAGGGTGTCAAGATAGGGTAAAAGATGGGGTTCTAGAACTTCATGGATATAACGCTGCGCGTTCATGTTACCTCTGATGAAGATTAAAGGTGACCTGGAACCCCAAACCATAACTCCAACAGTGTGATGAACATGTCCTTCAACAAAAAACTGTGGACTCCTCTTTTCACCACGTCGCCTTCTAACCCTGGCACGACCATCGTGCATGCCTAAACAAAATCGAGACTCGTCACTAAAGACAATACTGTTCCGTTCCTGATCCCAGAGTGACCGTTGTCTGCACCACTCAAGGCGATTACGTCGGTGTTCTCGAGTTAAAGGGAGGACCCAGTGTGGCCGGTATGAAAACAAGCCAAAACTTCTCATTCGTCGGTAAGCGCTTCGCATGCCAATAGGTCTTCCGTGTTCTGCAAACCATTCATTTGCAATGGACCTGGTAGTAGAGAAACGGTCCCTTAAGGCCAATAATCTTAGGCGGCTATCTTCACGGTCTGTTGTTCTACGGCGGCGTCCAGTGCCCCTTGCTCTTTGCGTACGGCCTTCTCGAAGCCATGCCTGACAACACCTAACCACAGTGACTACACTTCTTTGCACTCTAACTGCAATTGCCCGAAAAGACAGTCCAGCTTCCCGAAGTCCCACTATACGGCCCCTATCAAACTCACTAAGTTGACGAAATCGTACACGTCTCCGTACTCTAGGCATCGTAACCGATCGTAAAGGATGACAAGAACCAAAATCCGCCAACGTTGATTCTTTACTGCGGCTGAAATATTCATTTTTAGAGAGTTAGTGAATTAAAAAAAAGCTGTATAAAAACCGGAATGTCCAACTGATAAGGCTGAACATTTTTTCACTTGTTATTTACAGTAAGATAAATACATTCACCAACTTTTATTAAAATAAAACCATTTAAACTGGGTGTTCGGATTTATATGTCACTTAGTATATTTCTTAACGTAAAAAAATCTCATTAGTTTCTAAATAACATTAATGCCTCTCGTAAATCGATGACGTAAGCTTACATTTCACTATATTGTCATTGGCCGCTGTTTGACGGGCATTAACGTCATTTCCCGGCCAGTGGATGTTAACAGCACGCTTGTATTATGCTTTTTTCCAACATTGCTCAACTTTGCTGGCCATTCACGTCATTGCCCGGTCATTATCGTTAATGTCCATATTATCGTCAATGGACCCTCATACTGAAAAAGAATACATAACAGTGCCTGGAAATAGCGAGTAAACCTACGCGATGTTATTTTTCTGGACGCAATATCAAAGAGGATACACCTACGTAATTTGGCAGTAAAACAAATTTCATATCCGATATTTTACAAGTTTTATCGACTCCTTGTATAAAATTGGTTTAATTTAAATTCCACACAAAAGTAATAATTTGTAACCGACTTTTTTAGACATCGCATACGACCGTTTTTAGGGTATTCAGACATATATTTCGAAAACGATCAACTTTAGAGAAGGACCTTCTTTTGTTCAGAATAATCCAACAAAATAAAAAAAATTCTGGAGCGAAAAATCTCATATTTGTAATTTCTCTAAAGAAATGTTTAACATAAATATGCACCGGCTTCTCACACGGCAAGCTCTTGACTCATATAAGGGACAAGCAACAAACGTGGTTATAAAAAAGATAGAGTTAAAATAGTTATCTCACAGATGCTGGGTTTTCACCTAGTTTAAATGCAATATGTTTCAACATTTATTTCCGTATCGTCCTCTAGAACCGCAAATGTAGCTTTTATTTCACTATAAAAAACATAATACTCAGTGTATGTATATAGCTGACACTGACCTACTATCAATAATTACGACTGGATATCGCTAAATGCTTTTAAAACTGCATTTTGTCATGAAATAACGAGGATGTGATTTCCATATCTGCTGAAGATTAAACAAGGCTATTAAAAGTCAATAACATTTTTCATGACCACTATTTTACGTAGTCTGGATAGGATATTTGCTTTCCGTCTCTGTAACCATGACCAACCGCATACAACGCTTTTTAGCTATCATCAGTATGGAATAATAATAATAAAATTTATTTGCCAAATACAATTATAAAAATATAAATTTCAAAGATTGTTGCCACAAAGGAGTATCAATGACAAATAAAAGCAATGCCACGCAAGAAAAATCGTGTGAGGCCATCCCATTATTGTCAGTTGCAAATCCGCAGTTATAAATAAAGTCTATCAAGTATTTGCTAATGCACTATGCGGTTCTAACGTACGCACTGAGATAATTTGGTGTTACAGGATCACTGGCAGAAACGACAAAACTTTGAATTGACACTGTGGCACTTTAGCTAAATTCAATAATAAAATAAGATAAATTAAAAAACTAAATTAACACGTTAAAAGAGTACATCTATGGCAAAGGACAACAAAACTAAAATGACATTACAAAACTGGTAGTTGCATTTGTGTTGTGATCAATAAAGCCAAGGATACATAGAATAAAATTAACTTAAAATTGAAGTGTACATCATAAATGAGATACGATATAAATATATAACATATGTCTAGTCTTGGAGAACAGACCAACGGGTAGCAAACGAACAACTAAACTACATATTGAACCAATAGACCTTATTCGATGGAATGATACAAAAAGTATGAGAGTCATATGGCACACTAGTCATATTCAAATTAAATTAATTTCGGGGGCGCTAGAAAATAATTGATTCTCAAAGTGGGTAGTAGACGAAGTAAGTCTGAGAACCCACCATATAAATGTTTTCACATATATTCGAGATCAACGAGAAAAAAATATAAATCATGTGATAGGTATCATTTTGAAGTTCCTTATGAGTACTTTATAATCCTAGAATATAAAATCACTATCTTTCTAAATGGCGGACTGGCAGGGTGTCACAGTGGAGTGTTTTTGAAAATTGAATCGCTCGTAATTTAACCGCTAATCTTCAAAAAGTAATAGTATGTTGTCCAATCTTATTTATTCATTTATCAGTTGCATGACCCGAAATTTCAGATTTCCAACTTGACCCGTTCAAAAAATAAGTAGGTGGGACCTTTTTGAAAACCACTTTATGACATTTTTAAGAAAAATCGAATGAGATTTCCAAACATTGCGGAATAATGTATGCAAAAAACATTTTAATCTTGTTTTTTATTGTGAAACTTTCTGATCCACGTGAGGAGTCAAAATCCTTGTTGTTCACCACAAATTCGATAAAAAAATATCTATATTTATCTGCAACGCATGTCATTAAACGCGCTACAGAATTGTTTCTCTTAATTTTTTAATTCAAAATAACCACTTGTAAGTCATTGCATCAGTTATTTTTCTCCACCACGATTCGAAAACAATGCTTATAATTATCACGTTAACTTAGAGACTAAGGTTTAAGCCCTAAACACAAGTTGCTTCTTGACTGAATCTTTGTTAATACTGAATGGTAATCATAGCCTAAGAATTAATGACGAATTCTGCGACTAGGCATTGCTGCATTCAAATAGGATACCAGAGCCTGTAGCGGGAAAAATACAGAGATGATACATACACCTTTATCTCTAATTTTTTTGGGGGCTACTTCTTGCATATTAACTGAATTAAACAAGAATAACTGCAGGAATTAACGACCTGTGTTTCAGTTGTTAATCTCGAGGTCTTTCAATATTCTAGTTGATTTTATTATTACTTTATTGTTCTTTGTCCGGTATTTTTTGAACTAGATAATCTGGTGAAAGTTCTTTGAAAACGGCTCGTCAGAAAATGAGTACATAGCAAATAGATAAAATCTCTTGAGAAGCGTGAACAAGAAACTAATAAAGATGCAACATTAATGATAAAAATGACGTAGCGTGTGCGTTATAACTGTTGTTCTAATCTCTTCATTTATCTAATTGTCTATATTCGTTTTTGCATTAGTTTCAAAAACAATTAAATTGATCAAGAGCTTAATCTAATCGCATCAATAGATAGTTCGAAAAAAGGTAAAAAATCAAATTCTGTAATTTAATTGAATCTGTCATTTCAAAGCCCTAATAAGTCACACAATTTGAATTTTTCAGGAGACAATTAAAACTGTACCGTTTAAAGAACTAATCTAAAGAATTTCTTTGGGCGTGATATTTTATTTGAGTTTTAAAACATTGAAATATCGAATAACCTGTTTAGTAATAATAATGAAAAAGGCCGAAAAGCTGTTCTGGACTTACGTTGTTTTAGCAAGAAATAGGTTAAGTGATATCTAATTACGTATAATACAATATAACTTATCCAAAATAATCATATAAATATTGTTTATTGCTTATTATTGAACATAACACTTAAATCGAGTTATAAATGAATCACATATTTTAATTTTGCATGTTTTAATATCTTTAAGGTACATAGGAAAAACCCGGTCAAAGCGAATGGGAAAATCGAATTTTCCGTTTTACATCCAAACTATGAATCGACTATCAAGAAAAAGTACACAGTACAACTTCAATAATCCGCAATCGGTTGTGGAGTTTGACTATCCGACAGCAAAATATATTCTTTCAACAAAAAAATTGATTTTGCAAGATAGGTGTTGTGAGTGTAATTGCATTTTTATATAATCTACACAAACAGCTTTTTAAAATATAAAGCGTATCTTTCTCAGGCATTCAAATGATGAGGATTGAGTGATTTTGGTAGGAAGCGAGAAAACTTGTAAATAAGTGGTTTGAAAAGAAAAATCAAAAGTCGCCACAACGTTTTTGAAATGACTCGTTCAAGTATCGGCCGCCGAGTAGTGCATACAAAAACAACATAAATCACTTTGCAAATGTGTATTGCGCGGTGTTATTAAAGAGATATTGACTTGGATTATGCCTAAAATACGCACCTACCTATCGTTTCCAACAACAAAAAAATGACTATACACTTCCCACGCAACGCCCTTATCAGTACATGAGGGAATATGTTCAGCACAAACTAAACCCTCCGAGAATAAACACCCTTACAATTAGTTCATAGACATTCGTTCCCTACCCTACTGGTAGAAATACGTGTGATTCCATACCAGAACACTCATCACGGTCTCCGAGAATATTTTTCTACGTTTTCAGGGCTAACGTACAGAGGAATCTATGATGAGTGAAATATGTAGAGCGTAGAATTACCAATGGAAATCACTTCGGTGACACAGATTTTTGATATTCTGATACTGTTGTTCTGTGTTGATCCAAATAATACTGAATGACCAATACATACATAACTGACTGATTTGTTTCTACAATATTTTCAAAATGAGATAGATCCGTTTTTTATCTTATTTTTTTACTTAAAGTAATGTATGAAAAATGATGTTCCTGAAATAAACGCATAGAAATGTAGGTACTTAACGGTCTGGCCACCAGGACCCTCGCCATAGCGAATATTCGCGCGGTGCGAACGGCGAAGCGTCCAGCGACTTAAATAAACGCATAGAAATGTACTTATCAAGCCAGCCGTAGCGGCGAAAGGCGAAGCGACCGGCGAAATATACCGAGCGAACCGCGCAGGCGACTGGCGACGCGGCCGGTGGGTGAAACAAAGGCATGAATCAGTAGGGCGCAAGTCACGCAGTCAAGCGGCAGTCGCGGCAAATAGTGCAGTGATCAAACGAGTTAGAATATAATCGAAGGTTTCGATACTCAAACTGATAAATTTTTCTGGATACATTCTGTATTTCTCGTACTTCCTGTGGAATTCTCCATCTCTACCCCGATTCCGATTCCTATTCAAAACATGTACTCAATCTCTTCCAAATATTATGTCTTGAACCAAAAAACTATTACTTTCTAAGCAATATCGAGATAACGTTGATAAAGACATTTAATAATAATAATAATAAAATGTCCTTATTAGGCACATTATAAAAACTACAATATAATGTGTCCTCTACGTAGGCGAGCTTGATAGCTGGCTAGATTTGATGGTAATTGAAAACTAACTTTTCCACAATTACTACAATGACAAATAAAACTCACATGCTTACGAAATCTGTTTACTGGCCAATCCTTTATATTGTCATCTAAATCGTTATAAATCATGATAGCATTGTAAGTGTATGAGCTACGAAATTAAGTTGTTTCATACATAGGGATCTCTAGTCTTTTTTTGTTTCTGAAATCAATGTCTGAATTACTTCGCCTGAAAACAAATTTCTCATAAAGATACACGGGGGAGCGAGAACACTGCCATATGGTACTTACATGCATTTTCAATACACATCCAACCAAGCTGAAATCTCTTTAAGGAAACATGATCATACTTCTTGAGATTAAATACAAATCGAAAACAAGTATTTTGGAGTTTTTGTAGTCTTGTTTTTGTGATAGAATAATAGAATAATGAGATAATGAAAGAACACAGTACTGCAGTAAAATAAGCTAGGAAATATAATAGCGTCACATAACTTTTTTCCAACTTTAAAATTCAAAATAGAGCGATTGACATAAAAACACTTCAAAGTTGCATAACATTTTTTTACGATAGACGAAACATGCTCCTGAAACCGTAAAGTATAATCAATAATTAACCCTAAATTTTTTGTAGTATTTACGACAGTTAGACGCTCCTCATCGATTTTTACATGAAGAGAATTCAATAGTGTTACGTTTGACAGCAGGACAAAAAAGCATCACTGAGCACTTATCCTTATTGAGCTTAAGATTGTTACCATTTGAGTATCCTACTATTGCCTCCAAATCATCATTAAGCTCATTGATTGAAGTATGTAAAGTGCTACCATTAAAGCTCTTATACAGGGTGTTTCAGAACTAAGGGATCAAACTTCTAGGGGCTATTCAGTGTAACAGTAGAAAAAATTTTAGTATAGGGACCCATATTCGGAAGTGTACATGTATGTGTATGTACATATGTCAGCCTGCTATCAAGTTCGTTTGTTTTTAGGCATCTTTAGCTGCTTGTCAAATTTTCGTTTGGTTAGGTGATGTTTTAATCTATCATTTAGGTAGGTTAAGTAGAGTAGCCAAGAGCTAGAGTTCGCCCACGTAGAGGTCACATTATATTGTAGTTTTTATAATCTGAGTAATAAAGACATTTTATTATTATTACTATTACTATTATTATTATTATATTAAAAAAACCTGCAGTAATATGTTATTTAGAATTGAGGCATATATTACACATGGATTTAACTAAATTTTAGCAATAAATACTCTTGACTCATAGCACACGTTAACGATAATGATCGCAATTACAAAATAAACCAGTATTTTTACGTCTTGCTCTCTGTATGTGTCCAAGTATGAGCACAACATAAAAATCTGCGTAATAGGTTAACGAAGTAGGTGGATTATTTTTTACGCCCACCAAAAAAGTGTAAAATAAGCAAAACTTGTTCAGCTGGTAAAAGTTAGTTTGATAATACCGCATGTGGCAAGATGACAGCATCGTTTTAAATAGAATCACGCGTAGAATTGTTTGGCATTTTCTAGTTTTTACTCAACACAGCCAAACACAGACTGCTTGGGATCACAACACGATCGCTAGTAGACATCTAATTGATGACTTATGATTTATCTTTGCATGCGCGTAAGTATACAGT
Source organism: Acanthoscelides obtectus (assembly GCA_963669975.1). Taxonomy (NCBI): domain Eukaryota; kingdom Metazoa; phylum Arthropoda; class Insecta; order Coleoptera; family Chrysomelidae; genus Acanthoscelides; species Acanthoscelides obtectus. Next base: position 27,038,504 of record CAVLJG010000005.1, read on the forward strand.
GCGACTCAAAAAAAATGCTGATATTCTGGGACAGAAAGCTCACCGCAAAGTAACATTTTTATAAAATACATACACACGCGGACTTGATATGTGACGTATTCAGCATCAGGGCGCTGTATAGCGAGTGTCGCCCACTTCTTCTAGGGTATCTCAGCCTTGTAATATCTCTATCTTGAATAAATATCTACCAAGCGAACTGAAAATATGGGATATATTCCGAATTCTTTATATGAATAGGATATCAATATTTTTCCGTTAAAATGTATATTCTGAGTGTTTTTAATTTTTTAGGAGGATTGGAAAAACATGCCTTCCAAAGTTCTAACCGTTAGAATCTAACGTAATCGTGGTGGGTAAAGATTAGGGCTTTTTCGCCCATCATATTGGTGAAAATTGAAAAATTCGGATTAGGTCATTTTTATTATATACTAAGTGACATATAAATCCGAACCCCCAGTTTAAATGGTTTTATTTTAATAAAAGTTGGTGAATGTATTTATCTTACTGTAAATAACAAGTGAAAAAATTTTCAGCCTTATCAGTTGGACATTCCGGTTTTTATACTGCTTTTTTTTAATTCAGTAACGCTCTAAAAATGAATATTTCAGCCGCAGTAAAGAATCAACGTTGGCCGATTTTGGTTCTTGACATCCTTTACGATCGGTTACGATGCCTAGAGTACGGAGACCTGTACGATTTCGTCAACTTAGTGAGTTTGATAGGGGCAGTATAGTGGGACTTCGGGAAGCTGGACTTTCTTTTCGGGCAATTGCAGTTAGAGTGCAAAGAAGTGTAGACACTGTGGTTAGGTGTTGTCAGGCATGGCTTCGAGAAGGCCGTACGCAAAGAGCAAGGGGCACTGGACGCCGCCGTAGAACAACAGACCGTGAAGATCGCTGCCTAAGATTATTGGCCTTAAGGGACCGTTTCTCCACTACCAGGTCCATTGCAAATGAATGGTTTGCAGAACACGGAAGACCTATTGGCATGCGAAGTGTTTACCGACGAATGAGAAGTTTTGGCTTGTTTTCATACCGGCCACACTGGGTCCTCCCTTTAACTCGAGAACACCGACGTAATCGCCTTGAGTGGTGCAGACAACGGTCACTCTGGGATCAGGAATGGAACAGTATTGTCTTTAGTGACGAGTCTAGATTTTGTTTAGGCATGCACGATGGTCGTGCCAGGGTTAGAACGCGACGTGGTGAAAGGAGGAATCCACAGTTTTTTGTTGAAAGACATGTTCATCACACTGTTGGAGTTATGGTTCCAGGTCACCTTTAATCTTGATCAGAGGTAACATAAACGCGCAGCGTTATATCCACGAAGTTCTAGAACCCCCATCTTTTACCCTATAATGACACCCTGGCAGATCCAACTTTCCAACAAGATAATGCCCGACCACATGTTGCAAGAGTCACAATAGACTTCTTTCAACATATAATGTCACATTGTTACCATGGCCACCAAGATCTCCCGACTTATCCCCAATTGAGCACGTGTGGGATATGATGGGTAGGAGATTGCTCAATTTGCAACGTCCTCCTCAGACTCTAGAAGCACTTCGAGAGGAGTTGGTGGTTGCCTGGAATGAGATACCACAGGAGGACATTGACCACCTGATCAGAAGCATGCCTAGGCGCGTTGGAGAATGCGTAGCACATCAGGGTGCATCCACACATTATTAAATGTCAAAGGGCTTTAAAACAGTGCAATCATTGTGAAATTTTTATCATTTACTTATTACTTATTATGCTTCATTAAGTACTTATACAAAATTTTATTAAAATAAAACCATTTAAAGGGGCCTCGGTTGGCCGCGTTGGTCAGAGTGTCGTGCTACTGATCAGCCGGCCGGCCGGGCCGCGAGTTCGAATCTCGCCTTCGCCATGGATGTTGTGACGTCGTGTGTTTGTCCATAATTAGAGAAATATAAGTAACACACATCTGTGGCAAATGGATAACTTCCAATGCCAATTATATGTTTAAAAAAAAATAATACCATTTAAACTGGGTGTTCGGATTTATATGTCACTTAGTATATATATCTTATCTTTAATAACATCTACGATACATTGATAACAAATAAAATATCGAGTATCGGGAAAAAAACTTTCAGACTTGGTGTGTTTATTGAATTTTATCCATTTAAATCGTTGTAAAATCTCCTTAAGCGAGGTACGCAACAAAATTAATGAGTGCTTGTTTGTAAGCTCATTTATCCAATATAAAAAAATGTGGTGCATAGAAAGCTAGCCTGAAGTCATTATCAAAATAAAAAAAAACGAAAACGTTTAAAGGTTTTTTCTTGATAACTATTTTAATTCTCTATATAAATTTATTGTAGATGTGTTCATATTTGGTGTAAATATTCCTAAATACAGTGCACTGCTTGATTTGCGACATTTTCAAGACTACCGTTATTAAATTTTCAGAATTTTAAAATTTCCAAAAACACGAGATTTAAAAAAGAATCAGCACAATATTCAGAATTTTCAGACTTTTTAAGACTGAAATTCCAAAAATCTTGAAGAGATCAAAAATTTTAAAATTTTGTTGTTGCTCAAATGTTCGTTATCGAAAACCGCGCAAGCAACACTCGAAAAAATTTAAAATTTTTCAAATTTTGAAAACATGCGATGATAACTGTTACAGCCTACTGTCAAATTAATTTATTGAAAATGTCCCTGCCCCAGAATTATACGTTGCTGTCCAAAATCCTCGTGACTCCCAATTTAGCATCGAGTTTTTTTAAAGCATACTTTTCAAACGATTATTACTAGGAGGCTTCTGCAAACGGATAAAAATGTCAGCGTAGCAGGTTTATATCAAACCAAACCTATTCCTGTTTCTGAAGTCGGTGTAATAAATTTTATTTTACGACTACGAAAATATGAAAATATATCCTGAAAACGCAAACATTCTACGATAAACTTTAATGCATTTACTCTCAGAAAACAAGCATTATACCTAAATTACCCTACAAACAAAACAAATGAAAAAACTTATATATTATAATGTCTAAAATTTGGCCGCGTGTGAAACGCAACTGACTTGTCCGGCAATTAAAAATATATTAGAAATCTTACCTTGCTTTTAAGTAGCTCTTTGAATATTCTCAGTTAAACGTTTTTTCTTTCTTCGCTTCTTGCACAGTCGGTCTGTTTTGCTTCAGGAGGTAGGTGTATCTGAAAGAGAAACTCTAATGTTTGAAATAGAAATGCACCTGTTATAATGTAGATAGGACATCCTGTATTTTTGTATAATTAAAATTAAATCAAGACTTCACACTTTTTATTTTTGGGATCCGCCCGTCTAGCTACTGATGTAAAAACTGTCGCGTCGAGTAAACTAACTCAGCAATTCGGTTTTAAGCAGACAAGTTCATAAATAGTTTTCCAATTTCAAAACGAATGGTTTGCGTATAAACTACAGAAGTTACTCCACTGATATTTTTTATAAATACTGTGAAATGCTGCAGTTGGAAGTACATCAAAGTACTTTGAAAAAGGTCACAGATGTGACCGAAACTTGAGTAGACCTTTTACGTCTATATCTGCGATTTATGATCAGCGAGGAGACAACCATAGAAGAGAATATATGTATATATATAAAGAGAATATGATCATGCGGAGAAAGGTATATAACAACAAGTAGGAAAATAATGGGCAAAATCTGCAAAAAGGAGGAAAGTGGATTCGAGCAGAAAATAGGATAGGTAACCCGAGCAATACGTATTTCTACTGGTTGGCTTCATCAGGCCCGAAATGAATGCACATATGAAACTACAAAAGTAGATACACATGCCCACACATCCGGATACGGGTGTAACCTGAGGAAACGAAGTTGGAGGGGGAAAAAAACGACACACGGAGTCCACAACAAGAGCCAACCTACACATTGTAGTATAAAATGGCTATACGACCTCGAATTTTCAAGGAGACGTCTAACCACAACCACGCGGCCGGTTATAGCCACTTGCTGTGGTACTTCAAACCCAAAGGATCTACAAAGAGAATATGATCATGCGGAGAAAGGTATATAACAACAAATAGGAAAATAATGGGCAAAATCCGCAAAAAGGAGGAAAGTGGATTCGAGCAGAAAATAGGATAGGTAACCCGAGCGATACGTATTTCTGCTGGTTGGCTTCATCAGGCCCGAAATGAATGCACATATGAAACTACAAAAGTAGATACACATGCCCACACATCCGGATACGGGTGTAACCTGAAGAAACGAAGTTGGAGGGGAAAAAAAACGACACACGAAGTCCACAACAAGAGCCAACCTACACATTGTAGTATAAAATGGCTATACGACCTCGAATTTTCAAGGAGACGTCTAACCACAACCACGCGGCCGGTTATAGCCACTTGCTGTGGTACTTCAAGCCCAAAGGATCTACAAAGAGAATATGATCATGCGGAGAAAGGTATACGTATATAACAACAAGTAGGAAAATAATGGGCAAAATCCGCAAAAAGGAGTAAAGTGGATTCGAGCAGAAATTACACCCGTAACCGGATGTGTGGGCATGTGTATCTACTTTTGTAGTTTCATATGTGCAATCATTTCGGGCCTGATGCAGCCAACCAGCAGAAATACGTATCGCTCGGGTTACCTATCCTATTTTCTGCTCGAATTCACTTTCCTCCTTTTTGCGGATTTTGCCCATTATTTTCTTATATATATATCACATGGGGTATTTCACGTGAAGCGGACAACGAAAAAAAGTGAGGTTTTAAAACTTTTTGACCACTTTTTTTTCGCTTCGTCTCACGTGAAATCTTCCACTTGTCAAACCCATTTTTTAATACCCAACACGCATTTCTCTGAGATCTATATCTTCAGGGCAAGATTAAGACGTAAGACACTCCAGCAAATTCTGAGCAAAATCATTGATAATCCGATAAAAGTACTTCTCCATCACGTGTTCGTGACATTTGAAGTGATTTAATTGGAAAGCTACAGTTGATACAAGAAGTGTAGAAGCAAATGAATACTCTACGATTGATTATTAACCTCAAGAAATATGTCTATAGAAGGTGGCGCTTTCCACAGATTTAGTAATTGGAATTTACATGTTTGACAATACTTGATAGGGGGGTGTTGGTAGCGGGGATTGAAAATCATGAGGGTGGCGGTGACTGCATGCATAACCAGCGCCTCTGAGAGTGAATGCTCTTGTAACAATTGAAGATAATTGAAACATTTCCACGAATCCGGTCTAGCGCACATAAAGAGAGATCTTGTTTCAGAAGTTCGTGCGCGTGAGTTTGATGACGAGGCAGTCAGTTGCCCAGCAGTTGCTTTCGGTCAGACCGCAACTGAAATCGAAATCCGAGTTGCTGACGGGTTGCCCTTGGTTAGAATGTTGTCTTAGATGTTACATTAATGTATTTTATGACTGTAAGATTCGGCATTAATATCAATATTGCTTTTTCGGATAAAGTGGGAGCGCTCTGAGTATGTATATGCTTACGAGTGAATAATATATCTGCACATTCTTATTTCTAAGTACATATTTATATTAAGCTAACTCAGTTGTCATCTCGTCTCGCTCGAATTTCAAATATCAGGATTAGAAAAATGAGCAATGAATTAGCATTTCCTTTGTAAATTCACGAGATTAAATGCATTATTTTGAATCAAATATACTTGCAAGTCACGGCACATTTAAACTCGGACTTAGAACCCGAGACGAAAAAATATGCACAGCTATAACCATCGTGTTTCGAATGCTTGATACGCCAAAAATTTTTAACAAACGTTCATTCATGACGTCACGTGGAAAACTCTGTCATCGCTGTTGCGATACCTATTTATAAGCGTGCCCGGCACTTAACACGCAAGCACATAGCCGTAGGAAAACTATTTTTCATACGTCAATACAGAAGTTAAATGTGGACATAGTTTTACAAGCATGGGTGCCCGCAGAGGGGCGCCTGAGAGGTTCCCCTCTTGAGAATTCGGTTGTACCTAAAAATATTTGCATATTTAGCATGATTTGCGTACAATTTCTTCAAAATGTTTCGGGGGCAGATATAATTTACTCTTGCCGATGGTCCATCCTTAGAAAAATTACATGGATTTCAAGGTAACATTGGTATTTCCAATAACTTGAATTATTTGCGTATTTTGAGTTTTAATAAACTCTTCCGAACGGCCTTGCAGGGAACAAGGCGAATTAAATAAATGAGTCGTTCAACTTAAAACCACATATAAAGCTCTTTCATAATCAAATATTAAATACTTACAATATTCTCATAAAAAAATACTCAATAAACATTACATCAACGCTACGAAAAAAACTAAGAATGTATTAGTGAAAATATTTTCAAAATGATTTTAATGAGTTTTATATCTATATCAAATAATTTGGCAATAACCTTTATAATTTTGGTTAAAAAAACGTACCAGATGACGTTGTAAATCTACAATTATAAATATGAAAAAATAATGTATTTACTTGAAAACTCACGTTTTGCTGTAAGGTAGGATTATAATCTCAACGTCGACGACCGATAAGTGTGAGTAGAATGAATATGTCATCGCATGGTATTGACTTTTTGACAATCCGCCTGATAAGGAGCATGTCCTTCCACGGTCCAGCCACCTGACTTATGTTGCCGACATAATATTGCTTTTAGAATATGTTGTGGAGATTATAACTTGAATCATTGTTCAGCTAAGGCCATAGTAGATTTAGAAGCAAGCGGTTTATTGGGGTTTTTGTTCAACCTTAAAACAGACAATCCGAACAGCTCGTACAAGCCAAGGGTATTTTTTTCAGTGCATAAAAACATAGGAAGAGAGTAGAAGACTTTTGACAGGTTATTACATTGTACCAAACCTCAACGATGCGGCATTTGATTTTTTTGTGGTACATTGGCGAGTTAGATTCAATTCCGTCAGAATTATTTTATGAGATATAATAGATTCCAAAATTTGGCAATATCCCAGGTGTTTTGAAAATTTTAAAACAATTCCCGTCGATTATGTTGGAAATAATAAACATTGGATGACTTCATCAATTTTTGAAGAATATTTAAAAAAGTGGGACGCTTAACTTAACAAAAATCGTAAAATTTTGATCTTGTACCGGAAACATATGTTGATGAAAATGATGGAGCTTCAAGAAGATGTCAACTTACCAAAGCTGTCATCATTTTAGATGCTATAAATTTGCATTTGCATTGGAATTAGTTACTCCAGAAACGATTCGTAATTGTTTTCGCCATACTGGTTTAGTGAAAAACATAACTGAAATAGTCAACGATTTTAATCCAGCAGATGAAATTCCATTAAGTGATTTACTGAAAATTAATAGTTTACTGAATATAGACAAATTTAATGAGTATGTAAATGTTGACAATAATTTCATAGCAACACAGGAAATGTCAGACTACAATTTGGTTAATGAAGGATCCGTTGATAACGAACAGGAAGAGGAACTAGAAAACAACGATGAAGAAGAGCTTCCAGTAACCACTAAGGAGGCACTAGACTGCCTGGAAAGGTTGCAACGTTATTTTCAGCAAGAAGAAGACAGTACAGCCACACTTACCAAATTAAATAAAATTCAACTTGCTGTTCTAAATAATTATACAAAAAACAATCTGTTCAAATGAAAATTACTAGCTTTTTTACGAAATAATTTACAGTCCTAAACTGTACGTATGCCTGTAATATGTGTATCAGATTCTGAAAAAATGCAAATTTCAAAATTACCTTCAACTTTTTTGGATGTATCTTTATTTATGTAATGCATATTAAACAAGCACATTTTAAGCTTTTAATATGTTATTTCTGCTGCTTTTTCATTAAAAAAAAGTGTTTCTTTTAAGATGGTCATCCGCCTATAATAGATTATTTGTCATAGTCCCGCCGAGTCAATTATAAGCGGGTTGCACTGTATATATGGTTTGATTCGGCCAAACAATGTAGTCCTAAGTATAAGTTGTACTCAACATTAGTCACAAATACCTGTCCCACTATTGGACTCGAGACCCAAACAATAAGCGCTATATCTAGACGTATTGGTCTTTGACGGTTTATAGGAGCAGAGCTATCAATATCTATCAGTGTTTTACAAATATCCACGTTATTGATAATAAGTGTTGGTAAATAAAAATGTTTTCGAGGTGATTACCTAAAGTACAAAGCGCGCACCCATGGTATTAGCGCATATGCACAAGCCGTGCTATTCTAATCTAAACGAACGTTTTACGTTTAATTATAATCATGATAGAGCATAGAACACGCTTAGGTGGCTATAGATTAAATCTGAAAGGACTCTGAACCCTCATGCAACAACAAAAAGGGTGTCAAGTAAGTTGACCCCGTACTGTCATCAGTTCGTAAAGGATTACATATGTTTGGACAAGTTAGCCCTTCTGAGGAAAAAGTTAGCTACGAACATGTATAACAAAAAATTAAATTACGTTTCTCTTCCCCCTGAGAGGAATTACTGCAAGCGCACATGATCGTTACGTTGGCCAAGCGCGGGTGAATGACGATATTGGCCTTCACCATGCGCGGTGCATACAGCCCACAATAAATGTACAGGGACATCTATGATGAATGCAATATCCCTAATATGTTAGAGTTATTGGGGTTAAAGCCGTGTAAGTATACCAACGTCAAAAAATTGAGATATACCTTCCCCCACCCTGCAACCCCTAACCCCCAATTTTAAACTTCTACAAAAAGTTTTCCTTAAATGATCAGGATCGTCTGAAACATCAAAAAACGGAGTTTGGGCCGATTTCTTTTTTTTTGGCCTTGAGTAAAAATTTCATCGAAATCAGAGCCGTTTTTCGTGATGTACATGTCATATAACATCCAAAAAACGTAATATCTCATTTTCGAGTATTTTCGCAATTACAATATTTCCCCGCCAGTATGCGTGGGAAGTGAAATGGCAAATGGGGTCAACTAGATTAACTCTACACTTTCCACGGCTTCGGAAAAACATCTACTACAATCTTTCACGTAATGCAATGGCATCAGAAAGACGTAGATTTTGTACCATTGGGCTTTTCGTGAAACAAATTTCCTCGGATGGCAGCATTGAGCCTCTTTTCTTTGGGTTATCAACAAGGTTTGATAATTGATTATAATAGCTGTTGATGCGTACTTACATATAAACTATACAAGAAAATATTACCTCACGAAATCAAGTAACCTCATTAAATTACACTCCAAGCATAATGTTCGTAAATACAGATAATATCGCACCTTCCTCGTATGTGCATATCGCGTCTTCTACAAACGGCAAGTGCGAAAAATAGGTACGCGACCTGTCTTCTGAAAAAATCTTTTTAAGTTTTAAGGGCAAATATACTGGGAAATCTGTGATGTGTCAAATATGTCTAAGGTGCATAGAATTGCCTGAGTTGGATTTGTATTAATATACTAACAAAAAATTGCTATACATCCTCCCCATCCCCCTGGAACCGCTATACCCCAATTTTATTCGCGACGAAACCGATGTGCACCAACTACAAAGCTTTTTCGTCCTTGGCATAGTAGTAAGCTTGTGTGAAATTTCATCCGCGTCCGAGCAGTACTTTCCATGTTGCACATGGGCTAAATATTAGCGAATAGATACACCGACAGACAGAAAGATCGACGTAAATGACTGTCATGGTTTTTCGTCTAATCTCAGACAAGGAAAACCATATATGTCTGACGGCTTGAGTTCAATGTCTACCAGAGGGATGCGCGAGAATTGTGTATAAATTAACACATGTTAGAAAGAGATAGAAGCCGGCTGAAGAGGGAAGGTCATCATCACATTGCCTAGCGACGGTGACGTAGAAGGTCGTGCAATCTGCCGCGTTGCCAAAATGTTACATCAAATGTCAAATGTACGCACATGCTTCTACAATAGGTTAGATTACTGTCAAACCCAAGAAGGAGGTGTGATCATACATTTAATTTAATATTTTGATTAGAATTATTTATTTGAATTCTGAAGTGACCCTATGGTGGGCTCGATGTCATGGGGAGCGCACAATTCTGAAGGGATGTCATGCCCCCCACACTTTTCGAGTCACGAAAGCTATAACGCCAAATCCCCCCTCCCGCGCTTTTCAGTTATTCAGTTATCAGACTTCTAACATGTGTTGATACGCACTTCTCTCGTACACATTGAACTCCAGCCGTCAGACAAGTTTGGTTTTCCCTGTATACAAAACGAGATCAGGCGGACCAAATCATGGACATTTAGCCGCCAATTTTAAAGATGGCCGCCAAGTTGTAAAGCGGTTATTCAACGTATCTTTGTAACCAGTGGAACCATATAATCTTTCACAGCTCATTTTACTAGTTATTGAAGAACAAACATTTTATGATTAAACACTTTTTGAATAATGGCAAAGTGATTTGGATCGCGTAACCTGATTTCTTATATACTCCTATAGGCGCTTAATAATGTACGCATTCAAACTAAGTGCACATATACGAGGGATGTCTTTTAAGTTTTGCATATAGAAACATAGTAGGCCGCACGGATCGAACGTCAGTACCGAATATTAACCTCACTCTTTAGTAAACTTAAATTCAAAGTTTCACAATACGTGCAGTATTCTCACTACAGTGAATTTTTAAGTGTCACCAAGTCATTAGAAAAATGGAACTCAACCGAGAACATTTTCGTGCCATAATATTACAACTTTCAGAGTGAATTATCGCAACAAGAATGCCTTGCTGAGTTACTGTCTGTTTTCGGCAACGAAGCGCCACATCAGTCAATTTCCCGTTGGTATGGAGAATTGAAACGTGGACGGGTGAGTCTTAGGGACGATCCCAGGGTGGGTGCACCAAATTCAAAAAAATTAACATGAAGAATTAGGAGTAAGAAAATTAGTTTCTCGAGTTGACTGAAGAGCAGAAAGCAGCCAGGGTTAATTGGTGTCAAAAAACGCTTGACCGTTTCAATTCCGGAAATTCAAAAAATGTGTACAGCATTGTTAGTGGTGATGAATCGTGGATTTACTGTTATGAATCAGAAAATAAACGACAGTCGGCTGTTTGGGTGTTCCAAGGTGAAGAACAGCCAACAAAAGTCAACCGTTCTCGAAGTGTTTCGAAGAAGATGGTCGCGACATTTGTGTCAAAAGCGGGTCATATTGCAACGATTCTTCTTAATGAGCAAAGAACTGTTACTGCGGATTGGTATACCACCATTTGTTTGCCAAAAGTCATCACCGAGCTTCGAAAAATCAACCCCGAAAGAAGAATCATCCTCCACCAAGACAATGCAAGCTCGCACACAGCCCAAAGAACAAGGCAGTATTTAACGGAAGAAAACGTGGAAATATTGGACCATCATCCATATAGTCCCGATCTAAGTCCTAACGATTTCTTTACTTTCCAGAAAATTAAAAACAGACTGCGTGTTCAAAGGTTCCAGTCACCAGAAGAAGCAGTTGACGCATTCAAAAATGCGGTTTTGGATCTGCCAGCAAACGAGTGGAATAAGTGCTTCAAAAATTGGTTCGAGCACATAGATGTGTATTAATCTTCGTGGAGACTACTTCGAAAGACAATAAAGTAATTTAAAACTACCTACCGTGTTGTTTTGTTTCCATATACAAAACTTAAAAGGCATCCCTCGTAAATATACACATAGTGACTTCTCCTATACTATAAAGTAAATCGCCAATTGTGATTTAAGCATAATCCAACCTTCCCTTCATTCAGGCCATTCCATTTGTACCATCAAAACTCTTTTTGCAAGGATGATTGAATAAAGCAGAAACGAAGGCAAGCTCAGGTCTCCGTCGCCGTCGCCTCTTCTCACTCTTCTATTTTTTTTTTTCGTTTGGTTTACCGAAAAGAGTGAATTAATTATCCTGCTCCCAACCCCGAGCCCGTCGTTCCAGTCAGCGGCCCGAAACAATTTCCGTTCCAAGACGAGGCTCTTTTGTTTTTGTTTTGTGGACTGGCCAATCCGGACGGCCGGCTGTGAACCGTCGTGATGGTATATGAACTTGGTTCTTCTAGAAAAGAGCTTGGGCTTCAACAAGATTTCACTTCCCACGCAATGCTAGTGTAAACCAATGTACGAGTCTAAAAAGATAGATATAATCCATTTCTGCTGAGTTGTCTTTTGCTCCAGTGCTCATTCGTTGTGCTAATTCCGATGAAAAAATGTGTACGAAGAATTGTTCAGTATTTGTTATATATCAAATGTAGACAAAAAAATAAAGTGGTTACTGAACATGGGGTAACAGATGATTTTACTGAAATACTGACTCGTAACTAAGATGGAGAACTATGATGTTCGAAAATAAGATATTTTATCATTAACAAAAATCACTTGATGAATCTTCTGAATATGCAACAAAAGTGGTGATCAATTAAATACTTCCAGCTAAAATGCAAGACTACATTATTCTTATTATAGATTGCCAAATAGCTTCATCTACACCACAATCATTATTTACTGAATTGCACCCAATAATTGGAGGTCGAAAATATGATATTACCTTGATACATTATTTGAAAGAACTCGTCAATTAGAATAGTTCAAAAAATGTTTGTCTCATATTTTGAAAACACGCTATATACTGATATTGATAGTTATTTAGGTATCTAGGGCTTAAATATGGCGTTTATTGCCCGCTGTCAAAAACTAGCATCTGACACGTAAAGGGACATAAGCGGTTTGAGATCAACTTTTAGGCAGCATTAAAACAAAATAGATAAATTGACTGTATTAATGTATCAGCGATGGTTGTGGAGTTGTGCTTATCATTGATTAATTTATATGGCATAAACGGCTGAAAACTGGAACCTAACGTCCATAATCCTAATCCTTCCTCAAGCTGTTTGTAAAAGTTTTTGGCTCATGGACACATTACATAACATAGCAATGTTGCAATCGGACAACGAACCTGAAAACGTCATAATTTATCCATACTTCGTTCAGTCTTATCCTGTACCCTCTATAAAAACTATTTTAAAATTCAGTTCAGATTTTCAGTATTTCTTCTTTTTAACTTAATTCAACCAACTGTTCCTGAAGTCCTGAATGTTCCACTGCCCTGAGATTCTCCTAGAAGTTACGGGTTAAAGCTTCCACATAGTAAACATCAATAAAAAACTTTAAAGCTACCACAGGTCAGACCACAAAATCAAGGTTGCTTTGTGTTACTGCCAAAAGGTTACATAACCATCTATTTATATTGCTCGCCTACCACTCTTTTTCTTGGCTCTAATAAAATTGAATGCAATGGCGTGCAAGAGAGTTATTCAGGGTCAGTGTTGTAGATATAGAAAAAATATAGGCATAAGGTAACCGATTAATTAACTCTACCAAAACCAAAGCATACGCATAACAGTCTAAGTTAGTCTAGCCACTAAATGAAACCACATATGTCTGATACTGATACAATGTTTCGACCACCACAGTCGCCTGTTTCAAGTACATTTTATGACAATCCTGCTGACAATGACAATATACTTTTTGTTTATGTCTTCCAGATGACATTTCATTTTTTCTTCATTTGCTTTCATTCTTCCTTTTAAACATTTCAATACAGTGGTGCTACAACAGACTGACCGGTCCTCTGCCATACTGAGATCGCGTGAAGCCTTAATTGCAATTTTAAGGTGAGCAAAGCGAAGCCCGACCGCCTGTGGCAGGGATTCCAGCACTCCAAAGTGGCAAACGAGCACGAGATTACATATGTCCTCTTTTGAATGTCATGACACAGATGGACGAAGGTGACGTGTCTGGTTCATTAAAAAGAAGACAGACTTTGAACGAGTAATTTATAATTCATCTCATATGGACCCCCTCAAAAGTATTTTCTAGATCCGCCCCTGTCACTAACTTATTCCAGATGATCTTCTGAGGAAAATATATGTGAAAGCACAATTGGCATGTTTTAATTGCTTCATATACTATATTAAATTATTCTTTGAAAGTCACAGTGACAGTAACGGAAATCCTACCAAACCCAGCGAATCCGATTTTTGACAGGCTTTCGTCTCTACCTATTCTATGATAGGAAGCTTTTTCTTGATATACCAAAATACCTTCAAATGTAAAGATGATTGAAGCTCTAAATTCTAAACACCACCTTCAACAAAAAGTTATTTAGATATTTAGGCAATTTGAAGTGGGTATTTTTGCCTACAAATAGAAGGAAATAGATACTTGCGTGCGCATCTAATATCACCCTGTCCATCTTTCTCGCGCCGCTGGTTTTCGAAAACGCTCTCTTTCACTCACAGTAAGGTATTGTATCATTGATCCAGCGCTCGTTTCAAATCCAAGAACAAAGAAACTTTTAAACATTACACTTACAGGTAATGTAATTTTTTTCATTTCAAGTACCGTAAAGAAAACCCGCATGATGAGCTTTCAAACGATTTTTACTGCGCAATAAACAGCTAGCTGTGTGTTTACGGAACAGAGTCCCCAGTTACAATCAGCTGATACAGTGACAGAGAATTTAGCGTATATTTGAGTTGTTTACCACGGAACATACATTAGTACGGTCCAGAACAGTGATAAAGGCTACTTACTTTTATGTTTAATGTTGATATTGCTTAAACAACGGCTAGCGAGGTCGAAAACACGCAAGTTATTGAACAGCACAACAACATTCAGCCCAGGACAGGCGCTGAATAAGAGTTGTTCGAGTTTGTAAAGGGCGACGAAATACCAGCGCAGCGATGCCAGACTGTGCCGTAAATATCTGGGTTAGTGTGTTTTTGAAACCGTTGCATGTTTAGAGAGTAATAATGATGCCTATGTACTTATTTACAACGAGATTGAATAATTCTCTCTATAAGTTCATTGACTTATAGAAAACAGAAGATGTTGGATGCATCATCCATTTTTTTCAAATAATTTTGGAGAATACGAAATGTTGAAACCCAGGGAGCTCTAATCCAGAAAGTATCTTCGCATGCGATCGGAAAAATACTTTGATTCGGTATTTTGCATAATCTTTTTCTAAAAAGACCCGTTTTAAAGAATTTATATATTTCTAGTCCCAAAGTTACATGACAATTTTTTGGAGAAGTGTTTTTAAACTAATTCAAATTGTTTTTTCGTTCCCGGCATTTCTTTGGGACATTATGAACACAAATAGGTTCTCATGAACCTCCTTCTAAACTTGATAGTTCCCGAGATGTAAGCGATTAAATCTTTTAAAAAGTGAGTAATATGCAAAAAGATCCTAAGTATTATTTAAGCATGCATTATTAAAATACCAAAGCATTTTAGGAGCTAATGCTATAGTAAGAGTCCTTGTTTCGAACACTATACATATTAAGCTCGTGCTTAATTAACAATTATAAAAATGGCGTCAAGTAGGTTGACTCTGCTCTTCCCACCCAACGCTGTCATCCGATCATAAAGGATTATTATTATTATAAGATAAAAAGCTCACTACGAACATGTATTGCAAAAAAATAATAATCAAATGAGCCAAATAGGGCCATCCAATTAGTCCATAGTCCCATTTGGTAACAGTGCGATCTAGAAACTTCTTCCCTGCCCTTACTGAAAGTATCAACCAACTGGCAATGTCAGCCATGCTATACTGGCCCGCTCGAGCAGTGTGGCGATGAGAGGTGTGAGACTGGGCGACAGTCGCAGAGAGGATTTCGTGGGCACCGGTCCGTTACGTACGACAAGTGTGATCTAGACGCGACACATCCGTTTGAAATTTCTTCAAGTTTTAAGATCAAATGTATATGTATGATATATGTACTATGCGTAGAATTAGTGGGGTTAGAAGCGTATGAGTAAACTACCGGCAAAAATTGAGATATACACTCCCTCATCCCCTACAACCCCTAGTCCCCTATGATTAACCCCTACAACCCCTAGTCCCCGATGATTAACCCCTACAAAAAAAATTTCGGAAATGACCTGCAGCCTCTCTTAAATGTCAAAAAACGAAGTTTGAACGATTTGTATAATATTCGTTGCTCGGTCTTAGATCCGCAGCCATTAGTCAGATTTTTCAAATTTACAAAGCTTTGAGTCATTGGCATAGTAGTAAACTTGTAAGAAAATTTCATCTAAATCCGATAATATAAATACTTTCCATGTTCTAGACGAGCCAAGAACTTCGGACATACCGACAAATTGACAGACAGACCAACTGGCAGACATATCGAGGGAAGTGAGTTGTATGGTTTTTCGTGATCGTACATCTCATAACATCCAAAAAGCACAATATCTCATTTTCGAAATTCTTCGTGATATACTTCCTCGCCAGTGGGCGTGGAAATAAAAAAGTTCTACGTATACAATAAAAATAGCTTCTAAAATGCTTTAAGATTTTATTAATGGATGTTTGAGGATTGGTGACACTATTTTGTTTTCCTTTTGGGGGGTCGAAAATGGCATATTTCCCAATTTTTTAAATATCAAATCTCCAAAACTACAAAGCTTTGAGGAAAATTCATAAGATAGGTACCTACTTTGTTCAGAATGACCCAATGACAAACCTTAAAAAAATTTGTCCGGAGGGAAGAAAACAATTTTTGGGACACTTGTTTAAAGAATGATTTAACCAATTTTCATCGCAATTTTGAGCCTGACAGCATCCAGGTTCTTTTTTTAATAAGATTATGTGGAAAAACCGAATCACAATATTTGTTGGTGCGGATGCAAAGATACTTCCTGGAATAGGAGGCAGTTTACCTCTCAAAGTAATATCTCCGTCAATAAAAAAAGTCAGAAACCACTGCCTATGGCGCAATGCTTTAAAATAACTTCTACACTACAATGAATATATCAAATATAATATTTGAAAGGGTAGTACCTACCAAATATGATCCTCTAGCTGTAAAACTTTTGAAAATATAGTAATTCTGATAACAGATTATGTGATAGCGACCTAAAAACCCCAGAATATAGATTTTTGGATCGTTCAATCAAGGTGTGGGTGTTTGTCGAACTTCTTGGCGGACCCCTGCTGTGTAAATCGATAGGAACAGTATTGTTACAGGACTGTTTTTCTTGAATAATTTTCCAGCAAAAGGTTCGAGCTTTGTTCCAAAATATTATATTTCACTATTATATACACCATGTGAAAAACTTATTATTGTAAGTCCCCCATTGATTACTATGCTATCAAAATTTCAATCAAAAATCATTTCGGAGACATCCTTTATTTTTATTGTATATGGAACGGAGACATTGACTACTTATTTTGATACACTCTGTATAATCATAATGGGTATACATCATGCAGTTATTTGCAGCTAAACACTTTTATGTCTCACATACGACGATGCGCATGATGAAAAATAAACAGAGATCAACTTACGTTTACCATATGGCCTAAAGTGGCTTAATTGTAGGCACATAGTTAATGTTGAGCGGTATTTTACTCAGTAATTGTAGGGTAAATTTCGATTTAATTCTTGGGAAACTTGCAAATTTTTTCATATTTGTACATGCTTGTGTAAAATAAATGTGCGGCATTTCCCCGTGTTAGGGTAATTCTCAAAAATTGGATTGCTATGGTTTCAATTGTGGCTCTGACGCCCTTCTAAACTTACCAGACGAGGAAGGGCTATGTAGAATAATTTTGTATAAATTGGATTCGAAAAGACACATCGAAAGGCGGCCGGTCATCTGTTCTTTTTTTCTACTGATATGCCACAAAAATTTGTTCCTCTCACCTCTCCGCAATGACATCCTAGATTTGCGAGACAGACGCTATAAAGGATTTTCCTTGTTTTACAGATCTCGGTTCAAAAATCATAGATTTATTCAGTCTCCTTATATTATAGCAGTCGCGGTATTTTTCTATCTTTCCGACTGCACCAGTATAAAAAAGTTATAAAGTTATACCCTCAGAAAAAACTACGAACTCCCCATGAGTGAAATATATCTAATAGGTCCCTAGAATTACCGGGGTTAGAAACATATGATTATGATAGCGTCAAAAAAATTTAAATTTACCCTCCCCACCCCTATAGCCCCTTAACATAATCTCTACCCCTCAAAAACATTTTCCAAGTTTGGGCGTTTTTTTTTCTTTGTTTTTTTGTCTGTACACCCAGTTTAAATGGTTTTATTTTAATAAAATTTTGTAAACGTACTTAATGAAGCATAATAAGTAAATGATACAAATTTCAAAATGATTGCACTGCTTTAAAGCCCTTTGACCTTTAATAATGTGTGGATGCACCCTGATTGTGCTACGCATTCTCCAACGCGCCTAGGCATGCTTCTGATCAGGTGGTCAATGTCCTCCTGTGGTATCTCATTCCAGGCAACCACCAACTCCTCTCGAAGTGCTTCTAGAGTCTGAGGAGGACGTTGTAAATTGAGCAATCTCCTACCCATCATATCCCACACGTGCTCAATTGGGAATAAGTCGGGAGATCTTGGTGGCCATGGTAACAATGTGACATCATTATGTTGAAAGAAGTCTATTGTGACTCTTGCAACATGTGGTCGGGCATTATCTTGTTGGAAAGTTGGATCTGCCAGGGTGTCAAGATAGGGTAAAAGATGGAGTTCTAGAACTTCGTGGATATAACGCTGCGCGTTCATGTTACATCTGATGAAGATTAAAGGTGACCTGGAACCATAAGCTATAGCACCCCAAACCATAACTCCAACAGTGTGATGAACATGTCTTTCAACAAAAAACTGTGGATTCCTCCTTTCACCACGTCGCCTTCTAACCCTGGCACGACCATCGTGCAGGCCTAAACAAAATCCAAACTCGTCCCTAAAGACAATACTGTTCCATTCCTGATCCCAGAGTGACCGTTGTCTGCACCACTCAAGGCGATGAAAACAAGCCAAAACTTCTCATTCGTCGGTAAACACTTCGCATGCCAATAGGTCTTCCGTATTCTGCAAACCATTCATTTGCAATGGACCTGGTAGTGGAAAAACGGTCTCTTAAGGCCAATAATCTTAGGCGGCGATCTTCACGGTCTGTTGTTCTACGGCGGCGTCCAGTGCCCCTTGCTCTTTGCGTACGGCCTTCTCGAAGCCATGCCTGACAACACCTAACCACAGTGTCTACACTTCTTTGCACTCTAACTGCAATTGCCCGAAAAGAAAGTCCAGCTTCCCGAAGTCCCACTATACGGCCCCTATCAAACTCACTAAGTTGACGAAATCGTACAGGTCTCCGTACTCTAGACATCGTAACCGATCGTAAAGGATGTCAAGAACCAAAATCCGCCAACGTTGATTCTTTACTGCGGCTGAAATATTCATTTTTAGAGCGTTAGTGAATTAAAAAAAAGCAGTATAAAAACCGGAATGTCCAACTGATAAGGCTGAAAATTTTTTCACTTGTTATTTACAGTAAGATAAATACATTCACCAACTTTTATTAAAATAAAACCATTTAAACTGGGTGTTCGGATTTATATGTCACTTAGTACATATTCATGGGAAGAACAAAAGTAAATTTTTGACATTGCACTACAAAGTTCTTCTTATTAACGTAATGGTACTCAATATGATCAAAGACATTGAGCTTTTACACAATTTCACATCTTATAACTGGTGAGGTATAGCGAATCGTATATTGGAAATTTAGAAATCTGGGACGCTTGGGACAATTTTTTTAATCAAACTTGCCACACCGCTAATTTGCATGTGAGTGCAACTTGTAACACAGTGTTGCAGGTGCAATGAGTGCAGGTAATTACAGTTAATTGCATGTATTGTATTTCCAGAATTACAGCCAGTACAGCGTTCACGTTGCTTATGAGCAGAAATAATGTCGAGGAATCACATTTGGAAAATAGCCAGTTTTTTGAGGTACCATTTGAAAAAGAAGGATGCGGTGAGTTTTGTAAAATTATCCTCGGGGATAGGATTTGGTTTGGCAGCTGCTGCAAACGTGTGCGAAGAAGGCGATATTGTTGATAACGTATATGGCGTTGGTAGGTTTTTGAGGTAAGGTCATTTCAGACAGAAAGGTTCTTCCCAAAAAAAAATTATTTAAACAAAATAGCAATATTCCTCAATCACAAGAAGTGACAAAACTTTCTCGCTAAAGTTCAAGCCTTACATTTCGCGCCAAAGCTGTGACGTGCAAGTTGTTCTATTTCTGCCATGGAAGTTGAACTTCTGTTAGATGTGAGCAAACTGCGTTGAAAATTTGGTATGAAATCTATGCAACTAAGATACCCTGATGTATCCTTAAAAATCGATATAAACAATATTTTTCAGCTATTAAAGTACATTTTTTTTCTGGATAGTATAACATTCTACTTGACAGTCTTACCATTTTTCAGTTCCACTGGAAACACGTGCGTATCCGCAATATTTACTCGCCAATGCTTCATTCTGTAGATAATAGATAAATAGAGAAAAATACTATAGATTTATGTGATTTATTTTTTGAACTCATTATTATCAATATCACATTTTAACTCGGCTACAAAACGAGGTTTATATTCAATCTCAACATCACAATAAATACAAGTGCAGATAGCAGCAAGTGCATGTTGATTTGTTATATAATCAATAATAATATTTGTATTTTTATCGTATGGTTTTATCTCGTATCCCATAGTTATATTGATTTATGATTTGAAATATAGACCAACTGTGGAAATAATGCATATTATTCTTAAAGCAACAAAAGAATTCATAAAAACACATTTCAATTTAAAGCGTATATTAAGCTATGAAGCATACAGTAAATGGCTGACTCATATAGTGTTTGAAAATTTTATATTTTTTACTCTTTCAACTGTTTCTGGTCCCGGGGCCACTTCAACTGTTAGCCCCAGCCCTGAAACCACTGACGCTTATGCTAAAATCGCGTCGCATAGCTTCTTTGTCATGCAATCTACGTCGTAATGATGAATCCTTTATGACGATTAAACAACAATAAGGATGATTGCAAGGATATAAATCGAAATAAAGTGTAGCTTACCATTTTTAGGTCGCTGAAAATAGGCGTATGGATATCAATAGACTATTACTTCTCAATGATGGGTTTAGACGAATCGTCGCCAAACTACCGATTCATGATAAGCAGAATCCACCAAAGAGCCGCTGACAATATTCTCCAAGGATGTCTGTTAAACGGCGGTTCCTACATCAAGTTGGGCCAAGGACTGGTCTCAATGAGTCACATCTTACCCAGGGAGTATATCAACACCTTGAAATCCCTACAAGATAAGTGTTTAAGGAGGAAGGAAAATGAGGTGATAGAGATCTTTATGAAAGACTTTGGCAAGACGCCGAGTGAGATATTTAAAAAGTTTGAAGAAGCCCCGATAGCTGCAGCCAGCATCGCACAGGTAAGATTAGAGGAAGGGCAATGAAGCTATTTCTTCACTTAAAACCGCCTTCTTTGAGGAACCTTTCTCGAGGAAAATAGTAAAGTAAGCCTTGGAGTTACAAGATAATGAAAAGTTTTAGTGGATACTTTTTACTCATTTGACTGACTACTAATGCGCACAGACACAATACCTACCGTTGAAAACATCTACTTTCATTAGGCATGTGCTGATCTTTGCAAAATTACATGAGAAGTACCAAGTATTGAAATCGCACTTTTAAAAAATAACACTGAAAATATGAATTTAATGACAGAACTGTCAAAAATTAACTTAGGCTAATTGCACTTGTAGTATGCACTTTGAGTCTCTCTACAGACTATGAGAATTAGGATACAAACAAATCCTTGACTGGCTACTTCTACCTAGTCTGAATTCGTTGAACAGGACGTATACAATTATAACTATAAAGTCGAAATCACGAAAGATGACGATTACGTCACTTTTTAGTCTGTAGTAAAGACAAGCGACAACGATTTGTGAATATTTTTAATGAAGTTTCAAATATGTTAGACAGAGACAAACAGATTTTTAATGTCTAAACAAACAGTATTGCTAATTTGCATGCATCCGACAAGGATAGACGATGTTTTCATGTTGAATGATCGATCACATTTGAAAGATGGATAGTTAAGTTATGTTAAAGCAGGTTAGGTTGTTTTCGAATAATACTTTGGTCTTTGGTGTTAATGTCAGGTGTATTCTACTCATAACTGTTCTTCTAAAACAAAAACTCCCCACCAAAATTATTATTAAAGTATCACTTAAAACCATGAATTAAAATGGAAATGAAAATAATCAGTGAAATAACCTAACTTCGCAAAATCATAATATAAATTCATGACATCCTGATTTTATCATCGACGTACGTCCATTGATTACTTCAGTACAATTTATGGTATGACGTAATAGTCGCCTTTCGTGATTTTGACTATATACGTGTATATAACGGTATATTTTAAATGAGCGGAGCGAATGATGACAGATTATATCATATTGACACAGCCCTGGCTTAAATTTATACTCTGTTTACATCCATAGCAATCTTGCAGTTAAGAAAGCCAACCATGATTTTTTGCAAAAGTACTCAAAAAGTAACGATGACAATAGTCTACCAAAAGATGTACAGAAAGAACAAGCAAAAGTGCAAAAGAAAAACGCATATGATTTTTAAGTACTTGTAGGATAAAAATATTGGCCTGACATCGTGACCAAAGACGCTAAATCATAGCCGTTGAAGAGTCTGTATCAGTAACGTTAGGTACAAACATGGCATATCAAAAATTCGCGAGACTTCACGAGACCAGTGCCATCTCCGTATATTAGCTGGGTTTGGCTATCCAACTTCGAGCATTGTTGAACTATCTATTTTAACAGGCGTTGATATTTTACAGGTGTTCGAAGCAGAAACGAAAGACAACCAAAAAGTAGCTGTGAAAGTACAATACAAAGATCTACAATCGCGTTTCAATAGCGACGTCAGAACAATAAAGGCTTTACTCTCTGTTGCTGGATGGATGCATCCTAATTTCAATTTTGCCTGGGTTATAGACGATCTAGTTGATTCTTTGAAACAAGAATTAGACTTTATAAACGAAGCTAGGAATAGTCAACGGTGTGCGAGAGACCTTAGGCATCTAAGATATGTCCACGTTCCTAAGGTTTTTTGGGAATATACGAATACTGTAAGTAATAAAAAGTGGGAAAGGTTTATAGATAAATGAAATACCTAACTTTATCAATATTTTTTTCCAGAGGGTTTTAGTAACAGAATTTATCAACGGATATAAGATAAGTGACATAGACGCTATAAAAAAGGAGAAATTTTCACTTGCAGATATAAACCGAAAATTGTTCGAGGCTTTTGGCCATCAAATCTTCCAAACTGGTTTTGTCCACGCTGACCCTCATCCTGGAAATAGTAAGTATACATCTTGGTAAAGTTTCGTCCAATTACTGACATGCAGAGGTCAATATCTTCTGCAGTTGACGCTAAAACGGATCATTCCAATGATCCTCAAAAATGTTGAAAGGAATACTGAACTTTTGACATCTGTTTTAGTTCTTATTAGAAGACATAATGGCCAAACACAACTGGTACTACTAGATCATGGGTTATATCAAGAAGTTTCACAAAAAGACAGGATAGCACTGAGCCATATGTGGAAAGCCATCGTTTTCAACGATCATGAGAACATGAAGAAATATTCTAAAGAATTGGGAGTGGAAAGTATATAAAAACAAAAATTGAATAATCTCCAAATTGCGTATATGATATTTTTTTAGATTATGTACTATTTGCCGAAATTTTGACGCAAGCGCCACTGAGGACACACGGTTTCAAGCTGATAACGAAGCTTACTGAAGAAGATGAAAAGCACATGACTGAGTTTGCTAGAGACAGATTTGACAGCATTATGGAATGTATACAAAGCATGCCTAGATCGTTATTACTAGTCCTTAGGTATGTTTGTTCCTTCGACAACTCGTGTCTGCCAGGATATTAACATGATGATTAACAAAAAAACACCCTAGCTTGGAGTACATTTTTTTGTTGGTCTGTAGTCTTGATTCTCAATTTGGAATCAGCCTGAACAACAGCCTCAAAAATATCGAAATCGTAAAAGTTATAGACACCTATGGTAATTTACAGTATGCTATACTATCCAGTACCACGATACACATACACTGAAGATAGGATATTGCGCATGTGGGCGGAGCTTCGTGACGTCACCCAGAGAGTTATCGGCTCGTGGTTACCAGCGGCAGGATTGTCGTAACGTTACTGCAGTTTACGTGTATAGTGGTTAATACTATATAGTGCGACTTGTTGGTGTTTTTTGGTGGTTTTGTGACTTGCTGTATTAGTTATATATACCTTATATACCCTGTGTGGTTGATAAATTGATAAAAATGCGGTGTGCTGTTCTGGAATGTAATTCCGACAATCAATCTAAACGGAATATTTGCAAAGACATGAAGTTCCACAGTTTTCCTCAAGACCCAAACTTTAGCAAAAAAATGGCTACATCTCACAAAAAGATAAGACAAGGTCAATGTAAAAAGCGCTAGGGTTTGCTAGAAAATGCTCTAGAGGATCTGAAACGACGCTTCAGCGTCCAATACCTGTTAACAAGACGTCTTAATCAAGATGTGATAGAAAACTTTTTCGGAGTATTTAGGGCAAAAGATGGTCTTCATGACCATACAAGCCCTCTAGAGTTTAAGTATATATGTTGGGGCGAAACGAAGGCGCATGCTCAGAGTACCTATTGAAGCGTAGAGTCAGAGGATACTCCAGACGTTCCACTAACCACTAACCGCATCATTAACAAGAATAAACTGAATGCACCTGAAGTATCAGCCGACTATACCGAGCAAGTTTTAGTGGAAGAAATAGATGAGCTCGAGTATGACGGGCTGGAAAATTTGGATGGCTTTGTTTGCAATAAATTGCAGGATGAGAGGTTGAAAAGTTCCTCAAATGAAAGTTATTCATGGATCTTAGTGAGGGTGGATTATCAAAACCTTTCGCAACTTTCATGAATCAAATTGAGAAGATGAACAAGGTATTCACTACATTCAATGGGGACGGAATAGTGACAAAAAAGCAAAATGTTATATGTGAACTTCTGTTGAAGAGCAGCAACATTGACTGCCCTGAATAAGCTAAAAAACTGTTTTTTTTTTTGTCAAGGATGTTCATCCGGATCAAAGAACTGAATAAAAGTTTGAAAGACCAGAAAAATCGTAAAAGGAAATGCAAAAAATTGTTGCTTAGACTAAGTCATTTCCCTTTATTGTTATACCACCACCTTACTGCAAAAAGAAGATAACTCCATTTTTCTACTTTTTGAGTTGCGTACATTTTCACACTTACATGTGCTTAGGATGTTCTGTGGAATAAGGATAAATGTAGTACAGTATTATGACATGAACATGTTAATCCTGCTCCACAGAACATACTAAAATATAGGTAATGTAGAAAAATTGAGTTATTTTGTTTTTACAGTGAAGAGACGATAATATACTCTATTGTGGAGCTAGAAGCCGTTTAAGTTATAGCCTGTGAAATAGGAATTACAGGATTGAAATCTTTTATTAAAATCCATCATTTTGTTTTTTATAAAATTTCAATGTAGCTAGTATCACTCGCACCGCTAAGACGAATCCAACGACACCTCATATGTGAAAATCCGTCCAGCCGTTTGGCCTGTAGGTGAAAATATACACGTTATCCATATCAACCCAAATGATAATCACTCTCCGCGTGACGTCATGCGCGCCGGCGGACGAAAATCGAATGGCGGAGCATTCGGCCCTGATCCAGTACATAATGCATTATCATTAGAATACAAATTTTCATTTTATGATGTCTACTTCCTCACAGATGCAATGATTTTTGTTTTTCCTCTAAAAAACCGAGATTAATACATTGTTCTCTATTAGAGGAACTCCTTGAACTTTTTAATTGCCGACATGATTCATCAGATGTACCAACAGGAAAAGTCTCTTTTTCTAAAAAGATATTGCGAAATAATGAACATATTGATTTTATGACATCTGTTTTTCAAATTATTAATAGCTGAAAAGGACATGTTTTCTTTCAGTCTCCTGTAAGCAGACAGTGCTGTTTCGCGCTCATGAGCAACTCGTCATTGCGGTATAGGACTAGTCTTGGAGACAGACGAAACGGAAAGAAAACAACTGGCTACGGTCTTTTGACAACCTCGAGATTCTTGAAGAGTTGCTAATGAGCACGAAACAGCGCTGTCTACGGTTGGTCACAAATAATTTTTTGCAGGAACCTGAACACAATTAGGTCAATTTCTCATGATCATGGTAGTCCAATTGATAGGTACAGCGTTTTAGCACGTATGGCGACGCAGACAACTTATTCTCAGGATAGCTTTAAAAACAGGGTGCTCAATATTCCACTGTGGATGTATTTTGAATTTTTACTAGGGTAAGATCTCTTTCAATCTTGATGAGTGCTAATAGATTTCATCCTGTTTTGATGTTTATCGAGGTGAACAGCTGATCAGTAAGTTACATCTTTGGGTTAAGGATGTACTATCGGCACATCTGAATCCGGTGTAACCGTATTCAGAACTATTTACACCAAGCACTATTAAAAATCTGTTTTCACATACATACTTTCAGTAACCGGGACAATAAAATATACAAAGAACATCTAGCAAACGCAATACATATAAAAGCTTTGTTAGAAAGCGTGAACTACAAGCCACAATAAAATATGGCCACACATCATCCCCCTTTTAATACATCTCTGTCCTGTCTACGAATCCGTCAGAGTTGTGAGTTATGTGGAGCATTTTGAATAATAATTTCTGCTTTCTGCTTCATGGAATCAGTCATTTGTATAACCTGTAATTTGGCGAATAGGTGATTCAATTTTAGGACCCTACATAGGAAATTAACACGATTCAGTTTAGTTATCAAAAAGGAACTGTAACTTTAGAATTCAAATTTTTACTAATCTCGATACCCTGCAAACCTTGCCTTAATATTCGAGATAGTGAATTTTAGATCTAGTTTACCAGCTTTGAAAAAATCCTTAAATGAGTATCTTAAAGTAATTGTCGAGATTTTTTTAAAATACAGTTGACATGGTCTTTACGTCATTACGACAAACATCACAGCATATAACACCCGATTATATAGTTACATTCCAAAATTCCCCATATCGACCAGAGACGCATCTGAAGACAGTCATATTTTGATGTGGTCTTTAGTACGGTACAGTGTCGTAATTCCTAACAATGCTTACATAGAAAACTTCCTTTACAGACAAGAAAAAACCTATAAACAAATACTCTAAGATCCAAATTAGAATTGACTTTCACCTATCTGTTTAATGGATGAAAAGCATTTTATATCAAATTTGGTATGTTAAGAAATACCCCGCGAGTAGGTTGGCTAAACAATTCCTGGTGAGACTAAGACTAATTAAACATTGAAAAATGACGTTTTATTGAACAAAATATACTATGTGACATATAAATCCGAACACCCAGTTTGCTGTAAATAACAAGTGAAAAAATTTTCAGCCTTATCAGTTGGACATTCCGGTTTTTATACTGCTTTTTTTTAATTCACTAACGCTCTAAAAATGAATATTTCAGCCGCAGTAAAGAATCAACGTTGGCGGATTTTGGTTCTTGACATCCTTTACGATCGGTTACGATGCCTAGAGTACGGAGACCTGTACGATTTCGTCAACTTAGTGAGTTTGATAGGGGCCGTATAGTGGGACTTCGGGAAGCTGGACTTTCTTTTCGGGCAATTGCAGTTGGAGTGCAAAGAAGTGTAGACACTGTGGTTAGGTGTTGTCAGGCATGGCTTCGAGAAGGCCGTACGCAAAGAGCAAGGGGCACTGGACGCCGCCGTAGAACAACAGACCGTGAATATTGCCGCCTAAGATTATTGGCCTTAAGGGATCGTTTCTCCACTACCAGGTCCATTGCAAATGAATGGTTTGCAGAACACGGAAGACCTATTGGCATGCGAAGTGTTTACCGCAGAATGAGAAGTTTTGGCTTGTTTTCATACCGGCCACACTGGGTCTTCCCTTTAACTCGAGAACACCGACGTAATCGCCTTGAGTGGTACAGACAACGGTCACTCTGGGATCAGGAATGGAACAGTATTGTCTTTAGTGACGAGTCTCGATTTTGTTTAGGCATGCACGATGGTCGTCCCAGGGTTAGAAGGCGACGTGGTGAAAGGAGGAATCCAGTTTTTTGTTGAAAGACATGTTCATCACACTGTTGGAGTTATAGTTTGGGGTGCTATAGCTTATGGTTCCAGGTCACCTTTAATCTTCATCAGAGGTAACATGAACGCGCAGCGTTATATCCACGAAGTTCTAGAACCCCATCTTTTACCCTATCTTGACACCCTGGCAGATCCAACTTTCCAACAAGATAATGCCCGACCACATGTTGCAAGAGTCACAATAGACTTCTTTCAACATAATGATGTCACGTTGTTACCATGGCCACCAAGATCTCCCGACTTATCCCCAATTGAGCACGTGTGGGATATGATGGGTAGGAGATTGCTCAATTTGCAACGTCCTCCTCAGACTCTAGAAGCACTTCGAGAGGAGTTGGTGGTTGCCTGGAATGAGATACCACAGGAGGACATTGACCACCTGATCAGAAGCATGCCTAGGCGCGTCGGAGAATGCGTAGCACATCAGGGTGCATCCACACATTATTAAAGGTCAAAGGGCTTTAAAGCAGTGCAATTATTTTCAAATTTTTATCATTTACTTATTATGCTTCATTAAGTACTTATACAAAATTTTATTAAAATAAAACCATTTAAACTGGGTGTTCGGATTTATATGTCACTTAGTATAATAATACTGTAACACCCAGTATAGTGCATTAGGCCGCAGTTTGAGTTTACTTATAAGTTTACTAATATTACTTTGTGTATATTCCAGCTCCTATGCTTATGTTTATGATCGTACCATTGTGATACAAAAATTTTAAAAAGTGTTTTTTGTGTGGCTCGGACGATTTCTTGATTTTAATGATGGGAGAGAAATTGTTCATTGAAGTTTTTGTAAAGAAAAGAAAATTTTGTTCAATGAGATTGGGCTAACTAAAGCATTACTCGATTTTGTTGGTTACCATACCACGTGGTGTAAAAAAGTGACTGCTTTGCGGAATAGATACAACCAAAAATTTAGAATTTTTTGTACTGGGACTACAGTAAGTATATAATAAAGGGTTTTTCATCAAGTGTGTCTGAAATTTAAAATTGAATAAAACGAGTTGTGTGCGACATAATATGATGGAAACTTTAATTGCTTATTATAGTACATTCAATACCATTACGTTGTAAAAATTACATCATTCAAATGGCCTCCGTGGCTTCGTTTACATAACTCAATCCGAGAGGTCCAATTTTTTTAAACTCTGCTGCATACGGTTTGAATGATGTGGTTCTCCAGTTGGTGAATTGTTGCCATAAACCAGAGACTTAACGCAACCCTAGAGAAAAAAGTCTAAAGGCGTTACGTCGCACGATCTTGGCGGCCATTCCACATCGCTTCTTATGGAAATAACGTGTCCTGGAAACTTTTGTCGCAACAACTGCAATGTAATGACCGATGTGTAACACGTTGCACCGTTTTGTTGCAACCACATGTCGTTCCATATGATCCAATTGATGAAGATGATAGCCAAAGTTCGGACATTTGAAAAACCCTTTATATGAAATGTATAAAATGGTACTTGGAAAGTATATCGAAATAGATTAAATTTGATATAAAATTACTTTCACCCATTAAACAGGTGGGTGAAGGTTGGTTCTAATTCGGATCTTCTACTCAAAATGGCTGCTAATGCTCATGACTATATTCCAGATCAACAGTTCTGAATAAGGTCCCGAGTTTTACGCGATTAACACCGGATTCATTATTGTCAACAGTGCAGCCTTTAACATCAGGATGTCAACTCCTTATCAGCTATTCACCTCACTAAACGTCAAAACGTAACGGAGACTCGTGAAAAAGACTATAGTCATAGTATAGTAATTTTGTGTGAGTTTTCACACTAATACACGTGTTTTTCATTTTTAGGTGCCAAAGGATTTGCAGATGGTTTAGATCTTTAACACTGAAGTTACTACAAAACTTTGGATTAGCTCCCAATATAGAAAAATTTGTTGCTGAAATGCAAATGGCTTTTTAATATAATTGTTATTCTTATTGTTACCGTTAATCTTCCAATAAAAAGAAATGGAAAAGTATAAAAACAGTTTATTGCAATTGATAAAATCTGTGTAAAATCAGAGTGTTAGTGAACGCAGATAAATATATAGATATTTCGGTTTTATTAACAATTCAGCTAATTGTATAGTACAATATTACAAATAAAACATAAAATACCATATCTTTACAACTGACGTTTGAAGTGCTATCAGTTTCCAAATAAAATAAATTGTATTAAGATACCTACAACTTTTCTCAAGCCGTCTTCGCACGGATGGCAGCTCTTTTTGATGTAACGGCCTGAAAAAAAAAACAAGTCAGTCAAAAATAAAGCATGTAAAAATATTTGAAACTCATGAAAGCATCATTTTTATTTAATTTTACAATGATTTTAACCAATATTACAAGGGTTACAAGTCATTCCTGTTATGACAAGATAAGAGTTAGGCTGAAAAGTTCGTATGGTAACATAGTAAAACACATGATAGTTTCGGCGAGTACCTCTTCATCAGTGCTAATTTATTTCTAGCGAGCAATCTTTTGAGATTTGCAAACAGGAAAAAGTCACTGGAGGCTAGATCAGGACAGTACATTGGATGGGGACGCAATATGTAGCCTAAGTCTGCAATTTCGCCATCGTTTTCATTTATTTGTGACATGGCACAATGTCTTGATAAACCAGCACTTTTTATGTTTTAAATGAAGAAGCTTTTTTTAGATTCTATATCACAGACGCTCCAAAAACGCTATGTAATATTTGTTGTCTGGGCCCTTTCACTTCCTATGCCAAAACTTGGAGGAAGTATTGTCCATCACAAAAAATTACGTCACTCATTTCCGTCGGAATGTCTGTCTGGCGTTCTGTCCGTTAATTTTATAATCGCCTATAACTTGAGAAGTACCGCTCAGATGTTGGTGAAATTTTCATACAAGGTTACCACAAACAAAAAAATCGCTCAATTTTCGTTTTTTTACGTTTTAGGTCCTGGTCATTTTCGGAAAAATGTCTGTAGAGGTTGAAATTTGGGAGTTGTAGGGGTGGGGGAGGGAATCTGTTTTTTTATCTTAGTATATTTATACGCTGCCAACCCCGGTAATTCGTTGCACAGATTTCACCAATCATAGATTCACCCGTATATTTGCCTTTAAAATCGCCAGTCCCGTTTATCAGTCTAATCATATTAGACGAAAATACCCCTGGTTTGCGAAATAATGGTAAAGTCTGGTTTCATTGATGCAAGTTATTCAAGGGGATATTTAAAACATGGACGCATAAAATGGGTACACCAGTTTTTGTGGGCAAACTTTTTATTCGACAACAATGAATGAGAAGAAAAAGTGTTTTTTGGGATTCAATCGAAAGTGTTGGCAGGAACGAAAAACTCTTCAAATAAGATTTTCAGATATTTATGAGACCCACAGAATAAGACCACTCGTAAAAACATCCGAGGCAGGAAGACAGGTATTTTGGGATAAACAATTAGAAATTCAAAAAAACTACTCGACCATTCGACTCCGATTTTGTTGTGGTTATTTAGAAGTATGTAGAATATGAATTTAAGGAATTTCAAGTAGCTGCGTGAAATTATCGTCGCATTAGCATTTTTCCTCGGTTTTCGGCCATAACTTTTTTACTGTTACTCGAATCTTTTTACGTGTGGTCTTATTCTGTAGCTCTCATAAATACCTAAAAATTTTATTTGAATAGTTTTTTGATTCCTTATAACAATTTCGATTGAATCCCAAAAAATAAAACCAGACTTTACAATTATTTGATAGAAATGTGCTAATATGATAGACCTGTACATATGTATGCGTACTAAAGCCAAAAAACATGCGGAGCATGCACGATCCGAAAAATAACTACACCTGGTCGGTAACTACTAGTAGGGCAGGGGAAGAATGTCTATGGACTAATTGTATGGGCCTGTTTGACTGTTTTAATACGTTGAATTTCACTGTTCTACATCTTCATAACTCAATATTTTCTCAGGGAATTTAAATTGCGCTGAACTTAATCCTTTATGAACTGATAGTGTTGCATAGGAAGTGCAGAGTCAACTTGACGCCATTTCTGAGATAATTACGTCAGGAGCATCCCAGAGTATCGATGACAACCTTGCCAGCCGACTGTTGCGTCTTTCCACGCTTTGGATTCGGTTCATCGCATGCTCTCCACTCGGCTGGCTGTCGATTGGACCCTGGAGTGTAGCGATGGAGCGATGCTTCATCCATTGTAATATCGAAAAATTCGTCCTTATTACAAATTAATGAATACCGCTAAACATTGTTCCGATTCATTAACACGTTGTTGGTTTTGATCGAGTATGAGCTCATGCGGCACGCAATCTGCACACAGCTTTCGCATGTTCAAATATTCACGCACAATATCTCCAACAAGTTTTCTTGATATCCGAGTGTCAGCGATCTTGATGAATTTCGATCATTCAAAACTATTGTAGGTTTTTTTTATAGTTCCGTCGGTAGCAGCCTCTTTCGGGCGTTCATTGCTCACTTGACCTTGTTTATATTTAGCAAACGACTTTACAATGATTCATTTTTCTGGTGCAGAGACCGAGTAATGTTTATCAAGCCAAGTCTTAGCTTCAACAGCATTTTTTTCATCAAAAAGCAATATGTTATCAAGACATGAGATTCCTTTTTATCAATTTTTACAACAGTAACAAAAGTGGATTTAGTCACGAACTAAAAGTCCGACAGCTGTCAAATTTATACACTTACTGTTAGAAGGTTCATACTAACTGAAACTCATATGGGTAAGCCAGCAAACTTTTCAGCTTAACTGTTACTTGAAGTTATGGTCAATAAGGGAACCAACAATACAGACACAAATTAACTATCATTGACAATAACACATCCACTCTTTTTTTCAATTTGAAACAAAGATATGACCATACCTGAAAACCAGACTTTATGCTAGCTACTGAACACCTAGACCCGCAGGTTTCACATTGTAGGAAGAATAATCTGGTGTCTTTTTGAAGGATGGTATCTGGTGATCGACAGGTGTGGCAGGTTACATATTCTTTTATATACCTGTGAAAGAGTAGCAAGAATTAAAATCAGGTTTGCACAAATGTTTATAGGTAATGATTAGAGTCAGAAAAAACTAGAGTACCGAGAGTTTTGACGTAAGAAGTTGCAAGTCAACCTTAGCAGAGTCATGCGTTTCAATGATATCATAATGTATAACTAAATGTGGTTGTTTGATGCCGCAAAAAAAGCTCAAAAATTTAATTTACCTTCTGAGCACATTTTCTATCTGTTTCTGTTGGAATCTGCCCTTGATGATAAGTTGACTGTTACCATCCACAGACCCACTGGTACCCAATTCAGCCAGCAAGAAATCCAACAAATGTTTGGGCTGCCTATGGAGCATTTTGCAGATCTCTGTAAAGTTGGCGAAAGAGGTTTTCTTGGCGCCAATCTTCACTACCTGCAAAGAAGTTCAGAAAATAGTATCTTAAACATCCATCCATCATTTATCAACTAGGCCACTGGAAAGCAGATCTGTTACAGTTGTTTTGGTTAATTATGCAAAGAAAAAATGATACTATAACATCACTGAAAAAAGTATACCTGTGGGGGCCTCATGACAAACTTCTGCTTCTTCCCAGCTGCCATATCAGGGTTCTTGTCCCTCATGATTTCAAAGGCACGGTTCAGCAGTTCTTCATAGGTGTAGTCTCTGTCTGAGTTGCCCCATTGGGTCGAATTTTCGTCAACTTTCACAAAAGAAACATTCATTAATATTTGCTACCTCAAATCATTTCAGCTCAAGATACTGTGTCTTTTTAAGCAGCAACTTTATCTCAACATGATAATCCAGATCCACATACAACTTATTATTAGTCAGTCTGCCACTTATAATGTAAATAAAGCTAAATCAAAAAATTTCATAATATCCTCCAATTCATTTATCCTTGTCATTATAAAAGTACGAAGTAAAATCTATTTTGGAATATTGGAATTAAGATATTGTACACACTTTTATACCTTCCATACCTGTTTCTGAAACCATCTCAACTGTGCAGCATGTGGAAAAAAGGGAGACAATACAATATCATATTTTACTCATGTGAAAATGAAGAAAATAACCACATAACTACAAAATAAAGAGACTAATGCATTGCCTGGCTAGTTGTTTTTAAATATGCTAAATATTATATATCATATCAACATTAAGATATTCAGTAAAAATGTTTTTTCTACTTCAAGCTTTTGCTAATGTTATATATCATATCAACATTAAGATATTCAGTAAAAATGTTTTTTCTACTCCAAGCTTTTGCTAATGTTTATTAGCTTTCTCAGCAAAGTTGAAAATGTTTTAAAAAATTGCAAGCAAAACAAAAATGTAAAAAAAAAGAAGGAACATCAACAACTTTACACTTTTAAATTTGTTAATAACTTTTTACATTGGAAATAAAGACCTTTATACAACCATTATTTTGAATTGTTTCAACATTGAACTATCATTTCTTAATCCCGTAAAAGCTAATAAGTAGGGAAAGCTCAAAGTATAAAAAAGCTTTTTGCTTAATTAAGGCAGCATCCCCAATATCTCCCCACCCCCCATCCCCGTCTTTTGTTTCAACTATATAACTTTTCATGGATCTTGGCAGGACATTGTAAGACTATAGGTATTACTTTCATAAATCCATTTCCCTCAGATATACATATGCAATCTGCCTCTATACAGAGACATTGGTTTTTGTAAGCTTTAGTTAAATCACCCCTTGAAAATTTTCCCATCATAAATGTGGAAGACTCATATCTTCCACATTTATGTATTTATCCTTGATCTGTAATATAAAATATTCTGCTGTCATAATAATAACAATGTGTCTTTATTTTTGGATTAAAGGTACAAACAAAAAAAACTGACTTGATGAAGGAGACAGCATTCAACTCTGTTACTCTTCCATGAAACCCCCAAAAAGCATGTTACCCCAAAATTGTCTGAACTGTTGTTTTTTTAAGCTAATATATTATATATATTCATATATGAAACCTATAAATATTTTCAACAGTATTCTTACACATATACTGAATGACTGACAAAAAGTAATTAAAAATATTATCAATTCTGTGTGATTAGTGCATGTCTTACAGTATCTGGTAGCACCATTGCTTTGGTTATGGATTAAAACAGCATTTATATGGTTTCTAAGGCTGAATACAGTAAATACAGGTCAATTACCATGTTTTAATTTACAGTTGTGCAGATACTGTATTCTAATTGAAGATGATAATAAAAATGCTAATTACTCTAAAAGAAAAACTTCTGATTTTTTATAATGATAACATTCTGTTTTGGCAGTCTTTTTTGAGAAAGTGATTGAAAGCAACACTCCTCTATCATCCAATTCAAGTGTACAAGAATGAGAAGTATCTGCATTACACATCTGCTTGCACTGTAAGCAATTTCTTTGAAGAAGTTAAGCTATGATCATGGTACCTCAATGTTTACTTTTTTCACATTGTGTCGCAACCACCCTAAACAGTGAAAAGAGCTATACAATATGTTAGACTAAAACTACTATGAACAAACTAACTTTTAGGTGTAGTCGATTAAATCCACCATGCATTTCTTATATAAATAGTTACCATTCTCTTTATCCTCTGCCTTCTCCTCAGCTTCAGCCATAAGTTCATCAAGATCCTTCTTCTTCTTTTTCTTCTTTTTGCTTTTACTGAAGTCCAGCATGTCCAAATCGAAGTTGTCATCCACATTACCATCTTCCTGAGGGCCCCCTTCACCTGCACCCTCTTCTTTACTCTCAATAGCATCCAGATCATCAGCACTGAATGGCTTCTTCTTTTTCTTCTTTTTTTTGGTGAAATCCAAATCGATGTCGACATTCACATCGTCTTCTTCGGCTTTTTCATCTGACTTGGTATCTGCCGCCCCACCGTCAGTGTTGTTTGATGGGGCTTCATTTTCACCGCCCCCATCGGCTAGTGCAGCATCGAGATCGAAAGCGGTCTTCTTTTTCTTCTTCTTCTTTTTCAAGGTTGGATCAAATATCTGGAAGGATATTGAACTTATTTATCGATATGACTGCAAGCAGAATGTTTGCCAAAAGCACGTTTTGGACCACTGTCAGGCATATGGGAAATAACATTTTAATTCAAACTTACTGCTTCCTCTTCTGTCATATTTGCTTGTTTCTGTATCAATGAGTATCAGTATAGTTATAATATATCTTATTTTCAGTCACCAAGTCAACAATTTCAAACAAATATTCTTCAAAATTATTGCATCAGATTTTTCCAACAGGGAATCGCAATCGCAGGGAATCGCCTTCTAATTTGACATCGACGTATGACAATTTGATGTTGATGATAGAGTTTTGACAGATTGTATAGAATACCGTTGACTAAGGGTGTAAAGCCGATCACGAGCGTCATTCTCAAAAACAGACATACCCGACGTGCTACTTGTACCGTACGTATGTTTAAAAGTGACATTATGTCAATTGTTTGTACAGCATATTGCTCTTTTGGGACATTATGTAGGTTTTTCTACAAGTTGCTAATGTAGTACTGGCTCATAGACACGTTGTGAACTCGTTTTGTAGTTGTACGTGTTGTCTAAACGTCATGAGGCTTCAGTTATCAATGTTTGGCTTTGATGTGATGTAAAATCTGCTTCAAAGAGGATTTGTGTGCCAATAATATGTGTTGATAATAATTCCATTGGATTTTTGTCTCAAATACACTTACTTGAGATTCAAAGCTAGAAATTAGTTGCGCATCCACCATTTCTTATTCATTCTGGAAAGTGCATATGCAAATTTGCTGAATTTCAAGAATAAGAGATAAGACATAATTACATTCACTGTACACTGTCGAATTACAAGTCATATACATGCTAACAGTAATTACACTCAACACGGGCGCGATGGTGATTTCTCGTAATTCTCCTGAAAGTGTTTTAAATCACAAAAAAACGTAGACAAACCTAATTTATAACTTTGAACATAACCTGTCTTCAGAAATAACCAGTCGGGCACAGCTAATAGATATACACTTCATTGGCAGCATGGCAGCAGAAATGATTTTCTCACATAGCAAATATCACGGATTTTATGCACACAATCATCCAGATGCGATTTGCTACTTAACCAATTTTTTTCTCAAAAAATATATGCTACCAAAGCTGCGTCTAGTTGAACTATTTCTCCATATATGGACGCACACAAGGACACAACGATCCTAGTGAGCAAACGTGGAATGACTGCTTGCACCCTAAGAACTACCTATATTCTGCAGGATGACATTTTAAAGGTTTTTTTTTACGTTTAATAGGTTTTTTATAAAATACCCGTGCCGCCGGAGATTCAGTAAATACCAACTCTCTGTCGTATAACGAAACCTACCCCAATTCTATCTTTGTTATATTATCCATAAGTAGTGTTTTCCCCAAGATTAACACGTCGGGAAAAACGGTGAAAACAACTAGGTCTATGAGTTGACTTAGAAATTGGGACTGAAGAGAAAGAGATTAGCCCTCTATATTTTTTAACAGACTGGCACTGACAGCATTGACAGATGACAGTACTAATAATAGAGAAATGTTTATAATTTTCTTTTTTCTGATTTGAAGGTTTGAGAACATCTGATAATTTTGTGCTAGCAGAAAATCCAACAAACTCTAAAATAAAATTCGACAACCAAAATGCTAGCTACGAATAGTGCACATTAATCTCATAGAACTTGAGGTAAGTTTCCTCATCTGCTTATGAGCAATTTTTCAAACTTACTCCTTTTCCAGCACCTCAAAACCATGACATAGATCTAAGCAGTGGGTAAATATGAGGAGATATTCAGAAATACCAAAAGATATTTCCGGAGAACAGCTTTCCGTATTCTATAAGGT
This sequence comes from Acanthoscelides obtectus, assembly GCA_963669975.1. Classification (NCBI taxonomy): domain Eukaryota; kingdom Metazoa; phylum Arthropoda; class Insecta; order Coleoptera; family Chrysomelidae; genus Acanthoscelides; species Acanthoscelides obtectus. Next base: position 27,076,477 of record CAVLJG010000005.1, read on the forward strand.
ACTTGTTTTAACTATCATCAAAGGGTGTGGTGAAAATTTGAGTGATTTCCTTTTATAGATATGGTACTTGGGGCTAATATAAAGTGTATCATCTTACAATTTTGTACCCTCATCATTGCTAATTGTGTAATTCTATTGTAAATTAAGAATGTGTAAGACAGCCTCTAATTGAGAAGAGTAATTATTGGGTCCTATAGCTCCAGTTATTGTATAGTGGGGGGGTTTTAGGAATTGGACCATTTGCCAGAGGTGTTCTTGGAATGCATTTTCCAGCTAGACTACTTCTAGGAAGACTAAATTGATGGTTTTGTTTTTATTGTTTATCTATGTGATCACAATTTGTTCAGCTTGTTGGTAATATTTACTCCACATTCCAAGCATTCTCAAAATGATATACATATATACAATGATTAGATTATATAAAGTATTGATTATAACATGAAAACAGATAAAGACAAGTTTAAGAATGATATACATTATATGATGAAAATCTAAACTAGTTATCAATAGAGTTTGAATCTTGGTAAAATATTTTATCTTTAAGTTTTTTGTTTCCTTGGAATTTACTCAAAAATGATTTCGTTCTTATGTTTCATAAACTAAAATTATAGGTAAAGCAGTGAAAAACTTTTTAGGAAGATATTAGCTATGAGAGGTATTTGAAGACATAGTTAGGTTTTGTGTGAAAGTTTAAGTTCTTAGTTTCATCAGTGTATTCTTTTACTGATGATTCTAAATATTGGTTAGAAATGGCATAAAAATGCATTGCACTGATATTTTCTGCTCACAATTGTTATAATATGAATCCTAAAATATAAATTAATCATCAAATATTTCTCATAGTAGTTAGATAAGACAAATATCCTGGATTATTAATAGTCTTTCTATATCTCTGTCAGCACTCAACTCCTTATCTGGCATTTGTATATTCTAAATTATTATGTTGGCTATTCTATTTGCAAATACAAGAATATATTACATCCTTGGGGAAATCAGAGTTTTAAGGACTGAACATGTAAATTGTCCTTCTAGAACTGATTGTTGTAAATTTATGTACCATAATATGCTACAATATTAAGGTTACATATCGTCGGCTAAATACGTTAAACTGCTAACTTCTTTTTGTGAGGTTTATAGGAGGAATAAAAAACGATTTTACAACAATGGTGTGCATTTAAACAAGCCGCTATTAAAGAAGAATATTTTTGATGATATTTTAAATGTGTTAACAAGAAATAGATGTGGTAAAAATTAAAGTATTAGATTTTATGGACAATAAGTGGAGTTGGCAGTTGTTCATTTGAATAGAAAAGAAGGAATTTTGGAGTTAGCAACTTTTATTTTTAGTAGAATAGGTATTTATTTTAGTGTACTCTTAATGATCAAAACATCTAAACTAAAACATCTACAAATTCACAGGTGTGGCAAATTATTATAAAAATGGTGATAGTCTCCTGGAATAGTACAGTTAATTTCTTGAAGGTCGGAATATTTTCGCGCAGATATTGGAATTTTATCTTTATACAGATGGTCCAACACTGTCCAGGCAATAATGTCAATTTGAGATTTTCTTTGCGAAAGTAATTTTCATTCATCAGACAACCGAAGTTTATAATAGATGTCCCCTACTGGTGTATATTTTAGACCCCGAATATCAGTTACCTACAAATAGAAATTAAACAATTAAATATACCAAGCACTCATATAATTTAAATGTTTTTATTACTTTTGGTTCTCCTAGCTTATTCCCTGGTCAAAAACTTCTAACAGCTCCTAACTTTTTTGATTAATCGGGAGAAAGAGTGATCTAAGTACATTACCTCGAAGGGCTTAGGATTTTTTCTGTTTTTTTTTGAAGTGGTATGGATAATCTGCAGGGACGATTAGCCTTACTCGATTTACACAACGTTCTATGATGGCATGCATGGAATCCACTAGCATTTGAGTATATCCAACCTCTAAATATTTATTCTCAAGTGTAATATCATGTTTTCTGCATAAATGTAAAGGTGCGTTAGAGAAAATCACGTTTCTGTTCTGGCACGTACACCCATCACATTATATTGCGGTCATCTTTGTCCATTGTAGGAATCACTTTTGTTTCCAAAAATGATTAGAAACATGAGGAAAATTCTTCTGCGGTTAGTCCACCCTTACCCTCATGCCATAAGAAACAATTTGTTGAGCATAATTATTATAAAAGCAAAGGCTGTGAACGCATAATTTTGTCTTGTTATATGAGCTGCTAACATTAGATTTAGGAGACATTAAAATAGCTTGACGATCAACAGTAAATACGCATTTCTGGTTTTCCAGATCCTTTTGTTTTTCTGCTCTAACTTAATTTTTGTTTAATATATGAGCCTTATACAGGTTGTCCGCAAAGTTAGGGTTTTCCTTTATACGACGTGTAGACATTGAGAAAATAAGCAGATTTTCATATATATCAATCTCTTAAGATAACCGAGATATTGGGCTCCGCAAACTCAATCAAACCTGAATCAAACCAAAGACGGTCCTGACCCTCGATCACGTCCACAGCGCCAGCGTACAGTTATATGACGTACGACTACGATGTAAATATGCTAGTATGCAACCTAACCTAGACGCCGGTAGTGTAGGTCAACAAACCATTATATTGGTAACCGATTGCTCTTCAAAAAATAAAAAAATGGCACACTCATACACCAATAGCTAACTCAAGAAATCAGTTAAACATTAATAAATAGTAATATCTCCCAAACGTAATTTAAGAGAAAAGCTGCCACTCCAACATAACGGTAATTTTGTTTACTATAAACCAAAATAAACATATTTTTACAAAATCAAACTTACCTTTCATCAAAAAGTATTACCCGGAACAAGAAACTAATGTCTGTGATATTTCAAAAAGAAGCCACGTTTATTCTAGAGCTGAAGAGCGTTTGAGGAGCACACGTGCACCTGTCACTTTGTTTTGACTGGAGATAGCAGCATTTCGATGAATAAGATGTGGGGATCAGTTAGCAGCTTTACTCATCATGGCTTTTCAATCAGTTTTCGTACGAACTTGACAAACATTTAGTTTTGGTATGATAGAAAAGGAGTCATAGTTGTGAAATAGATAAATATCACCAAAGTGATGAAAATGGAGTTAGCAGTTTAACGTATTTAGGCGACGATATATATCACACAATATTTTACATCTTCAAGTATACATATTTTTAGGCAAAATGCCACTACTATGAATCCTGGATTTCCATGAAATATTTTGTCCCCTTTGAACATTTTCAAACTGGAACTAATTCTGATTTATCAAATTTGTATATTCCTTTTAGATCACTGATTCATTTAATGAAACACCTGAAACTTATCCTGTGGTTTTCATGCTGATAGGATTCCATGATTGTCAGTCCATTAAGTGAAACCATGTATGCGTGAATTAATTCTTACTGATGACATTTCAGCCACCATGGTGGCCTTTTTAAAAAAATACTGATTGGTTTGTTATATGACTACTGCATTTTGGAAAATGAAATTCTATACTTCCTCTAGTAGAATAACTATGGTACTAACTGTTTAGTTCAATACAATTTACCAAATGATTTGGTAGAAGATGATTTTCACTTTTTATGAAAATGAAAACCAAGCAGGGCTATGAAATTTCTTATTCTGTCAGCATAAAATGTGTTCTCCTATACTTATTTTAATCATGAATGATTTTCATTGCTCTATTTTGTAAGATTTGTGAAATGTTGGAAACACAGTTTCATTTACAATAAATAAAATAGTTGAACACTGTTACAAATAAGGAAGACTGATAGTGTTGTACACAAGTTTTTGGGTTCAAAAACTGAGACTATGTAAATCTCTCTACTCTAACCATATGTATGTTTAAGTTTCTGTTTATTGTATGACACCACAGTGGTAGCAAAAATGTCGTACAATAAACAGAAATTTAAACATATTCACAGACAGTGAAATCATATGAACATGAAAACCACAGGATAAGTTTAAGGAGCTACATTATGTATGAGTAATTTATCTTTTTGGGTATTTTCGTAATATATTCATAATGCCCTTCAATTCATTGTAATATTAATTATTTTTTCATCTGATGACTTTCTTATAAGCATACATTTTATTTTGTAAGTGCTCAGTTTTTTTTTATTTATATTCAAGCAATTAACAATGTTTTTCACAAGATGAATTTAAAAAACTATGTAGGTTGTATTATAAAATTCTTGTAGGACTTTTCCCTGAATCTTGAAATCAAAGTGGCTAAAACAGTCTTAGGAATGAGTTCCTGAACTTTCTATATATATATACTTAGGATGAAGCCTGATATACAGGGTGATTCGCAAGTCGTGACCAAAAATGAAACATCATAAATAGGACCACATTTTAGGTGGGGTCTTCCATGTAACATTTTTTTCTCGAGGGCTTCATTAATATATAGCTCCTTAGCAGAATATTTAGTTATACTTGATTTTGCAGACATTCCAAAAAAATCTATATGAAAATATTTCATGACATTCTTCAGTATTCAGAAATGTTTGCACTTTCTCAATTTATCATTATATATATTTTATATGTATCCAGTCATAATTATTTTCCTTATCATTGGGTCTATTATGATTGTATCACCAGCTGCATTCCCACAGAAGCCTGACATAAATTCATTTAAAAAAGTCTTTATCATAACTATTTAATCCGATTATATAGTGAATCACTCAAGGAATTAATGGATCGCCGCCTATATTTGCGTTTTTATATAACTCATTCTATTCCGATAAAATGGGCATGAAATATCCACGGTATTTGGCTCTATACTTATATGTGCATGTGATTCGCCTCATCGATCGATTCATTCGACAATTTGACGTATTTTTATCAATGGTTCATTTTCATTGCGCCTCACTGAGCTTAGTAAGTTTTCTTAACAGGCATTCCCGTACTTTATTGTTCCAGCAACATGATTGTGACGTTGATGCAAAAGTCTCTCCAAAGAAGCCGAATACAAAGAACAAAGAAACAAAAGTAAGAAAAATATCTTCACCTTCCATATCCAGCGGACCCGGTCCCCCACTCCATTATTATGGGTAACATTATTAAATTTGTTTTTGGTAGACGTTGTTGTTTTTGTAGTTGATGTATTGCATAAACAAACCTGTATTTGGTTCTCAGGATGGCGAGCAATCCAACTGATGGGAGAGTAAAATGTCTCACATATTTTTCTTTTTCAGTAGCTCTTTCACACCAGTACCTGCAAACGTAAAATCTCAAAGCTTGCCAAATCATGCTTTAAGCCTCAATAAGAACTATAGTTGTGCTATATTTGATATACTCCATGTTGCCCCAGAAGAGTTTGCCTCGCAGCTGACACTTCTCGACTTGCCTATTTTCCTGAGCATCCAACCTGATGAACTCACTAGCTGTGCTTGGAACAAAAAGAATAAATTGCTTGTTGCTCCAAATGTGGTCGCATTCTCAAGACGGTTCAATCATGTAAGTATGCACTTAAAAGTTTTGAAGTGTACTGCCAGCCAAATCCAACTTGAGTCGTGAGATGCTCATGTCCGATGTTATTCGTTATTTACATACATTTCTAAAAGCTAACATAGTTACTTTGTTTTGCATTTCTCGTCCCACCTATATCAGACTCCTAATAATGAGAATGAAACAGTACAAAGTTGATTGCATGAGTGAAAGCAGTTTTCTTTTTACAACTAATGTTTATTCTAATTATAGGTTAGTTTTTGGACTGTACAACAGATTCTTCAAGGAGGTACCCCAAAACAGAGGAGTGAAATCCTTATTCACTTTATAAAAATCGCTAAGAAACTGTATGATCTGAATAATTTACACTCATTATTTGCAATAATTTCAGCTCTACAAAGTGCTTCTGTATACAGGTATGACATTATTTTCAGGGTATATATTGTTATTTTCTAAATAAAGGATGCAAGCCTTGTAACTGAGATTATTTAGAAAGATATTTTAAAATTTTATGACTTTTGGTTTTGGTTGCTTTGATATAGGTGTTATTTTGTATTTCAGGTTGTCTAAAACATGGAGCTGTTTGTCTAAGAAAGATAAGCAAACATTTGATAGGCTGAGTGAAGTATTTTCAGATACAAATAATTGGGAGAATCTCAGGAAGCATATTGAAAGTCTAAAGTTGCCTTGCATACCATATCTGGGTAAGGGTTGCCTAAGTCAGGTAGATTGTCTCTACACTTCCCACACATTCAAAACGGCGTCGCCTACTCATATGCCTAACAATCATCGACCAACGACGTCGACTATCGCGCCGTAGTAGCCTAATATTATTTATTTATCTGGTCGGCCGTACGATAGAGGCGGGTAGGATTATTGTTTATGGAACGTGATTTTGGAGCAAAGACTCACATTCATACAGGTGTACGACTTTATGACTATTGCATCTAATATATGCGTACTGTTACCAGTATCAGAACCTTCGTAACAATGGAACGTCCTTCACTGATATCAAAGATGCATTATTTACCACCCCACCTCTCACAGCCCCCAATTTTAAACCCCTCCTAAATAATTCCAAAAGTGAAACGTCAAAATAAGAAGTTGGAGTAATTTTGATTTATTTTTTCATTGTTTGTCCCTAGCTGCGCCGTCACTGGACCGATTTTCAAACACTACAACTCTTTTTCATACTTGGCATAGTAGTAACTTTATGTGAACATTTCAACAATATCCGAGCGGTACCTTCCAAGTTATAGATGGACGAAAGATTAGCGGACAGACAGACTAATCGACGGAGATAGCGACATGGTTTTTCGTGATGTACGAGGTTCGTCCGAAAAAAAAATTCGGGGCGTCGGGTCAAGGCGTTGTGGAGGTGGTTCCCTCTCTCTATGCCATCCCCTCTATGCTCAGTTCGAGCCGGAGCGCTCTGCGAGTAAGTAGGATTTACGTGTGCTTGGTGAAAGTTACCCGTTCCAACAACAAGTTTCTTGCAAACCTAGGCAAGGAACCAACCGTCAACAAGTGGTTGAAAAGGTTTTGGGAAGGTTGAGAAGATGTGAAAGATGACCAACGCTCAGGACGCCCTTCCACATCAAGCTCTGAGGGAGAACGAATTCGAAGCTGTGTTATTAAAGACCGTCGATTGACAGTTAGAATGATAGCTGAGGATCTGTCAACCGTTCACGAACTTCTGACATAAAAACTTGAAATGAAAAAATTGTGTGCGAAATCTTTCCGAAGCCCTTGACTCCAGAACAGAAAGCAAGGAGGGTTGCTTGATGTGAGGATTGGTTGGAAGCAGAGGAAAGGGAGGACTTTTTCAACCAGGTCATCACTTGACATGAGTCTTGGTTCTACGAATTCGATGTGAAGCTGAAATCTCAAAGCATGGAGTAGAAGCAAGCATGGGAACCGAGAACGAAAAAGTCGAAAAAATCAAGGTCCAATATGGAAACAATGTTGATTATTTTCTTTGATTCTCGGGGCATTGTTCACCAGGAATTTGTCCCTTCCAGCCAGACAGTGAGCGGAAATTCTACATTGAAGTTTTGCGTCGTCACAGAGCTCATGTGGCCCGAGTTCGACCGGATTTCGCACAAGGGGGCAGGTGGATCCTTCATCACGACAATGCTAATGTTCATACGTCTCTCGTTGTGCGTGAGTTTTCGGCCCGAAGCTCAATCACCGTGACAGAACAGCCGCCTTATTCACCCTTGCGACTTCTTCCTGATCCCAAAATGCAAAATGGTGCTTCAGGGGCGGCACTTCGGGGATGTGGAAGCCATCAAGGCAGAAACGACACGGCAAATGAAGAGCCTCACAATTGAATACTTTCAGCGATCGTATCAACAGTGGTAAACTGTGTTTGCAGAAGTGCATCTTATCACAGGGGGAGTACTTTGAAGGAGGCCATATTGAGATACCTGAACAATTGTAAAATAATTTTATTTTTTATTAATAATTTAATTTTTAATTCCAATTTTATACGTATTTTCTGGACAAACCTCGTATGATGCGCATGTCATATGTAACGACCAAGATCTTATTTTCTAAATTTTTCGGCATTACAGTACTTCCTCGCCAGTGACGTGGAAAGTAAAAATAGACTGATAAACGTTAAAATTTATTGTATTTTCGTGTCAGTCAATATTTACTCATCCTCATTATTACATTTGTTTGTAGGAATATATTTAACTGATCTGATTTATATTGATATGGCTCATCCGCACTCAGGAGGTTTGGAATCAAATCAGCGAACTTTGAAAATGAATAATATTCTTCGAATTATATCCAACTATCAGATGTCGGATTACTCGCACTTGTCTAAGATTCCCCACATTCAGGATTATTTGAATTCTATAAGATATATTGAAGAATTGCAGAAGTTTGTTGAAGATGATCAGTACAAGTAAGTATTGAGTCATTAAGTGAATCTACCTTTTGGTTTCCTGTATTGAACAGATATTTGAGAAAAGTGTACACAGTGTCCTTTTTATCCATTATCAAAGCTGGCAATTTGAAAAACACAAAATCAAAATAGAACACTGACGTAATTGGGGTAAATGGAAAAACTTTACAATAGATTCATCATCTACAAGCTTGATTTTCCCACATAACGGGTCAAGATGGTCCAGAAACCATACAAAATTAATGTTTGTCGGAACTCAAAAAAGCTTGAGCAACTTAAAATAAACAATGGCTTGAGAAACAAAATCTAAAGCCACGCAATTTTGTATGGGTTTTCAGATTATCCCTCAAGTTAGAACCCCCATCACCTCCTCCAAGTTCCTCAAACTGCAGTTCCAAGGAGTCTGTGGCCACAGATCCAGCTACGTTAGCATCACTCAATTTATCACCTGCAAAATCCTCGGCTGGCTCACTCAGGTTGTACGCCGCTACTTCTGGAAACAAGTTCATACCTGGCCATAGAAAATGCAGGAGTCTAGGCTCAAAGTAGGTTTACGATTTTTGGTGATAGCCAAAACATGGAATAAGTTCGTCACTTAGCTTTCCACTTCGCATATTACACTGATCTGAAAAAATCGAACAGCAATTCGTATTGTCGTTCTGATTGACCCTTTTGAAAAAAATGTTGAAAATTTCCGAGTCTATTTAGGTACCATTTCAGTGTTTTCAGCTATGTGAAAAGCAAAAAAAAATGTGTCACAAAATTGGAATACATCACATACGAATTTGTATATAGGTGATTGAAAATGCTTGCATCTGCCCCAAAAAGTAGCTACTGGAGCGGAAATTGTAGTCTAAACATATTAGCAAATTTCCCCGCAATAATTGTAAAGACTGGTTTTATTGGTGCAAGTTGCTCAAGGGGATATTTAAAACATGGACGCATAAAATGGGTACACCAATTTTTGTGGGAAAACTTTTTATTTGAGAACAAAGAATGAGAAAATGTGTTTTTTGGGATTCAATTGAAAGTGTTGACAGGAACGGAAAAACTTTTCATATAAGATTTTTAGGTATTTATGAGATCTACAAAATGAGGCCACACGTAAAAAGATCCAACTAATAACAAAAATGTTATGGCCAAAAAACGAGTCAAAATGCAGGTTTTGGCACTTGTTAGTATTGCGACGATAATTTCACGCAACTACTTGAAATTCTTCAAATACGTAGGATTCATTTTTCTAAATAACAGCAACAAAATTGGAGTACATTGGCCAAGTATTTTTTTGAGAATTTCTGTTTATCCCAAAAGACCTGTTTTCCGACCATCACTACTATTGAGCAATATACAGGGTTCGTTCACAAAGCATTTAATAGCAAAATACACGTGTTTTCCAAAAGATAAATATTATTTTTATGTGAAAAACAAAGGTTACGTTTTTTCTTCTAAACAAATTCAAACATTTCGTATTTGTGAGTAATTGAGCAAATGCGCTACGATATTCGAAAAACATACGCTCCTATACACATTTTAAAACAAAGCGGACGTGTCTATCATCTTTTGTTGCGAATTACTCACAAATATGAAATGTTTGAATTTGTTTAGAAGAAACAAAGTAACCCATCCTTTTTTCCATAAAAATTACATTTATCTTCCGTAATGCTTTGCGATTCATATCGGCAAGGTAAACTAGTGTATATTGTTCAATAAACTAGTAGTGATGGCCGAAAAACAGGTGTTTTGGGTTCCACAATTATTAGAAATTCTCAAAACTGTTTGACCAATCTATTCCAATTTTGTTGTGGTTATTTAAAAGTAAGAATTTGAAAAATTTCAAATATCTGCGACAAACCATCGTCGCATTACCAAGTGCTAAAACCTGCAGTTTGCCTCGGTTTTCGGCCTTAACTTGTTTGCTATTAGTCGGATCTTTTTACGTATGGTCTCATTTTGTAGGTCTCATAAATACCTAAAAATCTTATTTGAAGAGTTTTTCGTTCCTAACAACACTTCCGATTGAATCCCATCCCAAAAAACACGTTTTCCCGTACTTTGTTGTCGAATAAAAAGTTTTCCCGCACAAATTGGTGTACCCATTTTATGCGACCATGATTTAAATACCCCCTTGACCAACTTGCATCAGAAAAACCAGACTTTACAATTATTTCACAAACCAGGGGTATTTTCGTTTAATATGATTAGACTATTCGTCAGTATTAGCAATAGACAGCTGACAACTCTTGTACATTTTTTTTGCATTTGCAAGTATTTCTTGTGTAGACATCATAAAATTTACCATTTATTTTAATATTTCACATATGTTAATGTAACTCCTGAAACTTATCCTGCGGTTTTCACATTCATAGGAGTCCATTGTTTGCCCGACTCAAACCACATTTGTTTCAATTTATGTTTATTGTACGACGTTTCGGCCAGCACTTGAAAAAGGCCACCATGGTAGCCGAAACGACGTACAATAATCAGAAATTAAAACGTATATGTGGTTTGATTCGGCCAGACAATGGAATCAAATTTTTCATACGTGTCCCAGAATCAATCTGGATATATTGGATAAGATTTCAAGATATTCAGATTTTGTTGCACGTTTTTGGTATTCTTCACTTGATGTCATCTCATTTCCATTTTGTGAATCTAGATATCGTAGCACAAGTCTTCCACGTAATTTCCACAAAACAGGGTATCCCTCTGTTATGTTACCCTGGGGGTAAGTGCTAGGCCTTGCTTGGAAGTATCTATTCATAGATAGTAGTATGATCATTCATAACCATTATGTTGACCGGATAGTACTAAAAAATTGTATAATCAATCCAAATATCTATACCTCAAGTACCTTCCTAAATCCAACTATAAAAAAGGCCTAAACAATCCTGCAACTGTAAAATAAGGAAATGTTTCAAAACAGTTTTCATGACCAAAACCTATACAGGGTGATTCAACAGTCGTGACCAAAAATAAAACATTTTGTAACATTTTTTCCTTGGAAGAAATTTTTTTTTTTTGATATCTTCAAAACCGTTAACTGAAATGAACTAAAATTTGGTATGTGGATTTACCTAGATATTGTCCACATTCAAAAGTATTTACTTACAATTAACGTCCACCAGTGGCGGAGATACAGGCGATTAGTGTCATTATTTTTTCCAATAAAAATAGTACGCCACTGTTTTTTCGACACGCGCAATTTTTCGAATTTTACCTTCAATTTGATACAAATAATTACTCTTGTGTTTTTTTCCTAGAGTGCATTGTATTCGTAAAAATAAAAAAAACAATTAGATAATTAGAGCTTTATTTCAATAAATGTTCAAGAAGACCACCATTCTGACGGATACAAGTGCTTCATCTTTTTAATAAAGAAAAACAAATTTAATGAAACGCATTATCTATTCCTTCTCGTAACTGATCAACATTATTAATTAGTTCAGCATAAACTAGTTGCTTAAAAGCGCCCCACAAAAAAAGTCCAGGGGGTTCAAATCAGACCTCGCAGGCCAATCTACGGGTCCTTTTGTGCAAATCCATCCTCGTAAAAAGCGATTCACCTGACCACAAAACCAAATCGATAAAATCTGAATTTTGATTATGCATTTGCAGTAACCACGTCAAACGTCAAATTAATCACTTCCAGTTCCTCTTAAACAGTGTGTCGGACACCATGGCCTCTAACTCCGGGAAGTTTGGCAATTCCATATTGCCGAAATCTTAGAAATGAAAGCGAAAATACCTTTGGGGTAGTTTCGCGTCTGTTAGGAAATCTACGTTGATACTCCCGAGAAACCGCTAAAGCATTTCCATTACAGAACCCGAACATGAAAATAATATCGGCGTACTCATCATTGCTAAATTTCATTTCACAACACTCAAAAATGGAAAAATAAAACTTTTGAAAAAATGGTAGTAGTAACGATATGTGGAAAATACCTAGGTAAATCCACATACCAAATCTTAGTTCATTTCAGTTGACGGTTTTAAAGATATTCAAAAAATTGTTTTTTATTTGTAAACTTCAAATTTTACATAGAAGACCGCTCTTAAAATGCGGTCCTGTGTATGATGTTTCATTTTTGGTCACGACTTGTGAATCGCCCTGTATATTATAGTTCTTTTCATGGTTTTTGGCGGGTCACACTGAAGGAATTACTTTGATACACGTATACAATATATACAAATCGTCTCTATGCAAGCTGAAAGACACACTTTAGTGTTGTCTCCTCGCCTTGAACATTTTCTTGTCAACGTATAACTCTTCTACATTTACGCTTGTCACTGTTAGTATGACAACCTTTTATTGATCTTCGATATAAAACACAATGCCTAAAGATGCAACTACAATGTCGACAGTCCAGTTAAAATGTATTGGAGTATTTTTAGAAAGTGAACGAAAACGGTCACTCAATTCATGTATTTGTGTGCAAGAGCGAGTAGCAGCTGCGTTAAGGATCGGCTTATGCAATGTGAAATTTCCGTTAGGGAAGTTAAGCTCCGCACATGGCACGGTTAGTCGATCTGTTGATTTATTTTGCATTTTATTGCGGCGCTACCGCCAAATACCGTGAAAAGACCGATATGTAGATATTTGTGAAGTTATGAATGATCATTTGATTGCTATCTAAGAAAAAAATATTATGGTTGTAGTTTGGTTCGTTGTTGTATTGGAAGTTAGTGCATTTTTTCAGTTTGTTCGTTCAGTGGTCAGTGACTTGTAAACTGTGTCTGGGATCCGGCAGTCTGTATTTCGTCTATATGTATAGCGTATCAGAATGAGCGAAATTTGTGTGGCGGGATCTTGGACATGGTCATTGACAGGTTGACGACTGCTGTACGAACGGAACTTTTATAAGTAATGCACAGTAAGTTCAAAAGTAGATCAAAATCGAGACTGGTAGCTTTCCACTTGTACCACAGAGTATACTGCAGAAGATATTTCAAGATAAACACTTGCAGTTATATATATTCACTTCATATATTTTGTAAAGGATGTCTCAATAAGAGCGCCGGATTTGATTTTCAAGAAAAACTCAATTTCTTTTACCGATTAAGCGAGTATTTATATGTCAACATGAAGAGGAATAGTTGCGATTAAACATGAAATAGGAAATCCGGTAAATGGCCACCACGAAACCTCTGGCACAGGGTCAGTCTTTGCTTAAAGTTCTGGATAACCTTTTCCCACAACTGTGGCTCTATTTCGTGGATAACGAGCCGTATCTCTTCTTTATGAATGAATGAATGAAAACACGAAATTAGAGGCATACCGGCTACCATAAGGAGCCAGCGCATAGGCCACTCAGATGGGCCCTTGTGCACCTCCATTCTAGCGAAGTTGAGTATGGCCTTGAGCCCAAAGTGGTGAACCCCAGTATAGTCTGCCTGTAGTAGCTAAGAGCCTCGCAGCGACACAGAACCTGCGCCGATGTCTCTTCTACCCCGCAGCGCTCACACAAGGGATCCTCAGCCACCCCCATCACGTCTAGGTGGCGCCTTAATGTGTTATGGCCAGACAACAGTCCCACCAGCAACCTTAGGTTGGCTCTATCCAAAGATAAGCAGAAACGCCCATCCTTAGCGTTGGTCCCTGCAATGAGTTCCCGAGCATGACGTAGATGTATGAAGATGCTTCTCCATTTCTGAGAGTGTTGTCTTGCAATACACTTCTCCGTTTACCTCCTAACTCTTAGCGCGGGCACCCCTAAAGCTGGCTCAGCATCATCGAGCTTGCTGGCTGATCCTGTCTTCGCCAAAGCGTCCGCCGTCTCATTGCCCTTTATCCCAGCGTGCCCCGGTACCCACACTAACGATACCGGATGCCTCGCTGCTAGACAATCCAGAGCCTCCCTGCATTGCAACACAAGGCTCGAAGTAATCTTACAGGCACTTAGTGCCTTCATTGCACTGTGGCTGTCGGAGAAGATTGTTATCCTTCTCCTAGGCTCACCCCTCTCCAAAATGAGGGATAGACGAGCCAGAATCGCAACGATTTTTGCATGGAAAATCGTGGTGTATCCACCAAGAGGCAGAGTTAGCCTAGTCCTAGGCCCCAAGACCACGGCGCCAGAGCCCTCTTCGGTGACCGAGCCGTCCGTGTACCAGACTTGCCCACTCACTCCAGTGAGCCTCCGGTAGCCGGTGTCCCACTCCTCCCTCGTTGGATACTCCACATTGAACATGCGATTGAAGCGATACCTAGTGGTAACTACATCGCCCCTGTTCAGAAGGACAGGATCCTCCCTTTACAGTTCGACCAGGATGGCAGTATGACCCTTGACGTGATTCAAGAAGGTCCAGCTGCCCTCTCCACAGTCGATGTGCGACTACTCTCGCCTCTCCACGGATCACTAGATCCAACGGCGGGAGATTCAGCAGAGCTTCCATTGCACTCAATGGCGTTGTCCGCACTGTGCTTGTAATGCTAATACAGGCCAATCGCTGAATTTTAATGAATTTGGCCTTATTCGTCAGTTCCAATGCAAGGCCACCAAACCAAGGAGCCGTACAAGAGAGATGGATGCACTATTGTCGTGTAGAGCCAGTAAACCACGTTGGATTTGAGCCCCCACCGAACTCCAACAACGCGTCTACAAGCCCACAATGAATTGGGAGCCTTGTTAACCTTAAATTCAACGTGCTCTCTCCAGTTCAGTTTACAGTCCAGGATAATTCCTAGATATTGTTACTGACTGGGATAGAACTAATCTACTCACAAAGAAGGTCGGCAAGACAAGCCCGTCAAGCCTTCTTCTCCTAGTGAATAGGATCAGCTCGGTCTTTCCAGCGTTGACCGAAAGATTCACTTCCCTACACCATGATTCCACAGCGCGCAAAGCGCCTTGCATAATCTCAGAGACTGTTCCACAAAAATGACCTCTACCTACTATGTTTACGTCATTAGCATATGCTTGCACGTAGACACTCGCACTGCTTAGCCTAACGAGGAGTTCATTGACCACGAGGCACCACAGTAAGGGTGACAGAACTCCGCCATGTGGGCAGCCTCGAGCTACGCTGACGCTGCAGCTCATCTCATTTAGCATATCTGTTGCTCTCTTCTTTAAGGCGTTCAACTGTTTGTTGCTTGTTCGCATACACCTTTTCCTTCTCATAGCCCCAGAGGAAGAAGTCCATTGGCGTTAGATCGCACGATCTTGGTGGCCAATTTTGATCGCCAAACCGAGAGATGACACGGACTGGAAACCGCAGTAACACCATAGTTTCGCGTGCTGTGTGGCAGGTCGCACCGTCTTGTCGGAAGAACATATCCTCCACATCAATTCGATCCAATTGGGGCCGCAAAAACTCGGTTAACGTTTCGCGATACCGCACACCATTAAGAATTACCGCATTTTCGAAGAACTCGGTCCAATCACTCCGCCACTCCACAATGCGCAATGTCGACTCATTTTCGCATTATTGAGACCTAAAATTGTACGTAATTTGCTGTTTCCGCGTTTTCTCCATTTTTGTAGTGAGTTTCCACAATAATTAAACGTTGCTCGTTTGAATACTGCTCCATGACGTCTAATCGCATGGTCTGGACATGACAGATGTCGTCAAGTAAACACCATACCATTTGTAAAAAAAAATTGCGATAAATTCAAATCCGGTCCTCTTGTTGACACACCCTTTATAAAGCATTTTCTTATCCAATATGATAAACACCAAAGCAAAGCTCTGTGTACAGCTGGATATGTAAACCAAATTAGGCAAGGCTTTTTTATCTATTGTGGAAATTAATTTATTATTTTTGTATAACTTTATGCATCATGTTCATATTATCCATTCTATTATTTTCGCTGTTGCTTTATGAATGTAGTCCTACGTGATATCTTTGATAGCAAGATCCATATTTATATTCGGGATTACAGTATTTTCAACAAAACAAATCAAGTTGATCCAGAAGATCTACCCAAGACGCTTCATCTGTTAGATGACTCGGAGTTGGAAGATTCTTCTAGAAGAGTGTCCATGAATTTAGATGGTCTGCCATCACCAACAATGAAACTGCCGTTTCAGGCATCACAAAGCAGCGCTGATAATTGTGCTTTACTCACTAGGTACGACGCTTTTTTTTAATGTGTCACTTGATACAAATTATAGAATGGCTATTTATTTAGCTTAAGTACAATATTGAATTACCATGAACATAACAAAAGTCGCGCATCACTTCGATTTAAAATAGATTGTCCTTGATTGGCTCTATTGTTTAGTCTTAAACCTACAACAAAAGGAGTTTTTACAATATCAGTGTTTTCAATTTTCCAATGTAATAATTGTTTTTTGACCGTATGTTATATTATACCAAACCATACTTTCAACATAAATTTGCTAAAACGGTATGGCACTTTGTTATAATGTTCCCTACTAATGATCCAGTGGGAAAGTTCACATTTCAAATTTGAATTACACGGCAACCGTATATGCGAGGAAGTGGAGAGAAGTCTAGATCGACGCGTTCCGCGTGCGGGTTAAATATGTCAGAATGGAACGTTGGACCGGAGCGAAAGGTGCTTTTGCTATCGAGGCTTACTTTTAAGAGTAGTGATTCATACGCAGCTGCCCTTCGGAAATTTTGTACACGATACAACATTCCCCGATCAAGAGGTGCCCCAGGTGCCTACACGTGAAACTATAATTAATTAAAGTTATGTGGAGATTCCAACAGGTATGATCTTCAAATATTACACTCCTCAAATGAGTAACCGCTGCATCTCTGATCTTCCTCAGCATCTGCAGTAGCCTAGGCTACTGACTGGGATCACTTTGGATGACCTTAAAAAAGCAACAGTTTTGATTTGGAGTTTGTCTTATATTATTTACAAATACATTACAGTTTTGGGTACTTACATTTTTATACTTCACAACTCTGAACAAAAGGCATATGTCTCAAATAACATAATAGGGACTTTATTTAATCAAAATAAAATATTTATGACTCACAAAGAAAATGGCTAGCGGAAAAAGTGAAGTTATTTTTGTAAAGCACGGCCACAGGAAGAAACCAGCCGGAAATTTAAATCTGACCAATCAGACAACGTCAGTTGCAGCACTGCTTTGTTTCCCATTCACCCATATGAGTTTCACCCCCCTGGTATCATATGTTCAGAGTGTCTCACCTCACCTACAAAACGAACGCAACTATTGTCACAGAGGGAATGTCAGTTGCATTTACTTTCAATTTGCCGGGTTGCCAGTTGTATTTACCTCCATGTGAAGTCGGATATCAACCCTCCAGGGGTCATACAAGATCGATAAAACTTGTGTAGAAAATATGTGTGCAATATTCAGATTCAAATGCATTCTTCACTTGACTTCAAGGACTTTTTTTAATAGAATTTTTGAAACGATATTTCGACCCTCTTTTCTTGATACAAATTACTTCTAGGTTGTCTGAAGATTCTATAAGTTCAGAAGAAAACAGCTGCCTTATGCAAGGTTGTGTAAGAAGGAAAACGATTTTGAAGGAAGGTCGAAAGCCGACAGTGTCGTCATGGCAACGATACTGGCTGCAGCTTTGGTCAACGTCTTTAGTATATTTTTCGCCTAAAAGTTTTAAGGGGTAAACAAACATTTGAATGTATATTATTATTGTTACTAATGTTTCTCGTTTGTAGATGCCAAAGATCTGATTTTAAGAGAGAACCGTGTAAATTAGTGTCTTTAGTGAATTGTCAGGTTATCTTGGAAGATTCATTGCAACAGGATTCGTTTCAAATGATTGATCACCAAAGAGGTAAGATAAAAACAGAAATATTTGATATCAGAGAGAATTTTCAATCGCATATGTAATTCACAAATAAATAAGTCAAAAGCAGACAGATAGTCGACTAGTAAATACTTGCGAACCGTTAAACTATTGGCTACCCTTTGGTTTTGAATTAATTTCTTAGAGAAATTATTTGCTGAGTATTTATTATTTATAGCTTAAATTTTATTCTAAAATTGTCAAACACATTTATTTTTTCAGGCAATATCTACAAATTTAGAGCTGGAAATCGAGCTTTGGCTGAAAAATGGTACAAGTATCTACAGCAAGCATGCAGTGGTGGAGAAGTAGCACTTCCAAGTAACTTGATGTCTTTTGAGTGACTGATTTTTTTCTATTTATTTCTTTACATATTATTTGCGTACACTGTGTTAAAGCCATTAGTTTTCCCTTATTTTTTTACCTAAATTTAAACCATCTCACTCAACTTTTTGTGATAGGCGAATAAAGATTGCAACTGTATGATATCTTTATTTATTTCATTTCTCCCCTGATTGGTTAGATTATTGCATTTAAAAAACCGATTAAGAAGTTTAGTCCAAGCTAAGTTTTTAGGTACCAACATTGAAGGACGGAGGCGGCTATATGGAAAAACTAGATAAACGTAAAATTGCACTTTACAAAAAATTATTTAGCTTTTTTTTGTTACTTGTTACAAATAACTCTTGAATATGAATTGATTTGAGATTGCCTATACCTACTTGGATATTTTCAAGGCTGAAAACACATAACAGTATGGTAACTAAAATATTTTTTGAAAAAGCATTATTGAAGATTGCTGTTGCATCTTAGTTAATTTGATCCACCTTATTTGTCTATATAGTCAATTATTTTCTTTAATTTTGACAAAAACATGAGGAATTTAGTGCAATTTGCTTAGAGTAGAAAGGATAAACAAATTTTGAACTGGCATTAATTTTAGATACTGTACATCTTCATTGTGCTTGTTCTGCAACTTTGGACACTTGGATCAAGAGAAGTTTGATATGATCTAAAGTGTTTATTTTTCTGATACACCAGTTTTCCATTTTTGGACTTAGCATTTCCTTTTTGCCTTGAATACAGCATTAATGTACACCAGTGGCGTGTAGCTACCTTGGGTGGCACCCGGTGCGAAGGTGGTGTCACCCCATCAAAAGTCAAAAGCAATACATTTTATATAATTTATAAACGTCATGGATGATATATTTATATTTAAAATATTGAACAAATAACAAAACCCAATAAAAACTAAGACTGAAAAAATATTTTTATCTTACAATTAAAATCGCTTGTTACTAGGATTGACAGCTGCAAACTCAGAAATAACTTCATCAAAATTTATATTTTGTATTGCCTCGTGTTCGATGGCTAATATACCAAGATTGCTAAGCTAATTTTAGTTATTGAAACTCCTTCCACATGAAGCTATGGACACGCGAACCGTCATGAAAAATTTTAGTGCAAACATAAGATTTGGAAGAGATTCTGTAAAATCCCATTCTACAATAAACTTTAAAAAATCTAGAGGTGCCCAATCAGAAACTGTAACATTATTGGCTTTTAAGTATCATCGCAGTCTTGGTAAAAGTAATTCTGTTTCTGAGACCTCATCATAAAAATCAGTTAACTTGGATGTATCTAATTTCAGTTCTTCAGTATTCGCCAAACGCAAAGTATTTGTTTGTACGATCTCGAACAATGAAGTTAGGTCGTTAAGGGACTTGATCTTGTCTGGAGTTCAGCTCCGAATCTGTCAAGACATTCCAACATACCGTTTTGAAGTTCTTCTTTAAGTGTGAGTCCTGCATCACTGGCCATCTCATCAACCACTCGTTTTTTACAATGAGGTTATCTTTCTGTTGGCATATTGTAGTCTTCTGATTTTGGGGGAATCTCCAAATTATACATAGAGCTGAGCTAGTGCTTGTTGAGGAATCACCGAAGAAGACAGCTGTCCTAACGATTTCTTTTATGTTCGTACATTCTCCTTAAAGTTGTCACCCCAAAAAAGGTGAAACCTGGTGCAGCCCGCCCCCACTTGCTGCTATCCCACTCTATACAATCTTCAAAATGGGATTGGGCATTGGTTAACATATCAGGCAGAATATGTTAATCAATAGTTTGGGATAGGTATAGAGACTAAATGATATACATTTAATTGCAAAACAAAACATTTAATTCTCAATAACTAGAATCCAATTGACACATAATCGAATGTCCTATGTTACTAATGAACTCAGGAGCTGGAGCAAGGTAGACTAATAAAATCTTTGGTATGGAATAATCTGCCTAGTCAATACCATATGTACATTTGGTAAAATTATAAAAAATATAGTTTCAACAATAATGTTTACAATGTAATAACAGCCTTTACTTATTGATTAGTAAGCAGTCATCCTATCTATAACCATTTCCATAAATTCATAGTGATGTGCGTAGCTATCCATTGTCATTCTCACAGTGCGACGCCCATATCAAGCAGTTACCTATACCGCTGTAGCAAATCAGGAATACTGCCGCCAGGAACACGATGCTGCAAATTGTGCATGGTTTTCTTTCCAAAAAGAATCCGACCAGATAAAGCACCATGAACATTACATGTGTGTGTACCAGCGCTGGGTTGGAAGGCTTTGGCATCAATAAGACTGGGATCAGCCACTGCAGGCAGTACATAATTTGCTGCTGCAACGCAGTATTTACATTTTCCTGTGGTATTTTCTTGAATAGCTGCCTTCTATTTTCCAAAAAAGAAAACAGAGAAATGTCAGCTGTCAGCTGCCTGTCGATTTTTAAAATGTAATGTACTTGTGTAAAGGTGGGATTCTACTGAGGCCACAGTGAACGACATGTGGCATGCTACTCGTTTCCTAGTGTTGCCTCTTGTTGACGTTCGACAGTGTTGCCCAAAACTCGATTAATGCCGCATGCGGATTTTGTTACCCTATGTGGGATGCGCTTTATCGTATATGAGTGAAGCATGCGTCTTCACGATTCAATTCAGGCAACTTCAGTTTAGTACGTCATGCCATCACAAATAGTGCTGCTTATTTATTCATTCCTATGGATCGGAAAAAAATGCCAGAAAATAGAGAAGAATTCAGTACAATTTGTACAACAACTTGGTGGCTGAAGGTGATGCTTTATTCCGAAATTTCACACGGATGAGTAAAGACGATTTTCACTACTTGCTTGGAAAAATCTTTCCTATGATAAGAAACTGTGATACCAACTTTTTGGAAGCAGTAACACCTCGCGTGAGATCGCTAGTGACATTAACATATTTAGCTACGGGTGATAGTTATTAATCGCTTATGTATTTTTTTATTTCCAAAACAGAAAAGTTGTATTTTCCTATTTGAATAAATTAACCATTGATAAACGAGATAAGCCAACTATTTTTGCCTCATCATCTTACAAGGCTTGCCATAATTATATTTACCTGACAATTTCCGTAATTTATCCTGCTTTAGTCGCGCATCTTTATATCTTTCCGATTTGTTGTTCCATAACTCACCCGAATTATGGTAATCTTCAATTAAACATAATGTTATTTCATTGGTCCACTCCATTTTGTGCCTGCTCCAAGCCGCGCCGATCCGAACGGGCTTGGATAACCGGCGACACTATTCATCTCGTTGACGGCGCTCTCGAGAGGCAACAACGGGCAACTTATGGCTTGAGACAAAGAGACATATGTTTTGTCGTTTTGTGTTGCCTCTATGGAACTCTACTACATCATGCTCCATGCTGCCCGAAAGTTGCCTCATTGGAATTGCGCCTTGACCTTGAGGTACCAAGCTTTTCCTGATGTCTGCCACAGAACGGCATACTCTCGTATAAAGCTAGCCACAGACGTCGTTCTTGGTAAACACTTGCCCCAGGCCCACGTACAAGGTACAGTTAACTGGGCACGTGGCACACGATAAAGGTAATAGCCGTTTACTGAATAACTTTTTCGAACTTCAGATTTGTGATTAGAAGAAGCACTTGCTATAGAATTTCGCCCAATTTTTGGATTTGGCTCTTGGCTCTTGATAACGGGTGTTTAAATGGTTGTTTGGTGTCCTGTGATTATATGTCAAAATTCAAAAGTCATAACATTCCTAAGTTGCAAATATTGATTTGCATTTTTGCAAATCTCATCGTTTGCTATGGGTAGGGTAATTTGTAAAAGCAGATGATCTTGAGCCAGAAAAAATGGGCATTAAAGTACCATTTATTTTTAGAAAGACCATTTTCAGGCTATTATGCACTACCAGGGATGCTAAGTCGACCACAGCAGGAATTATAGGTTAGATTTTGAAAAGGAGTAGCAAAAAGATTTTACAAATTGTTGAATATTTCAGTTATTGGCGATGAGATTCTCAAAGGACAGGTAGTAGATACTAACTCATCTTACTTAGCTTTGGAGTTGCATAAACTGGGTCTTCAGTTAAAAAAGGTAAGCTAACATTTAGGTTCTTCTCATACCAAATTTGTAGAGATGCCGCAGGTTTTTAATTTAAGACACTTCAATATGTTGATACCCTTGAAGCTTGAGGCACAGGGTAATGTCATAGCATTGGCAGTCAGTCTTTCTGGATGCTGGCCAAGCAGATTGAAAGGAACTTCTCACATATATCCCATACACTAGTAAAGATGTATCATCTGCAAACACCACTACTTTTCCTGTTTTTACCTGTTCGGGGAGATCATTCGCAAAAAGAATAAAAATTAATTGTCCCAGTAATGATCGCTGTGGAATGCCTAAGGATACCAGAAGTAACCATATTATGCACAGCTAATGAAGTTTACTCAGGATTATTGTGATGTTAAGGTTGTCAAATGCTTTTGCTAAAACAAACATGGTTCCTACATATTGATTATTGTCTAAATGTTCATAGACAAAAATTAAAAGTTGATAAGATGCTGACTCAACAGATTTATTTTTCCTTGTGAATAAGTTAGCGAATGATATTATGGATTACACCCCACTATAGAAACAAATACTGGAGGGAATGCTTGCTTTGACAATATTTTTACAAACATCTTAATCGATATGAGCTTCAGTAGAGTCATTAATCTGTCAGATCACTTACGTAGTATATTTGATTATATATATATTCAACTATTCTTTTAATAGCAACCATAACATAAACTTCAAAACTCCATAATATTCAGTCCATACTCCCTAGGTTTTGAAAAAGTCTTGATATCAGATGCTACAAACTAATAAATATTAATGCGAATTTATACAGGGCAAACGCAAAATTGACCATTAAGTGCTATGATGTTTGGTAGGACATTTTACAAATTGATAGGGGAATGGACTGGAATAAAAGAAACTAGTATTATGTAGAAGAAAAAGAAGTTTGACTTGAGTTGAGATATGAATCTCCAACAAAAATGTCTGTAAAGTGCGTCTTTTCTCTACAGATGCCTTGTGAAGTCTATTGTGGGCGTAACAAATTTTCAGTGTCGTAATATGGGCCCTCATATTTCACATTATATGCAAATAAATCAAAAATAATTTCTTGGAGATATCTTACATCTTATCTGTATTTGATTGAGTGTTATACTTGGATTTATATATTTAATGCTTATAGATTTCAGTTATAGGTGACAATGTGAAGGAAATATGTGATGAAGTTAGGTGTTATTCAGATTCATATGATTATGTCCTGACTACTGGTGGAATTGGGCCCACACATGATGATGTTACATATGAAGGTAAAACATATTAGACAAATTTTATCCTTCAAATGACTAACAAAAGGGTTGGTTCTTGGAACTTATATTACTTGGTCAAAAGCAATACCAGGAAAACTAGGATGATTTCCTAAGTATTTTTTTATGTCTGTTACAAATTGTGAACACTGTAATTGTATATATAACGTGATTTTGAAATTTGAAATTTTAGGGGTGGCATTAGCATTTAACGCACCTCTGGTTCTAGATCCAGAATTACGGGACATTTGTATGAATTTTTATAAAACAAATGATGTGAATGCACCTGGAATGAAACTAGCCAAAGTAAGCATCCAATTTAAAAAAATATAAATAAAATGTAACTTTTGTAATATCTCTTACATTTTTTTTTGTTAACTTCAGATACCAAAATCAGCCAAATTAACATTCAAAACATTAGAAGGGGTTAGAATGGTGTATCCAAATGTTTCTATAAAAAATGTGTATATATTCCCTGGTATCCCTCAACTACTAAGAAAATCATTTGGATCTTTAAAGACGGTCCTATTCAAGTCAAATAGGAAATTTTATACAAAAGCTGTGTATTTAACTGCCACTGAAGAAAGTATATCTAAGCTATTAGGGGAGCTTGCAGAAGACTACCCTGATGTTCAGTTTGGATCATATCCAACATTGCAAGATATGTAGGTAACTTTAGCCAATCTTAATCGGGCATTGTAGTACTTTCACAGAAGCATTGTACTGATTTTTTTATTTTTGAGATTTTCCTTCATAATTTTATACCAAAGAGTGTGAATCTAAATATTTTGGATACTTTTCTTAGAATAAAATAATTTGTCTTTTGGTCAATCAGTTCTTAGGTCATATCATTTGTTCATGTAATGCAGCTGTCAATATATGTCATTCTTATAACTAAGACAATGACATGTTCGACAGTATTTTGTCACCAGCTTTCCTATCTCTTCTAGAAAGTACAAAGTGAAAGTGACAATTGAGTCCCATGATGAAAAATCAACAGAACAGGCACACAACAAGTTGAAAGAGCTAATGCCAGAAGAGTACATAGTTCATATGGAAGATGATTCGTGAATTTTATGTATACATAGGATAATTATGTACAATATTGCTTTGTTTATTTAATTTTTAATATTTTATTGAAAAAAATCTATATATATGTTTTATGTATTTGTGAGTTTACCTAGAAGCCCTGAGTAACAAATTATACTGGATTGGATTTTTACGATAGTTTTAATAATAGGCCTTTATTTTACCTGGCGCGTATCAACTTTAAAGCTGGTCTCTCCACCAACCGAGCCTTGAGTTCTGGTACCGCATTAGAATCGTTTGACTTCGAGTACTACTTGGCACGATTTTATACGCATGCGCTGACTATTTCCAAATCGTTTCTGACCTGGTTGGTAACCTTTTGTGAAGATTAGAGTAAATCTCTTTTGGCATTTCTCCCAATAGCTGTCCCTAAAATCTATTATTTCACCGACAATAATAATAATAATAATCTATATATATTCCAAATTGTACAATGACATTACAAACATTGTATAGCCACTACAAAATGAAATGTTACGTCACTATCACCATAACTATAGTAGTTTACCTGATACCTTTTTTTGTGTTACGTGGTTATTTATCTTAAAACAGCTGCAATCTTAAACTATTACAACTCCCATAGAACTCATCTATTGTATAAGGCTCTGACTGTACTAGAAATTGCTTAATAGTCTTTTTAAATTTATGTAAACTGTTTATGTTTTTAATTTCATTTGGTAGATTGTTAAAAAATGTAAATAGGGCTTTTTTCTGTGGAGGATAATCTGTGTATCGGATAAGTAACATTGACTGTTCGAGTATCATAAACAGTTTGCACATCAAGCTCAAATAAATTTTTATTTTTGAAAAAAAATTTGACATACACATAGATGGCATACATAGTCATGATTTTTTCAGTTTTAAACACCCCCCTGCAAGTTTCATTGAAATTTAATCCCTTTAGCAGACGTACTGCTCTTTTTTGAACCACAAATTTATTTTGAATAAACCTATTGCGTCCCCAAAAAATAATCCCATACTTTAGAACACTTTCAAAATTATCATGGTACAATATTTTCATACTCGTATTATTTAGATATCTTGATATTACCCTAAAACCATAGCAAATGGAATTGAGCCTCTTCAGCAGTTCGAATACATGTGTTCTCCAATCTAAAAATTCATCAATATAGATGCCTAAGAATTTTACATTTTCACTCAACTGCAGTTGATGATCATCTATATCGGTACATTGTGGCTTAACTACTTTACTCTGCTTAGTTCTAAATAATGTTGCATCAGTTTTGGATTTATTCAGCACTAGTTTGTTCTCAGAAAACCATGTATTCACACTTCTGAATAAGTGATTCCCATTAGCAGTTAGGTTCTCTACACTTGTCCCAACCAACACTAAATTTGTGTCATCAGCATAGCAGACAATTTTATGCTTGCTCTGATCACCACTAGTAACAAAACAGAGATCGTTTAAAAAAACTACAAACAAAATGGGCCCAAGTATACTACCCTGTGCTATGCCAGTTGAAGTCAACTCAATGTTTGACTTGTAAGTTTGACCTCCTTTAACAATTTCAACCCTCTGCTGTCTATTATAGAGGTATGACTTGAACAATTCTAGCGCAATTCCTCTTACACCATATCTTTGTAGCTTTAATAACAATATGTCTCTGTTGATGCAATCATAAGCTTTGGACAAGTCCAGGTAGAAACCAACCGCTAAGTTTCCCTCCTCTAATTGCTTAAGTACTGTTTGAACAAATTGAAAGATTGCAGTATCTGTTGATCTTCCATGTAGGTAACCATGCTGATGTGTATTAAATAAATCACAATCATTCATTAATTCTAGTAATCTCTACCTGATGCCTAACTCAAATAATTTTGAAAAACCTGTTAAAATATTGATTGGCCTATAATTTTCTAATTGCTCTGGATTACCTTTTTTAAAAATTGGTTTTATAACACCTATTTTCAAATTCTCTGGGAATGATCCTTGTCGAAAAGCATTATTAATAAGTAAGCACAAAACATGTTTTAAAACTGGAATGGAAAGTTTTACTATTGTTGTTGGAACTTCATCTATACCACAGCTGAATTTATTTTGATCCTACTCGACAGTTCACACACTTCATCAACAGTCATTGGTCTTAAGCATGATTGGTGGTTTCATGACATATCACCCACATAGATTTACTTTTATTGTCTTCACATACTGAGATTGCCCCTTATCAAACATTTTCAGCATCTTTAGGCACCAAGTCGTACGTCGAGTTTTCTGCTGTTCTGTCAGAGTATGCGGTATCCAGAGAGAACAAAGTTTCCTTACATGCAAATGGTCATGCAGAATTGAATGAATTGTGCATGAAGGTGTAAGGTCTCCTCTATCTGTTGGTATGTCACTCTCCGGTCTTCGTCAAGCATTATCCTTATAGCAGTAATGTTTTCCTCTGTTACTGAAGTTTACGGTCTTTCTTACCTCTCGGCGTTCTCCAGACAGAAATTGTCCCTTTGGAATTCTGTTTACCACCGGAATATAGTCGTACGATCAGGACAATCATTCTTTAATGCAAGCGTCATTTCTTCTAAGCACTGGTCTATGCTTAAAGCACGCGTAAAGTCATACCGTACAACTGCCCTTATCTCACAACGTTACCACGTTGCCATAGTCCGCACTTTACACTTTCAATACGAATGAACAACTAAAACAACAGACGTGCTGCCGGCGGCTACTTTGCACTTATGGACATGTCTAAACATGCGGTAAAATGCAACATCCTGTGTCCGTTTGTTAAGTCATATTGCAAAACTTTTATAGTTCTCTTTGAATTTTAGCATAACATTTTCCGTTATGGACTTCTTGAATTAAGAAATGTAAATACTTGTGACGCTTGTATTCTGCTTAATTTGTAAATACCAAATTCACCTCAACAGTCTGTTCCAGAGCGATCCCAAAACTGATTCGGACAAATTGTAGAATCGTCCAGCTACGATAACGAGCGGTGTTGGACCACTTTCCCTTAAATGCACAAGCGCGTGATTGTTCCATGGGTTGGAACAAAACTGTGAAACAGTTGTGAAGACAAAAATCTTGTGCTGTGAAAATCTGAAAGCAAAAACGGCCATAAGAATTTTGCATGCACACTAAGAGAAATGCTCTTGGATCAAGTCCATATATTATACAGGGTGCGGCAGAGAGTACGGACGTTTTTGGGATGGGTAGTACTCTCCGCCTCCATCTATGAGAGAGGTGGGGAGGGTGCCGTTTGACTCGTGAGATCCTAGCATTATTGTACTAGTTGTCGCTATGGAGCCTTGGACGGTGGAGCACCGCGTTTTCGCCTATGAGTGACGAAGCCCACTTTCACCTAAACAGCATGGTTAACCAGCAGAATTGTCGTTATTGGGCTAATGAAAATCCATAACAGTTACACGAAAGACCGCTGCACAGCCCAAAAGCAACGGTTTGGTGCGCTGTATCGCAAACTTGCATTATTGGCCCTTACTTCTTCGAAGACGGTAATGGTCGTGATGTTACCGTGAACTCAGAGCGCTACGTCAACATGATCATCAACTTCTTTCTCCCTGAATTACGACGGCGACGTGTTCCAATCCGACGTGTGTGGTTCCAGCAGGATGAGGCGACCGCCCACACAGCCCGACCATCCATGGACGTTATTCGCCCTCTCTATCCTGGTCGCCTTATTTCCAGGTTTGGCGATGTTCATTGGCCTCCTCGGTCCCCAGATTTATCCATATGCGATTTTTTCTTATGGGAACACCTCAAGGCTAGAGTGTACGCGAATAAGCTCCGAACTCTGGACGAATTGAAGGGCGAAATTCGCGTGGAAGTCGCCCAAGTTGAGAGAGCGATGTTGGAGAGAGTTTACGCGAACTTCCAAGAACGCCTCCAGCACTGCATCCACGATTTCGGCCACCACATGCCTGATGTGATTTTCCACACTTGACTGTCTCAAATGATATTTCCTTGTGAACCTGATTCCATCAATAAATTTGTTTTCGAGTAAAAATTAACTACTTTATGATTTTTTTAAAACCGCCCATCCTCTCTGCCGCACCCTGTATAATAGTGAATTGAGGGTCGTGGCTATGATATCTTTCGAAAACTCTAAAACATATTTCTTTAAACTGAGAGCCATTCATTAATTGTAAAAACTTTATTTGAAATATGGTATTACCTCATTTCAATCATCTGTGACTTTGAATCAACGTCATAATTTGAAGAGAATTTGTGCTTTTGAATCAAGGAATCCCTTTTGTGAGTAAGGTTTCCACCACTTCTTCACTAATAACTTAGAAATCTAGTGGACGGAGAACATCGATCTAAAACATTTCATAATATAATATTTGTTTGATTTATCTGTCAGTAACAGGTCATCACAAAACTCGCAGTCTCGCATAGGCAGAAGTTTCTTTTCACATGGAACAATATGTTATTAATTGTCTAATCGCTTACATGTTTAACTTATTTTGGCCATTCAGGTCATTCAATTTAACGTTTTCTTTTTGACTGCGAAATGAAGAAGTCGCAAGGTGGCGACGTCCATATTCGGGCTAGCGCCGCCACTGCACATGGGAGGATCAGTTATTGCAGATCAAGCTAACAAAAAACGGTTTTTCGTCCTTCCTCAATTTATTTACAATGATACTGTCGTTCTTTCACATCGCGTAAGTGCAATAAAAAATACTGTGACAGTTCCATTTTTTATTTCCTCTTTTGGTATAATGCCCTGTATTTCCTCTATTGCTTCTATAAAGAACTGCATATAACAAAAATGTCAAGATATATATTTATAATGGTTTATTAAATATTTTACCGGTTTCTCGTACAAAAGCTCTTAAAAAACGTACAAATATATACTATTTTACAAAATCATAATTTATATACAGTCACATTTAGAAAATTGACATAAATATGTTTGGATACGCATAGAAAGGATTTTGAAGTATTACATTCATCACTAAAACAGCTTTAGGGATCAATTTTATAAAAACTACACTTTTAATATCATTTATACAATTTGTTTATTATAAATACTACATATATAGTTCTACTTAATAATATCATTGAGCATCCTTTAATATACAGAAAACGGCCTAAGCGTTCAAGTAGCAGAAAACTTATTTTGAAAAAGTTTAAATAAAATTCAACTACTACAGTGAAAAATAAATTAGTCCAGTCAATGGCGTCATTTTAGCTTACAAAATATCAGGACAAATCAAGCTAAATGATATACTAAGCAGGTTGAGAATCTTAAACGTAAGAATATTACTGGCTATTGGTTGAACAACTTATGACTTTCCATAAAATGTTGATGAAAGAGGAGTAAATTGTATTGCTATGGCAATTGGTTTTTAAGATTTGAAGATCAAATCAGAAATCTTGTAAAAGGTGTAAAAATCTCAATTTTTTCCCAAATATCGTCAACTGTTCCTGATCTTTTGCAAATTTTATTTTTGTCATTCCCGTTAACTGAACCAGCATATTTTTTCTACTAGTCAAACAACTTAGGCACGTTTGGGATACGCAACACAAATTTTAACACTATAAGTATGAGCCCGCGTATTACATTAAATAGATGCGTATATAAAATGGCTTTTAGAGAAAGAGATACCCCAAAAAAACTCTTATTATAAAATGTGTGAACATTTCGTCAGTCATTTTTTACATAAATAATCACATGTAGTGAAACTCACAGTTTCTTGAGGATGTACTTTATATACTACGAGTATATAATATTCATCGAGTTGTGTTTTTGTTGAATTTGTTTCGAAATATAGGTCGTTATATGCAGAAGTATCAGCCGTATTATCAATCTGCAAAATAAAATAAGTTGTAATATACAAAATACGTTGCCGGTTTGAAACTGTCTAGTAGTCAAAAATCTAATATGAAAAGAAATTCACCCTTAAGACATCAAAAATATATGGGATGATCTATTTCAATGTTGGTTGGTATCTGCATATAATACCATTACTTTCATGTACACAATTACAGAATTTGATGCTTCATAGAAATAGGCAATATAAAAGATATGCTAGAAAACTTTTTCGTGGTTTGGAAATAAGTTAAAGTTAACATGATCCCGTTGCTTCCGAGACAGATATTATAGAGTTACGAATGTAAGTTAGATATTGGTCTATATCACAGAAAACATTTATTAGATATTGGTTTAACAGTTAGATTTTATTATTAAATAAATAATTATGCGTTTTAGTGACAGTGTGCATAATGACGATAATGTAGTAGTATTACTTACTGAATGAGAAGCCCAACAATAATCTAAAATAATATGACTCATATTAGTGCGATGTATTTTGCCTATTTCTGAATCCTGTCATCAAATTATGACTAGTTTGTGCACGTTATTTGTACTGACCTTGTAAGCATTATACAAAGAATTGATTTTCTGGAAAGGCATAAAGGTAAATTCCTGATTGGGTGCAAAACTATAGGTAATTTACCTATGTATGGTATTGTTGGATATATATTTGCTTCGTATTTTCTACAATACAGTATGATGCCTCAGATTATAGTAAAATTCGCGATCTTTAATAATTTACACTTGTCCTAACGATGACATCCACCTTATGGCCAAAAGTTGGCGACACTTTGTATAATTCGAAACAATTTCACCATAATACCTGTATTGGTAAAGCCGATTCCACTGTGTGATGTATGTATATATTTTTACGGTTTACGACGTATCTGTAGCGTGGAATCTGCGGCAACTACATACAAGCATTTATGAACGTATTCTACCTGAAAACAGCCAACCTAATGCTATATTCCCGCGTTCAAAACATCATCCGAAATAAAATGTGATACCGTAGCGTCATCTATGAGAATTTGTCACGGTTGCTTCTCTGTTTACTGTATATACTTTCAAAAGGTTAGTGTCTCATAGATAGTGTTGTAGCCTTTTCAAAGTATAAATACTAAATAGAGAAACAGCACAGCTATGACAGATTTTTATAGATGACGTTACGGTATCTCCTATCTCGGATAATTTTTCGGACGTGGGAATATAGTATTTGGGTAATCGCTATCTTCTAGTAGAATACGTTAATTAATGATACAAGATAACATTACAGTGTTGGAAAATGGTATCTAGAGACAACGGCTAAACATCTGAAGCTTGGTGCTTGGTTGCATCAGTCTTTTCAGTATGTCAGTTAGCTCTAGTAACTTGCATGTCATCAGAATCTTATGCTCTCGAACCACTTTCTGACGCTGTAGAGCTATAGCGGGTTATAACCCTGCCATAATTTATATTTTAGCTAAAAACCCTGTGATCTATATTTTGAAATAATATATCTTTAATACTGTTAAATTGTAAAATTGGTCAATAAAACCGTTATTATCTGATGTATATTTATTAAGTAAGCAATTATTTATTTTAATCCTAAATCACGTACTAGGTTGCATGGTTCTTCATGTTTCAGTAACTACTTGAAATGTTCATTTAAAATTTTTCTAAATTACTTCAATAAACAGAAAATTGTGTGACCTATCTCACTGTATGACACGGTACTTCAATAAGCTTTTACAGGAATATACATTATGGCAAGGTAATCTAATATCTCAGGTATTCTTTGGGATTTAGTAGATGATAGGAAATATTTTCATTTTAATGTTTGTTCTCATGTTTCGTTTGCCTGCAGTCAAAATGTTCTTTTGCCATACATCGTAGATGATTTGCACGATCATATCTTGTGACACTCGAGACTTTTCGAAAAAAATGTCGTCATTAGTGTCATGAAAAATTGATTTCGAAGATTGTTGAGGATTCGATCAAGCAATTTATTAGATGTTCTCCATGTATTTTCCTTTCTCACTATAACAGGTCTTGAGTGAGTCCAGATTGTTACGAACTTGCGACTTATCTAACTCTTCAAAACTGTACTCATATATTCCGCCTCCATCCTAAAAGTACGTGCCCAAGCGTACAGCTTGATCGAGGACCCCCAAATGAAATTTCCCCCGCTCTTCAGTTTTTCCGAACGGCAAAGTACGGCCCCTGATTTCGCTCTGCCCTGGGGCCCCCCTCAGTTTCAGGCCTCGAACAGGTATCTGCCCAGGGGCACCTCTACATGGCTGAAGATACCCGTGACACTGATCAG
Source organism: Acanthoscelides obtectus (assembly GCA_963669975.1). Lineage (NCBI taxonomy): Eukaryota > Metazoa > Arthropoda > Insecta > Coleoptera > Chrysomelidae > Acanthoscelides > Acanthoscelides obtectus. Next base: position 27,109,524 of record CAVLJG010000005.1, read on the forward strand.
TTAATTTCAGAAAGGCCCCCTCCCCACTAATTTCTTGAACTCTTGAAGTTAACAGGCTGAAATTCAGGAGGATGAAATTGATACATTTTAATTGGAAAATAACAGTTGAACATTTCAAGATTGCTGCAGGGCGTCATCCTGTAACATTTTCTTGGATGTAATGTATTCATAAAGAGCTTCAAAATAAGGTATTACTCAATCCCCCATTCAATTTAAATAATCTACCAAAATGGCGCCTAGCCGCCATCTTGAAATTTTCAACTTAACGCTAAAATATACTATTCAAGTATAAATTTCATTGTCCCCAATTTTAGCTTTCTGACCTGTCCCGTTCCAACAATAAGTTTAGGGGTGGAACCTGTTTGAGTTCCCTGTATATTACGTCTGACAACTAGTTACATAACAACCTTGTTAAATTTCAGTATTCATAGTGTACATTTCATCGCCTACAACCCAAAGTAGAACTGAGATCTTTTCCTCCTTTTAGTAGCTTGTAAGAGCAATGTTCCCGTATCATTTCTATTCCGTCGGCATAGCACACGCGTCACAAGGCACACTACCTATTTACGTTCGTTATTTTGGCACCCGAGAACGCTCCTCGCTGTCCTTCAATCCCCTGATGTCCCTATTTGGGCCCCATCAGGACCCTCTTATGGGCATCAGTGACATGAGAGCAGCGAATGCGCGCAGAGTAACGTGTTTCGTGTATAATTTAATATAAAATCGTCTTTATCACTTGCACAATACTGTTGCATTCACTACGTAGCTAATCTACGGCTCATCTCCTTCTCCTAGATGCCGCAGCTGCTATCATTTGCCTCAGCATTGGCTCTGGACTGCACACTTTTGGATCACATTTCATTTGACCGTCTCCACCGCATCTGGAAACAGAAACATGGATTAGCCTCAAGGATACTGGACTATCCATTTTCGTGAGACGAAATTTTACGGCACAATATTCAGTACAGCCGGGTTTTTTGGGTCGCTGATTTCAAATCCAGGGTTATTTGGTTTTTATAAGGATATCTGAAGGTCACTACAAAGTCTTGTTATAAATAATTTCAAAAGAAGCCGAGCAGTTGAGCCCAAGCGCATGTCTTTGAACGATACTAACGTAAAAAAGTGAAGGTAGAAATATACTAAGTGACATATAAATCCGAACACCCAGTTTAAATGGTTTTATTTTAATAAAATTTTGTATAAGTACTTAATGAAGCATAATGTAAATGATAAAAATTTCAAAATGATTGCACTGCTTTAAAGCCCTTTAACCTTTAATAATGTGTGGATGCACCCTGATGTGCTACGCATTCTCCAACGCGCCTAGGCATGCTTCTGATCAGGTGGTCAATGTCCTCCTGTGGTATCTCATTCCAGGCAACCACCAACTCCTCTCGAAGTGCTTCTAGAGTCTGAGGAGGACGTTGCAAATTGAGCAATCTCCTACGCATCATATCTCACACATGCTCAATTGGGGATAAGTCGGAAGATCTTGGTGGCCATGGTAACAATGTGACATCATTATGTTGAAAGAAGTCTATTGTGACTCTTGCAACATGTGGTCGGGCATTATCTTGTTGGAAAGTTGGATCTGCCAGGGTGTCAAGACAGGGTAAAAGATGGGGTTCTAGAATAATACTGTTCCATTCCTGATCCCAGAGTGACCGTTGTCTGCACCACTCAAGGCGATTACGTCGGTGTTCTCGAGTTAAAGGGAGGACCCAGTGTGGCCGGTATGAAAACAAGCCAAAACTTCTCATTCGTCGGTAAACACTTCGCATGCCAATAGGTCTTCCGTGTTCTGCAAACCATTCATTTGCAATGGACCTGGTAGTGGAGAAACGGTCCCTTAAGGCCAATAATCTTAGGCGGCGATCTTCACGGTCTGTTGTTCTACGGCGGCGTCCAGTGCCCCTTGCTCTTTGCGTACGGCCTTCTCGAAGCCATGCCTGACAACACCTAACCACAGTGTCTACACTTCTTTGCACTCTAACTGCAATTGCCCGAAAAGAAAGTCCAGCTTCCCGAAGTCCTACTATACGGCTCCTAAGTTGACGAAATCGTACAGGTCTCCGTATTCTAGGCATCGTAACCGATCGTAAAGGATGTCAAGAACCAAAATCCGCCAACGTTGATTCTTTACTGCGGCTGAAATATTCATTTTTAAAGCGTTGGTGAATTAAAAAAAAGCAGTGTAAAAACCGGAATGTCCAACTGATAAGGCTGAAAATTTTTTCACTTGTTATTTACAGTAAGATAAGAGGCATGTTTTTAAAGTAAGTACCGTTTTGACCTAAAAAACAACAAGTAAATTTTGTCCAAAAATGATTTATTCACTTGAAAGGCCATACTTTCCTCTACTTTTCTACGTTATTCCCATTACGATTGAGGCATTTATCGTATCTTGGGACCAGCTTTTGTATGCCATCGTCAAAGAAACTTGCCGCCTGAGTAAACAACCACTGCTTTACATTTTTGGCACTCAGCGTGAACACAATTTCCGATAATTTAAACGTTCGGACACAATTCGTAAAGAACGCTTCTTGAGACAGCAGGAAACTGTTCAGCTAAGGACGAAATCGTGAATCGTCTGTTCTCTCTCACTTTACAGTCCACTTTTTGAATCAGGTCATCGGTAATGACTGAAGGTCTTCCTCATCTTTAAAGGCCCTAACCCATTTCCGCACCATTCCATCACTCATAATGTTTTCACCATACACTTCACTGACGTGGTGACGGATTTCAACTGATTTGAAGCTTTGTGCACAGGGAAACCGTATTACAGCACGCACTTCGCAGGCGGCGGGATTCTCAATCGGTGGAGGCATTTTAAAATCACGCAAACAGATGTAGACTCGATCGGATGGTTCCGTAACGGCGTCTGACGCTACCCAACAGATGTAGCTACACGACGCGCGTGCGCTAAACGGCGACCGCAGCGCTGCGGCGGCGTAATTTAAAAACGGTACTTACTTTAAAAACACGCCTCGTACATTCACCAACTTTTATTAAAATAAAACCATTTAAACTGGGTGTTCGGATTTATATGTCACTTAGTATAGCAATCCGTTCAACCGACGGCATGCATGAAAAAATATTAATGGCAGATTTCTTTACATCAAATAAGAGTTCGGACTATTTTTATTATATCTATATTCACATGTTCCAATTCTTCAAGATACAACACAAGAGATGATAGAGAACCTTTCGAATTTTTTCGTAAAAGAGTAGGGTCGAATGACAAGCCATGAACTTTTAAGTGTGCCAATGTAAGGTCAATGTCACACGATCAGTGCCTACTGTCTTGTGTATTTACCATGGAGTGTGGTGTGTGTTGTAGTGTTCAGTAGTATTTTGTTCACCGTGTAGCCATATTGTCAGTTATTATTGATGTTTATGGTTATTTAATCCACTGACCCTAACGGAATTATTAGAAAATACTGGTACGGTCAGCAGTAAATACTGATCGTGTGACATTAAGATAGCACCAGCAAAGTTCTGTTCAGTAACCATTTAAGGCAATCATGCTTTGTTTTTTGAATCTTTCCAAAATTGTCATTCCTACAACAATTTTGCCATCCTTACTTTTTGACGGTTTACAGGTTTTAGATCCTGATAATATTATGTACCTATGTACTCTAATGATATGTTGCTAAGTGGTTTAATGGTCAGGCGGTAGTGTTCTTTAACGACGGGATCCAAAAGCTGATGCCACGGATTGACAAATGTTTGAATGTGTATGGTGACTTTGTTGAAAACTGAAAAAATGTTCATATTTTAGTTTGTGATACAGTTCACGTGCATAAATAAAGTTTTTCTGACTACATTACAAAATGGTTCTTACATAAAAAATTGCCCTAATAACTTTATCACTAGCCATTCAAGACTATACTTCATACTAAAGTAGTGCGAAACTTTATTTTGAGTGGAAAAAATATCGTTTTGGTCCCTTCCATCAATCTTACTGATTCGTGACTTACGGATCCGATTTACCCAAGTAACGAACTTCCACCTAAACAGTAGATTGACCAGATGTTTGCTTTCAAAACACAAAGATGCTGGAACCACTTCAAATAGTCATTAAGAACTTACGTGCAGTGCAGACAAGGTCCCGAAGCAGACTTGATCACTTCGCCAATCTTGTAGGCCTTGCCTTGGATTTGACAGCCAGTCTTGGTAGCACGCCCCTTGTAGGCGTGTGCCAAGAAATGGGGCGGTAACGTCGTGGTCGTCGTTGTCGTCGACGTTGTCAGATTCAGCGCCGTTGCCATTCCGACGGGGCACTCGTACCTCGGACAGCAGAAGCCGCGGATGGGCTCCTCGTGACATCTGCAAAATGAACGGTTCTGAGTGAAAGAAGAACTTGATGCAGATATGTGAATTTGTATATGACCAGAACGGAACCGTTTACCTTTTTTACTTTCCAGTTAAATTGGCGAGGAAGTATTGTATTCGGAAAACTTTTCGAAAGTAGCATGTCACGTTGTTGGATGTTACTTGACATACCTATACATGATGAATAGCTATTTCACCTGTTTCCGTCTGTTTGTTGGAATATGTCGGTCTGTCCGCTAATCATTGGCCCCGCTATAACTTGGAAAGTACCGGTCAAACCTCGTTTTTTGACGTTTCAAAGGCTATAGATCATTTTCAGAAACATTTTTATAGGGGTTGAAAATTGGAAGTTTGGTGTTTTCGGGGGGTAGAGGGTTGTAAATATTTGGTATCAGTGAAAGACGTTCTAATATTGAGAAGTTCCTGAACTTGGTAATACCTATCAGACAACTTGAAACGCTCCACCACCTGAAGATACTAATAAATTGACTAGCCTTGACGCAAAGATTCAGGCAGGCCATAGCCGTGCGCTGTATATTTTACCATAGGTTGGCCGAAATTTCAATAGCGGCTCTAAATACTTGACACATTGGTTTTGCTTTTTTGTATCACAATAAATTTAGCTTAGCAGTCAAATGGTTTGGTCGACTTCTTTTGAGCATGGCGGCAGACCTGGAAATAAACCGAACGACGGCAGCAAAATTGGACATAGCTGCCATTGCGGCCAACTTTCGGGGATTTGGTTATCCAAAATATATTCCATAGGAAGTATTTCAAAACTAGTACAAACCTTGGTATTGGAGGTGGACAACTTTGCTGCAAACAAATAATGTCACTCCTAAAGCAGAAGCAGAAATCACATGGATCATCTCGGGGAATCTGTTGTGCGGACACGTAGACCTTGCCTCCATATCGGCAGGTTCCAGGTCCAAGGGGTCCTTGATCTTCGTCTTCGTAATCTTCAGGTTGCGAGTAGTCAGGCAGCTCAGGGACTTGCTCACTGTGGATGTCATGCGGTGGCTTCGTTTGCACAGGAGTCGTCTGTTGAGGTTGAACCTGGTCAATGGAGATTCAGAGGTGAGGTTTTTCAAAATACTTGACCAAAATAACTGTAGCAATTAAGTTTCAGGAAGTTCATTGGTAACTCGCATATAGTTTCTTACCTGAGTAGTGGTAAAGATTGGAGTCGATGTTGACGGTTCTCCTTCACCAGGTCGCCTAGATAATGGTTCCTCTGGAGTTGATGTGACTGGTTCTGTCTCATTTCGAGTACTTGGTGTAGTTATATATGCTTGGGTTCCAGGTTGAATTGTTTCGGCCTTAGTTACATGTTCTGGCACAGCTGTAGCTGAAGCTTCCAACTCAGGTTTCGTCCTTTCTGTCTCTTCTTCAGGTTGAGGTTTCTCTGATTCAGCTTCTGGTTGTATTTTTTCTGTTTGAGCTTTGGTAACGTGTTCAGGTTCAACAGTTGGAGTTTCAGACTCAATCTCGATCTTTTCAGTTTCTCCTTCTGTAGTTTCTACGTCCGGTTTCTCACTTTCTGCCTCAGGTTTCTTAATTTCAGCTTCTGGCAGAACGGCTCCCTTGGTCACATGTTCAGGCTCTAAAGTCGTTGGAGCCTTAGTTCCTTCTGGTTGGCCCATCTCAGTTACCTCTTGCGTCACATGTTCTGGGCCCGCAGTTTCGGGGCTTGCTTTTTCAGTTTCTGATTCTGGACTCTCCTCGGTTTCACCCTCCGTTACATGTATTGGTTCCTCTGTAGATGGAGCTTCTGTCAAAGGTTTCATCCTCTCAGTTTCAGCCTCAGGTTGAGCCTCTTCTGTTTCAGCTTCATGAGTGTTAGGTGTAGTAACAGTTTCAGCTCTTTCTGTTTCAGCTTCGTGTTTCGGTTTCTCGGTTTCACTTACTGCATGCGATGTCGTAGCCTCTATGTTCACAACTGGTTCGGTTGATTTTTCAAGAGTTGCTGTTGTTAGTTCAGGTTTCTCTACCTTCTCTTTACTTGGAGCAGATATTTCACCAATTGGTGCTTCAGTTGCGTTTGGCACCTCTGCCGATTTAGGTGTTGTTTCTACTGTAGGCTGTGGCGTTTCTTCTTCTGGCTTGGTCGCTGGAACTGTTGTGGCCTCCTTTGATTTCTCACTAGTTACATGTTCTGCAGACTCGATCGGTTTCGTGGTGGCGGTTTGTTCTTTCTCTGTGACGACTATCGCTTCTGTAGTAATTTCTTCAACCGTTTCTGTGCTTGGTCGTTTTGATTCTTCATGTTTTACTGTGGTAAGCTCTGGCTGTGCTTCTTCAGGTTTACGTTTCTCATCTTCTACCTTTTCTGTAACTGGAGATGTTGTTGTTTGTTCTCCTTCTACTGGAGCAGATGTAGTTTCATTGGATATCTTGTTAATAAGATCAGTCACAGATTCTGGTAAAAGAGTTTGCCCAGTTGCAGGTTCCTCTATCTCTGGAATAGCTGCCATTTCTTCAGGAGACTTGCTAACTGCAGCTTCTGGACTTGTGGCTTCTTCAACTGCTGGAGCACCAGTTGTGATTGGTTGCTCTTCAGCTGCTTTAGTCGGCGCTTCTTCACCTCTCAGTGTGGTAGCTTCAGGTAAGGCCTTTTCCGTTCCTACTGTTGGCAGACCTGGCTCAGTAGGTTGTTGCTCAGACGGTTCCGTTTGTCCTTCACATCCTTCCTTGGAATCACACGGTACAGGTACTTTAGGTGCTGATGGACATTCTTTGTCGCCACAATCTGGTTGAGGTGCCACAGGAACACATCCTTGCTCTCCACATTCTTGAGGTTTAACTGGTACCTCAGCACATCCTCCTTCTCCACAATCCAGTGATGGTTGTACTGGTACTGGCAGAGCACAACCTTGTTCTCCACATTCTTGAGGCACCACTGGTACTTCAGCACATCCCTGTTCCTCACATTCCTTCGGCTGTTCCGTAACTGCTCCAGGACATCCTCCTTCACCACAATCTTGCGATGGCTGTACTGGTATTGGTATAGCACATCCCTGTTCTCCACATTCTTGAGGCACAACTGGTACTTCAGCACATCCTTGTTCTCCGCATTCTTTAGGTTGTTCCGTGACTGTTTCAGAACATCCCCCTTCTCCGCAATCCAGTGATGGTTGTACTGGTACTGGCAGAGCACATCCTTGTTCTCCACATTCTTGAGGCACTACTGGTACTTCAACACATCCATGTTCCCCACATTCCTTCGGCTGTTCCGTAACTGCACCAGCACATCCTTCTTCTCCACAATCCAGTGATGGTTGTACCGGTACTGGAATTGCGCAACCTTGCTCCCCACACTCTTGCGGAACAACTGGTACTTCAGCGCATCCCTTTTCTCCACATTCTGCTGGAGCAGTGACAACTGGCACCTGAATGCAGCCTTGTTCTCCGCACTCTTCTGATTTGACTGGTGGTGGCGTAGCACAACCCTCTTTTCCACAGTCAGGTTCTGGCTGGACAGGAATACATCCATCTGGTCCACAGTACTCAGGCAGTTCGTTTTCAGATTCGTCACGGTGAGGGGTAACATGTTCCGCTTCGGTAACGGCTTCCTCTGGTTTTTCAGTCTGAGCCTTTTCTGCTGGTATCTTCTCTGGTTGTGTAGTTAGAGATGGAACCGTTTCAGTATGATCCTCTTCCGATGGTTTCTCGGTTTCTAGTACCTCCTCTGTTCCTTCTTCAGGTTTCTCGGTTTTATGAGCCTCCTCCGGTTGTTTCTCTGGACCTTCTTCTTGCGGTCTAACAGTTGTACCCTCAAATGCTGGAGTTTTCTCAATAGGCTGTTCTGTTTCTCCTTCCGCAGGCATATGTTCAGTTGTGCTTTCAGGCGTAGCCTTTTCTGTTTCGGTGTCTTGAGCCTGCTTCTCTGGGGTCTCTGGGTATTTGGAGGTTCCAACCTCTGCTGGCTGTCTTTCAGTTTCTTTTTCAACTAGTGATTCGGTTACCTCAGCTTCTGGTTTCTCAGTGCCTTGTTCCGTATGTTGCTTCTTAGTTTCATTTTCTGGCTTTCTTTCAGTTGTTACCTCACTTGGTTTTTCCGTTTCAGCTTCAGCAGGTTGTCGTTCGGTGGTTTCTGGTGGCCCAGTACTTGGTTGCCTTTCCGTTTCTTGTTCAGGTAGATGTTCAGTTGTCTTTCCTTCCTCAGGTTGTTTCTCAGTTACTGTGGGTATTTCAGAACCAGCTGGTTTTTCAGTTGATTCACTTCCTGTAGAAGGTTGCTCCGTTTCTTTCTTGGGTTGTTCCGTTTCAGAAACTGTGGATTCAGTTGGTAATTGTTCGCTTGGCCGACTAGTTTCTACTTCCGCGCTTGGCACAGCTGTGGTTTGTTCGCTCCTCTGTAATGGTGTTGTTGTTTCCATGACATGGCTATCCGACTCCATACTGGTAGCTTCTGGTTCAGCTGTAGAAAAAGGATGAACTAGCATTAATTAAATTGAATACAGGGTTTTGTAGTTCTTAAACATTCAGCTCGAGAATGCGATATGCTTCCTTACAAAATTATCAGCATACTTACAGTATGACTCAATACTAATTTTAGACTGTAACGTTGAGGGTTTTGTATACTTACAGCAACTATATGTAGGGCAGCAACTATCTACTGAAGGAGGAACTTGTACACAGTCTTGTAAGTTGCTAGGTGGTGGACTACATTCAACAGGTTTGCATTGCAAAATGGAGCTGACACATTTGCAACCGACTTGGCATTTGTTACGAGGTGGGACTTTCGAATTATTCTTGTAGGTCCGTCCTTCCACCAAACAGCTTCCCTCTCCTGGTATTCCATGTTCTTCCTCTTCCTCCTCCGGAGCCTGAGTTTCTTCTGATACCTGTAAAACCAACAAACTACTAATCTCTTTTTAAAGATAGGCGTTAAGCATGTTGGTGCAAACTCTTGGGAACGCAGGAAGAGGTGGGTGGCTGAATCTCGGAATTGGCTTCGTGAAGTGATAAATACATACCGTTAATGTTGTCTGAGCTGGAATTTCTGTGGAAACCACTGGCGTTTCTTTCTTCTCTTCGCCTGGAATAGTAGCGTGAGAGATTTCTTCAGGAGCCACGGTGGTTCTAGCAGGTACTTCAGTAGATCGTTCAGTAACCTCTGGCTGTTCGGTTTTCTTTTCTTCACTAGGAGCAACCGTTACCTCAGCCTTTTCTTCTTCTTTGGGAGCCTCAGTAAATCCTTCCTTCTCAGGTGAAGGAGTTCCTTCTTCTGCAGCAGGAGCTTCACTTGAGGGAGCCTTGGCTTCTTCTACTGGTGATGGTGCTTCAGTTGGTCCAGTAACTGGTTCTGTGACAGGCTCCTTCTCTGCAAGTTCAGTACCATGTTCCTCTTCGACCGACTCAGTAACATGTTTCTCTGCTTCTTTTTCAGCAGGTTCAGTAATATGTTCTTCATGCTCTTCTTCAGTAGGTTCGGTAACATGTTCCTCAGGTTCTCTCTCTGCGGGTTCAGTTTGCTCTTCCGGTTCAGTTACATGTTCTTCATGCTCATCTGGTTCTGTTTCACTTTCTGGGATCTCGGTTTCATGTTCCTCCTCAGGAGCAACCTCGTTTTCTGATTCGTCATGTTCTGGATGCTCCTCTTCTTCAGCAGCTTCGGTTTGTCCTTCCTTTGAAGGTGTGCTGACGGTTGGTACTTCTTCTGCAACCCTTGGAGCTGTGGTAACGTCCTCTGGAAGTCTGGAAGTAGTTACTTCAGATTCCTTCGTAGGTTCTGTTGCAGTTGCTTCCGTAACAGGTTTACTGGGTTGTTCTGAAAAACATATATTTTGTTTTAAACTAGGTCATAAATTAGGTTCAGAGAATTCAAAGCTGAATTCAGAGGAAACTACGAAAGTTTACATTTTTTTTTTTTCAAAAAATAGTACCTGTTGGGTGTTCTTCTTCATGCGCTAGTGTTGTCACCTCTTGTCCCGATCCCTCTTCATGTTCTTCAGGCTGTTGTCCTGACCCTTCTTCAGGTTGTGCCCTCTCCGATGTTTCTTCAGCAGGGGCTTCAGGAGCAGCAGTGCAGCCAGTGGCACTGTCACATGGAGGCTCTTCTGGGATTCTGTTAGCTTCTTCTCCTTCAGGTACTGATTTCTCTGTGCTGGGCTCAATCTTGGGCAGTTGTCCTTGTAGCGTACATCCTTCTTTGGTGCATTGCTCTTCAATTGGTGGTATTTCGTTACTTTCTTCGCCTTCCTTGCTTGGTGAGCAACCCTCCAGTTCGTTGCAAGGTTCTTCAGTAGAAGCAGGTACTGCCGCAGTGGAAGATCGTACTGGTACTGTTTCTCCTTCAGAGACGTGATCCATGGACTGCGGCTTTTCGGTTTCCTTAGAAGGTGCGCTAGTAACGATTTCCATTTCTTCTTGAGGTTCGGTTGTAGGTGTTGGTGCTGGTTCCGTGCCCTTAGGCTGTTCTGGGGCTCCAGTCGGCACTTTCGGAATTTCAGTTTCTTTTTCAAATGGTACTTGCGTAGCTTCAGTAGCTTTTTCTTCAGGTGCTGCTTCCTTCGGGGCTTCCGTTTCCTTCTCAGCAAGTACTTCAGGAATTTCTGTTGCCTTTTCTTTCGTTACTTCTGGAGATTTAGTTTCTTTCTCAACCGGTACTGGAGCAGCTTCAGTTGCCTTTTCTTCAGGTTGTTCTTTTTCAGGTACTGGAGCTTCAGTAATTCGTGGAGCTTCAGGCGTTTCCTGGGGCAGTTCTGGTATAGCTGGAGTCGTCTCAGGTTGAGCAGCCTGTTCTGTTTGAGGTTCAGTTGGCTTAGCTGCTTCAGTAACTGAAGCCTCTGGCTCAGCCTTCTCTGCTTCTTCTGGTTTCTTTGGAGTTGTGGCTTCAGCTTCTTCTTCTTCACCTAGTGGAAAATTAATTGTCATTCGAAAATGTACCGTTGTATTGTAGAAAGCTTACAAAGGAGTTGATTATATTAGACCTTGCTAGAATGTGTGTATTACCCAGAATGTTTACCAATGATAACTTTAAAACTTTGAAGTGTGAACGACATTCGGTAAGTGGCTTTGAGTCACATAATGGGGCAATTGATACTACAATACAATGATTGAGGACTTACCTTCTTCATGTTGGTCATGCACCACGTGTTCTTCCTCCTCCTCAGGCTCCGTAGCAGTAGGTTGTTCAGTTGCTTGAGGCTGTTCCTTTTCAGTAATTGGTTCTTCTTTTTCTGTAGCAGGTAGTTGTTCCGTTACTGGTTGTGCTTCTGTAACAGGCATTTTCTTCTCAATTGCTTCTTCTGTCGGCTGTTCTGTTACAGGCTGTTTTGTTTCTGTTACAGGTTGTTCTTCCTCTGGTCTTGTCACAGCCTCTTCGGTAACTGGCGCCTTCTCTTCAGCCTGTTCTGTCGTTGGTTGAGCAGGCTCAGAGACTGGTTGTTTCCTCTCTTCCTCAGTAGCTGGCTCTGTTACAGCCTCTTTCACAGGTTGGAGAGTGGTAGCTTGCTCTTCCGCGCGACCTGCGACGGTGGTTGGCTCGATACCAGGTCTTCCAGTTACACTAGGTTCAGTAATAGGTTGCTCTGCTTCCTTGGTAACATGATCCTCAGTAGGTGCAAGTTCTGGGTGTGTGGGCTCAGTTGTACGCTCTGGTTGTTCTGTGACCGATTTCAATGTAGATGTAAGCGCTTCGAAGATCTCGGTTACCTATAAACACATTAGAATCTTAGAAAGATCAAAAACACAACAGTGATTCAACGTATTATTTAACTCTGAGCTAATCACACTATTTTTCAACTTAGCAACATAGACGTGTTGTCATTAAGAACTAGTGGTGTTACAGTCATTTCTCAGGTTAGTATAGGTTGCCAATAAACAAAACGATACGTTTCTTAACTAATTAATCACATGAAATGCAAAATAATAAGTCTATACCTTGGCAGTGACAGCTTCTGTTATCCTAGCAGTGAATGATTCTGTAACTGGTTGTGTCACTTCTTCTTCAGGCTTTGTAACTTCTTCCTCGGCAGCTTTAGTTACAGTTTCTTCTGGTGAGGTTGCTTGTTTCGAAGCTTCCTCTTCTTCAGCTTTGGTTACTGTTTCTTCTTCAGGCTCTGTCGTCCTTTCTTGTTCTTCAGGCTCTGTCGCCTTTTCTTCTTCTTGAGGTTCTGTCACCTTTTCTTCTTCAGGCTCTGTCACCTTTTCTTCTTCTTCAGGCTCTGTCACCTTTTCTTCTTCTGGCTTGGCAGCAGTTTCTTCGGGAATCTTCACTCTATCTGCGATACTGACTTCTGGCGTCGTAGGTACTTCCTCTTCTGATTTGAACGTCGTAACTTCATGACGTACTACAGTGGGTTGTGTAGTGGGAGTTTCGTAGTATGTGAGAGTTGTGAGATCTTCATCGCTGACTTTCTCACAGTCGTAGGTATCTGGACAACATTGCCCTTCTTTGGTTGGTAGAGCGGTGCAGTTCACTTTGTCCAGTGGTGTAGGTCCACATTCTTGTACCTACGAAAAATGTTGAATTCTTTTAAAGATAGTATCTTGTTGGTTTGATAAGGTTAATTAATGTTTTAGACCAACATTTGTGTTGAAGACATGGAGGCAAACTCTAGCTTCTTGTCGTTGTACTTCAAGCATTAAGAGCTAGTTAGAAAATGACAATACACACAAAAGAGCCTCGATCGTGCCTTAGAACTGACATTCTGCTAGTCAACAGCCAAGGTCCTGCGGACCGCTTAAATGACAAACGACAAGACGAGACGAGATCGTAGAACTGATAAAAGAGGTCACACCATCAGCATCGCCGTGAGTAATGCTTCTGGCTGGACCATAAAGTAAATATAGCTTTTGGAAATAAACAGTGTTACACCATCCTAAAATTGCATGAATAAAAAAGCTATTCATTTCATGTTACTGTTGGTCAAACGTCTCACATTTGGTACTTACCGCGCATACGATGTCTCCCTTAACGCAGTAACACTGTTCACACGGTACGTCCTTTTTGACTAGAGCTCCATCACCGTATACCTCGTTTCTGAAGATACAGTCCGTAGGTGCCAGTGTGGTGGTTGGTGCCAATGTGGTGGTTGTGGTGGTGGTAAGCAATGGTCGATATGTAGTTTCGATTTGCGGGTGATCTAAGCAATGAAGAAATTATTGATAAACAAACAATGAACAAATAATGAAAATTACTAGAAAGCTGGAAAAGCTTGACGCAAGTGGCCTTAGCGCAAAAGAAAGTTTTGCCGTTACAAACTTGAGGTCATAGTTTTACCATTGAAAATAGAATATCAGTATTTCTGTCGTTTGGAAAAAATTATCCCCTATTTAGATTTTTTGTTTATGTTGGCTACTTACCACAGTCGTATCGCAACGGGCAACACACTCCTTCAATATAAACCGGTCTGCATCCTTCCACAACCTTTCCGGTAAGCGTACACTCCTGGATGATGCAAGCTGTCTTGTTCCTAATGCAGTAACAAACTTCGCATGGATTGTTGGGGTTGGAGGGAACTTTAGCACCATCTGTGTAGAAAAGTCCATCGATGGAACATCCATATTCGCTGGGGTGACCCACTGCTGTTGCTGGCGTCGATGCTGCCGGAAGTATTGGAACAGGAACTAAATATTGGGAACAAATAGAAATTAGCCAGACAATACTCAGATATTTAAAGGCCAGGTTTCGAATCCTGGGTCAACTTTCAATTTGACACAGTCTAATCTGGGAGTTAATTGAGAGTTGCCGTGGTTTTTCAAGTTCCAGCTTAACTAACCCATAGTTATTACTAAGAAAATGCTGCCTCTAAGTACTGAAGTGTCGTGGTTTGTGCATATTGTGACGCTCGTTGTTTGTTATTCGTGACAAGTAGGTAGGTAGGTGATTTTCTGGCGAAAGTTAACTACAGGTTAAGGAAAATCCTGATATTGAAAAATGCTTTTTGAGAATTAACTTCCAGTTAACAGCAAAGTCATAGTTAATCTACGACATGTCATAATAAGCTTCAAATTATCGCACTTTCGTTGTTGCGTATAAAATACATGTAGCAACAGCGACATGTGGAAAAAAGCGGCGATTGACCGTTGGTGTTTGAATAGGGTTTAGTCTAGAAATTATCCATTACATAACTGATAGTCAAGCATGTCAGTTTTAGGCCCGGTTTTTCAATCGCAAGTTAACTGCAACTTCACTGCTAACAAGAAGTTAACTCTCAAAAAGCGCTTGTCAATGTCAAGCTTGTCCTGAAGCGGTAGTTAACTTCAATCAGAGGACGATGAATGGGATAACTATAAAGATGTCAAAGCGGAATGTCTAACCTCATGTGCTTGACAGTGACACGAGAGACAAATAATAAACATCACAGTCACAAAAGCAGAGTTATCGCATAACGGTTAACCTAACTTGAAAGTTAATCCGCGATTGAAAATGCTCACATATAGCCTTTAAAACCTCTAGAATTTCTTACCTTCGGGACAGATGATGACCGGACAACATTGGTCAGGCCTCTTCTCCACCTTGCAGTCTTGTCCAATGGCTTTGGTGAAGGGACAGACCCTTAGATAGCACATCAGCATCCTGTTGTGACACGTGCAGTTCAGGCATGGCTCGTTCGTGATTATTCGGTCGCCTTCGTCATAGTGCTCGAAGTTGTAGTAGCACCCGGTCGCGTCCGCGACTGTGAAAAAATTAGAATTCAGCAGAGAGATCGATGGGAGGTCCCTGAACGTCATTTTTTTACGAAAAGTGGTTCGCGATAATTTAAGATGGTTTGATGACCATATTCTAAATCAGCGTCCCAAATTAACCGAAACATCTTTTATTCGAGGCGCTTTTAAGCATCGTGTAGAGCAGAGGTTCTCAAACATATTTCGTTGCCATCCGTGCGGCTATAGCCGTTCATGTTTGGCTTTTTCTATCCTGTCTAACAAATTTTTCCGCGTCCGGTACATCCAGCTTTTGGTGAGCTTTTTTACGGCGGTATTCATGTGGGTCACCAGCGCCCACAAGGCGGTGTTGTCGCTCACTTGAAGAAACGCTGGTATAGTGGGAGGTTGAAACTGCACTTTCCTCGAAATCATAAAGGAATCATACAAGTGGAATTGCTCAAACAAGTGATTATAGATAGTGACCCGCTAACTAAATTGAGCAGCTTAGTGATGGACGATCTCAGAAACAAAGCTTTTAGAGAGTGTAGAAATCAAGACATGTATAAAGAGCAAAATCAATGCCTAATTTATGGCTTCCGTGTGTACATCATTGTTAGAAAATTGAATAATAACCTCAATACATTGTGGATACTGTAAAATTTCCTCTAGCCATTCATCATCCAAACATAGCAAAGCTGTGTGGGCAACAAGAGACTTGTTTGGATACACCTACGTGTTGTGTGTACTATGTTGTCTAGGGTCTTTATTATAACTTCAATAGCATGGTTTTATTACCGATTAATGGATTGTGTGCCAGATACTAAACGTATCTAATAGGTGAGCAATGGACGTTAGACCTCCGTGAATGCTGCAGCGCTTAAAGACGGTGGCCATTATTGGAGATATTAAGTACGTCTTAACGGTAGTTGCCTGTCTTTGTATACGCTTACTGCCGGTATACAAGGGCGTAAAATTGTCGCGCTACAAAAAATCGCTTGTTGAAACGCGCGTCTACTCGCTTACACACGTTCCGAGCGCGTCGACAAGTCCCCACGAGCATTTTGCGAAGGCATAAGCCTAAATACCGGCTTCAATGAGGAGCTTGAAGACTTTGTTCTTTTAACTACCTAAGGATCGTAGAGCTTGAAAAAGCTTCCTCAGGCAGATTGTTACACAATCTTGACATCCTAGGGACAAAGGAGAGGTCGTTTCCGGCTAGTTCTGGATGTAAGAGGTGCGACACTGTTATAATGGGAAGCCGAAGTCAGATGGGTTTGTCTAGAAAAGCCCGTTGACATAGCGGTAGAAGGGATCCAGATCGCCGACGACCCGTTGGTGCGAAAGGGTCCCAGGACTGTTGACTGTTGACTCTGCTGTCAACGATCAGTCGGACAGCCCTCATTTAAACAGCATCGAGGATGGATAATGCAGTGGGAAGCAGTCGAGGCTAGGTATGATTTGGCCTTTGTACAGAGTGACGATCAATGTAAAGTTAAACGAGCGTTTTTTGCAGCGCGGCAATTTGACGCCCGTGTGCATCGGTAGTTAGTGGGGTATTTCTGAATATACAAGACATACAAAGAATAAGTAGTGCCGTAACAAAATAAAATTAATAAAAAGGTTAAACGAATACCGTAAGAATACACAGGGTATTCCATTAAAATTTATTGAAAAAAAGTACGTGATGCATTTATAAACACCACTATAGTAGATGATTTACAAAATTTCATAGTTTAAGTAACGAGAAAGTATGGGATATGAATCTCATTTTGACGAACGAACAGTTTGCTAGCAAATCCGCAAAAGCGACTAACTGGTCGGAGCTGTTTTCCTTTTCGGATAGAATCAAACTTTTTCGTTTGAAACATCTAGCGTATAGTAAAATATCCAGAGTATTCCATTTAGGAGAAATGTGTGATTGTCTTACTACGTATTCAAGAATCATCCTGTAGAGGGTCGAATATTTTCCGAGCAGGGAGCGTATATTTGCCTACAATTTCTGTAACTAAGTTTTTCAGATATCTTTTGAAATAACGAAGCTATCGATCAATTACACAAAAATAACTCACTGTGCGGCGAGCACCAACAAAGAGAATTCAAAACTTAAGTTAGTATATTGCTGAAAATACCATATGTATAATTGGCGAGATAATATTCTCAATAGTGAGGCTACTCAGCTCTACAACATTCGTATACGAAACCAATCTCACGGAGAATTTAATATTTGCAGCAGCAAACTAACTTAGTTTTGAATCTGCTCGATTGGTGCTTGCCACCCTTAATGCGCGTATCGACATCTACAAGAATTGTTTTTTTATAAACTCAACTATTACCAATTCATGAGCTCATCGTTATCCAACTTTCCTGTACTAACAGGGAAAGAAACGGGGATATAACAAAATTACTAGGTTTACTTACCCGGATAGTATTCAATTTCTGTGCTGTGTTCATCTATTGGTGCTGAAACAAGAAGGGGATGATTAGTATTATTATCCTAACGTCCTATTACTATAAGGTGTAATTTGTCAAGTGAATTTGCTCCATGTTAACTAGCTAATCATGAGAAAGTGACTGGATCTTTCCACCCAAGCAAAGGATGAAGTAATTCTAACTCGCGTTTTTGGTAATTGGTTGGAAAAATTGATACGTTGCCGAGTAACTCAATATGCATGAGAATATCTCGGCGGATCTATGATGGAGGTAGTATTATTCATAGGAAGGATTTTAATATAAAAATAGGTATTATCAAGTAAAAGAGGGATTTCTATACTTTGGAGAAGAGCGAAGAGTTACGAGCCTTCTCTGTGAGCTTTTGCTCAAATCTGTATAGTCATTATCTATGCGAAGAGAAAATCAACGTTGAACAACCATGCTTCTATTTTTTTGTCTAGTCCAAAATTCTGCCGATGACTACATTGGATTTTTCTATATAATCTCAGTTGCTACTATATTGGCTGTCTGAAGTAAGAGATATGATTTAGAATTGTAAAATTCAATGTCAATTTTTCACACATTATTTTGGATTTACAATACGAGAACATTCAGGTGTAATACTGTCAGCTTTTAAATATTACGAGGAATTTAATAAAACTTAATCCTGCAAAGTCAACTACCATATAAATCCAAAGTAAATATCTCTTTTATTCTACTTTAGTCATAAAATTGCTCATACTTTGCTTATAAGTTTCTTAAAATAAAAAACTGTGATCCTGTTAGCCAGCAAATGTCAACCTAAGTTTGCCAAATGATACAGTTTTACATCAATAACATTTTCGAGTCATCGATAAATCGCGTCTGCTTAAATAAACGAACTTTGGGGAAATTACTAGTTTTCCGATTATTGTTTACCATAACTGATACATCACACTAATGTCAAATTATTATGAAGAGTCAAGAGATGACCTCAGTTAGCCGGGAGTGAAGGACATAGTGAGGGCAACTCAACTATTGCTCCACACCAGCAGGGTTATTACGTAAAAGAACTATATAACTTCAAAAAAAAAAAACGATAAAATGTCAACTTGTTGACTAGGTAGGCTAGTGTGCAAATAGTTCATTCCACGCTTGCTACAGGGGAGCATGAAGTTAATGACAGCTAGTTCCAAGTTGACCTCTTGTAGGAAAACCTAAATAATGTCATGAAAACCTACATAATGTCAAAAAAACCGACATAATGTCACTCTTTTCAAGTTACGTAATATCCCTGCCAATGTATAAAAAGGAAAACATTATCGGGCAAACAGTCGAATATAGGCATATCGTGAAATCTGAGTCATGTGAGACCTGAGGAAGCCGCAAATATTTTGCTACCATCATTTGTCAGATCAAGACAGGATTGTCAGATGGAAATTCAATGGGTTCCGAAACTCGACTTGACTAAATGTGTAATTTCCATTGATATCCGTTTGTTTAATATTGCACGTGTCAAGCTCAAATATTTCAGGTCGGCATCCGCTAGGTTATCGCACACCCAGCGAAAGTCGCACTTAATTCTTCTGTCTACTATTGAAACGCTCAAATGAAAAGTGCTTTCACCATAATTCACACCACATTTATAGCAGCATGTCAGTAGTCAGCCTTTATCACTGTTTCATGATATTCTGTTGTACATTTTCAAAGCCTTCATGGGTACATGTCTACATTTTCTTACCATTTCCGAAGAAAATTGGATAGTTACCTTTGGAAATAAATTACGTGGAATTTAAAATTCTGTGGGGTGTGCATCGTCATGGTGTTGGATACATTCACCATTTTTCAAAGTCGTATGACGTACCTACTAAATTTACTGGTCAAAAACGAACAAATCAAGTAATATCTGATTATTATTAATCCAAAATCATTTAAATTAAGATGGTTCCAATAGTTTATCAGTACACCCTGCAGTTTCTTTTTTTTAATCGGGCATCCCTCATTTTCACCCTCTTTTCTATAAGCAATTAAATTAATAAGAAACAAAAACTCCTACACTTTGATCCCTTATAAATTCAACATGTACGGTTACATTGAACACGACTTAGTTTCACGTTACTTTATTCAGTCCTTTTTTGTATTCGAAGAATTTTTTTTAAATTATTTTTTATTTATTTTATTTAGACATATACACATGCTAAATGATAAAAAAGAACATCCAGTAATAATTAGTTTATTACAACATTTTTTTGTATACACGTCTCTTAGGTCTTAGGGTTAGATAAGTAATTGATCAATTTCAGAAAAAACCAGCCTCTTGAAAAAACTGTAAAAAAATCAATAACTTCTTGGGGCTCCACGATGTCTTATGCACTAAGAAACAAATTTGGGCATATTCCTTATCAGATGATCGATTTCCTGATTTAGATAGGCTTAGAATACCTTTAACATCTAACTTCTTGTCCTGTATACGTTTAGAAAAAAATATAAGCATGACCCTTCTGCAACCAATTGCTGAAAACTGTTCAGTTATTAATCACGCCTGTTGCCTACTAATGTCCATTTCCACACCTAATTCCAGAATTTTGAATATAATCTTAAAGCATAAGTTGCACGGAACAATTGAGATCCGTACTTCCTGAACTGAAAAAACTCCCACGCATAGAAAACAAAAGCATCACAGACCTCATGCACGCATAACTCGACTGATTACCGTGTGATAATGACATAGCGCTGTGCGTTTGTTTCATAACAAGCACAGCCTACTCTTCAGCGATCGCGTGTTTGCTTTCGCTGCGACCGGCATCGAAATCCTAGCAATCCGCGCATTTTCCCAAGGCGAAACGACGCACGGTCGCCGTCTCTTCACGGCCATGGCCGTCTCGATCTTGACGACTGCAAGTTCATTACCACTGACACTTCATTACTGGCGGGTACTCATACGTAACGCATAGATGTGCATTTTGTGGAATGAATGTGGTATTGTTTGCTGGTGTAGAAGAATGAGAGGGTTCATCATGAGTTTTGAACCTATGAAAAAACTGTTTATAGTTTTTCAAAATAATTTCCATCATAATGAATGCACTCCATCACATTCAGGAAACAATCATCAAATCAGCGTTTCCATTGCTCCTTCTAAGCATTGTCTTTGGGTGAAAAACTGCGCTCTTTTCACTGTCCTTCACAAACTAAAAAAAAAAAAATCGAATGACGTAGTCAGGCCATAAGGTCTGATCTTCATCTTCAGAAACCTAGACCCTGGTTTGTCCTTTGGTTGGAAGGTCAAAAAATAGTCAACCTCGGACGACTAAATTTACAGTATTACTCTCTTCAGATTCAAATTTTTCCAGCATTTTTATTTTTGCCATGTTCCAAGTGTGGGGTACGCTAACGGGTGCAAAGCTCCCAAGCTCGTTGATGATCATATAAAATTCGCCAATATCTTTATTTTATTATATAATTTTTTTATCTTCAATGTTCTATGCTCTTTCCGGTTACGACTTTGTGTGGCTGGCGTGTATTTGCATCGCCTTCTGAATTGAACAAGCAAGGTTTGAAATTTGTGTTCCACCTTTTGTTGATCATCAACGACGAATTATCCCCACCAGACACAGTTATTTCATCCTCACATGCTTTAGTTGATAGAAAACGAGGCAAATTATGGAAAGTCATGATACGGTAACAGTCAAGAACCACTCCATGGTGACACTTTAAAAAGCTATTTTGATTTTTTTGCATTAACTGCTAAATGTTAATGCTTTGTGTTTGGACACAAGTAATTACTTGTGATAGGACGAAATTCATGCCGTATTATGCGTATTAAAAAAAAAGTTAGCAGCAAAATATGAAATCAAGCAGATCAACTCAGTCAGTGGCAAATTCAAAAATTTTAGCTCTTTAGAGACCCAGGAAAGCATTGGCTCTAATTCAATATTGCTGGCTTTTTGGATCCGGTCTAAGTACAGTTTATAATTATATTTTTGGAAAGCTTAGTCATTCAGCTAAAACACGTTCTTGGCTGATTCCACTGAAATTTTGAGTAAAACATTGTTGTTTGAGTACAGTTTGATCCATATTATTGATTAGTTCCAATGATGGATTCTATACCACTGTCTCCAAAATTTCCAAGATCTGAATTTCTATATCATTCAGTCAAATTTTAGATGTTTGTTTTTGGAGAACGGCAGTGTTATTATGTAAAGTAATCGGTATGATAGCGGTTTTATGGCCATACTTGTCAATTATGTACTAATAGCTAGTCGCTTGCCCACGCCACGTGTTCTTGTTGTGAACGCCACCTATGGAGGAATAGAACAACGATCTATATTATGGAACTTACAGCTTAGGCCATAGAAGCTATGGATGATCTCCGCTAGTGCCATTTCTATAGCAGATCGTACATCACATATGAGCCACAGCACATACCTTAAGTATGTTGACGTTTAGGCAACATACACAGCTATAAAAGTGAACATCAAGTGAAATGTTATCTAGCCTCAAAGTAACAATTGCAGTTTCATAATAAGGGTGAGGCTCAGCGCAAATTTCTGAATCATCATATTTACGAAATGGTGGAAATTGAACCATTGTTGATTGAGTACTAGCATTGTAATTATGATGTTTGTTTAACCTGTAAGGTACCAATATCAAAAGTATGTGCCAAGCGGCGCTGACTATTGAGAATCAGCAATTCCAGTATTATTAAGAACCGTATTATTACATGTTAGTTCCTGCTGTGACCATTTGTCTTACTGCCCAATATCAGTACCATCGTGTGTATCTGTAGTCTTCACAAATACTAAAAAAATTGCGACTGTCCATACGAGGCGTTTAAAGTTGCGCAGATTGATCAAATTGTTTGAATAGATGAATAAATCAAATGAAAATTAGAGGCATTCCGGCACCCAAGAGGATCCAGAACATAGGCTACAAGCGGGTCATTTTGCACCTCCATCTCCTCTATGCCTTAGACTCCGCCCACCTGGCGAAGTGGAGTATAGCCTAGAGGTCGATATTCTGGTGATCCAAAATAATGGATCCTATATAGTCTGTCAGTAGTATCTCAGCGCCGTATAGTGACACAGAACATGGACCGAGGACTCTTTATCTCTCCCGTAGCACACAGAGATGGGATCCTGAACCACCGCCATCACATGGAGGCGGCGCCTCCACGTGTTATGGCCAGACAACAGTCCCACTAACAACATAAGGTTATCGAAATAAGACAGTGTGAAGCGCAATCTATCACTCTACCACATTAGTCTACTGCGAAACCGTGAATCGCACGCAATCGATTGGAACTGTATAAATCGCAGTGACCGCTAGATGGCGACGACTCCAGCTGTGTAATATAAGTGGTCTACTTGCCATTGAACAAAATAGATAAATATGCTCTGCTTTCTGCCGACGCACAGATGTTTTGAGCTTCTTGGCTACTTCTCAGCATGTTAGACATGCAAGTGTGTGATCTATCGAAATAAGTCAGCGTCATCTAACATTGGAATCGGCCACTGCAGAACAGTGAATCGCAACCAATCGGTTGTGAATGATCTCTGAGTGAGTGGATACCTAGTCACCACGTGATCGCTAGATGGCTACGATTCTAGCTGTATAATAATAATAATAATAATAATAATAATAATAATAATAATAATAATAATAATAATAATAATAATAATAATAATAATAATAATAATAATTTATTCAACCTGTGGATCACAAAGTGATATAGGATAAGTCAATTCAATATTAGTATAAGCAGAATTGCCTACATACATAAATAACATTTAAAACATTAAATAAAAACACGAAGTGTACCTATAAACATTAAAACGATTTAAAATAACAAATTAAAATTGAACAATACATTAAAATAATTAAAAAAGACTATCACTCATTTATCAAGTAAAATTTCCCTGATTCTTTTTTAAAATAATATCAGCGGTAGTGATTTAAAATCAATGGGTAGTCTGTTGAAGAGTTTTATTGCCAGGTATTCGGCACTCTCCTCCGTTCTAGACAACGTATGTGCCGGCACATCCAATACTTCTCTGTTTCTGGTATTATAAATTCCAGAATTTATAGAACTATAGTAAAATTGTCCAGGTGTGTTTTGACGTAAATCAATATATTCAATATATATCTGAAGGCAGCGTTAATATCTTCAAAGCTGTGAATAGTTCCCTGCAACTACAGCGCCTTCCCACGTTTGCAATAGTTCTAATATCTCTTTTTTGTAATATAAGAAGCCTTTGTAACTTGGAGGATGCTCCCCACGCTTCTATTCCACAAGTCAGAGTAGAATGGATATGAGTATGTGCATGGTAAAACAACAATATCCACTTATCAACGATGAAGGTGGTAGACGGTCTCTGACTGTCGAACGTGGAGGTACCACCCGGCGGATCTCTTAGGCGGAGCCAGAATGTGTGCATGTTGCATGCACACGTGTTCCCTCGCCAGAGCGCCAGAGTCCGTGTGGCGTTCCCCCTTTCCCCTGTGTCCCCCTATAGCCCCACGGTACCCAATGGGTGTTTAGGCCTTAGGCCTTCGTGGTAGTTGGAGTATAAAAAAAAAAGATGAAACTCAACTGGTACATGCAATAGTTTATGCTTGTTCCATGGATCTACCGCTTGATTTTATAAGGAGACTACGATCCATTTGCATATTAGAGTAGTTAAATCTCAGGAACACTGTCACTAATTAGCGAAAGTGGCCTAAAATTACAGATGTCGTGGTTATCACCCGACTTGAGCAGGGGCTTAATTTTTGCAACTTTAAGTTTATCTGTAAATTCCCCTCCTCAATGGAACAACTAATTAAAAATGCTAGAGGTTGGCTAAGGAAACTAGATGACATTTTTAAAATATTTGCACTAATATAAAATTATTATATATTATTATCTGCGCTAGTAGAGTTGCAGTTTTTAAGGTTCTTCATTATTGATATTATGTCACTGCTTACAGCGGGTTGAAAATAGAAGGAGTGACTGTTTCTGTCTATTTCCACTATTTCCTGTACCATTACGATCATATGAGCCTGGAATATTATTAAAATGCTGCATAAATTTTTCGGCAATCTATTTTGGTTCGGTTATTATTCTATTTTCTATATTTAAGTAGACGATTTCGTGCTTAGGTGTGTTTCTGTTTTCATTTATCACATTCCAAGCACTTTTTGTTTTATTTTTTGCATTTAGTATCATTTTGTTGTAATATAGTTTGCCTAGCTGCACTTAAAACTCTGGCATATTTTATATATTTTTTTAGAACTCTATAAGAAATACATCTCCCGTCTTGGACAAATCATAGAGATAGTGAAGCTTATCTCTTGATATCAAGATACCTTTTGTAATCCATCGTTTTCTGTTTTTACAGTTTTGGTTATATAGTAGATGTGGTCTATTTGAACTGTACTAAAATGAGCTCCCATGGCTGAAGGAGATGTCTACAGATACTCCTCCATTCCAGATAGTGTTGTCTAGGTACTCGCTCGTTCGATATCATAAACTCAGTGCCAGATTAACAATGAGAAACTTTGGGGGTGAAACATGCTTGGCGATTGAAAATTAAAGCTACATCAGTGCTTCTAAAACTGAAAGTTGTCGATTGACACATGAAGAGCGGGGGGAGAGGAAGGGGTGGCGGTGTCTGTACCAGTTCTTTCTTGTTAATCCGCTACGGTTCTAGCTGTTTGCTTCAGCCCAAGACCAACAAGCTTGCCCTCTGATCCCGCTCTCGCGAGTGGTAATTTTGAATTTAGCGGGTTGTTTGTGCAAGACTTGCCCTCATCCATTGTATTCCGGGGACATCCGAATTTTCTAGCCTTCAGAAAGATTAGGAAAGATATTTGCCATCACGCGTGTTATTTGCATGCAAAGAATATATCCGCGTTCTGTGTGGCACCATATTAGCGACGGTTTTTTCCTCTCAAGTGCAAGCTCGGTAATTAAAACACTGTTCTGGTGGGTAGAAGCAACGCGATGCAAGTAAAACTCTCATTACTGTTTCACATATGATCCAAGAAAGATATAACGTCGTAATTAGCGGAATTCCAAGAGTTGTTTCTGTTATTGATGGCGAGGCATGGATGCGAGTCAGATTGCTGGCATTTGTCAAGCGCGAACACACGGCAGATGTCATGCAGAATACTATTTAGCATTCTCTATTGACCAGCGGTACCAAAACTTTCAAGGCTTCAGCGCACTGTTTTCATTAAAAACAACCGGCACCTGTGTAGAGTAAATTAAAAAGTGACATAATAATTTTTAATGACATTATTAATGGTTTTCCGAAAAAATATCGCCTTGGAACTAGCTGTCATTTAATTCATGTTAACTTGTGCGTGTTGCCTTAACATCGTGACACGCTTGAATGAGGCAAAGTTTCGTACTTAGGTAATCAACAAAATGCCGCTTAGACAGTTTCGAAATCCAAAATAGCTACCTCCGGAGAGAGGCGGAATACCCCGAATTTACCCAAAATCGTTTAAATTTCTTCCTGACTTTATTTGTAGTGGGTAAAAATAAATTGCACATTACTCGTAATATCGCCTTTTTTCTCCTCTACAGGATCAGAATTTTAATATGACGTCTATCATCCAGCATACACTCTATTTTTTCTTATGGATTTTAATATGGAATCCACCAGAAAAAAAAGTTGAGGAAGGATCGTAAGCAGAAATGTCCAATTGGGAATTTGACTACGCCCTCTGTTACAGGAGAAAGAGTGGCAATGCTAAAATGCAAATAAGCTCAGGAAATAAACGAATCTTCAATAAATGCGGTATACGATATCAGTGACTATCTGATGATTTCTAGGCCTATCTAGAAAATTCTAATTTTTTAATAACTCCATTTATTTATGCAAAAATCCAATAGTTCATACATTAGAGACTGGAGGACAAGAAACGGAACGTCATATTGAAAATTTAATTATCCCATCCTATAGAGGAGAAAAAGAGGTAGGTTTACGTCTTAATGTAGAATTTATTTTGAAATCCCTCTATAAATAAAGCCAGGAAAGAATAAAAACGATTTTGAGAAAATTAGGTATTTTCCATCTGTCTCACTTAAGATTTCAAAACTTTCTAAGCAGGATCTAATAAGTTACCTAAATACACAACTTTATTATATTGATTTGTCACGTAATACCCCTGCCGACCCGTAGGTTGGGCGACTTAACATCAGGGAGAAAGATATAGCAACAATCTTTATCCTAATTAGATTTACTATTTTCAATCGTGTTAGCTACTGTAGTCATATTCCAAGTAATGAGCTTCAAATGCGGTAACCAATAATATAAAGACAAACCCGTAAATGTTTTGAAATATGCTTACTATCTGTACTAATAGAAGGTACCATGTAAATGTGAGAAGTAAAGGGTTGTCCAATAGGGATGCAGGAAAGTAAACGTCAATTTGATATAGACTCCATCTTTGTTTTCTGTCACCGACATGTCATTTTGTTAGTTGAATGTTTACCATTGATCGCTATGGAGTCGTATTCGAGTGAAGACCGCATTAAAGTTATTCAAGCACACTACAAAAATGGTGAAAAAATAAAAAACACGTTTCGCGCGCTTCGTGAACATTTCGGTCGCAACAACCACCCAAACGAAACAACCATCGGTCGTCTGGTGCGTAAATTCGAGGCAACAGGTTCTGTGGCAAATCTGCCAGGCTCTGGCCGGCCAAGGAGCGTTCGCACATCGGAAAATATTGCTGTTGTGAAGGAGAGTGTGAGAGACGAACCGAAACAATCAACAACGCGTCGATCCTAAGAATTGGGCATTTCGTGAACCAGTTTGCTCCGCATTCTCCACAAGGATTTGAATGTACACGCCTACAAGATCCAATTGACGCAAGAGCTGCGTCGGGCCGACCATTTTTTGCGCCGAACGTTCTCAGATTGGCTCCTTGAACACCGCCAAATTGATGCAAATTTTTCATCAAAAATCATGTTCAGCGACGAAGCGCATTTCACTTTGAATGGGACGGTAAACAAGCAAAACTGCCTCATGTGGGCGAACGAAAATCCCCGTGATGATAGAGGACTATTTTTTGCCGCAACTTGAAGGAATGGATATGGACGATGTTTATTTCCAACAAGACGGTGCAACATGCCACACAACCAACGTCAATATCCATCGATTGCAATCCTTCTTCGGTGATCGCGTGATTTCGCGCAGAGAAAATGTGCCATGGCCACCAAGATCGTGTGATTTGACTCCCTTGGACTTCTTTTTATGGGGATATTTGAAAAGCAAAGTCTACGTCAACAAACCAGCCACCCTCCAAGAACTCAAAAGCAACATCATTGAAATGCCATAGAACCGACCATGTTGCAAAATGTCATTGAAAATTTCGACCATCGCGCGGACGTCTGTAAATCCAGTCGTGGTGAACATTTGAGCGATATTATTTTTCATACATAAATGGTATAAATGAACCTTCAAAATAAAGTACCCAACTTGATTTGAATATCAATCTTTCTTGTTTTAATATGTGTTTACTTTCCTGCGTCCGTTTTGGACAACCCTATATTTTTCTCCACTGAATTGCCCCACTTTTCATAAGGACCAAATAGGGCATAGTCCTTTAAAGAGCCCTTCTCCATGGTGCCGCAGGCCAGATCTGCAGAGGTTCACGCCAGGCATCTACCTCTTATTTCAACTGTCGAACTTCTTCATTTCTAGGGCGTTTAGATTGTGAAACAACCTGCCTGAAGAGGTTTCTCAATTTATTATTATTATCTATAAATCTTGAAAGGCAGATCAGATATCTAATCCACACAGTCCATTTAAGCTCCTCATAGCGGTCACGTACCCACGTGCTTGCTTGTTTAGTATTTGAACCGTCATACACTCCTTTTATCTAGGTTTCAAAAACTGAAACGCAAGTTTACTTAACCTTAGGCTCAATGATGTTATATCATTACAAACTAGATTAAATGTAGATCATAGCGTAGCAACCAGGTGGCTGCATACTGTTATCCACACTTGATTCATTCATTCTTATTAAGGTGTGTACAATAGCAAGCGCAGCGCGACAAATAATGATACCTTAGTGGAGTGAAGTGGCGGGTTGACAAGTCGCAATTTATCATAAGAAAATCGTATCTGCGGCCAATTACAAGACCATAAACACGCGGTTATCTTGGCTGCAGTGTCAGTGGGAAGATAAATCCAAAGCGATTAACACCGAACCAACGCACGGAGGCAGCGACAAGTGCGGTGTTCGCACATACATTGTCTTCTGTCTCCCGATGTCTTTTCTGTTCTTGGCGGTTGACAACTGACAATTATACCATGCTGCTTCTACATGACTCGAGAAACGCCTAATTTAGCTGTGAGGGAGCTTTTTACTTTTGTTAACAGGTAGGTGTTCCTGTCGCTTTCAATGTTGCTGACGATCAGTGTTGTTTGAAGCGTTCTTTGTGTTGCAATAGGTTTCTTTTCTAATGGGTAATACTTTCACAGTCATTGGTGATCCCGACTATTATATGGTATTCCATACATGGTGTCAACGTTATGATAGTCATAAAAGAATCAAAAAGTTTCATATAACATGGGGGTCAAAACGGCATTTTTTTAGAGACAAGCGTCTATAAAGTAAAATAAAATCTGACAACGCCACAATGTCAGACGCAAATTGCGACTGAACGCAGTGTAAATAAAGATGGAGTTTGTTATTTTTGGCTCTTAGGTATTATTTCATTATTTGATAATGTACTCGTAAAATGCAAACAATTGACAAAAACGGATTTACCACTAACTGTCTCAGCGCTTCACCTGGTGTGTGAAAGTTTATTGAACGTATTAAAAAATCCACTTATAAATAGGGAACACAATTTTGATACATACATTGTTTTTCTTTTTAAAACCCACACTGTACTTTTTTTGTATTTAAAGAAGGTGTTCAGAATGTCGTCCTCCACTTTCCACACAAGCTCCATTACGACGAACCCAGTTTCTTCTTACTCTAGGTCCTCGAAGTTGTCCATTTATTATTTCAGCCGCATTAAATTTTTTTTCGCGAAGTTGTGCTTCAGTTGTTGTTGGACCAGCCCCATAAACCATCCCTTTAAGTTCTCCCCAATACCTGAAATCCATCGGATTGAGGTCAGGAGATCTTGCTGGCCATTTTCGAGGATCAGGAATATTTCGACCAATCCAGCGATTTGGATAATGTTCATTCAAATAGTGAATGACGTCTCTAAAAATTCTGACTCCGTTGTAATGGCATGTTGTCTAAGATCTGTTCCAAAAGTTCTGGTAGGTTATTGGATAGAAAGCTAAGGTATCCTTCTCCTGACAACTTTGGGGGTAACTCGAAAGGGCCAATTACCTGATCGTCAAGAATACTCGCCCAAATATTTATTTTAAAACGTTGCTGGAAATAACCTTCACGAATGGTATGAGGATTTTCTTGGGCCCACGTGTGAGTATTTTGGAAATTTAATATCCCGTCTCGCGTAAAAGTACATTCGTCCATCGGTCCAGGTGTATTTTTGGGAAAACACAAAAGATGTCGCATATTGATGATGCTTCTGCAGGTGCCCGCCTATCAGCCATTTTTGTCATATTGACCAATTAAAGAAGGGATAGAGTGACACGTGACCAGTCAAGTTGGGGTCATGTTGCATGCTTACGTTGTCATCTTATCCAATTATTTATGTTTTCCTGTATTATTGTTCTATAAATATTTTCTTTTTTTTGTATATTGTTTTATTGATCGTTATTCCGCGCTACCATTTATTTAATTAAATAACTCAGTGAAGATTTCTTAACGTATTACAAACTTTGAATCCACTGCTTAGATGCTCCTCAGTTAGATGTCTTACGATTTGATGCTTTCTTTATTCGTACGAAAATCGAAAAAATGGCCAGGAATAGGCAATTCACATTTTAAGTGAAACCTAACCGTGTGTGATACAAAGTACAGTACTTATTGAACAAGTGGCACCAGCGGCGGCAGAATAAAACTACCTCATATTGTGGAACCATGATATCGAAACAAGGTAAATATTTTAAGAGAATTTGCGTTCAATCGAATTTTTCTGCGTGCTGCCCGCACGGGTATCACGTATCTTGAAAAGTGACATTATGCCGATTTTTTTTGACATTGCTGTTTTTTTTTGACATAATGTAGGTTTTCTACAGCACTTAGTTGTACGTATTGCCTAAACGTCACGAGGCTTGTTATCAATCTTTGGCTCTAATGTGATGTAAAATCTGCTTCCGAGATGGCGTTACTGGAGGGCTAAGCTGTAAGTTGTATGTGTTGATGATAATTACATTGGATTCTTGTCTCAAATACACTTAATTGAGATTCAAAGTTAGAAATTAGTTGCGCATCCACTTTTTCTTATCCATTCTGGAAATTACATATACAA
Source organism: Acanthoscelides obtectus (assembly GCA_963669975.1). Classification (NCBI taxonomy): domain Eukaryota; kingdom Metazoa; phylum Arthropoda; class Insecta; order Coleoptera; family Chrysomelidae; genus Acanthoscelides; species Acanthoscelides obtectus. The sequence goes on from CAVLJG010000005.1 coordinate 27,140,260, forward strand.
ATTTGCTGAATTTCGAAAATGAGAGAGATAAAAAATAATTGTATTCACTGTCGAGTCACAAGCCATATACATGCTATCAGTAATTACACACAACGTGGGCGCGGTATTGATTTCCCGTAATTCTCCTCAGTTTTTCGTAATTTGTAACTTTGAACATAAGCTCTCTTCAGAAAGCACAACATAAAAATATCCCGTCGGGCACAGCCAACAGATATACTTCACTGGCAGCATCTTCAGTAATGATTTTCTCACACAGCAAATATCACTGACTTTATACACATGCAGACCAATCCACATAATCATCCAGATGCGATCTTGCTGTTCAACCAACTTTCTTCTCAGAGATAAAAACTACAGACGGCGTCACAAAACATACGCAACCAATAATGCGTGTAATTTAGTTGAGTGATTCCTCCATAGATGGACGTTCACAACGATCCTATCGAGCAAATGTGGAATGACTGTTTACGCCCTAAAAAGTACCTTGTCTGCAAGTTGACATCTTATAGGTTTTTTTGACATTTTGTAGGTTTTTTACATGGTACCCGTGCGGATTGTTTTTTCTTTTCCTCATAAATAAGAGTGCATGGGGACCTAGAAACCTAGAGATTGGAGTACATAGTCTTGATGGAGATGCGATCTTTAAAAGAAGCCGTTCCTTTAGGCTTGTGGTTGTTAATATCGCCAAGGAGATGGTTTGACACGATCATCCCCTGTCAAGTGATCAAGCTGCTAAGAAGCTGCAGGTTTATCTGTGCACCAATGAAATTGTTTTCAAGAAAATATTTAAAAGAATATGGAAAGATGCAAATGACAATAATTTCTGCAACTACGCTGCAATAAAATAATCGTAAAATCTCAAATCGTGACTGGAATAAGATGAAGTCATAAAATTGTCTTGAGGAGCTATCCGATTTCAGATATGTCGACGGTATAATTACGAAGGCCAAAATAATGCAGATGAATATTTTCATTGCTACTACTGGAAACTTTACTGCTGAAAGTTAGAGAAATCAATTATTGGAGTTAAACTGGTTTTCTGAAGGAATGATGTTAAATAAATTGCTGATGAGATATCGAATCCATTAGTCAGGCTGAAAGAAACTTGAGTTTGTCGCTGTCCGTTTTAATGTTGTTAATATAAAATAATTCAGAAGTTATAAGGGAGGCTAAGGATTATCACGCAAAGATGATAGTAATTATAGAAGGTCTTGATAGCAACCTATTTAATAAATTTACATCGAATCTCACTAAGAAGTTGGTGGAATTACTAATTTTTGTTTGGCGGCTAGTAATGCATGGGGAAACAAACACATGATTAGATAGATATAAATGTAACATTTGCATTTTATTTTTTGGTGATATTTATTTATAGCATTTGCTAGTCAAGCGATTATTCTTAAATTCTCCTGAAACTAATCGCAAGTGACTTTCAGAACTTTAATCGGAAAGATCATGACCATCAAATCGTAGACAAATCCGTCAAAGTCTATGTTCCACTGCTTTGGTATTTTATGAGACATTGTACATCTGCGTATAATTACGTATAATCCTAAATGCAGATAAGTCCCATTTGATTGCTCTGTGGTCATTTCAACGCTTTAGCAAAAAGGATGTCCGAGATTTTACGACGTTTTTTATTAACCTATTATTACGGATTATTATTGTCTTACGAGGATCAGTTTATTTTTCCTTATGATCGTTAGAAATCCATTACAATAATGATTGAAGACTGTATCAGCGCTCCTTACCATTGAACTCATCAATATGGAGATAGCACGGATATAATTAAAACAAAAACTCAATCAAAGAGCCCAGAAGCCACATACATGTATATATGGAGTAGTGCAGTCTTGGTACAACGGAATCGGAAAACAGAGAGAGTTTTGTGCCTGGCAACATACAGATCTGTTCAAAGGGGCCCGTTTTGAATTATGCAAAAAAACAAATCAGAATATTTTTACCGAGCAGATGCGAATATAGTTCTTGGACCATGAATGTTGAGGTTTAGTGCTTCCTCAGGGATCTGGCGGTGAGCTGGTATAACATGGACCTAGAGAAACCATCACAGCGTCTACAAAAGTGCATCGATCGAAAGAACGATTACGTAGAAAAATAGTCCAGTGTTTAAATTTTTATAATCATGCCAAATAAAATTGGCTACTTTACTTTTAAAGAAATATGAGATCACAGTTGTGAGATTAACCTAGAACCTGCTGAAGACGAATAGTGATGTTCGTTACTTTAATATCACCCTCATATTAGGTGGAGTCTCATATAAAGCTTTTAACGAGCTTCGAAATTATTCGAGCCAGGCCCGCCTTTCTTCTAGTAGGCATTCCTCAAAGGTAGGCAAAATAGGAGACCATACTTTTGGAATCGCGTACATGAAAATAAAGGTGGACAAAGGGCCTCATACTATTTTGAAAATGAATTCTAACCTTTAGGCTTTACAAATCTGACACCGCCAGTACAACAAAGTAATATAGTAACAGGCACATAGATGTCTATAAACATCCTGCCGCTTGTAGAACCTTTTGTTCAATTGTCCGCGGCCAAGCAACGTGAATACGAGTACGCATGGCAAACCGTGAACAGTCAGCAGCTGGTTATCTCATTTGCATCTCTCCCATTAGAAACAAATGAATAAGTAGGAAGCTGATGGCAGTTTCCAGTATTTTTTTATAGGACCAATACTCTCGCTTCGGGATATTCTTGTGTCACGTCACGTCTATCGGCTGGCCGTTAAGAAATAGAAAGGAAATGATGTTTCCTGAGGGTCGATGCTCTTAGGAAACCACAGGAGCTTGAAGATAGGTTACGAGTTGGGTGTAGTGATAATAGGCTTTGGAACTACGAAGACGTTCAAACGTTACCCTTTTCAGCTAAGCACTTTCACGCAAGAGATAATTTGCTTTAACTGTTAGGTTAGGTTGTTCGTGAGTGGGTGAATTACGATCCACCACTGAGACTTAACCGTTAATCCTTCCCAGTGTTGATAAATCTCTGCAGAGCTTATATCCATATGAGACGTACTTCATTTTCATCCTCTATGCTACCGCTACCGCTTCTTTACATTTCCACACTTATTCCGATGTCAAGTCGGTAGAGTCAGGTGTTTTAAGCGCGGCTTAACTAACAGAAAAAATATGTTTAGTCCTGTGTCTCAGTTGTCGCTCTGCGACCATTTTGGCAGCAGTTCTATAGTATATAGCTCTGCCTGGAAAATCGATGCCCAGGTTTCTAAGCTGACTTATTCCTCTATCTTTAGCTTTGGCACGAATATACCAGCCCCATACCTCCATAGTGATATTGACCATTATACCAAAACTAACTCAAATAGGTTAGAACATACGCCGCAGTTTGATATATTATGCTTGGGCGTTTTAATTTTTTTTCCATGGCTAGGAGGAATTATTGTCTAGTGTCCCTCGTACCAGCACATTAAATTTGATGTAGGAATAGATGGGAGCAACAAGTAATGAATTCCGATTTTGTGGGCAAAATCATTTTCAAATATATTTATGTAGGTAAGTCTTTGCTTCTTTAATCTCAGCAAAACGGTTGTAATACTCTTCAACATTAAAAAACGATATGTTCTCTTCGCGTTTAATTTTTAAAATGACATTGATACCTTCCGTAAATCGACGACACATATCATCAGAATCCCACACCGTTTAAACTGTACAATTAACTCTACTACACCTGACTCTATCATTGGCTGCTACTTGACGGACATTAACGTCATTTCCCTTTCGATGGTATTACCAAGAGCTTGTATCATGTTTTCATAAACATTGCCTAACTTGACTGGTCATTATTATCATTACCCGGCCATAAACCACAATGCCCGGATGTTTTTGTTAATATCCTCGGGTCTTTGACAACATCAACCAATTTTGCCAAGTGGTGACTCTTAATTTTACATCAAGAATATAGTCAATAAAATTTTCAAAATAAATTTCAAAACTTCTCTATTACGATGTACTTAGAGGAAAGGAACCAAATTTGAGACAAGCGCCTAATTTCCTAATTTGAGACAGTGGTGTATCTTTGTAGCAGCACCCTCTAGTTATACCAAAAAGTTGTGAACCAGGACGCAGTAGTATTCTACATGTGATTATAGTTTAGTTTTGCAATGGTTTGCTATGACATCACAACGTGTTACTTCTTGAGAGTTAAAAATATTTTTAATAGTGCGAGAAAAGTGATTTCTAAAATTAAGGTAAGCTACTTAGAACAGTTATCTGATATAAATTTAGTAGCTTACAAATACCTTATTTATTTTATTTTACAATATTAGATTTAATTAGGTATATAACCTAAATATGCTTGTGTAAACTTTTTAACGGAAAATTTCTAATTTGAGACACCCCTGGACACACAAGAGTAAGGAGAATGATTCTTTAAAAGCCTCAAAAAGATTCGGATAGATACCTTCCCCCTCCAGTTCAAGTTCAGAATGCTGCGGAAGCCTTAAGTTGGACGATTGATCTTCAGACGAAAGCAAAATGAAGGCGATGCTGAATGTTTATTTTGTACGGGTCGATTTTCCAAAGATAACAAGGGTGAAAAATGGGCAAAATACAGCCATTGTAGGGGATGGGCACATAAAAATTGTGAAGGGATTTTTTTAATAGTACCTCAAATCAGGGAACCAGCTTAAAATATACTTTTTGTCTGTAAAAAAATACATTTAATATTATTTTTTTATTTTAGAGTATGCTAGGAGCATCAAACTGCAAGTTTATATAGAAATGTACGCTCGTTTAAAACAACAAGTACTTTATTTTTCCGTTTCAAGAAAAGTATCTCAAATTACTTGAATGCAAATAGTACCAACTTTACATATAAATTCGAACCTTTTGACTTTCGACCACGTTCATATTTTGAGGTTATTTTCAAGATGTGATTCTGTGAAGTTTTTAAAGATTCATTTTTAATGTTTGCCTCAGTTTTGACTGTATTATATCAGTAAAACATCCGATCAGTTTTTGATCACCTTATCATATTTTTTGTATACTCCAACTACCACGAAGGTCTAAGGCCTAAGCACCCATTGGGTACCGTGGGGCTATAGGGGGATACATGGGAAAGGGGGGGACGCCACACGGACTCTGGCGAGGGAACACGTGTGCATGCAACATGCACACATTCTGGCTCCGCCTACGAGAACCGCCGGGTGGTATCTCCGCGTTCGACAGTCAGAGACCATCTACCACCTACGGACAATCACAACATCCATAGCCAAGAGAAAAATTTCTCCTGGTACGGGAAGAGTCTACTACTGCGGCCACCGCTGCTGTCCGTTCGCTGTTCTCTTTTACTTTTTGTAACATCAAATACGATTACTAGCACCATTCTCACTGACGGAATAAGTAAAAAGACTTCTAATCAATTGAACATGGTTGCTATTTACTACACTGATCCACAGCCAAAAAATATCCTAAATAAAATCAACAAAATATTGCTATTTTTAATGTGCTAAAACCGAAATGAAACTTATTTTTTCAATATTAGTTCAAGTTTTAGAGATACGGTAATTATATGTGTTCCTGCTGTGACAGTGTTAATATACTGTAATTCACAAGAATGCACGTGCTACATTTTTATATTCGGCAAGGAAAGATGATGTAATCGGCATGATTGTGTTACGTTATACATACGTGTACATTATATTGTTTTATATTAGCCATTTTTTCCTCAGTTGGCTGACAGCGTTCATGCAAGATGTGTCGAAAGTGTGTAAACAATCCAGATCAGTTTTGTTACGTGTGTGGTGATGTGACTTTTGCGTCTCAGAGACGGTCTATTACTCCACTAATAACAAAGGCATATCAGCTTTATTTCGGTTGTAAACTAGGTGATCAAGACAAACAGTGGGCACCCCACGTCTGCTGTAATACATGTGCTTCAAGTCTGAGGAGCTGGTTAAATGGCAAAAAACGGTCTATGCGCTTTGCTGTCCCAATGGTTTGGAGAGAGCCTACAAATCACATTAATGATTGTTACTTTTGCATGGTACCTTGTGTTGGACAAGCCACAGGTATGTCCAAGAAAAAAAAAATCGGTTATTAACTACCCAAACATACCATCTGCGATGAGACCTGTGTCTCACAGTGACGAAAATCCTATTCCAAAACCCCCAGAATCCTACACTTGCGAATCAGAAAACGAATCAGATCATGGCAATCGAGTGATTCGTCAGGAAGAAGATATGCCATCAACGTCAAGACATCCTGATTTTATACCGAGCACGCCATGCCACCAACCGCACAAAATAACACAGTCAGAATTAAATGATCTTGTAAGAGATTTAGAACTTCCAAAATGTAAGGCAGAGTTACTTGGATCAAGACTGCAGCAGTGGAACTTGTTAGAAGACGATGTTTCGGTATGTGTTTTTCGTAAACGCCAAAAAGACTTAGAACCATTTTTCAATATGGAGAATAACTTGGTTTTCTGCAGTAACATTAACGGCTTACTGGCGGCTTTAAATATAAACTATAACCCAGAAGAATGGAGATTGTTTATAGACAGTTCAACATTGAGTTTAAAGGCAGTGTTATTGCATATTGGAAATATTTTACCATCTCTTCCTGTAGGGTATGCAGTTCACATGAAAGAATCATATGACAATATGAAGTACCTATTGACATGCATAAAATACGATGAGCACCAATGGCATATTTGTGGCGATTTGAAAGTTGTTGCACTTTTACTTGGGCTGCAGCTAGGCTACACAAAGTTTTGCTGTTTTTTGTGTGAATGGGACAGTCGCGCAAAGGCACTTCATTACACCAGACAAAACTGGCCTGTTCGTCAATTCCTAGAGCCAGGTCAAAAAAATGTACAGCATATGCCATTAGTAGATTCGAAAAAAAATTTATTACCACCACTGCATATCAAGTTGGGCCTAATGAAAAACTTTGTCAAGGCATTAGATAGAGATGGGTCAGCTTTTCAATACCTGTGTCAGAAATTTCCAACACTAAGTGAGGCAAAGGTTAAAAAGGTACTTTTGTTGGGCCACAGATTCGAAATATTTTGAAAGATACACAGTTTGAAAACACTTTAACAGGTATGGAAAAAACTGCTTGGAATGATTTCCGTCTGGTGGTCACTAATTTTTTTGGGATGTCATCGTATCAAAAGATACATTTCCTACACTCACACCTGGACTTTTTTCCTGACAATTGCGGAGCCGTAAGTGATGAGCACGGCGAACGTTTTCATCAGGATATTTCAACAATGGAAAAAAGGTACCAGGCAAAGTGGAATCCTTCCCTGCTTGCAGACTACTTTTGGACTCTTGGTAGAGAGGCTCCAGAAACGATCTATAAAAGAACAGCAAAAAGACAGCGCATATAGTGATTCTTATAAGTATATGAATCTTGTTACTTTTTTTAATATATCCTTAAAAATAAAAAGTTTTTTTTCTAAACCGCAACTAATTTTTTTATTACATTGTCATTTTTGGATTCAGCGCCGCAAAATTAACAAAGAAGTGCACTTTTCCCACAAGATACAATTAAAAAACTAAAATTTGTTGTCCAGTGCTATTTTTAATTTGCTTTTAGGTCCTAATGAAACTTCTGTCACAAGAGACCACTACACCTTAAAATATTGATTTCTAAGTCATACACGCTTTATTAATTTATTGTATTTCTGGTTGTTCAGAAAGTTCGTACACCGCTGAGATAGAATCACTGACATCTAGTCTTCCAAAGAGTGACGCATCCATGGGAGATGTCTCTGGCGGCATAGTTAATTAAAAAGCACTAAAACATTGTAATCTCAACTTTATGGAAGGTAATTTCTGTCGAGATAAAAGACTTGCAAATTAATTTGTAGAATGTCTTTCGCTTTTGCTTTTTGTGTTTTCTTGCTCATTTTTAGTCATCACCATTATAGTCCAGGCCGGTGCTCGAAGCTCCAAGCTAAAAACGTTCCAACATATACAGCTTCACATTTTTTATGGTTATTATACAAAAAGTACATGTATCTTTTCTTTGAAGCGACGCTGTTTTTGCCTGGTGTCTATTTATGATCAGTTTTGTGTCTTTTACTTCTACCTTTTTATTTTTTTACAGCTATCAATTTTCTTAGTTCTTTCACCTTCATATATGCAAAAATCCACATTATACTCGGCACAGCGCCTCTTATGCTGTGCAAATTATTTTTACTTGATTCTTCAAGTAACTCCTATAAAATAGATTTGGACATGAAAATATAAGAAAACTTTGAAATTCACTTGTTTTGTAGATTTACTTCATACACGTACATTTCTTCATATCACTTTATCGAATTTTACAACAACTTATGATGAGTGAGTACATGATGGATTGTGATGATTCGGAATGAATGAATGTAATGCAGGCACACGCTGCCCTTACGTATATGTCCGCCATTTCTCCAAGCTTCTGGAATCTTCTGGACGTTTTCGAATGTTCGATGACGAGACGCTCATCCACAGCTGGAGTTGCGGTGTTGCCGATAATAAAATATATCCAACAAAAACACTTGAATAAAGATCGATGTGCATTAATCTGCTAAGATACCTTTTTGACGGATATGCATATAGAATAATTATAATTGGTTTGAAACGCAATAAATATACTAATTAGTAATCTGACGAGGGATCTGAAATGTATCAGGGCATTGCTTGAGGACAGTTTAATGCTTTCAAAGCACATTACTGTACGTACGTATTACTTAAAAAGTCGGTATAACGTTAACAAGTCTATTCCGCGCCTGGTCGCTGTGAGAACCACCTAGGGAGGAAAAGGCTCAACGTTTTTCTCTATGATGCTGCAACTCGCTTTTCGACAGCATGCTTTGTGGGTTGCAAGCTGCTGAGATAATCAGCAGAGTATACTTGTGAACAGGATGTGACGAGGAAAATATGGTACCTTAAACCGGGGTAGCTTTGGTACGGTTTTTCAAGTTTTTCTTTAATTAAACATGATGTTGCAAAAATAACTGGGCTTTGACTACTGAAGGGCAATGTACCAACACTCCCAAGTGTACAATAGCACAAAAACATCATTAATTTATTTTGTAAGTTGACATATTTGCCCTTAAATGCGTCCCCATTTGGGGTAACTTTGGTACATTGGCTTTTTATATGAATATTCCAACGTCATGGGCCTGTGTCCTAAAGATAGACATTGCTGAACCAAAGAAAAATGTAATGGCAAGCAAAAAACATATTTTTGCTACTTTTTATTTATATAGGGGGCAAAAGAACAGGATTAAAGTCTCTTAAGGAGGTTTTATTGCTAGATAAGTACATAAAAAAGAAGTTTTAATATTTCAAATCATTACAAGTTAAATAAATAATAAATATCATCAGTTTGGTATTTTTAAATACACAAAAAAATTAAAATTAAAAAGATATAATGGCTTAAATAAGGCCTAAATCTAAAATCAAACAAACATATTTTCCTTAAGCAAAATCTTTCATTTCTGGAACATCGATGTCCACGACGTTCAGGAGTTTTTATAGCCATTATTATTTCTTGCTTTCCATAGGGTGCCATAACATTGACCATCGCTCCAAGTTTAAAAGCTTTCGTGATTTGTCCAGGGTACTATTTTTGATTGTGAATAACCAAAACGTAATTTCCAACTTTTCTTGAATCCACGGAAAATGCCATTTTTTGACTCTATCTGGTTCGGCACTGACTTCATCATCTGACAGTTCAGAATTGTAAGGGCTATCGTCTGTTTCTGCATATTTAATACTCTGAATGCTACTATCTGAGCTCTCTGAATCCTTTTTTGTTCTTTTACATTTCTGGCTTTTTATTTCAAATACAGGTAAGCTGCTGTCAGAATCTGAACCTCTAGAAGGCTCTTATATGCTCCTCATGTTCTGGATTCCAGATGTGGAGGGTTGCGGCGAATTGTTGGGAGGCTCGGTGGAGGAGGCATTCTGTACATCAGCAACCGTTATCCCTTTACCAGGAGGCACTTGGAGTTTCTTTCTTCGATGAATACGGGGTGCTGTGGCTTCGTGACATATTTGAGCAAGATGTTCCAAAAAGCTGTCGCCAACAATGTTTTTTTATTGCAGGGTCGTCAGCCACCACATTTTCGTGCAATCTATTCAAAACGACTTCCTTATTAAAAGGGAAAATTCCGCATTTTCTGAATCAAGATTTAAGATTCTCAGCACTGCGCTCTTCCAATCTTGTCAACACAGTTTTTAAAAGTCTGGGAAAGGTATCCAGCCTTGTTCTTCCAGTCATTTAGAATTTGTCTCCAGTTTCTCTTCATAGGACGGAAGTATGCTACATCCAGCGGCTGCAGGAGATGCATACTATGTGGATGCAGTGCAATAAATTTTATATTATTCAATTCGCACTGTCTGATCACCTCCACATTGAGGTGGGAACTAAGGTTGTCCCCAATTAAAATTTTACGACCCTCTTTTCGTTTTAGAATTGGGAGAATTAAATTAATAAACCAATCCTCAAATACTTGGAAGTCGAACCATCCAGTACTCGTACGGTTATAACAAGCATTTAATGGACCATCTTGCGTCCAGGTTGACCATAGCTTTTGAGCTTTGTAATTAATATAAACCGGAGCAACCCTCGGCATTTCGGCAAAGCATAAGAGATGTACATGCTTTCGAAGAATTGCGAATCTTCTCAGGGTACTTGGTCCCCCTCCTTGTAATAACTTTGGATCGGCCCGGAGATTTGTTTCGTCGTAATTATAGATGTTTGCTGGAGCGACCCCTTCCAGCTCAATTTGGAGATTATCAAAGTACTCGTTAATCACAGCCTCGTCTATGCCTGCTCGTGCGTGCGAAATATTTTGGGAGAACCTTTGACTAAGTTCAGATCTGCGCTTTAAAAATGGAGTTACCCAATCAGAACCTGGATAGTTGTTAAAACCTGAAACTTTTCTTCCCTGCCTATCCAAGTAAGCCTTAACACAAACTTTTAAGTCTTCAGCTGTTACTGGAAAACCAAAGGCAGATAAAGCAGTTAAATGTCCAGCGGCTGATTCTTCTTCATCTTCCGAGAAGACCCTCGGCCTACCATGTCTACGAGTATGCTTTCCATGGATTTTGTTCCATAAAGTGTTTTTCGCTATCTGATACTTTGTTGATGCACTACGGAGAGAAATCGATTTACTTTTAATTTAATCGACAGCCTGTTGCAGTTTTTCTTCTGAATAGTTTTTATAATTTCGCGCTCCAAGTAGACGCTGTGGCTTGCGAGACATTATTAGTTTTGAAAGAGATAAGCAAAAGCTATACAAAATAAGAGTCAGTGTAACTTTGGTACACTATATTTTTTAAATTAGATTCCACATCAAACGTCAGCAGTCTAATTGTTACAATTGTACAACATGTTACCATTTTTTACGTAAACAAACATAATATTTTTTGATGTCGATTATTTGTTTCGCTATATTATCAAAACATATCCCAAATATATCTACATAAGATGTACTTACCAAAAATAAAGTGGCTTTAATCGTTTTGGCTGCCCAATGGAAAGTTTACAGAGAATTGAAAAATATGTGTAACGACTTGTTGAAGCTAAAAATTCACTGCTGTTGCCGGAACAATTCTACTGTTGCCAAACTCACTGATTTTTCCTATTATTATCTTATAAACAAGATTGAATACCAAAAGTTGTCATATTTGCGGCTTAAATATTTTTGTATGGTAAAGTGTGGGAAAAATAGCAGGTGTCCCAAAGTAAAGCCCAAGTCACAAAGTTACCCCGGTTTACGGTAACCTAACTCATTATAACAAAAAATTATACCATCAACACAGATTACTAGTACATTAATCGCATTGTGCACCGCAGTGTTTTCTTCCAGCCATTGAACAAAACATAGAGCTAAGGCAATAGGAGCTGTAAATGACCTCCAATACTGCCAATTTAGACTGGGTGCTTTTTCTCCGATTTGCAATATCAAGGAACATTATTCGAGGCAACATAAAATTGAACTATTGGCGAGGCGTGTGTATTGTGATTGCATATCCGCCGGTGCAATAAACTGTTCATGACTCCAGACAACGTACTTAGTCCTGAACAAGACCACATTATTTATACATTTCATTCTAGATAATAATTTGTTAAAACAAAGCTGGTAGTAAAAAACCGCAAAGGTGCAATTGTCATGGCTAACCCGTTGGTATTGCCAAATGTGGAGACTAAGTGATCCACGGATGACTGACCTCGCTAACGGAAATCCCGTCTCCGGGTTCTTCACCGATTTCTGTTTACACACCGCACTAAATTGGTCCACGCAATTTTTTTTGTTTGCTCAATTTTTTCGCTGTTTGAGGAACATTTCCATGATTTGATGCTGCGTCACGTTCTCTGTGAAGTTCGTGAGATGATTTCGGATCGGTTATAACAGTACAGGTGGTTATAAAAACAAAGATTTAAATATTAAACAGTTATGGGTCGGTGTTTGCCCATTAAGGCAGAAATAAATGGTTATGCGTAAAATATTACCCCGTTCGGGTCTCAATTTTGCTTTTATAAAGGGCTTTCCTTTAATTAAATCGACGTTGGATGGAAAAAAGTGTGTGAGATATTACCGAAATTGGAAAGGCCCGTTTACGTCAATTTGTATGGAATGTGACATCTACCAACTGCTCACAGCTAGTTCGCATGACTTTTTATCAAAATTATGATTGAGGTGTATCATTTCCCTTGTTTTATCAGAAAGTTTGACAGACACTGTGTACTGGTATTTAGAATGCCCTGTAAAACCAGTGGCGTTCACACGTAATTTGACTTGCCTATTTTGGCAGACATTGATGGCACGGAACTGATTTCTCTTTAAAATAAAAAGCATTCTTAAAATACCCAACACCACAGCTTACGAGTACAAATCTTTTCATAAATTAATACTTATTTAGATTTTTACCTCCCACTGACTATTTGTATTGAAATTTTTACTACTCTGGATCTAAAAAGATGACGTTTACGACATAAGGTCATATGAAGTTTTCGTTTTCTTAAAATCGACCCAAACGTCGCCCCTTTAAATATTGACCTTCCATTAGGAAACCTCGTGTATATATTTATGTCTTTTGTTTTTGATTGCCTAAAATGCATTCTTCAGACATTTGCCCCATTGTTCCGCCTCTGATACAGCTATTTTCTGGTCAAAGGAGAAACCGGATCCAGCGATGCTTCAGATCTTGCCCCTGCTGTTGCTGCTGGTGAGGCCACTATCGCAAGCGTTGTAGGTCAGGAACATTAGAGCGTGTGGAAGAAAAATCCCATGCAAGCATTCAGCATCTAGGCGCCCCTTTTGGTACTACCTTGTAACCGCAAAATCGCATCGTGCAGCTAGTTAGTGATAACCGCTTTCTGCAGTACGATCCCAAATTCTGACAGCTGTTGACGTTTAGGAAAGGAGCTTGTGAACGCATCAATTTTCGACAAAATACGTTTTCAGGTTCTTTAGATTGTTACGGGTGACCACCCTGTAAAACCTTATACACATTCGCTAGTTCACAAGTAGATATTCTAAACCGCATCCGCTGATGCGTATACATAATCAGCCGAAGTGAAATTGTATCGACCATTTCCTTCGTCTTAATTTATACCAATCACAAACACGCAATTTTGAATTGCAAATGGTTTCTGGATGGAAAAATTGTATGTTTTTTGAGTCTACCCGCGGCAAAACTTGACAGCTGCTGTCACCAAAAATTACAATACCTTTGATAACAGGTAATTATGGGTTTATAGGACACCAGAAAACGGCGCTAAGCAATTTTTCTGATTTTATTGTTAATAAATTTTGTAATATTGTAAGCTATGTGTATGCAGAATAATCTATTACTCATGAAATAGTCTTGTCAAATACCATTCGGGCATCTAATGTTTTCATATGAAAAAATCGAAAAAACTAACCAAAGTAATATTTTTTTAACCTAAAACATTCGCGCAGGTGCAAAAAATATCACTTAGCAACGTATTTTTTAGATTTTTTCGGACAAATTAGATGCCCCTATCATATTACTTATGATTATAAGAACTAATTTAGCTGATTAATGCTGGTATTTCCGCTCTGGGGACAGTCCCCCCTCTTGCCATTTCACCTTGTTCAGAGAACAGCTACGCTCTACAGTGCCAAATTAATAGTAAGTACCGTTATTTTGTATATTAAAGAGAGTTTATTTGTGTCGATTTCTATGTTTTATTATTATCAGTCATTTGCAAGACACAGTCGTGACAATATTGTTAAGCATTTCACCACAATGTTATTTTCGTCTTTAGATTTAAGATTGGTGAGCGACGGCGACATTTTTCTCTCTAGAATGACTCGGGAAGCGACTCTTCTACCAGTGTTAAGAAATACAATTCCTCGGAAGGCAAGAGAATTACGACTCTCAGTGTTTCTACTCCCTCGGTTTCAACAATATACCAGCATCTTGAGCATACTTTATGTCACCAGAACTCTATATTAGATTCAGGTTCACAATGTACTCATAGGTACACCACACAAGCAAGTCTCGAGTCTTTAAGTCTCTTAAGTTTTGCATATAGAAACATGGTAGGCCGCGCGGATCGAACCTCAGTACTGAATCTTAACCTCAGTCTTTAGTAAACTTAAATTCAAAGTTTCACAACGATACGTGCAGTGTTCTCACTACAGTGAATTTTTAAGTGTCACCAAGTCATTAGAAAAATGGAACTCAACCGAGAACATTTTCGCGCCATAATTTATTACAACTTTCAGAGACAATTATCGCAACAAGAATGCCCTGCTGAATTACTGTCTGTCTTCGGCAACGAAGCGCCACATCAGTCGACAATTTCCCGCTGGTATGGAGAATTGAAACGTGGACGGGTGAGTCTTAGCGACGATCCCAGGGTGGGTGCACCAAAAACGGCAGTCACCCAAAGACCTCAATTCAAAAAAATTTACATGAAGAATTAGGAGTAAGAAAATTAGTTTCTCGAGTTGACTGAAGAGCAGAAAGCAGCCAGGGCTAATTGGTGTCAAAAAACGCTTGACCGTTTCAATTCCGGAAATACAAAAAATGTGTACAGCATTGTTAGTGGTGATGAATCGTGGATTTACTGTTATGAATCAGAAAATAAACGACAGTCGGCTGTTTGGGTGTTCCAAGGTGAAGAACAGCCAACAAAAGTCAACCGTTCTCGAAGTGTTTCGAAGATGGTCGCGACATTTGTGTCAAAAGCGGGTCATATTGCAACGATTCTTCTTAATGAGCAAAGAACTGTTACTGCGGATTGGTATACCACCATTTGTTTGCCAAAAGTCATCACCGAGCTTCGAAAAATCAACCCCGAAAGAAGAATCATCCTCCACCAAGACAATGCAAGCTCGCACACAGCCCAAAGAACAAGGCAGTATTTAACGGAAGAAAACGTGGAAATATTGGACCATCATCCATATAGTCCCGATCTAAGTCCTAACGATTTCTTTACTTTCCAGAAAATTAAAAACAGACTGCGAGTTTAAAGGTTCCAGTCACCAGAAGAAGCAGTTGGCGCATTCAAAATGCCGTTTTGGATCTGCCAGCAAACGAGTGGAATAAGTGCTTCGAAAATTGGTTCGAGCGCATGCAGATGTCTATTAATCTTCGTGGAGAATACTTCGAAAGACAATAAAGTAATTTAAAACTACCTACCGTGTTGTTTTATTTCCATATGCAAAACTTAAAAGACATCGTACTACGTTTTTGTAGATTGTCAACTTAATTTCAAGTGGATTTAGAATATAAAGTTTAGTGGAATTGCATACAAAAGTCATGTTGGTAGAATGAAATCGTCGAAAAAGAATCCAAAAGAAGTGAATATTGTGCATAACATTAATTTTGCCTTTCATTTATATCGTTTATATAGTTATTTTTTGCGAAATAATGGTGATAAGCTCAGAGTGTCCGACCCTGCCATTTTGAGTTCCTAAAATAACTTTAGTTCAATTCTGAACACTATTTTGTAAGATATCGATCAACTAAGTTGAAAACTTTTTGGAATTTTGAGTTTTGTGTCACATAAAAGAAGGAAGAAAAGTGAAAATTTTTAACTGAACAACCAAAAGAGGCGCGATCATTCTATTTTTATAATTAACAAGCACCATTTATTGGCTCATTTGTGGGTGGTCAGACAGTCCAATATCTAGATTAAAATATGTGAAGGTTAAAAAATCTAGATCGGCTCTGGATATTTTAAAAGTCCGACTAGTTTTGCATTAGAAGCAATAGCTTTGTTATTGTGCAAAATTTCTCTAGAATCGGATCAATAATGTCCCAGATATGTGGGATTAAAGATTTGTTTAGATGAATGAATATCCGTAAAAATGTAGAGCTTCTCTATTTTCAGATAAGAAAAGATTTGTGGTGCCTTCGCTTTCTACGAAGTATTGGTTAACCTTTCATACGTAGTTTGGGTCAAATTTTCTAAAGATGTGAATTGGCACGAATATGCATTCCCAGCACTTAGGAATTGTTATTCTATTAATTAAATGATCCTTATGATTTCCTTGTTTGTTTTCCCTGTACTAATCTTTGTCCGGCCAGTGCGGCGCGTCGATATATTCTGCGATCTGCATCGGAGTCTCGGTCGTCGAACTGCATGTTGCTATTTACCTCTGTGCAGCAGCAGATATATACCAGCCAACCCAGAATATTCTGCCCTTCGGGACGCGTTATTCAATAATCATGAAATAAAATATTTATTGCTCCTGCATTACAACAATTAATAATCAGTATTTAGCTGTGCAAGTCACCCTAATTAATACGTCAATTAATAATTAGTATTTAGCTGGGCGAGTCGTATGCAATATCGTGCGTCTCATAGATAGCTAGTGCTGTCTCCAAACGACAATCCCATAAGATATCGCTGAATATGCCGTCGAGTAATTTACTGTTAATAAATTTTCATTGTTTAGTAATGATCTGAACGTTATTACATATACTAAATGCTCAGCTTCTCACATACGCTGTCTGAGAGAAGCTGAGGTGTGTGTCAAAATATTTTCCTAGTGTTGTTACATGATTACTAGACGATATCTGCAAGCTGTTGATATCAAAGTTACTAATGAATGTTGAAGCACGTGGATGGCGAAACTCTATATAGAGCTTTCAATATAATAATAGTAACGTTTTAAAAGAATCATTTTTTATACGATCTGATTATCTTATTCACATTATCGGATAACCTCCTCGAGATTTTTTTCATGAACCAATTTGCCTGTGTCAACATACATAGCAGGTCATAAATATAAATTAAAAACATAAGAGGTCCAAAGACACTGCCCCGAAGTGTAAGTCTATATTATAGATTTCAGAAATAGAGTTTTCTATGCAAGTGCCTTAATAGTTCTTTAGTTTGCAGCTTGCACCCTTCTGACCTTTATCTGTGAGCCAGATTACCCTCCTTATGACAGGAGATACGAAAACTTTGTCTCACACTCCTTCATCTTCATCGTTGCAATCCTCACTCAGATTTTCTATCAAGGCACTGAGCAACGCTGTGATTAACTGTAGCGTTTATTCTCCGCCATGCTTGTTGCAAGAGAAAATTGAATTTATTAACAAATTACGTTATTACACTATTTCTCCCAGATCGTAAATAAGAACAGGCTGAGCTACTTCCTTACCAGCGACTGAGGCGTAAATTTATATAAAGTAGATGTGATTTGAACCAACAATGCATGCTTTTGAAGCTTGTTTGATCTTTCTACTATAGAAATTGCAGTGAATACGTTTTTGCTGGTCAAACAATTACGTCAAGTAGCTTGTTTCTGCACTTTCCACGTCACCATTTCATAAAGGATTATGATCGACACAAGATAGCCAATCTGAGAAAAACGAAAGTGTATAATAAAGAAAAAACGGATCAAGTCAGTAGTGCCGACCCATTCGATGACGCTGCGATCTAGAAATTTTTCCCCTGCCCTACCGTCAGTATATAATGTGTGAAATACGTTTAATAGGTGGATATAGAAACCAAGGCTGCAAGTCTATAAACATACTTACACCAAAAAATTAAATATACCCCTCCCACACCTAAAATCTCCAACCCTCAATTTTTAAACCGTATAGAAAATGATCAGGAGCATTTTATCATCAAAAAACGAGGATTTAGCGATATTTATATTTTTTTCCGTTTTTTACCCCTATCTCCGCTTCTACTGGGTCAATTTTCAAAAACTACAATACATTTCCGATTTTGGCATATAAGTAACATTGTTTAAAAATTTCATCAAGATCTGAGCGGTACATTCCGTTATAGACGGACAGAATAGCATAGGATACGTGATAGTTTTTATAAATACTCTTAGCAGCTGAATAAATATTTATTTATTTGTTCACTACAGCAGACTCGTCCAATTATAGAACAGTTTTGACCTTATAGTCTTAATGAAAAAAATCAAAAGATTGCACTTTTGCAATTGAGCCTCTAAGTATGCAAGTCCTATTTAAAAATTTGCGGTTGTAACCGCTACCCTTGACGATGAAATTTTACACAACATGGTGTAATTTCTGAACTTAAAATCGACCTTTTTTGTAGTTATTCATAACGAACTTTATAATAATGACTATAAACATATAGTGCAGGGATGGCGAACCAAAGGCACGCGTACCATTCATGGCACGCAACACAATATTTTGGGCACGTCACCAGTCACTAAATCATTTTGCATTAAGAGAAAAAGTGGGAAGAATATTATCCTAATCACAAATATCGACTGTTCCGACGCACCAAGTCTGGCATTCTGCTTTAAACATCCGAGAGAGAACTATCGGAATTTTCTGCGAGATTTACACAGTTTAAGGAATTATCGGAAATAATCAAGGACGTGACGTCATTTAATAAATTGAACTTGTCTCGATTCGATTGCTTGGAAATCGAAGAATTCGAAATGCAGCTGATTGATATCCAGTCCGGTTCAATATGGATTCAAAAATTTATTGAAACAAGGATAAAGTTAGAACAAATAGAAACAGAAAGATTGACAAGTGATATAAGTGAAAATGCTAATAACAAACTTTTGGAAACGTGGAATGCATTACCGGACACATTTAACTGTTTGAAGAAGCTGGATCATGCTACATTAACGATATTTTCGCCTAAATATGCTTGCGAGTAATTATTTTCAGAAATGAACAATATTAAAGACTCGGTTAGAAACTGTTTAACAGACGAATTCAGTTCAGCATGCATTCCGCTAAAATTAACATCTTACAACCCTGATATAAATTATTTATCATCTAATCTGCAACAACAGAAGTCACACTAATTTTACTTTGACGATTTAATTGAAACATTGCAAAATGTACCGTTTTTTGTAGCAAATAAAGAACTGATAATATTTATTATTATTATTATTTTCCCAGAAATAAAGAGCTAATAATATTTATTATTATTATTTTCCCAATTTTCCTAAGTCAAAATATTAATATTAAACATTTCTTTAAAAAAATGGCACGTTGATCGATAAAGGTTTGCCTACCCTGACATAGTGTGTTTGGAAATGATTCCAATGTAACTTACGAGAGGGCTGGGTGATTCACCACTTGATTGTTTACGTACCTGTAACAAAATTAAATAAAATTAGTTACTTTCCAAAGACAAGTCGATTTAAAAAAGCCATTCTAACAATCTTAACATTTAAGACTTCATCTAATGATCGTGCGAATACCTTATTCTGCCGAATTTTTATTAAGAACTTGGAATAAAATAGTGCAGCTTCAGTATAAACAGAAATCAGCTCTTCTGGAGCTGTGATGTCTGTTATACTAATGTATAGAAACTTTCAAACTATCCTCGATTACTTATGTTTCTTCACCGATGTTCAGACAAGCCTGATTATAATTACGAAAGAAGCATTTGCTCTATCAGCCTCCAGGGTATGACGCTACTGCTTTGATGAATAGAATAGTATGTAATCAGAATGGATACCCGGTAATCATGCATTAATTGCTTCATATTTATGATTTTCTCCAGAGTTGACAGACGATGCTGGGAGCTATTGTAGCTAGTAGTATGTATGTAGCATAGTCTAACAGAAATAGAGGAAGAAGAGTAAACGAAAAATGACTTCGAGTAGGTTGACACGGCACTTCCCATGCAAGGTTGTCATCATTTCGTAAGCCCATACATTTAGTGCATAGTCCCCAACTACGTGACAACGTTGCGGTATCAAAGTTTTCCCTGTTCCACCGAGAGTACCGACTATCTGGTAAAGCTGTTATGACTACCCTCGTCAGCTAGTCAGCGGTAAATCATCAAAATAAAATGAATTAATCCTACCTTGAAAATGATTCGGTGCAGTTTGACACCGAAAAGTTTGTATAGTGTCGAAGTAAACAACGTTATTTCAAGAATATGCATGATTTATCCAGAATCAGTGTCATCAGTCGTCTACACATTTAAAACACCCTATATAGTAGAAAGGGGACATTTTTTGTCCCCATATTTATAAGAAATTTTTATATTATTCATGAATGTATAGTTCCATAGTTTCAGGCGGTTACGTCACAGTGCCATACGAAATAAGTGAACAGATTAGCTAATGATACCACGTGCGTAGCTTAGCTTCCTTAAGCGAAATTTGACTCTCCGTAACTACGATGCTACGCGCTCTTGCACATCCATATGGATCGGGTGACAAAGGACGCGTGATTTCCACACATTTTCCAAAAATACCCCTATTACAGACTGTTGAAATTTTTGAAAAATAGTTGTGGTACATATGGGGCTGGTTTTCCTCAAGAAATTATTAAAGGTAAGCTTATTTGTAATACATGTATGATTATAATAATATACAATTGATATGATAAGGTAGATTTATTCCTTAAAATATCCAGTCGTTTTTTATTTGGGACCCTTGGAAAGAGTTGTTGGAGACATGGTAATGGCAGGGTTGTTGTCAAATAGTTGGTGACACCAAGTTCAAGTACATTTGTATGTATAACATCTGTCGGGATAGCATGTACCAGGCTTTCTCTAGATAAATACAGGTGGTATTGTCCCATATTATCCTATTGCAGTTTTGAAGGTTACATACATATATTCATTTTTCCAACAACACTGAATCAAAAACAATACAAAGGCACCAGAAAGAAGAATGTAAAATACATGATACGTGGAGTGGCCGATTCGTAATCTCATCTAATATCCCGCAAAATATAGATGGTGAAACCAAAAGCGGTCTGAAAAAATTAGAATAATTATAGTATGGCGCATCCCTATCCGATAATGTTCCACCACGTGTTTCTCATGCGGTTCATTCAAATAAAACTACATAAAATGTTCATGGTCAGAATTTAAATGACTCATAGTTCTAGAGCTGGTGGTCAGGTTTCACTAACAAACCGATTTATTTAGACAAAATTGAAAGACTTGCTCACGAGATCGAATGAATACGATATCGTAGTATTATAGACTTATATACTTCAGATTATATTATTTAGTTTAGACCCTTCCTTTCTTAATATCAATGCGGATGTTACACACAAATCGGCTTTGGCTTCAAAATCTGTTGTATTCTATACATGGCTCCACATTAACAGAATGTTTTATACTTTCTGATATATTCAGGACTATTCAAAGAACAATTACTAAGGTTCCTTCACATACTTTATTTTGAAAGGCAAATAGATGTTTCAAAAAATTCAGTGGCATAGGGAAACATTTTCCCTTCTATTCCTGCACAGGGTGTCCTACGTAGATCCTATGCGAGGTTCTAGATACATTTTATGTCGACATGCAAGTTTTCATAATTGTCCAATGTCAACTTTTCGCGTAATAGATTGCTGTAGCCCTACGTGGGCATAGTCTCTATGCACAGATGCAGTCTGAAACCAGTATCATTAATAATACGTATTTGCCAATTCTAATAATTAAGTGAAGCTTTTCGCATTTGTTCTGAGATCCCCTGTATAGAAATATATTCATTACAGCTCTCATGCTACAGGCTCAGTTACGAAACCTGTTATCCTGTGGATGTTATTAATTTGTGACAGCTAACAACATTGTATTTGCTCTCAGATATAATGGATAAGTGATGATGCTATAACTGGATCAACCGCGATGTGGGTGGGTCGAGAATAACATCGAGTAATGGATATTTCATTAAACGGCATTACTATTATATCTTTTTTCTTTTTTGTTTTGTAATATGTTCAGTGAATCATATTGTAATTGAGGTAATCTCTACCAACTATCTAGACAAAACAAACCCCATTTTCATAACTGCAATATATGGTTTACATCAATTTTTCAGGATGTTACATCCCTGTTCTTTGTCAGTATCAAAAAGTATTTGAAATTCGTATGTTGAAAGAAAACTCATTTAAGTCCTCGGCGTTCCCCAACGAAAGAATCAACCTATGCGATTTGATTTCTACCCCACTGAGTGTACCGGACATCTGGCAATGTTGCTATGGCTAACCTCACCAGCCAGCCAGCGGTGAGACCTGACACATGTGTATGTAACTACGTTCGTAGAGCTACGTGCCAGGTGTGTGTGGAAAACATTTCTCTATCATTCTTTTAAGGGCAAATCTACCGGGAAACATATGATGTGTGAAAAATGAGATGTATACTACCCCACCCATCCCAACCACCGCCAAGAGTCAAAAATCGATCTTTGCGCGATTTTTACCCTTAGCTCTGCCGCTACTGCATCGACTCTCAAAAACTAAAAAGCAGCAGTATACGAAAAAATGGCCAAAATGTCAAACACGTATAATAATTTAACCGAGCCATACTAAAAATATTGTCGTATGTTGCTGGCAGCTCTATTGTAGCCAGATAATGCATTGCATTGCTCGTTTAGAAGCGCCATAAGGTTCGCAAGAATAGACGGTACATATGGGTATCCCATAATATAAAGTAACTTTTTTGCGTCAATACCTTTTCGTTATGTGTGCTAAGCCTATATAACAAAACCCTCTTCAGAGCTCCACATAAGAGGTATCACGGATGAGTGCACTTTTCGTGTTCTTTGTCACTTCTCTCTGATGATAGGGATACGCACTCTATGAGTTACGACTCCCCTACGCTTATGCGCCGCAGCAAATACAGTTAAACATGAAAGATAAAGTGCGCCAGTAACAGTGAAATATGAGGATAAAAGTAATATCTTAAAAGGGTAGGTGATAAGTAGTTGTATGTGGCATAAAATATATAGGAGATTAAATGGTAGATAACTTAATATTTGGTTGGATGTGCCTTTTTTTAAAGCGAAGGAGCCGCGCTTAAACAAACCTTGTTCATCCGACGTTTGAACTGCCTAAGATTAGTAGCGTTTGAAAAAGCCTCCTCATGCAGATTGTTACACAATTTCTGCTGTATTGTCGATATTTTTGCGTTTTGTAAAACTGGAAATTTCGATATAATGTTTTCACCGAACATGAACATAAGTCATCGTTCTGTTGTGCTTCTGTAGCAAATACAACTAGATTATTCAACACGTAATAAGATATCTGAGCGGTAACAATTGTTTGTGGGAATATGCATCAAAATCGGGTAATTCTTAAGGGTATAATTTCGAAATCAAAGGAATACCTCTGAAGTGGATAAAGTTATTGACAATTTTTTTAATGTAATAAAAGACAGCATAATCGAGACAGGGTGTGCTGAAAGAAGGAACTTTCTTTTCTATAAACAACTACCTTTTGGAATAAGAAAGCTAAGTCTGTAAACCTCTTTCTAAATTTTAAAAATAAAATCAAACAAACATTTATTTTGAAAATATTCTATGGCTAGTGACGTTTTTTTCAATTATACTGCATTACCATTTACGTAAGTAGTTTATCATCTCTACTTGCTTTTATTTTGCGTAAATAAATATCATAAATATAGCCCAAAAGATGATTCGCAAATAAATATGGCAACATAGCGTTTACATCGGTAGTACCAACGTTGTTGGTGTTCTTGAACCTGCAGCATGAGTCTCCTTATCGTATTATAGCGCGGCTAACAGTACATTCTATTACATAATCACGATTTCCATACATTTTTCTGAAGTGCACATGGGAATACGACATGGGGACCGCGGACCGATTGCATTTATCTTCCCTTCTATGTTTCTCTCTCCAGCCTAGTCTATCTCACTCACAGGCACTTGCTCATATTGTCTTCTTGTGGAGAAGATGAATCTCAGTAAATATAATATTCTTTGATATCTGGATTACTAAGAACTTCCACATGTGGGTTTTACCACTCGCCAAACCAATAAAAAAATTTAATTAGTATATACATATTTTTTCTTTTAACTACGCTAATAAGCTTGCCCTGAAGATGCTAACATAATCAACACGTGTCGGATATTGCAAAACTGATTTGGTAAGTGGTAAAACTGTGTAACCAGGGACGGGGTTCGGACTCCCAGAAATATCTGCGTTTAAAAATAATTCGAAAAAAAAAATCGTAAAATTTTCTAGATCTGACATTGTTTATGGTAGGCACAGTCGCTCAGCGAAGGGATCTAGCATTACATATCTAATATCCGAAGAATTAACCAACACTGCTAGCATGATAGAATGTCCGCGGAAGGAGTTGTATTCCCAGAAAAATAAGTCTAGAAAAGTAACCCTACTGTTAATAAAAGTTAATTGGGCATTAAAGTTAAAAACGAACAAATATAACAACAAATTGTTGTTGTTGTTTACAGAGCGTATTATTATTATTATTATTATTATTATTATGATTATTATTTATCACAATCCCCTCCCACATTAAAAGATAACAACAGACTAATATTATGTGAGACAGTATCCAAATCAGTCGTCGCGTGGTGTCTAGCTTAACCTAGTTTATTAACAAACCGCATTTGAAAACCGAAATTGGCAATAACGTAGTTACGGGTTTGATATGAGTATCGTCCAGATCCTATTGACACTCCGCGAGTGTACTGAGGAAGTCGCCGTCAACCTCGATGTTTCTTTCTATCAGAGCTGTATATAATTGTTCAAATCGTGCAAAACTCATGAACACAGTCGAACACCTGGAGCCCCAAATGTTACAAATTTAGGAAAAGGTCGTGTTTTTGAATCGAACAGCGAGTGTTTACAAAAAAAACATGTGACAGTGCAGTACTTGAAATTCCTTACTAAATGAATAGTGAGTGTCTTTCAATTTATTTTTTTACGTTTTCGCTGTTGTTTTGCCGATAATTAGCTCTGGTACTGCAAACGTAGTTGACTCTTAAAATTGATGTGCCAACTTTCAGGACACCCTGCAAATATTGCTTTTATAAGATTTATGCTATAATTTGTGAAAAGACGGTTAACAAGCTTATAAGTTTACGATGTTTAGGTTCAGTAGGATTTGAGATTTCAGTGACAGGTATAATTAGGTTTTCACTGTTTAGGGAGTTATCCTATTTCTAAGCAAAAAATTATTATGTGAGTGATATGAAAGATAGTTATAGGAAGACTTATTTTTATCATAGTTTCTTTGGGGATCGTTTTGGGATCATCGACAAATTTGTTACCCTTAAACTTTTCTTAGAACCTTTTTTCCAAAAAATGCCTGGGTTTCGGGTAACTCATAGTATAGTAAATATACACATATACAAATTAGTGTATACATTGTTACATCTTTTCGTTTACATGATGCTGGCAGAATTTAACTATTGCATTTCTTTCTCCGAAAATAATCTCTGCAAGACGTATGATACTTGACGATACTTCCACGCGAGCGGAGCCGCGGGCTTAGGCTAGTATGCACTATTTTATTGGAAACATGGGAGGCTTGGGCGTTTAGGGGTGGAATCAACCAGCAGTACCCCCTATAAATCCGTGAAAGATCATCCCCTTTTTTCCTTGTTATTTATTCTCAACTACACCTATTGAATTTCGAATGACGAAATCTGCTGGGAGTTCAAAATCTTGGACAAAGCATAGAAGTGTCATGCTGAGCACGGGAATTTTCATTTCCTACGTCGCGGTATATCATCAAAATCCAGTAAGACATATTATTCAAGTACAAAATTTCAGGAAATAGAATGTCACTGTAACAGCACCGACGCGACGGCTGGATCCTGGGATAGGAACGCATGCATGGTCAACATTTATTTATCTGAAATTAGGAAATAAAAAAGGCCGGTCGTTGGACAAATATCGTAAATAAATTGGATTTACATAATATGAGAAAGTTACAACACAACTGATTCAGTGATGCCAACGCGTTTATGCTAATCAGGATAATTTTCTTGGAGATGCCAATGGTAGATAAGGCGTGAAACCGTGTCTGCGACTAAAAATAAAATGACGGATGCCGGTTTATATTTAGAGATTCTAAAAATAGAGCAGTTTGCTCATATGCAAGCGCAGCGTGCCCATTTAATAGCTTCATGGCGCTCTTAAAGTCATTTAAACGCTCTTAAAACACTTAAGCACTTTTGACTGCAGAAGATGGTGTCTACCACACAAAGGCAAGTATAATATGCAGATACAGGTTAAAATTTGAGATTCAGGTTAGCATCTTCGTGTGCTCAAATTTGAAAGATCAAAACGTCAAGTGACATAAAATCAAGGGATCAAATAAACTACGTAAATTTTTAGTGATTCTTTGAAATGTTGTATCCCAATAAAAAAAATGGTCCTCTTGAGGTTAAAATGTCTAGATTTTGTGTTTTATCATAAGAAACAGCGTGAAGAAAAAAGCATATTTTCTATTCCATTATTCAGATCCACGGACTTTATTCAGCTTCAAATTGCTTTTTTCAAAATGTCGATTCCACCATTATTTGTTAAGATATCGAATTTTCAATAAAAAAGGACTCTTTTCCATTTGAGCATTGATATCTCAGGAACCAATCACCGAATCACAGAACATCTAAGGGTAGCCTCAAAAGCTGGAATGCATTCTCAGGGATCAATGACCAATATTGGTAACAAAGCTTTTCCTTCGTATCGAATGGAAATGGAACAGGAAAATACAGGTAATGGGGGTTATTTGGAAAACCAAGGGCTAAACTTCAAATATTGACAAAATAGCTAATATTGAGCTCTGGATACCCACAATAATCCTGTAAGATTTCCAAAAGAATTAAAAGATCAGTTTTGTGATTTTTGAGAATCTATCCAGTGATGAAAAGATGAAAGAAAAAATAGAAATCACTCAAACGATTTTTGACGTTTTGATTATTTACGCAAATATTTTGTAGGGCTTAAATTGGTAGTCGAGCGTTGTAGGGGATACGGAAGGGTATGTCTCAATTTTTTGAAACAGAACTTATGCTCAGGTGTCAGCGGAAGACGCTACAGAGCGTGATCTGCGATGTTGATGGAGGCGCTGCTAGTGGTAGCTGGACTCCCGCCAATTGATTTGCTGACCGAGGAAACAGGGGTGCAGAAGCAAAAAATGATTTGCGCTATACATTAAGCGGCAGCGAAGTTGGGGCACGACTAGCCATGAAGCATGGACCAGGAAACTGATTCCAGAAATTAAGATCTGGAATGACAGGATGGCTATGAAAATTGATTTCTGTTCCTTTCGGGATGTGGATGCTTGGGAAACTGTCTAAGGCGGATATGGTCAATGTTGTGACGAGGAGGAATCTCCTGAGCATCTACTCGAATGTAGCAGACGGGTCGACTACCAGAGATAACTGGTCGTGACCTTCGGCGAGAGGATCACTGCTGACAACTATGAAATGCAGAGTCAACCTACTTATATACCAAGCTATACGGAGCTTAAAGACACTTTGTTAATTTGATTGATCTGCCCAAGATTAGTAGAACTGGCAAAAGCCTCAGGTAGATTGTTCTATAATCTCGACGTTCTAGGGCCAAAGGAACGTTCGTTCCGACCAGTTCTGGATGGACACAGTCAGGATGAGAGGCTGAAATCCGGCGGGTCAGTCTGACATGTTCATTGCGCGGGGGTATCATGAAGTAACGTCCTGAGGAGCAAAGCCCGTTGGTGTAGCGGTAGAAGAGAGCCAGATCGCCGATGGCCCATCGGTGCGAAAAGGTCCCGAGACTGCCCGCTAGAGAAGAATCATCGATCGGTGAAACAGCTCTCCCCTGAACAGCAGCGAGCATGGATAATGTAGTCGGGGCGGAAGCATCCCAAACATGTGAGCAGTACTGGAGGCTAGGCCTCATCTGGGACTTGTACAGAGTGAGAGACATGCGAAGAAAAGCACTTGTCAGCTCGCATTTTGCAACACCGCTGAATCGTAGTTTTACTGGTCTAGTCTAGATGCGCGTAGGGTTACTGAATTGCCGACATATACTTCGGGATGTAACAAGTTTTGGAGTCACTCGTATACTACAGACCGAGCTTGTTGGGGACCTTGGTGGCCGGATGTGTCAGAATGTCGTGCTACTGATACGTTGGCTAGTCGGGCCGCGAGTTCGAATATTTCTCTTCGGAAATAGCATTTCGAAGCGATGGATGTAGTGGTGTCATGTGAGCATTTACCATAAATTAAGGAAACATTCGGAAAGGATCCATACCGTAGTGATGATTGGTAACAAGCATGAAATGACGTAGTATTCGTTTGGTCATAGTCGAAAAACGAGGAGATCCTATTCATCCCACGATTTTTACTCATTTAGGTTCAAATACCCATTTGTACCGGAGATACCTATAGGCGATCAAGCAAGCAACCTGTGTATGCATGCTAAAAATATCATGACGGATGCCAGTTTATATTTTTATCCGTTCTAAAAATAGAGCGCGTTGAATGTAACAGCTTCAAGTGAGATGCTTATACGTGCTCCGTGTTGAGATGATATAATAAGTGGGTACTTCGAGGACTAAATATAGTACATTCTATGTACCCATTTCCCTGCGGGTATGCTGGCGACAGTTGTCTACGTTATGCCCGTGCTTTTACTTAGCGACTCCATTTAGATGCTTGGAATTAATGCGGCTTGCATAAATATCTAAATCGGCTGTTCTCAGTAACTTTCGATATTCGGCGTATTCTGCGTGTTTTTTATTGGACTCGTTCATTGCTTAGTAACGCAGAACTTAGTCAAGGTGGAAGATAGAATCGATAACACACAATTTGAGTTATCACTTCAATAGATTTTACCCCTAGCCAAATTTATTAAAATTTGAGCCCTAACCTAAAAGGGTGAGCTTTTAGTGTGACCTGAAAAGATTATTACCAAAAAATATAACCAACAACATGATTCTTACTTCAAAAGTCACTACAAGGTGATTCATAATGTCCTCTCAAAACATATATTTTGATATGAGATATTATTGGGTTTTG
Organism: Acanthoscelides obtectus; assembly: GCA_963669975.1. Taxonomy (NCBI): domain Eukaryota; kingdom Metazoa; phylum Arthropoda; class Insecta; order Coleoptera; family Chrysomelidae; genus Acanthoscelides; species Acanthoscelides obtectus. Next base: position 27,169,477 of record CAVLJG010000005.1, read on the forward strand.
ATTTCAATTTGGCAAGATATTGGACAGACTATCGAAAAAAAGCACCCAACTTTGACTACTGCATCTCCTCAGCTGTAGAGCTAGAGCACTGAAATTTCGTTACACAGATTTTATGATTCGATATTTTCTCCCTATCCACTTACTTATTTGGTATTATACAAGGTGATCAAGAACGTAAGATTAACTACTTCGCAAAAATTCCAAATAGAACACCCTGCATATTTTCACACTCTGGGTTGCCAAGTTGTAAGCTTTTTTTGATATGAGATTTATTGAGGTTTGTGTGACTGGTTTTTTAGTTACAGCTAGCCCTATGGTCAATCAGATATCAAGGAATATGGAAAATCTTACAATACATTTCAAAATAAAAAATGGTATTTAGTTTGTAACAGCAAATCGTGAGAATTGGTGTCTTTTTAGTATAAATCAGGTCTACCCAACCTTATGCATTGAAGCCGAAAAGTCAAGATGGTGTCCGTGTTTTAGTGACTCAAAAATCAATCGTACAAATCTCAGTAAACCGAATATCAAAAAAAATATTGTGAAATTGAAATAATGTGGAAATAAACAGGGTGTTGTTCCATTTGAAAATTTTGAGAAATAATTTTTATTTAAAAAAACTGAAAAAGTGATTTCTTTCTGAAGGACGAATCAGTACTCTAACTATATCAGCTGCGGAGAAGCAAGTTATAATATATCTCAAGAATGTGAAAACAAAACCTTACAGTATGCTATATCAAATTGCGTATTTTGAAAGAAACTGTCCAAATTAATAGGAAAAATTTGCAAGGCTCTCCTGCCTATTTGCATCTGTTGAGGGTGTTTGCAAACAGCAGTCTATCGAAGCATCGACCTCGCCCTGCTTGGTGCATTGCCATTCCAGTCAATTATTCAGTGACTGTCATCTTCTTGGATTTCCTTATACGCTGAAATTAGCATCGCAGCGCCCATACTGTTATCTCGAGTAGCGACTTTTCCCACAGACTAGCAAAATTTATCGATCCGAGATATTTATAGCACACATATTATGCAACCTGTATGTCATGTCACATGTATCTTCTGAATTCGTAACGAGGCGCAGCATATTTCTCGGTAGTAGATGCGTAATTATGGTCGCCATGTCATATTCTTGTCACGGTGGACACAGCATGTAACGTACGAAGTACGACTGATATTAATACATACAACCAATCGGGTTTCCTTGATCAAATTTTAATGAAGATATGGTTTCATTTCCTATGAAGTTCTACCTGCTGACAAGATTTTTTCAAAGGTTTGCTTGTATATGGATTTGGACTTCTTTTTCACATATTCGCTTTTCACTGACAGGTGACAGGAAACATACAACATTGCTAAGCCTAATAGAGACGTTTCTAGAAAAACCAAGTAACTGGATTGTCAGAAAAAGATTTTGTAACAGTATATTGAATAATGTAACCTCTGAAAGGTATCCTGTGGTTTACGCTTTGAAGAATAACTGTGGAGCAAACACTTTACTAACGCCTTGAGCTGATTGTTCTGTGGAATACAAGATGTTTCAAAATGGAGTAGGAAATGCATCGCAGATTAACCCAACAGATTTATAACCTACAATTCTTAGCCTTGCATCTTGTAGAATTTATTCTTGACTGTAGCTCCACTGACGGTTTGTTACGTCCAACTTTAAATCTGCTTTGTTTTGCTTTGGTGATGTTTACCTTATAATATTCATCATAACTTATAGAAGTGTTTTCTCTATTTGCAATTCTACTATTTCTTTATAGCTCATACACTCACACTTTCGTAGGTCGTAGACGGTCTCTGACTGTCGAACGCGGAGGTACCACCCGGCGGATCTCGTAGGCGGAGCCAGAATGTGTGCATGTTGCATGCACACGTGTTCCCTCGCCAGAGTCCGTGTCGCGTTACCCCTTTCCCCTGTATCCCCCTATAGCCCTACGGAACCCAATGGGTGTTTAGGCCTTAGGTGTTCGTGGTAGTTGGAGTATAAAAAAAACACACACACACTGTAGGTGCTTACCTTGTTTTGTCACTCAGCATATGTATCTACACCAATGTAACATCTGAAACTTATCCTGTGGTTTACATATCGATAATGTCTGGCTAATATCGGGGCGATGGACGAGAGGGATGTATATGGTACATTAAATAACGGCAGATAGCCTCATACTCGCTTGTCGTCTTGGGGAGCTTGCCGTACTTTTTTGGGAGCGGGAATGCCTACCCCAGGCAGTCCTGGGCTATGCTTAAAGTTTGGAATCATGACTTCGCACAATCTCAGCATGCTACGGGACGTTCAGGCTAATGTAGTAACACCCTGTATGCGAATCTGATAATGAAAAGAAAATACTAGCGAACCGTCACCTGGAAGACAAATAAATATTGTCATTGTACTGAAGAATATCACCTTTGCCATTGAAACGTTTAGACGATGTGTCAAAACCATGTTCATTGGCCAGACAAGCATGGGGGATTATGTACAGGTATCTATACTGTTTTGACTTTTGTGTGAAGGAAAGTCATAACTTTAAGAACATACTGAATATTCTCAAACTGAGATCCTTTTTATGAAGAATCAGTGGTACTATTTGGCTTGTACTATAAATCCATCTAGGTGTACCTGGCGATAGTATGAATATCGCTAGCGCAGTTTTTCATTCATATGGCGCATTTCTGAGAAGAAAAAGATCGGAATGTGGACGTCGTCGCTGACGACACTCTTTTCCCTTGAGGCAATTGTTTTATTGATGGTGCGAACAGAATGGTAAATGCACTGATGCTCTGCAGACGCCGTCGAGAATTGCATACAGGGGAGGAGGAGGGGACGCGATTCACTTCCAGCGGATATAGCAGATCAGCTTTGATAAGATGATTAATGGTTCGCGGTTCTATAGATAAAACAGAAATATGTTCTTTCATAAAGAAAATAAATTTGAATCTCTAGTTTGTTTGGCTTTTGCAAGACTGATGCAAGCTTTTATCGTCACACAATGTGGGTATTCAGTATATTTTATAGTTTGATATCCACAAACAATCTAACAAAAATTGGGTGCAACAGCTGGCATAGAGACGACAAAATTCTAAGAAAACGAAAATGGATCAAAATACTGCCACCCAATATCCAACAACAAACTATAAAACTTCGAGAAAAACCGGTGCCGGTTAAAGTTATTGAAGAAATAACCGGTTAACTTAGATCCGGTTTTTCATTAATAACCGCCGATCCCTATGTGACGGCGAACGCTGTCACATGAACGCCTTGCCCTGCGCTGTTGGAATGTGCTTGAGACACACATGCGTGCCAGCCACTAAGGTGTAAATTACCTCGTCAAGTGTAGGAAGAGGTATGATGATTTGCTGGAACTGCGCACACGAGAGAGGGAGAACGCATTAGGTGCAAAAGAGATGGCACGTAAAATACTTGCTATTCGATCTTGAGGTCTGCGTCCTAAACTAATCAAATAATTTCAATAGTGGAATAGGTCTTATGTGAGGACTGCTTTTTTTAATCGAAATTGTTGGCATGTGTCAAAAGGCAACCAAAACAATTTATTCCATAAAATAAGTATTGAACGCTATGTAGCTATACGACTGAAATTGATTGGTACTCATTCTATTCTTAATTGTTAATAATTTCAATAAATAAACAATCAAATGAAAAGTAAGGTTAGAAAACTAACATCGTAGTGGATACAGTTGGCAATATTTTAAAGATTTATGAAGTTTCACAGAAGATCAAATCCTGAAATTTCGGAATCTGAGCTACTACTTAAACTTAAATTTTCGGTTTCGCTATCGCTATCTTCGTCAAGGTTTATTATTATTTGATCCACAACTAATTAGAGTGCTGGTTCCATTTCCATATACTGCTTCTCAAAAGCTTTGGCATGCTCACATCGATTTTTCCATTCTTCTGTGGGATAAGACTAGAAAAGTTGCGAAGTTTGTCGACAGTCTTGAGATTAAAATCTACATTTCTTTCAGCCACATATTGTTTCAAAGATGCCCATACCAACTCAATTGGGTTCAAGTCGGGGTGATATGGTGGCAATCTCGAAACAGAATGACATTTTTCTTTAAATCTTTATGAAGTTTATTTCTTTCTGCTTCTCGTTGCATAAAGAATATAACATTTGCTATAACCTCCCTAGTTTGTCCTGATAAAACTCTACGTTGTGATTTGGTTTTAAAATCCGTTATAAACGAGTAAATCTCTTAGCACACTAAGGAATAACTGGCTACAATTAATAGCGTAAAATTGTATGTATTCAACCCACGAATTCGTAACAATACATACAATTCACAGAAAATAAGTAATAAAGTTGTTTCGCTGCCTGACAATTTTTCTCCTGACTGTACGCTAACTAGTCTAGACACGACAAGAGACTACTGCTTCCTCCGGCGAAATGGACTGCTAGCTACTGCGCACCGAGAAGGCGTGACATTATTCAAAAATTCGCATCGCTTCCTACACTTGATGAGTTGTACCATTGTCATGGCTTCCAAGCAATATAGCACCTCAGATTTTGTTATTTCGCTTCACGCGATTTTATTTCGGCAATTTATTTTGTTTAGATCAGTGTAGCTATAATCTCATCGTTTTTCTAAAGTAATCGTCGGTTTTTGAATCACTGATATCAAGAAGAAACGATATCAAATATGAACTCAAATATCATAGGCAGTTGACTCCTTTGTTACCCAACAACAACAGAAGGTTATGAGTTTCTAACTTCCCAATTTCTCAATACGTCTTAGTAACGATAAATTTTCGTATGCACTTCCTAGGCTTAACCTGAGATTTATTCGGAATTAATCCAAACTGAAAGCTAATACAAAAGCATAAAAAAATAAATTTCCATTTATAGTGCTCATAAAAATTTTATGGAGTTCAATCAACTTTATAACACCATTAAATATCACACAAGAGTTATACAGATGTCTGATGGGAAGTAATTAACAACAAGTAATCCAATATACAAATAACTTAACTAATCTAAGGTACTGTCAGATAAAATAAATGAACACGAATTGATTTGATGATACCTCTATCCCCATAATCAGATCTGACATAAAATCTCAAGTAAACAGAGTCATTTACTTGTAGTGGCCTTCAGGCGGAATGTTTTCAATTTCTTCTGCAACTGCGACAAAACTGAATATCAGAGAGCAGTTGACCGAAAAAAGAGCAATAACGGTATCATAATTTTTAACGAGACGCGATAGTGATACTTAATTTAAAAGCTGTTGGACTAGTTTTACTGGAGTCACCGGAGTCACCGGAATCTCCAGATTACTAGATTGCTTGCACCGTTTATTGTCACTTTTTCTTATACACTTTACACGTACGGTTCAAAAGGAAGATTAAAAGGCATCTTAATCGCATTTTGGATGAAACAGTAATTATAATACTTTACGAAGTCGGAAAAAAATTAGCATATCTGAATATCTCCATTGAAAGAGGGAGCTCATTGTAAATAAAGCCCATTGCTGAAAGGAATGACATTTTGACGTAGAAGCTAACCACTAACATTTTGGTGGAACAATCTCCTCGATTCGAATTCCTTTGGACATTTCCTCATGTTTCTTTAGATTTTCTCAGATGCTTAGGCATCTCTACCGAATAAAATTATAAGATGTACTAAAAATTAGGACAATTATTTACAGACATCGGCTATAACGGTGCTAGAAACGTGCTGCCTAGGCATGTGCAAATGAGGATCAGGGCAAAGGTCAATTTTTTGGCCGAAACCGATGTTCGGCTTCTACTACAACCTTCGGCCGAAGCCTAAGTCAAAGCCGAATGCTTAGTTAACCAAAAATGAAGGTTGTATTATAAAAATGAGGTTGGTAGAGTGACGAGCCTTTGTGCACTTGTCCTGTTTCTTGTAGGTTGTAGCCTTAGTTTTAACGTGTTGTGCTAAAAGAAAACACTAAAACATAACTAATAATATACATTGTAATCTTGAAAATGAAGAGATACGAAGTCAGTTAAATTAGAGGAAGGGTTCACACTACCAGGAGCGGATCTATACAATATAGTTTACCTGTTAGGTTAAACATCTCGCAAAATATGTACACTGAAACTAACTGGTAGCTAAAAGATACTTCAGAGGACCAAAGCGGTTTGAACCAACAAACTCGGATAGATTATAGAGCCATTACTATATGCTTAAATTGCATTGCTTGTTGCCAAAAATGCGTAGTTTCAGTGCATATTGTTGATTCATTTGTGCAAAAATTACCATCTCCTGAAATCGTTTAACATTACAATTATTTGCAAACACTGGCACCTTTTAAGCAACAATAACACTAAAAATATGAATTTACTGACAGAACTGTCAAACAGTTAACTATGAGATTTCAGAGACAAAGAAATCACAGGCTAGCTCCTTCTACTTAGTATAAATTCGTTGGTTTGGATAGGGAAGAACGGAATAAGAACCTTTATTTGTATATATACCTAGTCGTTCCGTGACGCCTTTCAAAAGATCTTCCTAAATCCTTTGACCAAAATTATGTGCATTTCTTACTCCCCCAATAAGCGATATTCACGCAAAACTTCATGTGAGTACAGATTTTTCGAAACCTAGGATATCATAGTCAATGTCCTTATTCTAGATTTTAGGGATATTGAACCCTGGAATTTACCAGTAGAGTATTTTGGTTAGCGGAAGGGCTGCAACTCATTCATAAACCGCATCCGTGTTATCTAAAACAATCGGCATGATATCGATCTGATCACCATATTTATCCCTTTTGTACTGGCTGGTCGCTAATCCACGTCACGCGTACTCGCTGTGAATGCCACCTATACCTAGAGAAATGGCACAACGACCGATAGTATAGCATTCATAGCTTAGCCCATAGAAGTTATATTAGCTCAAGTAGCTTAACGTTTAGGCCACACACAGGTACTACAGGAACACATGAAGTAAATGGTAGATAGTTCCAAATTGACAGCTTTGGCGATCAGATCGCTATTCTTGCAGTTAGGTAGTACGGGTGCTAAGGTCTGACTGACGTGAATTGCGTGGGTTCGAATCAAGTCCCAAGATTTTTTTTCTTATTTAAGGATTTTGTTTTTGCTTGTAGGCGGTAGACGGTCCCAGACTGTCGAACGTGAAGGTACCACCAGGCGGATTTTTAAGGCGGGGCCAGCATTTGTGCACAAGTGTTCCTCTGCTAGAACCTGTGTGACATCATCCCCCCTCTCTCCTGAATTGCCCTATAGCTCCATGGTCTACACATTATTTAGACCTAAGGCCTTCGTGGTGGTTGCAGTATAAACAAAATCTCAGTTATTCTATCGCTAAACTCATGAGCAGCACATAATATAGCTATCAATCTGTTGAAAGGAAGGCAAATGTGCCAGTACCTTCCCTGAACGGGCACAAGGCACAAGGTTATAGAATCATCACGGGTGTGAATGTCTTCAATATGTCGCTTGTCCGATCCAATTAAAAAATAAGTGTTGTAACTTTTTCTATTATCTGAATAATCTGCTATCAATCATCGTTCTTCCACTTGTTGATTAGTTCGAACGAACAAGTTCTCGAAACGACCAATGTTCTTACCGATATTATTAAAATTCGCACTGCTTGCTTTCAAATGTATTGTGTATGCGCGAATTGCCCTCGCGATACATCTGTTCCAATAAATGTTGACAACAAGCTCGGCGTGGCACACAGAACAGCACCATTTGCTGGTTCAGATACCAAGTAACCTCGAAAAAAGTGTTATGCAGCATGTCGTTGTTACAGTTTGGCGTCGAAAACGAATACAGTGACGATAGTAAGGCGATGTTTCGACAGGTATGTACAAAGCACAGGCGTAACAACGTATCGCTTCAGAGGAGCTACATTTTATTCAATTTTATGAAGTAAATCTGAAAATAATCAAAACTGAAGTGGTAATTGTCACTGTAACCTCTAGATGCTGTCGATTCTGGCGGTATAGCAGATGTGGTCTATTCCAGATTGAATAACTTAATACGTCCGACCGCAGACGGCCAACCATGGTCAGCTGTTGCGTGCCTTTTGGCAACTCATCAGTACGGTCTAAGCTTGGCCTCAGGTTGGACAACGAACGTAAACACAGCAACTATCCTATATCTGAGGTGTAACATCTATTGAAATAAGACAGCTTGAATTTGTCTGAGTCACACCGATAAAGGTCAAGATTACAACAATGATTGTTCCAAAAATCTGTCTTTAGACCACGATTCACGGCATGCCTACCTAGGAAGTAGAACAGTGTCTAATATTCCTCATAATGCAAAGGGAGTTGGGCAGCCAAGTGGGTTAGCGCTTCGAGTCGCTAATTCATGAATCCGTAGGCTTGCGGGTTCGAATCTCCTCCTGGAAGTTAATTTCGAATCGTGAATGTTGAGTTTGTCTAAATATTACGCATTTGTTCGGTGCAAGATCAACATAGGTACATCGCATTGCTGTGAATGTGGAGTAGTAGTCTTGGCCCTACGGGGTCGGTAAAAAGGATCAAAAGTGGCCCAGTTACCAGGATTCGCGTCTACACTACTACTACTACCCTCAATACTTAAAAGCAGATGTCCAGTCTGCAGTGAGCCGTGAATGGATGGACGTGATCTTACCTAATTGCCAGATCTTTCGGTGTCTGTCGGGATTCGGGATCTGCAATGAACCCCCTGGCGTACATTCAATCATACCTCCCTCTTCAAGTATTTTACAAGCCTCTGTACTCCTATTTGTCCAGGGCAACATTCACATATCACCAAACTAATATTCAAAGGCCTAGCTACAACCCAATCAGATAAGTAATTATGCCCTGACACCAATAACACATCTAGTTCTTCATTCACTGTTGAACCTATTTATAGTATGTTTGAATTTAGTAATCATAAAGTCTTTGGTTCTCTTTTCCTATCTTCATTATAGATTTTTCCGACACCGGTCCAGTTTCGGATGCTGTCATTGTTACCCGCAGAAATGAGGTGTGTTATACTGCTTGGAAAAATATCCTGATTCGGTTTTTTGCACAGTCTCATTCAAAGGACTCCTTTTAACGAATATGCATGATGCTAGGCCCAAAATCGCATCTAAAATTTGTATCAATTTTTTAAAATAATTTCAAATGATGTTTGTCTTGTTTAGGTTTTAGGACCACTCTAAATAAAAACGGTTCTTATGAACCTTTCCCTATGATTGATATTTTCCGAGATATAAGCAAATTAATATTCAAAAAGTGCAAAATGTGATATTTTAGATCCTGATGAATATTATAAAAAATGCAATGTTGCCAGAACAATTCCAAAGCACTTTTGGAAGTATGGGGGCATTAACATTACAAGCCTTTGTTTTTTTAATTGTTAGTCAACTTGAAGAAACTCTTCCCTTGCGAAAAAAAATATTTATGGAATTTGTCTAACAATGTTTAACGCGTCTTTTTGGCCTGCAAACATACTGATTCGTTAAAACGAGTCCTTTTGAATAAGACTATGCAAGAAAAAAACGAATCGGAATGTTTTTCCGATCAGGTTCTAAAATGAAGATTGAGTTGAAATCGAGGGGTAGTCACGGAGGTTCTCTTGCTAGTGTAAGAATATATGAGGCAATACAAGGAAATTTGAAAGAATCCACAGATTTTCAAGAAGATCCTAGCATCTCCACGGTATTTCGAAGAAATTCTCGTAGGTTGAAACAGATCGCTGTGAAACTCCTATGTTAAGGTTACAAGGAGAAAAGAATCAGAACTATGATGAAAAGATTCTGCTATCTTTTTTCTTTTTGTACGACCATGGTAAAAAATGTAACGTCATCGCATTTCGGTAGACATGGTAAGTCAGGCCGGTTTAGTTCTTAGGTCAAGGAAATTTCGGTATGACATTTTTAGTGGACCTGGATACTGGTTCGCGACTTTCTCTTGTTCTGAGAATGAAAACGGTAATTCCGTTGACCGCGGGTGCTATTTCCATAAACTGGTCAACCTGAAGAGTTTGGCCACACGTGTTATGTACTTGTATTACTTTCCTGCACGAACAGACATTATGTCTGATGTTGATATTGTCTAGAAAATGATTCGGCTTATGTACTAACGGTAAATTTACACTTTCCTATCCGTGTATTGTAGATATTCGTATTTTGTGGGTCTTCGCCTGAGTATGCTACACACTACTATGACTTTTGGGAGGATGTATATATCTCTAAATTTTGCGCTAATGAGGTAGTGGCTGCTAGTTAGTATTCACATTTTCAACCTATCAATAGAAATATCATCCTGTACTGATGACTTGCCTTGCCTTTAACGAAACAATTGAGAGATTGTTTTTGGCTACCATCCCTGTCCTGAGGTGACCAGTTGAGTGAACATGACTTTTGATCTGAATGCAATCATTTATTCCAGACAAGGCATCATTGTATTTGTAGGTATTAGCTCTCCTATGGTTATTATATCGATAATTTTTTTTTGTAAATTAATCAGCATCATCAGAACCATCCACCTAAGTGTTGGCAGGAGAGAGAAATGTAACATACCTGTAGTAACTAAGATGACAAGAATAACTAAAAAGCGAGATATTCGCTACTGGTCTAAACGTTAATAAATCATTGTTCCTAATTCATATTCCGTCTGAACCGCCGATAAAAAATGAAAGTAATAAAAGTAGATCCATATAAGAAGGAATGAGCTTACGTGACCCTGCAAACTAGTAAAACAGAATCTCAGTCTGCCATGGGTCTACGTGCACATTTTTATTGTATTTCTACCGTTATACGGAGTCTCATGGACTTCGTCCTGCCACCCAAAGACCTCAAGCAGTTAGCAACAGCGAGACATGTGTCTGGAATGCAGAAATGACTTACAATGAATCCCGCTTCAATTGCCATTTTCTATAAAGAATTCGTATTGATATTCTGAGCTTTGATTCGACGAAATAAATTGGGTAATTGACGAAATAAACAGAATACTAAGTAGAAGGTTTACATTTTATATTCTAGATGATATTTTTCAGTTATCTGGCAAAGAACTGAAGCGCCGTGAGTTGACGCTGAGTCTTAGTAAATGAAACATTTAACATTACATTATTCTACCTTATTAGCTAAATTTGAGTATATTTCCGACTCTTCAGTTAGTATGCTCAGTAACTTTGTAAATAGATCTCAGAAACGTGTTATTGGTATCAGCTCTTCACCAGAAACTTTAGTTTTCTCGGGGGACTCCAAGGAACAGTGCTCGGACCACTCATTTTCCTTCTTTACACAGCTAATCTGTACAAAGTTGTAAAATATTGCAATATACTACTGATGAATTGCAATTATACAATTCCTAATGATAAAATTATGGTTACAGTCACAGATAAATGAGGACTTGAAGTCATAACCTCCGTTTATGTCATAGAAAATCAAAGGTTATCATATTTTCTCGCCAAAAACTAAGCTAATACATTAGAATGTATACAAACATAAATCTGGATAGTGGAACTATTTAGGTATACGAATCAGTTGAAGAGTATCTAAATTGCGTTCCACCCGTGAGTTGCGTTACTAACTATTGTTCTTCACTCCCTCGCCAATTATGTATTATCTTAGACTACAAAACTTTGTATAAATTGTCTAGAGCACTGTACCCAGCTTTGATCATTTAACTAAACTTCTCTGCTTTGATACAACATATAACTTTTCGCTTTTAGATTCCTTACAAATATCCTAAACTTTAGCTTTGCCAGGCCTTCGTAATAACATGGAAGGTTTCATCATGATTTGTGCTGGAAAGTTATTCCGCTAGACCCAATAGTCTCATTTATGTCGGTGAAGCTGCCAGTGTCCTGTTAGATGACCCACCATAGCCCTTATGGACCTTTTGTCCCATGTAACTGAAAGCTTCCGTTCGTTGATGATTTTTTGCCCGCCTTTGCTTCGGTCTAGGGACGGCTGCAGGCTCCTTAGCATCTATACTCCATTCGTAGTCCAATTACGCCCAGACAAAACACAACATGCCCAAAAGAGAGATTGTACAGGTCCATATTTTCTTCAATGGTCATTACAACCATCGTTCAAATGAACTCCCGTCCATTTCTTAATGGTAGTCGGTCGTTTTCTTTGTCTCAAATGCCCATATGGCAGTGGGCACAAAGCCATCTTCACTGCCAATGTGACAGATAACAAATCGTTTTCCACTTCCTGGAAATAATTATTCCATGTAATATTCAAGAAAACTAACAATAATACAAGCCGAGTATCTAACAGGTTTTGGTTCCAAATCTACCAGATATAACTAAGTTTAGTGTAGTAAGTTTTCAGCGTGGGCTCATAGATTCAGTATACTTGGCACCATTTTTGCAGTACAAATGACGAATTGGTTAGATACACGTACCAGACGGATTCTTTAGGCCAGTGGTTAGTCCATCTAAAAAGGCTTGTCTTGATGATTTAATTGAAGAGTCAGCCCATACTTTAGGCTTTGTTTGTCCTGCATTTATCCAGGTTTCATCCAAGTAATAAATCTTCCTGCCCTGGTCGCGGTATTTCTTTATCTAAATAGTTTCCATAAAATAATTTCTTGACTGTCCATCAAAATACTATTTCTGACCCATTATCTATACTCAAAATGTAGCTCTTTGAGTAAACTATAGAATGTGGTCCTTTTGAAAGTAGGTAAGTCTTCATCACTACTATATATATATGCGGGTTTTTTACGACTACTGGTCTATTACATTTGCGACGCTCTCATAGACTTTTTTTGGCCATCTTGTGTCATCCATACGTTGAAGGTGACCTTACCAAAGTACCCTTTTTGTTTCTATCGTTTCTAAAATGTTGTGGTCTACTCCCATACTTTGTCTAATTCTTTTGTTCCTAACATGTTCTACTCTGGAAATTCTGCAACTTTTTCTCCAGTAATCCATTTCCAGGGACATCAACCTCTCTTTATTTCTTTTCGTCATCTCCCATATTTCTGAGACACAGGTACAGATACTCTCTACTATAGCTTTGAATATCAATTTCTTTGTTTTGTTTATCACTCTAGTACTCCACAGAATAGAATTTAGTTGTCTAATTGCTCTTTTACCCTGTGCTATTTTATTTGAAATGTATTGGTTGCTCTTTGCCATTCACCGTAAACGTTAGACCCAGATATTTGAATGATGTTGTGTTCTGTATGCTATGGTTTCCAACATCCAAATCATCTCTATCGCTGTCACCTACAATCATATACTCGGTTTTTTTATATCAATTTTCACGTACTCTTATTCCAGCTTCCTAAACATGTAACACGAGTCATCTCTATCACCTGCTATAAAAACCCGGTCGTCAGCGAATAAAAGGGTATATAGGACATCTTATTCCACTGCTATTCCCATATGGCAACATTTCATCACTACTAACCTCCTGTAATACTTTGTCTGTGATGGGAAGTTCCTGCCTTTCAAAAAACTGATGGACTGTGAATCTGATGGCATTCCAATCAAAGTTATTAACTGTATCCAACAGCTTTGTGTAATGCAGCCCCTTGTGTGGTCGAGACATTTTTTTCTTTTTCTTTATATTCTTTAACAATGTTGAAAATTGACTTAGGACATAAGCCGACGAATTTCTATTGCCTGAATATTCAAATGTCCCATCTTGTCACTTTTTCGGAGACATCACTGAAGAGGAAGTATGGCTGAAGGAAGGATTGGGAGAAATATTCTCAGTTTCATCTGATGCATCCGTAGACGACATGCTAACGTATGAACACACGCAAAGTATGCACCGAATATGAACAGCAACTGCCGGCATCGGCGTGCCGGCGATACCCCGAGCCTGAGTCCTATCCTGTCGAATCCTGCACTTGTTCGTAGTTTTATGGTCGAACGACCAATAGCTATTGTAACGCTTAGGCGGCTGTCGCTCTGCCGCGCTGCATTTCTGTTGTGCCGGGGCGTAAATGGACTATGAATAGGGTATAGTTGCTAACTTTTCACCTTGAGTCATTAACCTATGACTCCTAAATACCGTTGCATAGCCCACCCACTCACTCTAAATTAAAAATGGAGCTACCAAAGTCGTGTATCTCTGAACTATTGATTTATCGACCGCAATCGATGGGAACCTGTCGCAACGTCGTCGTGTTGACGCGTCGCGTCGTGTTATCCACGTCAACGTCAACGTTAGCGTAACGGTATATCTAAACCAATCCAGCAACACATGTGATAATATTTCAAAAGTTTTGACAACTTGTTTGACTTCTATTTTCATAAAGTTAGGAATCGCACCTTTCGCGGATGCTCTTCGCTGCGCCGTGGCACTATCCAAGATGGTGCAACCATCTGATTGTTGAAGTCTGTGGAATACACTTATATCGGGAAAAATGAGCCTGAGCAGACAATATTCTGAGACGTTTTCAGATGGCGAATTGAATAAGAATTTGGTGTGTTCGAAACTGGCATTTTTCTACAAAAATATCTACAATAAACACGCACAATAGGATGATACATCTATCTATATCTGTCATACCGATCATTCATATTGCACAATCCGTACTCTCAACTATTTATTTTTAATTTATTTATACGGTAGTCAGCCATTTGCAGAATAGGACATGGTCCCGACTTCAAAACTACATATATATATTTCATAATACAAGCAAGAGTAGGTAGTTCAGACACAACGAAGCTATTTACAAATATTTACAAATATCATAGTGAAGATAAGAGAGCAACAGACAAAACCTCACAGAAATATATCCAATTGATAACGTCATTAGCCATACAACAAGAGTAAATTAGTGGATGAAACTTTAGGATGTTAGTTCTAGCGGTAGGCAAATGAAAATTATCAAATTGTCTAGAATTTAAACGTGGGACAGGAGAACTAAAATTATGCAGCACATTGCAATAAGCAATACGACTCTGCAATATATCACGCATGACATCATTTCTAGACTTTCTATAGCAAAATACCAAAATTGATGACAGTAGGGAAACTAAACGTACGCCACTGCTACTACGCCGCGTCAAAGCAGTGGCGCACGATGATTTCTGCTACTGTCATCAATTCTGGTATTTGACTATAGATCAAAGGCTTCTTGTAAACAATTTTGAGGTTAGCCAATTGTCAGGTAACTGCCATTTTTTTGTGAAATGTAGGTACTTCAGTAATCATCGCTGGATATTTTCAAGTTTATCTTTCCAAAGGTTATAGACAATTGATGCATATTCAAGCTTTGATCGAATAAGTGAGCAATATAAAAGGTTAATAATATTGATGTCTTGTAATTCACGACTACAGCGTATAATAAAGCCCGAGCTCAAGCTACTCTTTAAATTTTGGTAGATTTTTGCACTTTACCAGTTAGGTGGTGGTAGAAATCAGTTTAAAAAATAATATTTTAGTTGAAATTTAAAGATACTCTTTCGATAATGGTAAGTTGTGATTACAGTACATAGCGAATGATTGCAAAACTAACTTTTATAGGAGAATTTCCTAATATTGGTCATATTGTTGCAGCAGTATTTCCACATAGAGGCAACAGACTGTACACTCTGATGTTATAGTGACGGTGTGAGATCGGATGTAATCCCGCATTGATCTTAGCATCGATAAATAAGTATTATTTGGGATCAGATTTCTAAAGTCTCAGTAATTATTTACTTATGGTTAGTCAACTAAAAATGAAGAATGATGATTTTAACATTTTCTACTTACCACGCATAGGTACAAAGCAAGAAAAACAAAAATACAGAGGCGCGACGCGAGTTACCGCAAGCAGCGAGAACTGGTTGAGAGAGCAAACATTTAATTTATATACCTACTATGTCAACCTCTCATTTTTCAGGAGCTGGTATCAAAACGACATAAAATCTCGGAAAATTATCTTGACTACCTGGCCTTAAGCGGATGCGTAGCATCTCGGCGAGTCAGTTTTTGCGTCTGCCAAGAACCGACTATTTAAAACGTACCTTTCCGGCGTGTGACGAGCTCCCAAGGTCATGGACACTTTCCTAAAAACGCCGCGTAACTTTGGATAGTTGCATTGCTGCGTTGTATTGGATATGCCGAGTTAGCGTTGCCGCTTAGACCGTCGGTCATTCATGCATCGATTTAAGGTTGATTCTCACTATACATTCCGTTTCCATTCCGTAACCGTTCCGTAAATTATTGAAATTAAATATTCGCCTTCGCTTAAAGCAGGCTATTGCGTGTGTATGCACATTATCCGTAAGGTATACTGTATATACAATCACATTGTACGTTTACGAAACTGATATGGAATGGAAACGGAATGTATAGTGAGAATCAACCTCTATTCTGTTTCGCCACAGCGACGGAACGTATACTCGGAAAGGCACGATTGGCATGCAGCAGTGATGTCGACAGAGAATCCTAATCTGAGACCGACCAGACTTTGACCATGTTGCCAGATAGAACAGTGGTACTTCCATTATTCTACCTGATACTATCCATCTATAGATTTCACATTTAGATCATTTGCGGATTCATTCTTCTTCTCCTTCTCCTTCTTCTCCTTCTTCTCCTTCTTCTCCTTCTTCTCCTTCTTCTCCTTCTTCTCCTTCTTCTCCTTCTTCTCCTTCTTCTCCTTCTTCTCCTTCTTCTCCTTCTTCTCCTTCTTCTCCTTCTTCTCATTCTTCTCCTTCTTCTCCTTCTTCTCCTTCTTCTCATTCTTCTCCTTCTTCTCCTTCTTCTCCTTCTTCTCCTTCTTCTCCTTCTTCTCCTTCTTCTCCTTCTTAGCCTTCCTCTCCTTCTTAGCCTTCTTCTCCTTCTCCTCTTTCTTCTCCTTCTCCTTTCCATAGCAACAATATGGGTGTCCCACAAGGATCAGGCTTAGAGCCAATAGTAGAGCACACATTGCGCATACGTAAACATTACTAGTAACGTAAATATTTAAGAGGCCGATGAATTAGGTTATCCTTAACGCCTAGGTATGCGGTGTTTGTGATTGAGAAACCATAAGTTTAGCTCTCATCAGTGGGCTTACTCGAGCGTTATCAAAAACTGGAAAGGGAGCAGGATTTGAAATCCGTCATTACCAGGTGACATGGGAAT
The DNA here is from genome assembly GCA_963669975.1 of Acanthoscelides obtectus. NCBI lineage: Eukaryota > Metazoa > Arthropoda > Insecta > Coleoptera > Chrysomelidae > Acanthoscelides > Acanthoscelides obtectus. The sequence continues at coordinate 27,186,495 of CAVLJG010000005.1, forward strand.
ATGATACAGCTTCCTTTTATAACTTGTAAAGTAACTAGAATCTAGGCACGTGTTGATTTTAATGGATGGAGGAATGAAAGTCAGAAAAAGTGTTTCAGATTGTTGTAACTAAAACGCCTGACATTTCCGGCATTTGTCGCCAATTCGATTTGCGGAGTATAACATCTTACTATGACAAGAAAGATTGCTGAATGCATAGACAGGGCTACCAAAAATGTAAATGTTCTTATTGTCTTGCTTGCTTCCTTTCTACAAAGTGCTGGAACTTTTTTTGAGAGTAAGATCCTCAAAGATAAAATCGACTACAAAACGACCACGATCTGTGAAAGCTGGCGTTCGTCAGGGCTCGATGCTCATACCAATACACTAAAGACTTGTCATAGATGATGTGTATCTTGTTTCAAGAGCAGTAGATGCCACTGGAATTGAATCGGTCACATTCAAACTTAACTGCAGAGTTTTTTATTTGGTCTGGGTTTTGCTATAAGATACCCTTAGAACATTTCTTGTCTGACAACATTGCAAAAATCGTTTTGCTTGTAGCACCTTTTCCTAAAAATCATAACCATTCACGTTGTTCATGATGTCGCTGGGTGAAATATGTATTGTTGCCAGGAATTCGCAATCATTCAACGAAGATTCCCACCGTCGTCATTGGTCATATTCTATTGCATGTCAGCTGCGGTGATTATTTTCGCTTTGTAGAATTGCATTCGCATGCTATCTGCATATGCATACCTTTATCTGACTGCATAGCTTAACAGGTGTTTGTTCATTTCGATTTCGGTGCTGTGAAAATCAAGGAGGAAGAATTTTACTTTCTGCTTTATGATTTGGACCTTTAGACATATTAAACTTTCGATCTGACGTTTATATCATGAACAGATAGATGTGAAACGACATTTGCAAGTTCATGTGTCTATGGTTTACATAACCATATCACATGCATCTGAGAACAGACTCTTTTTCCTTATCACTCAAAATTTTTAACTCGACGGAAGTAACAAGTTCTTCTTTTCTTCAAAGGAATCAACATAACTAGCAAAGTATGCATCCTTTCGTAATGAATCTATGAATCAGCAGGTGTTTGTTTGATGATTTAACTTTTAACAACCTATTCTTTTATAATAAATATATTTATGTAATTTGAAATACGTATAAACGATAGCTACCAGAAGTTTCCGGAAAAATAATTAAAAGATATCTAGCCACTATGGCCAAATTGCTTCCTAAATTAGCTAAATAAGGAAGTGACTGCCTAAGCAAATACTATAAGTGAAATAACACCTGATAAGCAGGGTATAAAAATTACACCTTTTACTGCTACGTCCTTCTTTAAGACGATAAACAATCTACAACCTGTTGGTTATGAAGTTCATTTTCAAGGGAACACTAGATTTTTCAGTGGATAAAAATCTTTGTCTTATTTCTTAGCTGTATGCGAAATGTCACTTCTGTCATAGTGAGCACCACTCGCAGCTCTAATACTGATCAGGATAGATTACAAAAACGGTAAATACGTTGGTGGTGTAAGAAATTATACTTGCGGAATTGCTGTACGTCGGCTGAGGTACTTTTCTGCTTTCCACATTAATTGTTTTGGGGATTGTAAGATGCATAAATAGACACTGCTACAAGATTTGCATGATAACGTCTTGGAATATCCCCATGTAGGTGTGTACATTTTAGTATGTACAACAAACACTGTGTATCTGATATATCGTTCGAAATACTATATGCGAGTATGCGTTCTCTAACATTTTGAAGTTGGTGTTTAAAGATGAGCCTACTGTATGAACATTAATTATATTTTGTAACATATATATATATACATGTATACAGGGTGTTACTTAAAGACAAGCTATAATTACAACGGCACAATACGCAATCGGTTCCCACTTTAAAGATGGTCCTTGAACTATTGTTGCAGATTGCCGCAAAAGAAATCGCTATATTTATTTTTTACTGCAACTTTTGTTTTTAAATAATTTTACATTACTTTAGAAAATAAATAGCGCTAAACTGACCTCGAAGACCAGCAATGTCCTCTGTGTTCCGGCGCGAACCAAGTGAAATTGTCCGGGCACCACGTGAAAAAATGTTAATGACCGAGTTCGTAGTCACGCGTCCGTCGGTTAGCACGTGTGTCACCGATCCGATCGGGTGGGAATGAGAATGAGAATGGGAATCGCACCGTGTTTCAAATAAATCCGCATCGACAAAATAAACATTCATAAACGATGACGCAAATTGCTATTGCGAATTGCCAAAGAACGCGCATGCCTGCTGAATTGATAAAGAGGCCCACTTAGCGTGAGAATGGGTATGATCAGCAGCCTCAAATAGCGGAATTGAATAAAATTCTGAAGTTGAAAGGCTAAAAGTACGATCGAGTATAGTGATATAAAGTACTAGTGAAAAACACTTTATAGATACCTTTCCTCAGAAGGCGATTATGGACCTCGCGCACTATAGCCCAACCAAAGTGTTGACAAACCGTTGAAGGTATGAGTGTTCAATATACGGAAACAATAGCTACAAGAAGTCCTTAACAACACAAATGCGTCAAATTAAATTTGTTAACATGAAAACTCTTCCGTATATTCTTGACGTCCAAGAGAGACTTGCGACCACCACATACCGTAAGCGGCGCTTAATGTTTTCAGGTGAACCACCTTTAAATTCCCATAACAAGACGTGTTACATAACAAATAGGTAAACTTAATAGTCCTGCTAAATAAATCACTCCTAAATGCGGCAAATCTACACATACATGGAGCTGGTGGGCACATTGGTCTATGTTGGTTTAACCGCAACCGATGCAGAGTACGAAACCGCAGAAAATGAATAAGAAATTAGTAGATTAATCATCAGAAGCATGAAGTTTGGAAAACGAAAAGTCGAAAAAGAATTATCCAGTGAATAGAACAGACTTAAGGTCCATTTTACAAAGAATAAGATTTGACGGCCAGTTCAACCAATCAGGAAATGCAATTTGATGCAAATCTGTCAAAGATATATGAATATATGGATATCGAAATTTTGAACAAACTCATGAAAACGTGATTACATTAATAATAAAGATACCTTCTCATTCTACATTACGGTTCAAACACAGAATTTAGAATTGCTTTCATATAAGTGCCTATTTCTTATCACTTTTACAAATAAGGGTCTGTCAAATTGTGAACATTGAGACACAGAAATTAGACAGGAAATTTATAACTATTATGGAAGGGGAGGTGACGTGATACCTAATTCTGGAACTTCTTTCGAGCATTTTGTAACCTTGGGGCAAGAATTCTCTACTTTCCAGAATGGCAGACTGGCAGGTTGTCAAGTATATAGGATATCAAACTCCTCTTGGAGAGGTCTATCCAAATTTGTAATAAAATTGAGAACATTTAAGTGACGGAATATACTGTAAAGCTTTAACAATGAGTTGTTTAGTTACAACAGATTCAGTATACATAAACGCTCAAATTTGACAGCCTGCCGGTCTGCCATTTTGGAAGAGGGTGAATTAAAGGATTATAAAGTAATGATAAGGAGTTTTAAAAGCTGGTATTAAATTTCTCCCCATTCCATATAAAAATATTTCAAGATGTCTTGATATATTCAACCGTAAGTTTCACGTCAAAATATAATCCTCAGGCATCAATTTCATCACCCTTAATATCAGCACTGTATGTATAATACAAATAAATGTTTATGGGTCTTACCTGATAAGATGCACGGGACGAGAAAAAATAAAAAAGCTATGTGTGCCACTCGCGAAGGCCCATCTTTTTGAGTCCACGCCGACATGGCGCGTCCTGAAACAAAAAGAGCAAAAACATTATTATACAGCTGAAATGAACATATTTGCTTTCCGTCTCTGTAACCATGACTAACCGTAGGCACCGCCGCTTCGTGCTTATTAGCAACTCATCAGAGCGGTATAGGTTGAGTCTTGGAGACAAACAAACGACAAGCAGACAAGTGGGCATGGTTTTTTTAAAAACTCGAAACATTGCGTAGGTGGAAAATCTGACACGCGCCATCCACTCTTAGGTTGCCATCCCATACGATGAAGACGACAGAGAGACCCTTACGTCCTCTGGCTCATAACTGTTCGACGTTCTGCACTATGCTCAGAGATGTCGCACCGCACACTACCACGGTCAGCTGTCAAGTGGAAGGAATACCAGGTACTCACATGGCAAATAAGGAATGTCGTTATGCATATATGCATAAATAGGTACGGCTGAAATTGACATGTCTGCTTTCCATCTCTGTAACCTTGAGCAACCGCTGGCAGCGCTATTTCGTGCTTATTAGCAACACATCAGTGCGGTAGAAGTCTGGTCTTGGACGAACGAGAAGCAGACAAGTGGACATACCAACCCTGTTCGTCTCCAACTCTAGCCTATACTGTACTGATGAGTTGCAAATGACCATGAAACAGCGCTGTCTGCGGTTGGCCAAGGATTCAGAGACATAAAGCAAACGTGTTTTCACTCAGTGTTGGTAGGTGGCGATAGCCAGATTTTCCATCTACAACGTTACTATATCAAAACGTGCGCTTGATATACATTTTGATATTCGCACCTGGAAGTCTCAATTCAGTACACCTGATGCACTGCCCATGATACAAACCATAATTGCTTCTAACCGTTAGCTCAAATAATATTTGCGAAAACTACCGACTACGTTTCGTACAGTTCTCGGCAAAATATTTAACTATATAGCTTCCCTCCAATTTATATCCAACCAGATATCTATTAGGCGTTGACGCGCTAAGTGTTCTGCACCGGAGCACAATTTAATAATTGAGATCATCAACATTTCAGTTTGCTGCAAATACCTCAGCAGAACATGTTATATTTCATGCATGTGCGACTTGGTATCGTTACTTTACTAATCCTCATAGTGTCTTCGATCTTGACTCTACACGATAGGTAAGAGAAATACAATGAGTCTTCTATTTTTTTTTCAGTATTTAAAGTACATGACACTCAAATCCCTGAGAACGCTTGAGTACTAACAAGTCGCTCTGAGTAACTTAATTGGGTCGATTTTACTATTGGCCCCCCGGGAATCAAAATTTGCGTCTTTAGCCAATGAGAAGGCGTCTTTGAACTAATGGATCTAATGAATTTGATAGATTTCTTGTCTCTCAAGCTAGAGAAAAATTAAACGATTTCTGTAAGATGGGTTCCTAACTCCTAAGTCTCATATTAAATCAAGAAATTCTTCATATATCACAGCCTATTTCTCATTTGTGTTCAGATAAAAAAGTTGACGCCAATTTCACCAATCAAAAAGAAGGATTTCTGACATTGGCATGACGCAATTTCTGAGTATTTTATTGACAATAACAGTGCATCACTCTTGTACAAAATTCTGCATAACAGAAATCGAGTAAATAATGAATTTACTTGGCTACCGTGAAAAAAAAACTGTTCCTCAAGCCAGCCCTGTTAACAGGGAGATGTCGCGCACTCTACTGGATGGTAGGACGGCTACGCGACCACGCCGCGGTGACGGTAGTCGTACCACTGTCCAGTAGAGGGCGCAAGAGCTCCCTGTTTACAGAGCTAACTTGATAAACAGGATTTTTTGGGCGGTAGGTAAGTAAATTAGATATTTACTCGATGTTTGTTGAAGAATTAGTATTCTGTAATTTTATTTATGTCTTCAAGAAATTTTTCAATTAGAATTTTGTACAACAACAGTAGGACACTGTTATTTTCAATAAAATATTTATTTAATTGCTACCATATCAATCTAGATATTGTATCGGATTTGTGTCCATGCTGAATGCTTCTTTTTCATTGGTGCATTTTTTGACCGTGGCCGCTAATTTAGTGTCCGAACACAAATGGAGAAATGAGTTTTGAAACTAAACCAAGTGGCTTATGACGTATTTCTTGATTTAACATGGGAATCAGGGGTCTATTTTATACAATCCGTATAATTTTTCTGTAGTTTCAGAGACACTTTACAAAAAACGACTATATTCGTTAGATCCATCACTTCAACGACGCCTTCTCATTGGATAAATTTGTGACCCACTCGCTTTAGTTGCGCCCTAGTAACATCAGGCCTGAAAAGAGCTCAAGCAGGCACGATCACACACTTCTCATTCAGTTCTTCATGTTTACACTACAAGAATCTGCTCAAACCAACCGGTTGACTATTAATCAAGGAGAAAATTTGAATAATCATTCTTAATCCCATTAGTAAGTCCGACGGTAGTAATCTAAAACAGTTATATTAACATTACGCCGCTCGCATCATGAATGTATCTTGAAATTTTATTTTTAGACCACACAGTCTCCTCCGGGCAAAAGCTCCATCATTTTGAATAGTATAAGGAACCGCTTCTTAGTCTCTAATGTCGTGTCGTGTGGGAAGATATAAATACTGGTATTTCTGTATGGGTAATCTGGCGGTCATTTATATATCGTAAAGCTATTTTTAATACTTTATACTTGTAGTACAGAATTACTTGGATATGTCATTAATATTTCTTTTTCACTACTAACTGACTCTAAGAAGAAGTTACATTTCTCTCCTTAGGCAAAAATAATGATAATGAAAAATCACTAGTAGAACAGGAACTGGATGGAATTTGAGTTTGCGAAATGTGAGTACCGCACCTTACGAATAGATATCAATTGGAAAGAGGTCAAAGGATGTTAATGCGGATCTCGCCGGACCACTTTTTGGTCCATCTCTGTTTCATTCTCCTCTCCTCTTGAGTGATTACAAAAGAAGTTTCTCGCTCCCACCGGTTTGTCCTGATTTTTCGGATCAGTCTGAACAAGATCGGACTCCAGTAACTTATCTCTACCATCAGTCGTTTTCGAGCTATAAGCCATTTAGTGTCTGAAAAACCCTAAAAATGGTACTCTTCAATGATTAAAAACTAGGCTAAGAATCATTATTTCTGAGGTAAGGCTAACCTACTCCACTCTGAATTTTGATATATGGGCACCATTGATGGTACGCCACATTTGTTTAGAAATTTTGTAATTCCAAGGTCAATCCGCATAAGCTCATCCACATGACCTAGGTGAGCTTATTTCATGTACGTTTGATGTAAGCTGTGTAGTCTTCAGGTTATAATTATGATAATAATACTTAACGTCTTTTTTATGTCTAATATTCATCTATTACTTCTTTTTCTATTTGAAAAATCAACACGCTTTTTACGAGGTGAAATCGAATTTTTTTATTGATAAATGAAATTTGGTTTATGCCATTTATATATGGAAAATAACATCAGTAATGTGACCACCGTGGCTTCGCTTACAGGCCCAAATCCGAACATCAAAATTTTCAATGACTTTTCCCAGAATAATCGGGTCTATGGCCGCAAGTTTAGTCCGAATATTGCGCTTTAGGTCTTGAATTGTCCGGGGACCATTCGCATCCCTTTTTCCTTTCAAAAATCCCCAAAGAAATACTCAAGAGATGTTAAATCGCACGATCTCGCGGGCCAACTCACATCCGAATTTCGTGAAATTATGCGGTCTTGAAATTTCGTCGTCGATTGTTTGGCGAGATGTGTGAGCCGTTGCTCCGTCTTGATGAAACCAAAGCTCGTCGGCACCAATACGATCCAATTGTGGCCACAAAAGGTCTGTTAACATGCCGCGATAACGTTCCCCGTTGACGGTAATGGCTTTTTCTTCGGCATCTTCAAAGAAGAATGGTCCAACGATGCCACCAGCCCATAGAACGCACCAAACAGTCACTTTTTCAGGATGCAGAGGTTGTTCATGATATTGGTTTGGATTTTCGGCCCCCCAAAATCTGCAACTTTGCTTATTTACGTACCCATTGAGGTGAAAATGAGCCTCATCAAAGAGCACTTTGGCCGAAAATCCATCTTCTCTTTCCAGCATCCAATTAACAAAAACACGCCGCTGTTGATGGTCAGCCGGCTTCAATTCTTGTGTTAGTTGGAATTTGTATGGATAGAGGTGTAAATCAATGTATAAAATCCGGCGTAAAGTGGTCTCACTGATTCCCAATTGATGCGAACGGTGCCTAGGCGAGGTGGTTGGATCTTCTCGCACACTTTCATGCACTGCGGCTATGTTTTCACGAGTACGAGCTGGACGAGCATGTTGGTCTACGACCTTCAGCTGAACCAGTTTCTTCAAACAGATTAACAATCCAACGAATTCCATGCTGTGTAGGGCGTCCATGTCGGCCAAAACTAGTGCGAAGTTTGCGAAAAGTATTTTTTATATTTCGACCGTTTTCGTAGTAAGTTTGGATAACCAAAATGGGTTGTTGTTTTGTAAACGAATCCATGACTATAAATGGCATACCTTTGAGAGTTCATTTATGCATACCACATGACTTTTGACTCACATGGTAACACATAAACTTATAGGTAAAAAAAGTAATAGATGGCGCACCCAGTAGTATTACAGGAGGCGAGATCTAGATACTATATCTATTCAACCACCTAGCCTTCTTAACAATACGAGACGTATAAAAAACTGAAAATTTGTTGACAATGAATACCCGTATACAATAACGTCAAAATAAAGTATAATCCATGGTACTGTTAAATAAATTAATGGTAACACTCGAAAGATTTAGGAGGTCGCTATTGTTGCAATTTTTCATCACTTTTCACATTTCTTTTGCATCAGCTAGTCTATATTTCCTGATCTATAGACTGAAGTGTTGTGCTCAACTCGCACGACTTACGACCGTATAACCAATTTTAGGCGTTTAATGGGCTTTTTTCGAGTGACTCTAGAGAGATAAAAATTATATGGATATTGTACGAGAAGTACCAAACCATGTATCAAGTTACGTAATAAAGAGGACCATCTTTCAGTGGTACGCCCATCTACACGTGAAGCAAGAATTACGTTTAATTAGATGATAATAAATATCAGGTGTTTTCTGTTAAGGAATCAGAGCTTCAATGTCACGTGGTCAGATAATATACGTGCGATGACCAACATTGTTTTGAACATGCGGCAAAAAATAGGAACAGGGATTGATCGACAAATATGGCGTAACGTTGTCCCAGTAGCCTGGAATGAGATACTCCAACAGGATATCGACCACCGTGTGAATGAGTATAGGAAATCAGAGATCCTAAACACATTACTGAACCAGCTTCTGCAGCCAGTTGACCAACCAAATGAATTAAAGTCAGATAAGCACACGTAAGTGTTTACCATTTTCTGCCATTCAGTATATGTACGCAAAGAGAGTGCGTCACGAATAACACAGGCAAAATCTTCCATATCCGCTCTCAGGCAGAAACGCTCGAGAGATTCGTTCTAGCAACCTCTCCTGTCTGAAGTTAGGAACGAGTCTCTCGCCGACCATCAGTTCAAGTTATGTCTGTTAATTAACTTATTTTCTGCATTAGTAGCTGCTCAGGAGTACCTTCCTTCCTACCGTCAAAGCAATTCGTACATTTCGCGTAATCTTCGTTTTCACATTATGTACGAAAAAATGTTGTGTTTTTCACAATCTGACGCTAAATTAAAAATTCTCAAGCCCTTTACCTTAGAGGGTAGGACTAGGTGATATAACCATCTAGATTACAACTGCTACAACTGAAAGAGCTTTTCGAAATTGAAAGTAATCAAAATATTTTGAGACTTTAAGCACAGTACTGTCACCAAAGGCTGAAAATTTCGGAAAAATTAAGTAGCGGAATCAAATTCTTGCATCCACAGTACACTCCCCCTAATCTCGACAAACTCTGCTACGGATTGCTCTTCAAAAAGTTTGGAGGTTAGGTACACTTTTAGCGAAAGTTATCTCTTGCCGAATTATATTTAGCCGGTCTTAGAAAATTTTAACTAACCGCCTTAATTCTAATAATCCTTCGTTAGTTTGAGACTTATAAAGCGAGCCTAAGCTCTGCCAATCTAGTATATTAGTGAAGTATCTATTGCCGTTGACAATTCATAAAAAATCAGTTCTCATTGTATGCATCCTAATATGGAATTCCGTGTAAAATCTATTGAGACCAGCTGCTCTAGATATATCTGATTCTGGGTCAGGCGTCCATCAATATATTTTGGTTATTGGACACCGAACTGACCCAAATTTGGAATGATAATATTAAAAAAAGCTTTCAGGCGATGTCGTAGTCGCTCAGCTTTGTCCCCGAAAATAAGTAATTCGTTCATCTATCTTTACACGCAATAGTCTAGTCATGCTAGTATATCTTCAGGTAAAGCTACATACGAAAACTAACAACAAACATCTACGAGATATAGACTCATGGTGAAAACAATACTTTTGCGTAAAGGAAGCAGATCGATTATTGCATTTGTTGAGGTTGATTTATGTTATTTGTTATTTTTTTATTGTTTGCAAAAAAGAAACATTCACTTCTCATATTACTATTTATAAGTTTTCAATTGATCATGGTATATCATCTGATTAGTAGGTTAAGTTAGAGTAGGCCTAGGCTAGACCCCGCTTGCTTTTTGGATCATTTTGTATTTAATGTCCTGTAAAATATAATATCTATTTCATTAAAGATGTGTATCTACCTGATTTTAGGGATAATCATTCAATATTATTTCCAAATTTGCGTTACATGGAAACATTTTGAAGAACGTTGAATCTATCGAATATGTTGTTCTATATTGCAGATAAACTTACACCTATGAAATTCAAAAACATTAATAAATGAGTAGGCTATTAAATGCTGAGTATGTAAAAGGAGCAAGTTTACGATTTGTTTGCCTCCAAAATCTCAGTCTATAGTCAGGGAGAAAGTGCATACTACAAATGGACATGACATAAGTTGATTTTTTGAATGGTCTGTAATTAGATTCGTATTTTTAGTGTTATTTTTTAAAAGTGCAAGTGTTACATAATCCGCAAAGAGCGGCACAAGTCTATTGAAGGTAGATCATTCCACCGGAAAATATTATTAGTTTATATAACGTTGTCACTTTGGTAGACAATTGTAGTCAAATGGGTCAAAAGTAAGCATTTAAACTATGCAATTTTGGCGACAAACAATGCAACGTACACATATAATCTAACCGAATTCTATGGTTCAAACGAAGTCCTACTTAGAGATCTCATTACACAATTTTGTTCTATTTCTTGATACCGCAGATTTTTATTAACTTTAGCGAAGTACAGTCCTGAAAGCGCTTGGCAGTCTACATAAATGATGCAAAACCCGCTCTCATGAACACTAAGCTCTGTCGTGATGTTTTTGAACGAAAAAATGACAGTTGAAAACGCACGAAGTTGTCTCAGTGCGTGAGAACCCGCAGGATTTTTTCTTAGGAGGCGGTAGTCGATTAAGGAAAACTTATGTATGTTATGATTATGTATTAGAGCGTGAGTACCAGATCTTCTCGAAGGATCTAGTGTTAAGAATTTTAAATATGGTAAAAAAACTATGCAAATTTTAGGAGGTAACTATATTCTTAGGAGGGGCCTTTTCTTGTCGTGCCGTTCTGGATTATTTTTTGTTAATGGGAATAGAGTACTATACAGGGTGTAAGCGATATGGTAGTAATTATTGAAATGGGTAATAGGAGGATCAAAACAAGTCAAAAAGTTCCTATGACCCATGGTCCAAAAGTCAATGGATCCAATCTAAAATGTTTTTAAATTGGGTAATTAACAAATATATGGCATTAAGTTTTTTCCAAGTAAGCCAAAATTTGTAGTCAGTAAGTAAGTAAGTTTCATTATATTAAATATTTAAAACACGCATGACAACAGCGCGTCGGTCTTTCATCACTCTTATCGAACCGGCAATCGATCGCAAAGACCATCCTCGCAGACTAACATTCTGTCAGTGGTTTTTGCACAAAAATATTGAAAATCCGGATTTTTTTAAGAACATTCTAGCGACGGACGGATGAATGTACTTTTGTGCAAGACGGGATATTAAATTTTCATAATACTTACTCGTGGCTCCAAGAAAATCCTCATACCGTTCGCCAAGGTCGTAATGAAGCTTGTGTACATTCAATAAACTTTCACACACCAGGTGAAGGCTGAGACAGTTAGTGTTAAGTCTGTTTTTTTGAATTGTTTGCATTTTACGAGTACATTATCAAATAATAAAATAATACCTAAGAGCCAAAAATAACAAACTCTATCTTTATTTACACTGCGTTCCGTCGTAATTTGCGTCTAGCATTCATTCATTGATTTGCTTATAACTAAACAGGTAATCATCGGAACGGCATAGTGTGTTTGACTGGTTAACTGAACGTGCAATTAAATATGGGACACATGTTCGAATGGATCTTTCCAGGAGAAGAAAGTTAATATAATGCACTATAAGGATTCGATTACTTCCAACCTGACCCAGGCTTTTCAATTTTGAATCCTTGGAATTGGTTCTACTAATCGAGATACATAAATCTAAGTCTCGTACCCCCCTCTTTAGCTTTGAGTCCAGGAAATTGTCACTACTAACTGACATACATAGACCGAAGTTTCGCTTATTCGCCTTGACTCAAAACATAAATGGTATGTATGTAACTAGCCTGAATTTTAAATACTCATCTATAAGCATCATATAGACACTTATTTTCTGTATTAATCTCAAAATATTCCAAATTCAATATCCTGTCTCCTCAGTTAAAATAAATACCTACCACTTATTGCCAGCAAATTATTTAACTTTGACGATTTATTACCTCTTAGCTAGAGATATTGATGTTAGAGTAGGCGAGATACTTTAACTAGCTGTTTAAATTTTCGCCTACAGTGGAACAAAATTGACCATAAATCAGAATAAATGTGAGCATAACGTTTCTAATTTCTAACATTATTTTCCTTACTTTAACGGGGTGAAGTATCTTCCTCAGAGACAAGCAACCACAAAGCTATATGCGTGACGGCGAAATCTGAAGCCCGATGTTCCAATCGCAAATTAACTGTTACTTGACTACTAACCAGAAGTTATCTTCCAAAAAGCATTTTTCAATATCAAGTTTGCCCTAAAGCTACACAAAATCAGGAAGAACTGCTTCAGATATGAGACATAGTTCTAGAGGTGGTCATATCGATCATAGGCATAGGGAACGATAGATGAAAAGTACTTGTCGAGATATTACTGGTAAAAGTCAGAAGCATGAAGGTTGACAACGCTCGATCCCTGATCTCATTGCAAATGCTTGTTTGATGAATGTTGACCATAATTAATAAGTTTATATGTCAAACAGCTCTGAATTTGTTTTTGGTAGAAACGGATCCTGTTTAGCAGATAGCAGTAATAAAGTATCTTTAGAAAAAGGAATAACGCCCACTCAAATTCATCAATATAGTGTGGCGACTGTTGGAGGGTGTGGAGTTTCTTATCTGCTAAAAACTAACATAGCAGTGGTCCAGCTGCAACGTCAGAGGAACTCATCTAGTGGCATACTGCTTCATCAAGATTATGATCTTAGTTATACCTCGGCATTGATATGGTTAATATGGTTAATATGGATGCGAATCCTGACGATATTGAGTTCAGACGAGTTCCTACGTATGAGATCCTCGTCAGAACAAGGCTGTTGATCTGTGCGCGTTGTCTGAAATTAACGTACGTTTCTGCTGCCCAGCAAATATGGGCCAAGCTTACAAATTTTGTTTTCTTATTCTTCGTTACTGATATTACTTTTGTAAAATGGTGGTAACTCAGATCATATCAATAGTTTATTTTCTGGCAAAGATGACAAAGAAGAGATTGAAAGGTTATACATTTGATGTTGTCCACGGTGGAATAACCAAGTGAGTACGTAAAAAGACGCGGGCGTTTCAAAAAAATCAAATCCGTTTGATCGCCAAAATAATTCTGACCTATTACTTACTCTGACGAGCTGGTCGCTGCCAGTGAAAGCACGCTGATTGAAAAACAGGTTTTTGTTTATTTTGACGAATTAGTCAAAACAAAAATTCGGAAAAATTCGCATCCATAGTAACCTTAGTATTAGGGATGAACCCTTGCGTCATCGTCAAATTGAAGAATGCCTATACAGCTTCATTTGCATAACTAGATTGCATCTCAGAATTGAACCTGTGGAATGATGACTATTTAAGGAATTTTGCTATCGGTAGGCATAGGTAGTTATTTTTTTCAAATTGAAGCAGTTGTTGACTGTACTATGCACCAGCGGCATTGATGTTATTGAAAACAGTTACTAGACATCAAACTTCTTTGATGCTTGACAATTTTATTAGTGAATCGTTTTCAATCAGCATCATTTTTTGGCTGCGCGGCATTCGCCGCTTGGTGTGGACGTCCCGTTGCTTTGCATCAAAATCGAACAAAAAATCTGGTAACTGTACACCGAAAATTGAGCGGGTCACGCTCCACTGGAAGCTGCTGCTGATGCTCGCAAGATGTTTTGATGACTCGCTTTTTGAGATGAATGGTAATGGTGTTTGGGTACCTCATATACCGGGGATGGACAAAATTATAGACTGATCTCTAAGGTGGGACCAGCTTGTGTGCATATGTTTCCTGAATAAATAGCAACAGTAAACTGGAGATGGAAAAAAAGGACTCGTCCCAAAACGTTATTGATAGTAGAAAGTACTTTTTCCGTCGCTGCAACATTTTAAAAAAATAATAATGACATTCACAGTAATGACGCTATTCTTTAATAAAAAATAATTGTAGGCTTCTATATTGCACTTAATCTATGTAATAATGATACCGAATTGATGAAATTTGCGGAATGATATTTATGGAGTATATCAAGTAATATTGCAAACATTCTGTGTTCTTCGTAATTCCAACTCATAATTTTAAGATAAAAAATGGAGTCAAGTACGTTGACTCTGCACTTCCCACTAAACGTTGTTATTAGTTCATACAGGATTATGGTCTGTACAAGTTAGATCGTATCGAAATAAGACCTCATACTCTGGATAGAGCATAGTTACTATGCTATGCTAAAAAGAAAGGAACAGCTGTCCATAGTTGGCTGTCTTGGTCTGTGGGACGAAAGCAACATGTTTTGAGCAAAATGTTAGAAATATGAATAACAGAAAAATTAGGCGGGCCAAGGCCGTCCATACAATTAGTCTATACAGGGTGTTTCAGGTAATTGTTGCATAACTTTAAGATTCGATAGAACTTTTAAAATTAATGCATAAAGTCTATATAAACATGGGTCGAAAAATGCGTGGCTTCCGAAATTATTAAATTTACTTTCTAAAGTAGTTTTTTATAAATATTTCGAACAATATTTGATATATAACAGTGAAAATTGGTATACAGGGGTTTTTTGGTACGACAAAACGAATCATAGTTTTACTGTAGCCGCTAGAGGGCGCTCTCTACTGTACCTGTAGTGTATTGAAATGGCAGAAAAATTTTTTTTAGTGCAATTTTTTGATTTTTGAATGGAAAAACTGATTCTCCGCACTTTTCAACATAAAAAAGCTCTCCTGTGAGTTTCCGTTATAGTTAGCCGTTTTTGAGATATTTCGATTTTTAAGGTTCGATGCATTTTTAATTATTTATGGCAAAATAATATTTTTTTTTACATTTTCGATTTGGACATTACAAGTAATTAAGATGATCGTTTAGATTGTGTTTTTAAACACAGCAATAATTCCTAACTCCAAATAAACACAAAAAAACAGAATATTAATTTGTTTAATTTTCCATTATTATTTTTAACAAATTAAATTAATTATTTACAACTAAAATGCTATCGGATAGTTAGGACAAACATACAAAATCTAAAGCGGTTACTCGAAATGTAAACCCAATTGTTCAATACACAATTCGAATGATCGAACGTGGTATAGCATTATTCAAATAAGGCCTTATTTCATCACATGCATTCCTGATGCTGTCTATTAGCATATCTTTTGCGGTTACGGGAGTCTGGTACACTTTTTCTTTTAGAAATCCCCACACAAAGAAATCTAATGGATTTAGGTCAGGGGATCGTGGAGGCCAGGCGACTGGTCCTCCACGGCCGATCCATCTATCTGGATAATTTTCGTCCAGCCAGCTATTCTCGAATAATGAGCTGGACCACCATCAAGCTGGAACCAGGCCAATCTTCTTAAATCTAATATAACATCATCCCACATATTTGCAGGTTCAGCCTTTAAAAATTCCAAGAAGGTCGCAGCATTTAACCTTGCAGGCAAAAGGTGGGGTCCAAATAGTCGATTATGGTCTCTGGCTGCTTCTGCTGCTGCTGCGTTTACAAAGCCATACACAAAATGAATATCCGCTAACTCTTGATTGGAGAATAAAAATGGCATTTTTATAAAACTTACAAAAAACACAGGTAAAAGAAACTAAATTTCCTGCATTTACAATTGCAAAAAAACGTTTCAGGTTTCAACAGACAACAAAACTAACTGTCAACTAATTGACGTTTAACCTTATTCTGCTTTCAATTTCAAAAATATTTGCAGGCACAGCCTACTTCAAAAATTATCGAGATACTGACTTTTTAACTTTATTTTATCATAAATAATAAAAAATGCATCGAACCTTAAAAATCAAAATATCTCAAAAACGGCTAAATACAACGAAAATTCACAAGAGAGCTTTTTTATGTTGAAAAGTGCGAAGAATCATTTTTTTTATTCAAAAAGCAAAAAATTGCACAACCTGTATTTCTGAAGCCACGCATTTTTCGACCCATGTTTATATAGACTTTATGCATTAATTTGAAAAGTTCTATCGAATCTTAAAGTTATGCAACAATAAACTGAAACATCCTGTATGTATTATTTCCCTGCCCTACACGTAGTACCGTCGATCTTTCGAGGACTCGTGTCAAAAGCATTTGTCTAACGTTCGATCGAGAACGCCGACAATTCAGTCAGACGAACACACTGTCCGGTGCATGAAAAACATTTCACCCAAATCCGTAATTTCCAAGTTCTAGAAGGGCCAAAGACTTGCGGACCGACCGACAGACAGACCTAGATATATACCGACGGAATATGAGTGACAAGGTTATTCGTGATGTACAAGTCTTATAACATCCAAAAAACAAAATAACTCATTTTCGAATTTTGCAACACTTCCTCGCCAGTAGGCTTGAGATCACCAAACATGCTTTGAAGTGACGATATGTGCATGTAAACCTACCTGCGAACCTCTCTACTTTTTCCGCTAAATAAGCAACCAATTCTTGAACTATAAATTAAAAGTACGGTTAACACTACTTCTTCTTCGCAAAACTAAACAGTTTGTACTCTTACCATTGGTTTCATCGCGCAATTATAGTACAGTTACCGAAATTGTTTGATAACAACCTTTGCAGATTTCGCAGTAGCTGGGCACATACACACGCCACCACATGTTATTACGAACAATTAAGGACGGTAGGCAAGCCGTCTTTATTAGGAACCAACCAAGCGGCCGTAGTACCGACCGACGGGAACCACCAAGTTCAATGTCTTCGCCATCGTCGTGGAACAGGAAGATGCTCACTAAATTATTCCGTGTAATGCTACCGTTTGCGGTAGATATCATTCGCGGTTTTCATTAAAACTGTACATTTGCTCTTTGTATTAGCCGTTCCAGTAGCATATTCAAAACAGGTACGACGTATAATAAATGCGAATCTGAAACTTGAGCATATCACGGTATGCTTTTTCTTCTTATTTGTCCACGAATCATTCAGCTAAGTTGACGTTAGTACTGGGTCTTGTATTTTACCATTGATTCCAGCGTCAAAAAATCAGAGAGATACAAAGAGATACCGTAGCGTCGTCTGTGAGAATTCGTTACTGCTGCTTCGCTTTTTACTATATAGTGTGGCGCATCGAAAACGAAACAGATGCATTTACTGGCAGCTCAGTTTTTTTTTGGAAATACGCTCAAACCCGTGGGGACACAAGTTTGGCAAAAAATCACGTTAGCACATGCAGCCCCTTAAGCGGGGGTGACACCACCCCCAAAATCTTAAATGGAAAGGGGGGGTCGAGTGATACCTTATTTTAAAGCTCTTTCAATTCCCTTTATAATGATATAAAATTAATGTACTTCAGTAGTTTTGAAGATTTATTAATATAAGGCTTAAATAAAACTAATACATCATCATTAGTGGAGATCGACACATTTGGCAGCAAAGTAATTTACAAATGAAGAATGAACTGACCCGTTAGGCAAGTAAATGTTGAAAATGGCCACCATGACTCTCCATGCAATAATAAAGATTTTGCTCAAAACGTTGCCGCACATTTAGCAATATTTGAGGAGTAATTTGAAGGCACTCATTCACAATTCTTTTTTCTAATGATGTTGGCTGAGTAGCATAGATTTTGCTTTTTAAATGACTCCACAGGTGATAAATCTGGCGATCTTGGGGCCCATTCAATGGCACCTCTTCTACCAATCCATCGATCTGGAAACGTCTGATCTAAATATTGTCGAACATGTAATGCGTAATGTGGTGGGGCACCATCCTGTTGGAACATCAACCTGTTCGCAATGTACCGCCGATCACTCGGATTTTCAATTATGGGTGTTAATGCAGGATCTATGGCGTGTTCCAGTAATTCCAAATACATTTCACCGACAAATTGCCAGGTAAAAAAAAAGGACCAACTAAAGGATCGCCAAAAATACCAGCCCATTTTTGTGGCTGCTGTGTATGAACCTCATGATAAATTCTGGGATTAGAATCGGACCAATATCGGCAGTTATGACGATTTACTACGCCATTTAAGGAAAAAGAACATCCGTCGGAAAAGCAAGTTATGAATAGAAAATGTTCATCGCTTATAATTCGCTCACTCATATCTTCACAAAATTATAATCGCCGATCAAAATCGTCTTCATTAAGTTCTTGTACCAGGTGAATTTTATAAGGATGAAAACTGTGGGCCTTTAGAATCCGTTGGACAGTACGTCGACTAACACCACACACAGTCTCCAATTTGCGGGTACTTAACGTAGGATCTACATAAACTTGCCCTAAAATCCCCACTTCTATTGCTTCGTTCCTTATGGGATTTTCAATGTTGAGTTTTTTTATTGGCGACTGACCCAGTTTCCAGAAATTTAGCTACAAGTTCTAGAACATATTTTCGATGGACGTTACTGTTCTCATGTCGCTCATTAAATATTTCTGCTGTTCTATTCAACTCTTTCTGCTGTGGAATATACCATGGTTAATTTATCTAATAAAGCCTTACAAGTTATTTTAGCAACAAAGTGTGGTCTATTCAATAGGAAACCATGTACGAGTACTAAATTCCTATTTAAAATAAGTACCAGAAATTTCCTTATCTTTCTTCAAGAAATAACACAAAAAAGGCTCCAATAGCTATTTTCAACAACAAAATGATAAACAAACCATGAGCGTAGTGAAGAAAAGCATTTACTTATTAAGTAAATTCTTTTAGTCAAATTTCTTCTGAAAGTAGTACAAACTAATCTACCTATTAAAGTCTACTTTAAGCTTTAAATCAATAAATCTTCAAAACTACTGAACTGGTGCTCATGTATTTTACATCATTATAAAGACCTTAAAAATAAGGTATCACTCGACCCCCCTTACCATTTAAGATTTTAGGGTTGGTGTCACCCCCGCCTAGGGAGCTGCACGTGTTAACGTGATTTTTTGCCAAACTGGTGTCCCCCTCGAAAACAAAATCGACGGGTCTGAGCGTTTTTCCAACAAAAACTGAGCTGCCAGTAAATGCGTCTGTTTCGTTTTCGATGCGCCACCCTGTATATACTTTGTGATGGTAACGTCTCATAGATGGTGTAGATACCTATATTATATGCTTGTATATGCTAACGTTTAGACACCGCCATCTATGAGACACTAGCCTTTTCAAAGTACGAATAGTAAATAGAGAAACGGCAAAAAGGGTCAAATGTGGCCTATTTCTTTTTTAATAATAATGCCTTTATTAGCTGCAGTTAGGTGAAATTTAGCCAGACGGCTACTCTTACACTCAACACCACAACCGAAAAAAAAAAGAATACTTAAACACATAAACTAAATAATAAAATACAAAAAAATACAGTTCATAAGCATGACAACATTGGCTGCACGAGACAAATGCAGATAGTATTGTGAGATTTTTAAATTTGAGACAAAAATAGTAGAAAATAGTAAAAAAAGCACATGAACACAAGAAAAACTGAACTAAATGGACTCAAGCAGCTGACTTTTCATTAATTTCTTAAAAGAAGCAACCTGTTTGGATCGATAGCCACTGTTTTTTTATACTTCAACTACCACGAAGGCCTAAACAGCCATTGGGTACCGTGGGGCTCTATAGGGGGATACAGGGGAAAGAGGGAACGCCACACGGACTCTGGCGAGGGAACACGTGTGCTTGTAACATGCACACATTCTGGCTCCACCTACGAGATCCGCCGGGTGGTACCTCCGCGTTCGACAGTCAGAGTCCGTCTACCACCTACGGACAATCACAAAATCCATAGCCAAGAGAAACATTTCTCTTGGAACGGGATTCGAACCCGCACAGCGCACGGCGACTGATCAGGAGACCGGAGTCTACTACTGCGGCCACCGCTGCTGCCTGACTGCATTGTAATGTTGGACAGCATTATAGGTGTAAGCTCTTTCAAAGACCGAGGCATTGTAAGGAGGCATGTTAAAATTAGCATTAGATCTAAGAGCTCTGGTAACAAAACTACCACGGGAACTAATTTGCTAGCAAGGTAAGCTGGTCTGTTTGATAATAGAACTTTATGCGTGAAGACGGTCAAAAGATATAAAAATAAATTATCAATTCGCAACCAGTTGAGTTCTTTGATTTTGTCTGAGACGCGACTAAACTTGCGCACCGTAGTCTAAACATGGGTAATAAACAACACGAGAGTAAGAAATGACAGGCAACACAAGACTTTCGGCGAGCTTTTTTCGGGTTTTGAAATTCAGGATGAAACGATTAGAATAGAGGAGTTTCACACGCATATACGTTACTCTAGATAAGAAAGAGAGATGCCGATCGAATCTCATATTTAAGTCAAGGATAACACCGAGATTCTTGGCGTAATCCACAAAAGGGATGAGTGTCTCATCCAAAACAACACAAATCATCTGCTTCATTTCACGGTAGGAGTTTTTCGAACAGTACAACATTGCAGTAGTTTTATTAGGATTGATCTACAAGCAGTGTTTGTTACAGTAATCACTGATGTTAGCCAAATCTAAATTAACTTTACAAGAAGGGCCGTATCGTCAGTCGTTCCTACAATTGTAGGAGACCTTTACGGCCTACTTGATTTTCATAGCCATTTCTCTCATTCAGAAAGATATTTCTAGATTTCTAGATTTCTACTGTTCCGTGTCAGCGACAACGCTCTCCTAGTTATCTTTTATTTTTAATAAATCGTTGGAACTTTTAAGCTGATAAAATGTTTGTCATTTTTAAAATTATGTATGATTATGTTTTTTTATATTCTATATTTTGTTGTCATCATGACTCTTTCCTATGCATGTATGCGTCCAAAGGAATAAACGAATCGAAATACAAAAAAACGTGGTAATGCTTCTCGAAGGTAACATCCCAGCTATCAGGATACCCGGTATATGAAAACTCAACCAAATTTCATGTTGGTGGTCGTTGAAGCGCAAATCACCTTTCAAGTACAGTTAGCAGACTGTTTCCTGTTTTGGATGAGAGCTGCTCTGAGCTGTCATTAGCGCTACACGTTTCGGGGCTTCGCTATCAAGAATCACCATCTCGTTTTTATCTGATGCTGGGCGTTTTCAGATGCCTTCCGCGTTAATATGAATCAACTGGTGTGTACTTATGGTAATGGATATCATTCTTCTTGACATGTAACAATGGTGATGTTTTATGGTCATATAATAGGCGTTCAGAGATGCAAATTGAAGATAAATACAAATAATGGCGTGTTAATACTAAAGAGAAAGAATACTCAATGCACCAAGATTATAAACATTAGGTTTCTCACTAAATTTATTTTTGCTATTTTATTGACTTATTGAAATATGCAACAGACATCAACAGTAGTCAGAAATTGGGATTATTTCCTCAGCGCAGCCTATTTTGTTGCGCTTAATAATTGAATGATGGGATGAATACAGAAAAGGAACATTAAACAAAAATAATGGGGATATCAGCACATTTCCAGTCACAAAAACTTAGTTTTGGGTTTCTAAAAAGTTATTGATACAAAACATAAACTGTGCGTGCTTCAACATATTACTTTACTTGAATAATGTAGCAAAAAAGGTAAACGAGTAAAACCCAAAAAGACAGAAGCTTGAATACCTTCTGGAGTACAGCGACTGCAATAAAAAATTCAAAGAAGCTCTAGTGATACGATTCTTAAGCTTGTTAAGGTTTGTAAGCTCGGAAAATAATAATCTGGAAGATTGACCTACATTCTCGTTAGTCTTGGAGTCTAGGGCATAGATTCTCAAACTTATTTCGTATACGTAAAATAATATCTTACAACAGAATAACATTGAAAAACTTGATGGAATCTGCTGCTATATTTTTCTTGAATTTTGACCTTTTCAAGTGGGATTGAACCAGCCACCATACGAAACGAATGCAGAATCTCAGGGACAGGGCGCTGCTTAGATTTAGAAGAACAGGACTGAATGCTCATTTGCGATATTATCAGGACTTGCGTAATTTAGTTAATGCTGCTATCATCAGAGAAAAAAATCTTATTATACATACATATTAGAAAGTTGCAGTTCAACAGAAATGTGGAAAAGGTTAAGGAACAATGGAATAGTCTCTCAAAAGGATAACACCATTCCAAATTCCTTTAATGATGGCAATGCACTTAATAATTTTTTTGTTAACAGTATACCTAATATACAGCCTTCTCCTAACTTAATAAATTTCTACAGAAATACTAGGAGGAATTCTTCAAATTTTGAATTCAAAGAAGTTAATGATTTATTTGTTTATGAAGCATTTTGCCGTATTAAAACTAATGCTCGTGGTTGCGATGGTTTTAATTTAAATTTTATTAAACTATGTTGCCCTCATATTATTCCTTATTTAACTCATATAATTAATTTTTGTTTTACGCATAATCAGTTCCCTGATCTGTGGAAGCATGCAAATGTCTGTGTTCTGCCAAAAAAACCTAATCCTTCAGATCTTAAAGATCTCAGAGGGATTAGTGTTTTACCATTTTTCCCTAAATTACTTGAGCGTGCAATGGAGGAGCAACTTTCTTATCATTTGACACAATTTTCATTACTGCCAATTGTACAGTCTGGATTTAGGAAAAATCATAGCTGTACGGCGTCTTTACTTCATGTAACAGACGACATAATTAGAGCTACAGATCGTGGCGAGTGTACTGTTCTTGTTCTGCTGGATTTCAGCGGAGCGTTTGACACTTTAAACCATCAATTAATGCTTGCTACTTTACATCATATTGGTCTTTCTCAAAACGCTATAGATTTATTTCAGTGCTACTTCACTAAGCGGAAACAAACAGTTGTTTTAAATGGAGTTCAGTCTTTATCTTTAAATTTGAAATCCGGCGTACCCCAAGGGTCCATACTTGGACCACTCCTATTTCTAATTTATACATCTAATTTCATGCACTTCCTTAGTCTATGTAATGTGCATTTTTGCGCTGATGACACCCAAATCTATTGCAGCTTCCCCCCACAATTGATGGATCGTTTCTCGTTGATCATTAATAATGAGCTAAACTCCTTTGTAGAATGTGCCACACGCCACTGTCTTTTAATAAATCCATCTTTTATAGTGACATGTATGTATTATCGGTTTATCGGATGTCATATGTCGTAGAGGATACTGGGCTAAGTGGAAGAGCAGGTTGTTGGTACTGTGTACTAATCAAACTGAACTTCGCCTTTTATTGATACTGGATGTACTTATGTTCACTTACCATTTTGTCAATGTCTTATGTCAATAATAAAGACGGTTATTATTATTATTATTATTATTATTATACAATACTGAGAATAGCCCCATATTTGCGTGTTTGCTTTCCGTCATTTGTATGCAAATGACCAGACCTATACCATACTGATGACTGCTAAAAAGCATGAAGCAACGATGTATAGGGTTGGTTATGGTAGCGGAGACGGAAAGTAAACAGATCCTATTCAGTTAAAATAAAAATAAATACTGCTATCGGCTCCTCCACCCTCTTATAGAAAATAAACTTCACGAACAAACCATAAAAGGAAGTACCTCATCTTGAAGCAAAATCCAACTCACTCGATCTCATTATTTTCCTCCACTCATTCGCGAAGCATCCACCGTCGCGTCGATATAAAATCTATTTGTGATGTTCGTAGTGTCAGTCTAGACTGCGTTGAAAGAGAAAGTTGCAAAAAAGCAGCTGCAATTACAGCAATTATAACTTCATGTAATCTTAAACGACAATTTGTATCGCAGCAATTATCCACTTGATACCTCGTTAGTTCCAAACCGCGTATAAAGTATGTTACCAGCCTGTCGGTGCGAGTAGGTACAAGAGTTCTATACACTTTGATGTTTCGCACAGTGTTCGACAATGCGTGGAAATGAGCATAGTAAAACACTAATTTGTTTGAGCAACATTGACCTTCAACTTTTCAAGGCCAAGAAACAGCAGATGAACTGTTCAGCAGTACGCCTCAAGTGGTTGAAGTAGTAGGTACATGTTGCCATCATGGATGAGAATTCTGTAGCATTTATAATAATAATAATAATTTATTGGTGTTACGACACAGGCTAGATTTGTAAAAACAGAGATAGCAGGTGGATAAAAAAAGATATGATAAAATTTGCATACAAACAAGCATATCACATCACAGAGATCATCATTCATGAATTTCTCCAACGAGTAAAAAGCTTTTCTAAGGAGGGACGTTTTAATTTTTTTTATAGAAAATGCTAAATCGAATGATTTTACAACAGGTGGCAACTTATTAAAGAACTTGATTCCATAAAAGTTGGTGCGGTTTCGGATTCTGTATAGCGGATGGTGTTCTGCACATACATTATTTTTGTTTCGAGTGCCATATATATGTATTTGATCATGGTTAGTGTAGGCAGTAATATTCTCTCTGATGTATAACAGAAAATTCAGGATATAGGTACATAGTAGAGTTAAAAAAGTTTAGTTTGATGAATTCGTATTTACACGGATCTCTGTACCTTAGGTCAGATATGTAGCGTATGCACAGCAAAAAATCTTTGCATATGGGGGAGTGTCTACATATTAAAACCTCATAAGTCATTTTCAATTGAAAGTATGCATGGTAAGTTCTAATTATGATTTATGAGATACGGTTACGAATGAGGTAAATTATTTTGAACACTGTCAGCATGAACTCCCCAGGTCAGGGTATTATCGATATGAACATCTAAGAATTTTACTGAAGATGAAGTTTCTAGTGAATGGTGTCGTAAAATTTAAGTTATTCATTCTGTCTTGTCCATATTTAGAGTTAGCAAATTCGCTACAAACCAATCAGCAAGGTCAGATCTGCTTATCAGACTTTTGCGAGCAAGAACATGTGGAGAAGTGTTAGGGGTGATAATAGTTGTATCATCAGCATACAAGAATAATTTATTTTTAAAAGATGGAATTCTAAAAAGAGAAGGGGACACAAAACAGACCCTTGTGGAACTCCATGGATGACCTTTTTTTGTCATTCATACAGTTATTATACCTGGCTGTGTGTTTTCTATTAGCCAGGTAGGACTGTAGTTGCCTAATTGCTGCTAAAACGCTAGCTTTTCTATTAAGATATTATTTTGGACGCAGTCGAGTGCTATAGAAATATATATAAGACTAGCTTGCAAGAGTATTTGATTCTCCAAACCTTTGTTTACCGTTTCTATAAAACTGTTAATAGCAGCTATTTTTGATCTATTTTTCCTAAAGCCATGTTGGCTATGATTTAATAAGTTGTTCAACTCAAGGTGGTCACCTAGCTGATCTTTCATAGGAATTTCAAAACATTTTGCGAAATACGATATTAAGGAAATAGGCCGATAATTTGCAATTTCGTCTATTGAGCCTTCCTTAAAAAGTGAAACAACTACATATGTCTTTAAAACATCCGAATGAATTTCATTCTGAATACACTGATTGAAGAGTTTTGTAAGAGGGATGATGGTCAAATTAATTATTGTTTTTATGATTCTAGCAGATAGCTGACCTCACTCGATTATAGGACAGTTCTTTAAATAAGTATTTATTGATTGTATCGTTGTTTGTCTGATCAATGAAACAACATGTATTTGAAACTCTTCTTTGAAGTATACGTTTCGGTCACAACGGTGACCTCACAGATTATTATCTAGAGTGACCTTCAGTACATGACACTTTTTTGTCAATATTTTATTTATCTGTCTTCCAGGAGATACGTCGTCTGTTTTTTCTTTACATTTTAAGGTTCATGCACAGTGTGATACTACAATAATCTGAAGGATCCGTAACATGCCGATAATGTTCCAAGCCATCAATTCAAATTTTAAGATGGCTTCACTCAAAACCAGCATAGCCCAGGACCGCTCGGGGTAGGCATTCCTACTCTCAGAAGGACGTCTAGCCCACCAAAAACGACAAGCTGCTGTTTTGTAGTACAAAATATTTTTGTTTGGTTTCTTTTTTTTCTAGTATTTTGGATTTCAAACAAAAAGGGTCCAAATCAACGTTCCTCTAAGGTCGACAGTTTTCGAGTTACAACCGTTCTTTGAGGATGGGTGTCGTTTGAGGATTGGTCTCCCCTTAGATTTCACAGTGGGCCGCAAGTTTCCAGAATTTGTAAAATTTAATAATATCCAATATTTGATAAAAAGTTTCAGAACTTTTCAAAATCTTAGCAATTTTCAAAATTAGGATTCTCAAAATTCTAAAAATTTTTCAAGTATTTAAAAACTTCCATAACCTTCCAAATTTCCAATATCCTACAAATTCTGGAAATTTTGAATATCGCGCATATTTCGAAGATTTTTAAAATTGTCCAAGGAAGCGTTGATTGTTTTCAAGGAAAGTTCCTTCCTCAAACCCCTGTCAAGTCTCAAGGAACGACTGCAAGTATCACCCTTGCGGTCTGAAAAATTAAAAAATTTACCATAATCAATGCCTAAAAACTAACTTGGTTAAAAATGATCATGTTTGAAGTTGCTAAATGTTTAAATTAAATCTTCGACTAGAAGACCAAAGAGAGTGTTTCACGCTTATTTTATCATACATTATTGCTATTTAGTTGTTAATAACGCGTTATTAACAATTAAACAACAATAATCTAAAATAAACTAAACCTAAAATACTCTTCGGAGCATTTCAAGATTAGAACTTCAATTTAAACATCTGGGAACTTAAAAGATGATCAGTTTCAATCAAAAGCGTTGAAGAAGAATTTTTAGGCATTTTCAATCTTCGCTCATTACTCGAAAAACGTTATTGTTGCTCAAAATGCTCAAAAAGCTTGAATAAACCCTGAAGGGCGGTCGGTAATTTGTTTAAAAAAATTATTTAAACAAATTTGTTAATCGAGTTTGAAAACTTCTTCCACAAATGCGAGGTTTCCGTTTTCTCCAATAGGACCTCAAAAGTGAATGAAACAAAGAAATCCTTATAAAGCTGTAATTGTATCATCGGCTAACACGATGTGTCACTAACTAGTGATCACAACCTCCTTCTTCTGTCTGTCCGTTTATGACAAGCACTTTTTTATACTTGAGCCATCACGGAGGCCCCGTGCGTGTCATGGGACTATGGGTGGATATATGGGACAGGGAGAAAGTGACACGGACTCTAGCGAGTGCACAACATTTAAAAAACACATAGATATTTTCATTGGTTAGTTATACACTCTTTAAATTGTTTTGTTTGTTTTATACTCTGCTTGTTTATGCGTATGACTATATTTCGATACTACTTTGTAGCCAAATGGAAATAAAATTTACTATATTCCATTGCTTGTTGAACAAAATCGAATATTCGAACTAAAATTGGCAACAGTAGATTTTAGCATGAGTAGTGAAAAGTGCGAGAAGTATTCCCCAAATGGGTTGTGATTCCTCTCGCGATCAATCAAACTGAGTGCAAACATTTTTTTCAGAGATTATGAATGACATAATCACCATTTTATATTCCTGGCTACGCGAGTTAAGGCTCATTAACTCATTGGACAATATCGTTAACGATAATTCTATGCATAATTGCACAATAAATCTATCACCATGGCATCATGCCACACGACATGACAAGTGCCAGCCATAAATGCTCGAAGGAGTCAAAATGATTAGATGTTTACATAGAGTGATGTTTTTTGATAGCATCACTGTAGCTGTTCATTCACTTGGATATGTTCGGCAATTTATCTTACAAATATTTATCAACGGACGCGGTTGATGCATTAGGTGTGCGTTAATGGTTGTATGCGTTCAAAGGAGCGGTACGTTTAATGGGCAGTCTATATTTCAGGTTGTCTGCAGGAAGGTACAAATATGAATGAAAAACATCACTGAAAAAAATGTGGAGCATCGGTATTATGCAGTTTGACCACCATGTTTCTGATAGAAACGAATCTTTCCGGATCAAGAACATTGGATTTGCATGTTTATAGGTCTTTGAATATCTCGTGGATTGTGGCGGTTAGTCTATTGAATTAATTTTGTCCTGCGATGGCAAAAATCTATGATCTGATTTGACTGACCTATAATTTATTTTCAAAAATGTCAGAAAAAGGGTCACGGATAATCAATCACCTCTAGTACGAATATATGTATCTTCACAATTTGTACAAGAACTAAAGCTAAATACCGGGGTACCGTGACTGCTATAAGGAACTTAAGAAGCTTTGATAATCATATTTTTCAACTGCAGAACTGGGAAATACCTCTTCAGACAGACTGTTTCGACACCCTAATAACGAAGGAGTGGTCAAACTCGCCAGTTCTCGATGTGCGAAGCTCATCAGAGCTGGGATGGGAGGCAGAAGCCTGGTGGGTGCATCTTGGAGGAGAGCTCTGACGAGCAAAGCCTGTTCACATTGCGGTAAGATCGGTCACCGCTTGACGGTGCGAAAGGCCACCGAGGTCTTCCGTTAGAGAAGTGACATTGAACAGTCAAACAGCTCTCCGCTGAGCATCAAGTACGGACAATGTGAGCAGGGCGGCAGAACCCCAAACATGTGAGCAGTACTCGATGCTAGGACTTGTATGGTTTTGTACCTGAGACTCTCGCGTTTCATTTGGCTTGAAGAATATGACCGACTTCCCGTCTTTCAGAGAGGGTCTGTAGGCCTCACCGTTGCAGATCACCATCTTCGTTATTAACTATGTTGACATAAGTGTCATGGCTCCGCCAATTAAAGTGTATTCACTAACGGTATGCCGCAAGAATATTCTTATAATAGAGATTACATTAACAAATTGTCAATAGGGGAACTCGGTAATTGGAAGTACTAATCATCTATTAGCATATTCTAGGACGATTACGGCATGGCCGAGATGCTTCTCCATTCAAATCAAATATATCATGCAGTATGTGCCTTAAAGGAAACGATATAGTAGGTAATTGATTCCAGTGATGGGTGAAATTAATAGAGCACCTTTGAGCTCATTGATATGCAAAGAAAGGCTGAGAAACTGGATTCAATCAATTGATCTCACGTTTTATAGTAAACATCATTGTGGCAAACTTTGCATTTAAATATGCTATCGGTACATCTGAGATTTTTCTGCATCCTACACCACAGACGTCATACATACAGATGCGACAATGACTAACGGTCACTTTTGATAACAACTATTTGGCAACTATCCTACCAAATACCATGGACGCCCGCAGGAATTCTTCCAAAGAGGGTCATCAGTACATACACCCGATTGTGCTCCCGTAACTCTTTGAAAAGCAAAATATAGCTTCAAAAGAAGATGTCGTGGGAATGTGTGAGTCAACAAAACATTTTGCAGAGCAGGAGGAGGCAACATATTTTTATGGGTTACTAAAAATGCGCTCTCTGACATTCGTTACATTTTATCCTACTTTTTACTAATATTATAATCCTATCTAATCTCACTTAATATTATAAATGAGAAAGTAGAGATGTTTGTTATTCAATCACGCCAAAATGGCGAAACGGATCTGGATGGTACAGAGGTGGATTGTCTGAAATAGCACGTAGGACACTTTTCATCCCGAGAAATAGCTTTGAAGTATCTATTTCACGAGCTTACACCCAAATTGACTCAATGGAATTTGACATTTGATGTCATACTGTAAGTAAATAGTTACTGGGTTCTATTGTACTTATAATGTAGTCCCACCAATCCTACTGATATTACAACTGAGAAAGTGTTGATATTTGATACACAATAACGCCAATATGTCCAAACTGATATGTATACAATTTGGTGCAAAGATAGAATATAGTCTGGTATAGCACATATGATACTTTTTATAACGGGAAAGGGCTGCAGTACCAAATCTCCAATGCCATCTTCTGGATGAAAATAAATGCCAAAAAAAAACGTTTGGTCGTTCACTTCGGAAAAATAAAAGTTATATGATGCCGGTTTTCAAGCTTTACGTTAAAATATACCAATCATATATAAAATTCATCGCCTCCAGCTTTCTGACTTGATACCTTCTGAAAATAAAGTGTGGGGGGGTCTTACCGAAAAGCACATACATCGCCATATTTTTCCGTATCATAGTTCATAAATTTACTGATTGCGACTTTTCTGGCCGATAATTAAAAGAAAAAATGGTATTAAGAAATTTACTGACGTTTCGGCTGTAATATCGATCTTACAGCTACTCTGGAAATAGACAAACAGAGAGAGCAAATATTTTATCTGAGAGCTTGC
This sequence comes from Acanthoscelides obtectus, assembly GCA_963669975.1. Lineage (NCBI taxonomy): Eukaryota > Metazoa > Arthropoda > Insecta > Coleoptera > Chrysomelidae > Acanthoscelides > Acanthoscelides obtectus. The sequence continues at coordinate 27,217,266 of CAVLJG010000005.1, forward strand.
TATATATCTTAACTGAAATGACAACTTTTTTAACGATAGCAAAAGTCACTTTCTTCCGATCAAAGGTTGATAATTATTCAAATATAATAGCCAACTAAAACAAGAAACCACACCTATACTCATACAGTGAGCATATCTTTGTTTAAGACCCTAAAGAATTATTTGTAAATCCAGTCCAAACAATTATCTTCTTCCACTTGTTTGTTTGTACATTTTCCCATGAGGCCTTATTTATACAAGGCGCTATTTAACTGAATGCTTGTTTGGCTTTTAAGTTAAACTAAAATGTGAGAAGTACACTGCCATCTTGAAATTCCCACCTTTGGGGGACATACGTTGCACTTTCATTCATACAAGTGCCATAGCAACAGCAATAGATTGTTCATTGGTCACATTGATGCTATAATGATGCATATACGAGGGTTGAGGATTAAGGAGGTTGAAATGTTGATATAATTTTTGAACTAATTGAAGTTAGTAGAGTTTGGAAAACATTTTCAGTCGGAGTTGGATGAGGCCTGGCTGGTCTAACTAGCATGTCTAGAATGCACAGGGTGGCCAAGCCCATCGGCATCTCTTGGTGCTTTTTTGTGTTTAAAACACTTTGTATCGATAATCAACTTCACCGACTGCATTCAGCCTGCAGAGAGCATTCAACAGTTCATAAAATGAAAAAATGTCAATTAATGTTAATGTCCTAACCACGTGTATAACCCGCACCTAAAATATGAGAACGTACGTACGGTGAGGATCTATGTTTACCTATTTCCGTTAACACATGTTTTATAGATGGATACAACCTTGCCTTTTATGCATAATCTTTGAGGTCAATCTTCAAACATTTCTGGTAATTAAACACAGAACGTAAGTTGAGCATCAGCTCTATTTGAAACTGGATCTTGCATTTTTAAAAGCAGCTTGATATTGGAATTATGATCACATAAATCGTTTTTGATAAAGTTGCTCAAGCAAATCTCTTACTCTTTAGGTATTTGTGACAGAATTTTTCAGTAAATTTGCTTAAACTTATTTACTTGAGTATATGTATTTCACATTATTGGACACATATCCTCGACCGTGCTTTTAACTTAACTTGGTTCATTTGATTATATGTGACACTGCCTATATTGAACAATCAAGAATATCACAACTCTGTATGATATTTGCAATGATTTAAATGATTCATGATGGATCTTTTTAAGTCTATTATTTATTACATCTTCACAGTATATACACCCCACCCGCATAAATCAAACGGTGTCCGCTGGGCCCCATTTCCAAGGGGGAAACGGTCTACATAAAGTATGGCTGAGCTTTGCCCTTATAAAGGATATATTTTGCTAGGAATGACATACTGATGGAACTACTTCAATGTTTTATGGCTTTGGATGAACTTTGGTGCGAAGCAGCCGACAACGTAAAGGTTATAATGAATAAGTTTCAATTAGAGTATTTTATGTTGACATTGATATAATATGTTATTTGGAAACTTGGCATCAAGGCTCCACACAAGTTGGAAGCGCGTAATGATATCTAGCCTCATTATGGCTTTGTACCATTAAGTTCTACGTCAGAAGTTGTTATTTTTATGTAATAATCAAAGTCCTGGAAATTGGTGAACATTATGCTCAAAGAGTCATACATATAGGCCAAGCAAATAAAAGCGTGTTAAAAGAGAATTGAATTAGTAAGACTAAGAATAACCATTGACTAACGTATTCTATCTGAAGAATAGCCAACCATGTTAGTGTATTTTGACGTGCAAAGGACTATACGAGATGAAATGGGATACGAAAATTATTGGTACTAATGAGACAAAATGTTTAGACAATTTTTGAGACAATTGTGGAACTGAAACATGCAGGCTCATCAAAGAGGGTCGTTTCTAAATACGATTATGCAAAACACCGAATCTAAATATCATCCAACAAAAATAACAAATATGTAAATAATTTCAGAACAATATCCACAGTAGGCGTAGCCTGTGAGTGGAAGCTACTTAACCTATTTGAGGGATATAGCAAAAATATTGCACAATACTGAAAATTTACATAATACGTGATACAATAATATAAAAGTAGTAAGTCATTTGTATAGACAGAAATGTAGATGTCCGAGGGATGTCTTTTAAGTTTTGTATATAGAAACATAGTAGGCCGCGCGGATAGAACGTCAGTACTGAATCTTAACCTCACCACTCTTCAGTAAACTTAAATTCAAAGTTTCATAACAGTACGTGCAGTGTTCTCACTACAGTGAATTTTTAAGTGTCAACAAGTCATTAGAAAAATGGAACTCAACCGAGAACATTTTCGCGCCATAATTTATTACAACTTTCAGAGACAATTATCGCAACAAGAATGCCTTGCTGAGTTGCTGTCTGTTTTCGGCAACGAAGCGTCACATCAGTCGACAATTTTCCGTTGGTATGGACGGGTGAGTCTTAGCGACAATCCCACGGAAAACGTCGATGCTGTGCGCAAACTCATAATTGAAGATAGACATGTGACATATCGCGAAATTGAGACGTCCTTGAAGATCTCAAAGACCTCAATTCAAAAAATTTCACATGAAGAACTAGGAGTAAGAAAATTAGTTTCTCGTTGGATACGCCACCTGCTGACTGAAGAGCAGAAAGCAGCCAGGGTTAATTGGTGTTAAAAAACGCTTGACAGTTTTAATTCCGGAAACTCAAAAAATGTGTACAGCATTGTTAGTGGTGATGAATCGTGGATTTACTGTTATGAACCAGAAAATAAACGACAGTTGGCTGTTTGGGTGTTACAAGGTGAAGAAAAAAGCCAACAAAAGTCATCCGTTCTCGAAGTGTTTCGAAAATGATGGTCGAGACATTTGTGTCAAAAGCGGGTCATATTGCAACAATTCCTCTTAATGCGCAAAGAACTGTTACTACGGATTGGTATACCACCACTTGCTTGCCAAAAGTCATCACCGAGCTTCGAAAAATCAACCCCGAAAGAAGAATCATCCTCCACCAAGACAATGTAAGCTCTCACACAGCCCAAATAACAAGGCAGTATTTAACGGAAGAAAACGTGGCATTATTGGAACATCCTCCATATAGTTCCGATCTAACTCCTAAAGATTTCTTTACCTTCCCGAAAATTAAAAACAGACTGCGTGATCAAAGGTTCCAGTCACCAGAAGAAGCAGTTGACGCATTCAAAAATGCCTTTTTGGATCTGCCAGCAAACGAGTGGAATAAGTGCTTCGAAAAGTGGTTTGAGCGCATGCAGATGTGTAGAATACTTCGAAAAACAATAAAGTCATTTAAAACTACCTACCGTGTTGTTTTATTTCCATATGCAAAACTTAAAAGACATCCCTCGTATAAATAAGTACATTAGTCTGGGATACGTTTTAATTTACCAAGATCATTGTACACAATCAATTTTCAATATAATTTTGAATAACCGTTCGCTCAACAGTAAAATCCAATCATTTAAACTTTTACAAATTTAACCCGTGTATCATTTACACCAAGCTGATGTACCATATGTAACATATATTATGTGGTTTTCAACTAACGCGGTGTATAATATACGGAGGTGATTTTATGTAAAGACATCCGAAAGTATTCACATTACTAATTTTTTAACCATATATAGAATATGTTTTACCCATTTTCTTCATTTGTCTCTAGCTAACGGTTAATGCCTAGCACAAGTTGATCTTTTTGGGATTTTGAGTTTATTGTACAATTGTATTATTGGAATGTATACCTTGTAAATTATTCATTTCCTACATAAAAAACACTACTACCGTTTTAAATGGCAGTCTATGAATACTCCGAGCTATTTTAATGTATCAACTCTACCAATTTTTGTTTGTTGCCCACGGTATTCAACAGAAAGCCCTCCAAAAATAAGCAAATATTTTGGATAAGAAGTGCAACCTGACAACCAGGGACTCGCGGGTACAAATCTCGGCCTCGGAAGGTAATGCCTTGCTATGAATGTTGTGTTGTCTTATATCACACACGTGGTGCAATATTAAAAGGTACATCAAATTGTTTCGAAGTGCTCCAGCCCTCGGCTTTGTACATTCAAGGGTGTCCTCGGTAAGAGATAATTTTTCTCATACTATTAACTTTCAATGAGTCGTTCAGATATATAGGTTAAATAGAATAGCCAGAGCACTATATTGTTGATCAGTTTTTGAATGTATGTATCAGATATTTTAACAGTTTGTAGGCGGTTCAGAAGGTAATTCTTCATCAAGAGTTGTGGTTGGCCGCTGAACGCCAGTCTCTCTATAACCCTCAAAAGCTCAGGATGCCTCGAGATAACAATAAGTAGGTGTTTTGCTATCGATATTAGAACTGATCATTTTATTTTTGTTTATAAGCTGTAACTTTCTCATATGTAATGGTCTGTAATTTGATATTTCTAACTTGCTGCGGTGTTTGTAAATAGGAGTAACAACTGTTATTTTAAAGGCGTCAGGTCAACCTTCCAGACTGACACCTTTCAGCAAACAGTACCGAAAATAATAACACCTTTCTACACATATCTCTGTCCATTACCGATGCATTTTCAGAAAAATCTGTGAACCGTTAGAGGGATTTTGTGGAACTCAATAATTATTCGAACAATGTGGTATTGAAGACGAGCATAAGAGTACTGTTAGAAAGGTGGACAAAAGCACAGTTAAATAAATAAACACTTCTCTCTGACGCGGCTATATGCGAACGCTTCTGATTCTGTGGACTGATAGGGCCATTATGATACGAACAGCCGTTCTAAATACCGTGGACGTTGTTGGGTAAGGTCATCATTATCAATAGAAAGGGCTATTATGTGCCCACGCCTTTCAGAACTCATGTTCGTACATAATAATAGTGCGTAACAAGGTAGAAAATTAGATTATATTTTTCATAGAATGATTCCTTTGGATCACTGTTACTGGATATATTTAATCAGGTTTTCGATACGATGCTAATGGAAATGGAATCCTTCAATTAGAGAAGCAAAAACGATAGTGGGGTTAACCTGACTTTACTTCATGGTATCAGTTCTTTGATAACATACGAAGAAATTAAAGAATCGGAATGTGGCACTGGAATTTTTAGTAATCAAATCATTTTTTGATTTGATTGATGTCCAATATATTTTTGTTGTTTGCTTTAAAATTTCTTATTTTAACACTATTCTATAACAAGGCTTTTTGAGGCTTTCGATGTTAAAGTTCCACAGTCGCTGGGTTGAAAACAAGGCGTACTGAACTTATGCTATCACGTGATTAAATATAATACTTATGGGAAGATGGATCTAATAAGTACTTACAAGAGGACTCTAATCTTGAGTACGTTTGCATAAAGTACGTAGTTCTCACGTGTAAAAAAACAATGTGAAAGAAAATTAAATCATATAAGATGAACAGATCTTGATTTGATTGATGTCCAATATAATTCTGTTGTTTGCATTAAAATTTCTTATCTAACACTATTCTATAACAAGGCTTTTTGAGGCTTTCGATATTAAAGTTCCTCAGTCGCTGGGTTGAAAACAAGGCGAACTGAACTTACGCTATCATGTGATTAAATAAAATACTTATGGGAAGATGGCTCTAATAAGTACTTACAAGAGGACTCTAATCTTGAGTACGTTTGCATAAAGTACGTAGTTCTCACGTGTAAAAAAAAAACAATGAGAAAGAAAATTAAATAATATAAGATGAACAGATCTTGATTTGATTGATGTCAAATATAATTCTGTTGTTTGCATTAAAATTTCTTATCTAACACTATTCTATAACAAGGCTTTTTGAGGCTTTCGATATTAAAGTTCCTCAGTCGCTGGGTTGAAAACAAGGCGAACTGAACTTACGCTATCATGTGATTAAATAAAATACTTATGGGAAGATGGCTCTAATAAGTACTTACAAGAGGACTCTAATCTTGAGTACGTTTGCATAAAGTACGTAGTTCTCACGTGTAAAAAAAAACAATGAGAAAGAAAATTAAATAATATAAGATGAACAGATCTTGTGCAGATATCCAACGTACGCGGTACATAAATATAGGCAGTGTGTAATTCATAATACATTTAGCATTGTTCTTGTGGGTAAAACATCTTCTATTCTTTTCAAAGCCATTTTAAGGATAGTTTTACGGTAAAATATAACAGAACTCCTAATTATAATGAAGAAGAGATAAGCCGGCTGGATTGTAAAGTGTTCCCAACGAAAATGCTGCATAACAAAGGGTAGTGGCATATGTATACGTTATATGTATAATTATTTGAGGTTGAAATTTAAGCGAGCTAAGAAAAATGTGTGTATTGAAGCTATAATGTCGTCAATATATATTATGTTCTGAAGGTAAGAACTTCTCTTTTCATGAACAATAACAAAGCTTATATGCGCTAAAATGGCAACAAAAATGTCGAAAATACATTGAAGAAAGCTACTTACTATTTTAAATCTTGCCCTGTTGCATGTTTTTTTGGAGCATAGTAGCTCATTTATGTTGAAGCTTTGGTGTGGTGTTACAGGGAAAGATTGCTTATTGTTACATGAACTATAAGCTGTGTAAAGGAAACTCCCGACTTTAAGTACAACCCCTATAGCTGCAGCTATCTTATTGTGTTCCATTAAGAATACATATTAACGTTTTTTAACTAGGTTACTTTATAACAATTTTGATGGCACAACCTGATAAGTTAACTATGCTTGTGTATCATTTCCTTAAAGCCCTAGACATCTGAAATATGTGGTCTGTTTGTAATATCCCAGAGATTCGCAGCAACATAAAATCTACCGCATACGTGTGCACGTGGGACTTGCAGCAATACTCATCACATGCATGTTTGAATTTCTGTTTCTTGTACATTTTAAGTATAGTGACAATAATCACAGTATGCTTTGTTTATATGAATGATATCAACTACAGATGTGATTTTGTTAAATTTGATGACGGTATCACAGTGTTGGATTTGATATTGAGAATTAATAACAAAAGTGTAAAAGTCACATCTGTCTATCGACCACCATCATCAAACCCTTATACATTTGTAGAAAATCTTGAAAATTTTTTGTTAGACAACAAAAATGCCATACAGTCACACCACATCATAATAGGAGATATGAATATTAATATACTCCAACATACCAAATTAGTAAACAAATACCTCACTGTAATGCAGAGCAATAGATTCATATCAAATATAAATTTACCAACAAGAGTAGTCAATAATAGTTCCAGTTCTTGCATTGATCATTGTTTCATCAAAAATTTTTCAAATTTCTTTCGGTACATACCGTTAATTGTTGAAAACCATATTACCGATCATTTACCCACTGTAATACTTATATCATCACCAGAAAAAAATAAAAGTAGATCCATCTCCAATAATGAAACAGTGAAATTTAGGTGTTTTGTCGATAATAAAAAACTACTTGCAAATATCAAATTAGAATCATGGACAGCAGTGTACTGTGCAACAAATGTTAATGATGCTGCAAACACACTCATTGAACGCATAAAATATTTAATTGAATGTAGTACAAACAGAGTTAAAATTAAACATTTTGACAGAAGCAGGAATACCTGGATAACTAAAGGTTTGATAAAGTCTGCCAACAAAAAAGAGGAACTATACAAAATAATGAAAGCATCGCCATGTGCAGATACCTCCCATAAATATAAAGAATATAAAAATATTTTTATCAATCTAGTTAGAGAAGCAAAACGACAAATTTTATCTAAAAAAATTACAAGATGCCAAATCTGATCCAAGAAAACTGTGGTCAGTTGTCGATCACTTAACTAACAAAGACGTTCAAGAAAAGCCAAATATTGATGAAATTAAGAATCGTGATGGAACAATATTAACAGATAAACGACAAATATCCTTTGCATTCTTAAATTTTTTCATCAATGTTGGAGAAAATTTAGCATCCAGTATTAAAAAAATGGTTTCGAACGAAAAGTTCACAAAAACCAAACTTCCCAATTCATTCTTTTTAGAAAGCGTTAGTCCGATTGAAGTACAAGAAGCTGTCCTATCACTTAAAACCAAAAAAAGTCCTGGTGTAGATGGTATCGAAGCCGACTATTTAAAAATAATAGCCTACGACTTAGCCGAACCACTTTCATACGTCATTAGTTGGTGTTTCCAATCTGGAATTTGTCCTGATGCATTTAAAACAACTGTTATTACTCCTGTTTATAAAAGCGGTGACAGAATGGAAACATCAAATTATAGACCCATATCAGAACTATCGAATATAGCCAAAATTTTCGAAAAATTAGTACAAAAAAGGAAATTACAATTTTTGGACAGAAACAAAATTATATGTTCTGACCAATATGGACTTAGAAAAGGAAAATCTACTACAGATGCAATTTTGGCATGCAATGGATGAAATTAACTCTAATGTCAACAAAAAGATACCTACTATTGGTATCTTTGTTGATCTAAAAAATGCCTTTGATACGGTTAACCATGTCGAGCTTCTGAAAGTTATGGAAAATCCTTTTAAAAAATTACCTTTCATGTCGGGCACAGACTGTCAAAATCACTAACACTTACAGTAAAAAAATGTGCATCAAGTGTGGTGTGCCTCAAGGAACAGTACTAGGCCCACTATTATTTAGTCTCTACTTAAATGACTTATTCAAAATTGACAGTTCTGGAAAGATTATATGTTTTGCAGATGACACCCTCGTATTATATAAAGCTGATGACTGGAGCACACTGAAGCAAATAGCTGAAAAGGATTTTATAAGGATCATTGACTGGTTTGATACTAAAATTTTAACAGTTAACTTCAAAAAAACAAAATTTATTGCATTTACATCCTATTCAAAATTTTTACCTACCTTCGAACAAATTTCCGTTAATTATCATGGCCAAAAGACCAAAATCGATAGAGTTAACACTTTGAAATATCTTGGAATATTTATAGACTCACATCTAAGGTGGGATAACCATATTAAATATGTTATCAAAAAAATTAGAAATGTTGCCTATAAACTCAAAATGCTTGTTAACATTCTTACAGAAAGTTATCTGCGAATCCTATACCATGCCTTAGTTGAAACCCATATAATATACGGCATCACAGCCTGGGGTGCCGCCTGCAAGACATATATTTCTAACCTGAATATAGCACAAAAAACTGTTTTGAAAGCCATTTTCCATAAGCCAAGATTATATCCAACGAACAACTTATATCAAGAAACAGGGATACTTGATACAAGGCAACTTTATTTCTTACATGCCACCACCTTATACCATAAGTATTGTAATAAAAAGAAAAAATCCTATAAACACGAGCATAACACACGATTTCGAATAGGCTCATCTAATGTCCAAAGACCACACAAAACATTCAAAAAATCGTTTAAATTCTTAGCAGCTAAATTATATAATGTAGTACCAAACGAAATAAAGATACTTAATTTTGGAAAAAATTTAGAAGAAATTTGAAAGACTGGGTTAGTAATGTGCAGCGAATGATTATACATAATTATATAGAAAACTAAAACTATAAAACTCCAATTACATTAATACCTTTTAGATTTAACAATAATTGTTATACACATTTATGATTGATTGTTAGTTATTAAGATATAAACCACACACAGGCGATGCCTTCTGTGGTTTTTTCATATTTATTTGCCCATTTTTTGTATTTTGGCGAATAAATATTATTATTATTATATGACAGTGTATTTATTTTTCTTGCCTTCATCCCTACACAGCGCGCACCAGTTCATTTCGATATAAATTCTTATGTTGTTTCTACCTAGAAATGGGTACAAACGTTCATCCTTGACTGGGATCTGAGTTTTTGCGTTAACCGAAGATAACCAGTGATGTTCCTCTACGAGATTTGCCTTTGGTCTTCTGTTAATGTCCAAACCCTGTATATTGATGATAAGATATTTTAGAACCTACACGTTAATAGGAACTTTTTTGTTATTGTTTGTTGTTCCGGTACCCAAATAAGTTAAACTGAGTTCTCCGCTGTTATACTATCAGAAGTCTCCGAATATCACAAAACAAGGCCCAAAGCTGCTTAACTGTCAGTCAATGCTTTGAGCAAAGCTATCATTTTTGACCCGTACTAAGAAATAAGCTCTTGATAGGTATATCTTAGTCCTTCATAGTTATTTTCTATTGTAGAGGTAGACATTGTGTCAATTTAAACACCTTTAATTTCGTCCATTGTTCTGTATTGTAACCGTCAGTCCTGGTGAGTCGCAAGTTGTCCTTGAACGTCGAATTGACACCATTTTTGGAGAACAGTTACTCAATGAATGAAAAAAAGAAAAGATAATCCGTGGAGTAACAGTATCAGTATTAAGACGAAATTCCGCAAAACTATATTCTATTAATATTTATCAGAAAGACCGATCTTAAAAAAGTTGGACAAACGAGAGGAAACAACAATTTGGCTGCAAGAAGAAATTCGTTCACGAGCCGAATCCTTAATTAGCTATCAACGAAATGTCTCGTAATGGAAGGTAACGGTACAATCGGAAGGCCGGTCAGTTTATTTGAAAACGGTAAAATCTGCTCTGGCTGATGCCGTGATGCTGCTGGCGATGTCGCGTCAAAATACGAGATTTTTTCTGGCGATCGAATGGTATAATTCAGCTGTATATAGGTCAGATGAGGGAAAAGCAAGTTTCTGTCCTGCAAATATTACATTACATCTTTTTTATAACGACTTTCGATTTGAACGCTTATCTTTCTGACAGTTTCACAAATGTCATGGCCTACAAATGAGCCGGATTATGACTGATAAATTTTGCATTTTAAACTACATTAGGTTCATTAGCGCATTTATCATAGCATTTTAGCATAATTAAGCACACCCTGTAAACCGTTTAAATATTGCAGATTAGTTGCCACACACCCGTTTCCCAGATGTATGTTATATCAAAGAAGGGATCAACGATCAAGGTAGTAAAATTTGCATTAAGTAATTATTCACAGAACAAAGGACACTGCTCCTAAAAAGAAAGAATAAAATTTTAACTCTTTATTGTGGATATGCCACGGTATTCGTCTATGGCCTTAAATATAATCTAGATAATGATCTGAGAGGTCATTTGGAGGACAATTTTGACAATTCATATATCAACCACCATTTTTGATAGCAGATTCGGGTTGAAATTGAGGTTCCACATCAGGGAGCAATTCCAAACGTGAGGGTAGTCGAATCCGTATGACCTCACATAACATCGTGAAAGTACGCGGCCGCGCTGAAAACTTGGGAGGCGTGATTTTTTGTGAAAATAGTTTCTAGAGAAAATTTAAGGATATCAAAGACCTAGCGGTTATTTGGGGGTCAAGTTTGTAAATTCAAATAACGACCATCATTTTTGATAGTAGATTTGGGTAGTGCTAGAGATACACATACATTAGATTGCATTTTCATAAATGATTCATTAGGTCATATGTGGTCCAATCAATACCACCAACTGTATCGTCTGCACAGCATACAAACACATGGAAAACCTAGCAAATAAGCATTTAAAAAAAATGTCAACAAAACTGTCATGACATAAAGACAGCAATTTGTCTTGAACCTCAATTATTATCTCTAAGGTCTTTTGAAGGTTAAGTTTATAAATAGCTGAGATCATCGACAAATCGACAAATTGGTTTCTTGGAATCCTTAAACAATAACTAGAATCCTTAAAAAATGCATAGCTATCCAGTTCGTGTACTTTTCATAAATTACAGTATCTTATGACCAATCCACCTCAATACGCTGTCAAAAATGGTGGTTGGCTATTTGGATTCTTAAACTTGACCTCTAAGCTCAGATCATACTTTTTTGACGCATGACCCAGAACTCGATTTGGAATGAACACATGTCGTCATCAGCTGACGGTAAAAAGCTAGGTTCTTTGTTTAGAGCTTCACAACCTCTTCACTCTGTACATGGCCCAGATAAGATCTAGGTTCGAGTACTGCTTACATATTTGGGGTTCTGCCGCACCGACAACAATGTCCATACTCTTCAGAGAAGGGCTCTTTGACTGATTGATGACACTTCCAACAAACAGTCTCGGGACCCTTTCGCAAAGGATTAACAAAGCGTCTTTAAGATCTTTATAGCAGTCGCGGTGCCCCAGTAATTAGGTTTCTGCCTACGCAACTGCTTCAGTACACAAAAAAATACTCAATACGTGATCTGAAAACTGCTTTTTTAATAACCCGAAACAGTCATTAGAGCCTCAATTTTCAATGAAATGCACGCTAACAGAGTATTCGGGGCGTTTGTATTTGTATATTGAATATACGTATTCTGTATAACAAAACTGATGCCGAATTAATCCTCCCAGAGGCCATCTATTGCGTAGGTGGCGCAGCGTTCCGGAAATTCTTCGCTGAAATAGATCTAGGCTACCCATTTTTATAGCGAATTTATTCGCTAGATTCTCATAGCAAGTCTGTCTGCATTTCAACAAACTCCAGATAGTTATCGCTCTTAACTGTTCAGCGCCCGAAGAAATAGTGCGAGGAATGTCAGTGATACTATTATTCGCTTTCGGATTTCCCATGATGTGCCCAAAGGCACCCGCATCCCACGGCACTCCATTAGTACTATAAAGTACCATTCGACTTGTGAATGAAACGAACGTACCAGATCTTCGGCGGATTATGGAACGTGCATCTCCCACGTATTCAAATCGAAGAATCAAAAAAAAAATTGTATAGAGAGTGTCTCAAGCTCAAACTCATAGGTTATTGTAATATGGTGCTTTAGACGTATGGGCGAATTTGATGCATATAACATTCGAAACAACAGAAAGAGTCACGTTTTTTCTACAACAAAATAAGATTGGTATATCCCGATATCTTTAATTTTTGCTTATTCTTTGCACAACATTAAACACATTGATTTCTAAGAAGAGGATCTTATATCAATGGCTGCGTTCTTTGCCACTCAGTATCAAAGAAGTATGCTACTATTCGTCATTGTCTGTCAGAGCGGTCCGTAGGACCTTTGCTCTTGGTTGAAGTCTTGTAAGTCAGTAGGTCTGTCAGGTCTCGTTGCCCAGATACCAAACAAAGTCAGGGAGAAAGAAGGGAAGAAGAAAGGAAGGAAGGAAGCAGGGAGAGCAAAGAAATAAGAAGTGCATCAATTTGAGGGGTGCCTTGGCATTGCTAGTTAGTATTCGGCAATTTTAAATTGATCCTAAAATTAATTTTGGGATATGTTGTTGAAGAAAAATTATAATTTTGGTTGGACCTAAAGTCGCACGATTTAATTTTGTTCACAGTGCGAGTCGCGGCCTTGTGTGCTTGCGAACTTGCTCGACTGTGTAGTCTACTGACTCGCGCAACAAAGGGTTGTTATGCGATTCTGCTTGACTGTAACGTAGCTGCGCTTGTTGTTTGATGTAGTCTCTTAGGTAAGGGATGTCAAGGTCTCTGTGAAGGGTCTAGTGAGAAATATACCATGGGGCGTTAGTGATTGTACGCAAGGTTCTGTTCTGCAAAACCTGCAGGCTACGCAAATGCGTTTTGGCGAGAAAACACCAAGCCGCACTTGCGTAAGTGATCGCTGGTCTAATAACCATCTTGTATAGTCGAACTTTGTTGATCAAACTTAATTTTGATGATCTACATAGCATAGGGTAGAGTTGCCGAAACAAGATTTGGAATTTAGTTTTTAACGCTTCAGTGTGCTTCTGCCAGGTTATCCCCTTGTCAAGAGTGATACCGAGATACTTAGCAGAGCTTTCCCATGGTACCCGAGCGCCATTCACTGAAACCTCAGACGGGGCGCCGCTACGTTTTTTAGTACAATAGATTGCCTGCGTTTTCGAATGATTAATTTTGATCAGCCACCGATTCGCCCATTCCAATACCTCGTCCACTACACTTTGCAGCCTGTCGTGAACTAGATCCCCAGAGCACGACTGGGCCACCAGGGCAGTGTCATCAGCATAGAGATAGGTTTCACAGCTGCTGGGAAGAAGTATGCTTTAGCAAGTTATGTTTATTGTTAGCACAAGCAGTTGAGCTTAAGTATAGGTGATGTCTAAACTTGTCAGATTTGAGAAGTGAGGTATACATAACCTATACATTCCCATTTACGAGAATTATTTTAGCGTTTTTCGGTACCGGCTGAGCAGCGCTTCTGAGACCGAATGCCCTTGTGGCAATTAAAGAGCGAGTACTGAGATACGTCTGAGACGGTAAAATGTCTACTTGCGCATTAGCGCCTACTTGAGCATAAAGTTAATGTCAGCTAGTTCGAAGGCAACATTTTATAGAAAAACCTACATAAAGGTACAAAAAATTGATATATTTTCATTTTTTAAGCTACGTAATACGGGTGCAGTTCTAGAAAGGTCATAATAATGAAAAAGTGGCATGCCCAACATCTTGGGGTAACTTCGTCAATGTGTTTGGTTTCTCCTCGACAGCCATTTATTTATCCACTGACATTGCTGACAGTTAGCAGCACTAGCACAAACTCCTCCGGCATGGGTATCATGTGAAAAACCCATAAAACGTCAAAAAACCTGTAAGATGTCATCTTGCAAACTAGGTAGTTTTTAGGGCGCAAACAGTCATTCCAAGTTTGCTCACTAGGATCGTTGTGAGCGTCCATCTAAGGAGGAATCACTTAACTAAACTAAACGCATTATTGGTTGCATATGTTTTGTGAGGCCGAATGGTCCCTGTCTGTAGTTTTTATCGCTGAGAAGAAAGTTGGTTGGATAGCAAGATCGCATCTGGAAGATTATGTGTATTGATCTGCATGTGTATAACATCAGTGATATTTGCTGGGTGAGAAAATCATTACTGAATATGCTGCCAACGAAGTATATTTATCAGCTGTGCCCGACGGGTTATTTTTATGTTGTGCTTTCTGAAGAGAGATTATGTTCAAAGTTATAAATTACGAAAAACTGAGGAGAATTACGGGAAATCATCACCGCGCCCGCGTTGTGTGTAATTACTGTTAGTATGTATATGGCTTGTAATTCGACAGTGTACAGTGAATATAATTATTTCTTATCTCTCTCATTTTTGAAATTCAGCTAATTTGTATATGTAATTTCCGGAGTGGATAAGAAAAAGCGGATGCGCAACTAATTTCTAGCTTTGAATCTTAATTACGTGTATTTGAGACAAGAACCCATTGTAATTATCATCACATACGTCTTACAGCTTAGACCTCCAGTAATGCCACCTCAGAAGCAGATTTTACATCACATCAGACTGATAACAAGCCTCATGACGTTTAGGCAACACGTACAACTAAGTGCTGAGGTAATATCTTGTAGAAAAAAACAGCATGATGTCAAAAAAATTCGGCATAATGTCACTTTTCAAGATACGTGATACCCGTGCCGGTCGTGCGATATTTTTGCACTGAGTGCAAAAAAGAAAACGCTAAATTTGCTGATACATCATATATAAGATTTTAGCTTTCTATGTTATGTTAGCATAACTACTACTGCAAATTCCAAACGCTGGGTGACCTTCAAAGTATATGCTCTTTTGATTGCATCTTTAGTTGGCATTGATCATTTCCACAAAAGAATGGCGTACAGAAAGCTCTATATCTATTCACCTTCTCATTATTTCCACAACATTTAACACATCAAGCACTAAATAGCGCCTCTCGCACCTCATCGATGGATCGTGTAGGCGGATGGCAGCAAGCCACAACAAACCAACGGTAACAGCCATAAAGAAGAATCACCATTTTACCTATAAACCTAATTCTCGCTCTTCGGCTATCCGACCATTTCATTCTCATAACAGGTCTAGTTCATATTTCAGCCAGCTGAAGATAGTTATCATTTCGATGTTTAAATGGTTCTATGAAAAACGGCGCTATGAATGCTATGCTAGGTGCAATTATACGATGTCGATTTTCCCATGATATGCCTAAAGGCGCCCGCACCACTCGCGGATGATTTCCATAACAAAAAGTTTGATTCTGGTCCAGTGATTGTGGTACCTGAAGGTCTCCCCCAACGCCCGAGTGTCGTCGATTCCAAGCGTTACACTATGAGGGAAGGAATTTGCAGGCATAAGATGGTAAGACAGATGATCTTGTCGCTCGACATCAACAAAGCTTCTTGTCCAGACTTGATTATTTCTCTTCAGAGAATGTGCAGCGGAGCTTGCTCTAGTTCTTTCGCGTCTCTTCCAGATCTAAGGCCCACTCTTACAACTATAGGCCTATAGAGATATATAGGTATATAAAGTAGATGCTTTCTGTTATTAAGGTATTGGAGAGGTGCATAAATCGTGAGCTTCTGTTGTACCTTGAACATCACGGCTTGATTAGCGACAGGCAGCAGCAGTCATATGGTGAGGCTCATGTCGTTGCTTTTGATATCACGAAACGGGATCAGCTGCGGCTTTGCAGATGGATGGCTTACTTCCTCTTTGGATCGGCTTCAGATCCGGTTCTTACAGATCAACGAACACCGTTCCTCCATGAAGTCGCCGCGCGATGAGCCTAATAGACAGACCCAACTGACTTCGGTCTTCCATCTTAACCGTGTCGAACTACGTACATCCAGATTTGGCCGGTACGACTGCTCTTTTGATCCCAGGGTGTCGAGAGTGTGGAACAGTATGTCTGAGGAAGCATCTTCCGTTTTTACTAACCTTGGGCACTTCAAAAATCCGAATAACAAAGTGTCTTTAAGCTCCTCATAGCAGCCGTACTGCTTCGGTAAAAATACCTACATGAAGGAAAATTCATCAATTTTCATATTCATTTGTTATTTTAATATATTTTAAAATCCACCAAACTGCCTTAACTGCAGTAACATCTAGAGCTTGTTCCAGACCAGCGAAGTCAAATACAAAATCCATACTTTACACATTAAATACTCGAATACAAACATTTTTTTTCTAAAAAGGGTCCAAAATAAGTTTTAGAATACCAACAAAGGTATGTGGTGACCATAAATATGATCTCAGGGATCATTTGAAGCTTCAAGAAAATACGTAGTTGTCGAGTACACAGAGTGTTCGGATATTTGATAGGCAACTTGTATCATTGGGAAAGTTAATATATACGAAGTGACATATAAATCCGAACACCCAGTTTAAATGGTTTTATTTTAATAAAATTTTGTATAAGTACTTAATGAAGCATAATAAGTAAATGATAAAAATTTCAAAATGATTGCACTGCTTTAAAGCCCTTTGACCTTTAATAATGTGTGGATGCACCCTGATGTGCTACGCATTCTCCAACGCGCCTAGGCATGCTTCTGATCAGGTGGTCAATGTCCTCCTGTGGTATCTCATTCCAGGCAACCACCAACTGCTCTCGAAGTGCTTCTAGAGTCTGAGGAGGACGTTGCAAATTGAGCAATCTCCTACCCATCATATCCCACACGTGCTCAATTGGGGATATGTCGAGAGATCTTCGTGGCCATGGTAACAATGTGAAATCATTATGTTGAAAGAAGTCTATTGTGACTCTTGCAACATGTGGTCGGGCATTATCTTGTTGGAAAGTTGGATCTGCCAGGGTGTCAAGATAGGGTAAAAGATGGGGTTCTAGAACTTCGTGGATATAACGCTGCGCGTTCATGTTACCTCTGATGAAGATTAAAGGTGAGCTGGAACCATAAGCTATAGCACCCCAAACCATAACTCCAACAGTGTGATGAACAAGTCTTTCAACAAAAAACTGTGGATTCCTCCTTTCACCACGTCGCCTTCTAACCCTTACACCGACGTAATCGCCTTGAGTGGTGCAGACAACGGTCACTCTGGGATCAGGAATGGAACAGTATTGTCTTTAGTGACGAGTCTCGATTTTGTTTAGGCATGCACGATGGTCGTGCCAGGGTTAGAAGGCGACGTGGTGAAAGGAGGAATCCACAGTTTTTTTGTTGAAAGGCATGTTTATCACACTGTTGGAGTTATGGTTTGGGGTGCTATAGCTTATGGTTCCAGGTCACCTTTAATCTTCATCAGAGGTAACATGAACGCGCAGCGTTATATTCACGAAGTTCTAGAACCCCATCTTTTACCATATCTTGACACCCTGGCAGATCCAACTTTCGAACAAGATAATGCCCGACCACATATTGCAAGAGTCACAATAGACTTCTTTCAACATAATGATGTCACATTGTTACCATGGCCACCAAGATCTCCCGACATATCCCCAATTGAGCACGTGTGGGATATGATGGGTAGGAGATTGCTCAATTTGCAAAGTCCTCCTCAGACTCTAGAAGCACTTCGAGAGGAGTTAGTGGTTGCCTGGAATGAGATACCACAGGAGGACATTGACCACCTGATCAGAAGCATGCCTAGGCGCGTTGGAGAATGCGTAGCACATCAGGGTGCATCCACACATTATTAAAGGTCACCATCGTGCATGCCTAAACAAAATAGAGACTCGTCACTAAAGACAATACTGTTCCATTCCTGATCCCAGAGTGACCGTTGTCTGCACCACTCAAGGCGATTACGTGGGTGTAAGGGTTAGAAGGCAACGTGGTGAAAGGAGGAATCCACAGTTTTTTGTTGAAAGACATGTTCATCACACTGTTGGAGTTATGGTTTGGGGTGCTATAGCTTATGGTTCCAGGTTACCTTTAATCTTCATCAGAGGTAACATGAACGCGCAGCGTTATATCCACGAAGTTCTAGAACCCCATCTTTTACCCTATCTTGACACCCTGGCAGATCCAACTTTCCAACAAGATAATATCCGACCACATGTTGCAAGAGTCACAATAGACTTCTTCCAACATAATGATGTCACATTGTTACCATGGCCACCAAGATCTCCCGACATATCCCCAATTAAGCACGTGTGGGATATGATGGGTAGGAGATTGCTCAATTTGCAACGTCCTCCTCAGACTTTAGAAGCACTTCGAGAGGAGTTGGTGGTTGCCTGGAATGAGATACCACAGGAGGACATTGACCACCTGATCAGGAGGATGCCTAGGCGCGTTGGAGAATGCGTAGCACATCAGGGTGCATCCACACATTATTAAAGGTCAAAGGGCTTTAAAGCAGTGCAATCATTTTGAAATTTTTATCATTTACTCATTATGCTTCATTAAGGACTTATACAAAATTTTATTAAAATAAAATCATTTAAACTGGGTGTTCGGATTTATATGTCACTTAGTATATGTATTGCAAAAGGAAGTATTGATTGCAAAATAAAGCTACATCAACATTTTATTTCTGCGACGGCCCCAGGTGCGTATCTAAAAGAGACATCAGACACATGTTCTGTCATGCATTATGTATTTTATTAACCAATTACCGTAATAGAGTCCTTTTGAGTTTTTCAGCAGAAGCGTTAAAAACAGCACGTCGCATAGAGTAATGCATTATGGCAACATTTCTAGCAACGCGACGCTACAGACTAACAGTATTCATTAAATCTTGCCCATCGAAATTTCAGATTCTTTGGTATTTTTTTATACTTGAACCATCACGAAGGCTTTAGACCGTGGGGCTATAGGGGGGTACAGGAGAAACGGGGGGACGTCACACGGACTCGTGTGCATGCGACATACATTCTGGACCCACCTCAGAGATCCGGCGGGTAGTACCTTCACGTTCGATAGTCTGAGACCGTCTACCACCTACGGACAGCCATAGCAAAGCCAAGAGAAACATTCTCTTGGGACGGGATTCGAACCCGTGCAGCTCACGGCGACTGATTAGTAGACACCAAGAAACCGCGCTGCTTGTGTTAGACGCACAGCACACCAGAAGAGCAAACCTTATGAAACTTGAGATTTCTCGGAACGTTCTCTGTGTATACCATATCTGATAGAAATACAATTTACTGAATGAAACACAGTCTATCTAACAGTACAGTGTACACCCAATATGGGGATGACCAGTTCTATTTATATAAAATACACGCTACTAATGCAAACCGTTGTCTTCCTTCTCATTTTGCGCATCAAAAGTATACAGGGTGATCGATTCTCTTAAAAAGTTCCCACTCATTTGTCTACACATACCTAGGACGATCTTTCTATACGGGTTCAGTGGTCTGAGAATTCTTCACAATGGATATGGTATCAATATTACGGTAAATGGTGAAATTGGCTACCTCGATACGCATCCTCAACAAAAAGTTGGCACATGAAGGTACAGGCTCAATTCAATTTTTCTCAGAGTTGAAGATATGTAAAAGCTGTAAGTTTTTCTTACGTCTGCGGTTGAAGAACCAATAAAGAATGAAAATAGGTCAGACATTGTAATATGAAGAACCAATTTTCCTTAAACGTGCATTTTATTTTGTCACGAAAAGCAGTTCAGCAGCGCAGTGCAAGCCAAATGAAGTTAATTTATTGATTAAAGAGTTAAATGTAAATCTAGAAATGATTGCAAACTATTCCAAAAATTATTGTTTGAAACTGAATGCCACAAAAACTAAAGCTTGCTGCATTGGTTCTAGGTTAAATATTTCAAAATTTAAAGGATTGATGAGTACAGCCATTGTTTTAGGTGATACATATGTTGAAATTGTAGAGGAGACTAAGAATTTAGGCATTTTGTTGGACACAAATTTAAGTTTTGAGAACCATGTCATTAATAAACTTCGAGTATGCTATTGTAAATACAAGTCACTTTGGAGATACAAACATGTTTTAACCAGCGATATGAAATTAAGGCTTACCAATGCACTAATCCTCACTCACCTAGACTATGGCGCTACAGTATATTATAATTTTCTGACGGAAGAAATGAAGCACAAAATTCAAGTATTACAAAACTGCTGCATGAGATTCTGTTTCAAAGATATACATATACAAGAACATATTACTGGATATTATGTGAGAGAAAATCTTTTAAAATTCAAGTATCGTGTATTACTTCAGTATGGAACTCTACTATATAAAGTTTTAAAATATAAATTACCCAGATATCTGTTTATTGCTTTGGAGAAGAGATGTTCACTCCGTAAAGCTTCCTTACGCAACAATGAATACTTCAATATTCCAGTTCATACAACATCTAAATTCAAAAAATGTTTTACTTACACGGCACCATATCTACTAAACGATCATTTAGAACTTTTTGAAGCACCTTCCATCCAAAACTTCAGAAATGAGATGGAAAAAGTGCTACTACAGCTGCAAAGATTTGAATCCACAAATTAAATTTAAGGCGCTTGCTACTCTACCCTCCATTAACACTCAGACTATATCGTATTATATACTGTGTTGTGCATAATATTTGTTGTAAATACTAATCATTCTGTTGATGTTAAAAAACGCTCATGAAGTTAACTTTTTAGGGGGAGGTGAAAAATGGCCCTGCCAATCCTCTTTCCTTTTGGAATGTTGTCGTTTTTATATTTTTATGTATAAACATTCCAATAAAAATAGGTTGCAGCATTTAGTCATCATGCTACCAAATCTGGCAGCTGAATGATGACGTGAGCGTATGATAAGAGCGAAAATTAGAAAGCAAGGACAACTATAGAGAGAGTGACAAAACATTGTGGTGCTAGTGAGAAAAGGAAGGGAAGTATAGGTATGCAAAGAAGTCGGAGAAGGCAGACTGGATCTAAGCTTTAGGACTTGCCAGCCTGTCATCGAACATGGTAGAATTTTCCAGACTGCTTGCATAGATTTAGATTGCTACGGAGACATACTTTTTTTGTACGTGCATTTTACTTTTTTTTCATACTTGTTCTGTATTATACACATATGTGTATGAAACGCGGAAAGCATTAAATTGCATCTGCTAAGTGAAAACTGATTGCGTTGGCTGAACGCATTCATTGTCAACAGTATGAAAACACAAAATGTGTTAACTGCGTTCTTTTACCAAGCACTTGTGGCCTAGCATCGATGCTTTAACTTTTAGACCGTTAAACTTCTCATTCTGTTACTGAAGAAGAGGAGAACTGACGTCACCTTTATTGGAATAGTTATTAGAAGATTCTTTAATTTGCAAAGTGCCTTCAGCAATATCTGAACCTTATCTATCTAAAAGCATGCTGACTACAACTGCCACTTGATTATCTAAAACAAGGTTCATGCTGCTGATGATGACTGTTGGAAGTGAATCACCCAGTAGTGATCGCCGTTGATTCTTCAGAGGAAATGTATGAAGATAGTGTGGTTGATAGCACTGTTGATGCTTGTCGCCACAAACGTACCGCCAATACTACGAAGAACGTAAGTGCAACGGTACTGGTAGCTGACCTTCTTGCCAGTTTCGAGCTAATGCCGTTGCATAACTGATTTTAGACAACATTTATATCTGTTCGAGTTTAAAAAAAGTTACTTTTGTGCGCATTTAAAAATTTGCGTTTGCCTAGGAAGTATTGTAATCGCAAAAAAGGTACAGTTTTTGGCATTTCAGAGAAAGCTAGCCATTTTAAAAAAAATTTGGAGGTGAGGGTGTATCACAATTTTTGGCTGCAAATATATTTTGTAAATAATGTGCACAAGCCGATGCTTGTCCTCGGGCGAACAACACGCGACGAACTTATTTTCCTGATCAGCTGCAAACAGGCCATGTAATGGTTACGATTATCTGGGTAGAATAATATAAATAATCATATTAGGGCTGTACTTATTTAGGTGTCAAATAAGCACCACCTTCTATTGACCAGCGAGCCATGAATACCTGGGCAGGCAGTGACAAGTCAAACGAATTTGCGATCGAGTCACATGTTTGTTTTGACATGGAGTAAGTGACATTTGAATAGGATTATCAAGCGCACCTGTCATGCACACGTTCCGGTCCCACGTCTGTTGCATATCTAGAAAATACTGGTTTTCAAAACTCCCACAAAAGTTGTAGTAATTGGGCGATAAACGGGTGTGTCTTGCTACTTCTTATAAAACAACCTCTTTCACTGTCCTTAAATCTGGGGCTCTCTTTTCGTATGATTTATGCAATAATAATAAAATTTTCCTAGTATAAAACATAAAGAAATATTAAACCAACCAGAAAAGTTAATTATGCACTGTGCGGTGTGTAAGTCAACGAATTTGTTCATTTACAAATTGGATTTGGAAGAGCAGAAAGAAGAAGTTTACAAACTTTTTGAACCGAAGGGCGGCAACTTCAAACAGTATTCACTAGCAAAACATGACAGAGCGGTACATGAAATTTTGATCAAATAATTAGTAGTGAGTAATTTTCTTTAAATCGTTTTTTACGATTTCGCTGCTACTGTACTGCACTTTAGCTTTGTTATTTCAAACGTGACTGTTTTTGGAGAGAGAGTCCCGACTTACAGAAAGTCCTGTATTTTTGTATCTGAGATTTGCTATCCCCAAAAGCAATCCTGTGCCAATTAGCATTTTTTTAGCATCCCGACGGGTTTTTCGTGCATGCGTAACTGGCTGCTCCACGTCGGATCTGCAATCTCTTGATAAATATTGATACAATCTGGTTCTGGTTCTGCGGAATTCACGTTTACTGTTATTTCCCGAACTGTTTTTGCATCGTGCTCCGCTCTGCACTGCGATGTTCGGTACACTCGATAGAATTGGTAGTGGTTACTGATACGGCTGCTGGGTAATGGCGGTATCTGCCCACAGTGTTACTTACACTTAGAGAAATAGACACTGCTATACGCAACATGCAACTTAGGCACAAGAATGTATGAGACATAAGGCTTTTAGAAACAATGTAACAGCCTTTGATTTTTATAAAAATGTACGTCCACCATTCTGTGCCAAATAGCTAAAAAGAGTTAAGTCATTTATATAAAATCAACTTGATGATTTTTCACCAAGGAGACTAGACGAATTTGATCCTGGCCTTAATGTTGATTGTGTTTTACTGGAATTTTCTTCATATATCTACATTGTTACTGAATTGTTCTAAAAGCCGTTCTCCTAGCATTTGGGATGGACAGCTCGTCAAGTGTAGGAAGAGATGCGAATTTTTCAATAATGTCACGTCTTCTCGGTGCGCAGTAGCTAGAGTAGTTAGCGTACAGTCAGAAGAAAAATTGTCAGGCAGTGAAACAACTTTATTACTTATAATCTGTGAATTGTATGTATTGTTAGGGGTTGAATACATACAATTTTACACTGTTAATTGTCGCCATTTATTACTTGGTGTGCTAAGAGATTTACTCGTTTATAATGGATTTTAAATGCAAATTTCAACGTAAAGTTTTATCAGAACAAACTAGAGAGGTTGTAGCAAATGTTATGTTAAGTAAGGAAATAAACCTCTTCAAGATTAGAAGAAAGTTAACACGTTCACGACGACAATGCATGGAGTAAAACACGACTGTAGCCGATAATTGTATTTTTAGTGCAAATGTACATTTTGTGTAATATAATTTCTAGAAAATGTGTGAGTATTATTTTGAGTTTTGAATACCTTTTTCAATATGTACCATCGGTGGTACACGTCGACTTTGATGATTCTTTTTTTCATTATAGCCGTAGTGTACCACTGGTGGCCACTGAGGGAAATGAAAACTTCAGAACACAAGCGGTGTCAAAGAGGCTAAAAATAAAGCCAAGCGTGTGTCTATATTTTGTAAAGATTGTCCAAAGCAACCGACACTATGTCTTCAATGTTTCAATGAAATTCATAAGTAAAGTTATGTCACCTACCTAAATATATAAGTGCTTACTTCCATTGTAGAAAAATATTTTTGCATTATTTTTCAATAATAACTTTAACCCCTTACTTATTTTAGTTACTTGATATGGTTGTTATAGTGTGTTTTAGAAGTAGAATCTTATGAAAATCATGGATTTTTATACTTCTAATTAAATGTCATATAAAATTCACAATTATAGCCAAATACGGCACCGGTGGCGCACTTATGTGTACTTACTATATCTATAGCCTTATGCCGAATATACAATTCCTTGTATAGCCTGATCAAAATGCATAAGCGGGAATATATAACTTATGACATATCACATCACCCCGACTTGAACCCAATTGAGTTGGTCTCGGCATCTTTGAAACAATATGGGGCTAAGAGAAATGTATATGTTAATCTCAAGACTGTCGACAAATTTTGCGACGATTTTTTCTCGTCTTATCCCACAGAAGAATGGAAAAAGCGATGAGAGAATGCCAAAGGTTTTGAGAAGCAGTATAGGGAAACGGAACCAGCTCTCGACTTAGTTTTGGATCAAATAATAATAAACCTAGACGAAGAAACCGATAGCGAAACTGAAGATTTAACTTTAAGTAGTAGCTCACATTCCGATTCCGGATTTTCAGGATTTGATCCTTTGTGAAACTTCATAAATCTTTAAAATATTGCCAACTGTATCTACTACGATGTTAGTTATCAATCAATTTCAGACTTATAGCTACATAGCGAGCAAAACTTATTTTATGGAATAAATTGTTTTGGTTTTCTTTTGACACATGCCAACAATTTCGATTAAAAAAAGCATGCTTCACATAATACGTATTCCATTATTGAAATTATTCAATTAATTCGCAGACTGTAACACTAGAGATCGAATGGCTGCTCCGAATGCGTTCTCCCTCTCTCGCGTGCGCAATCCCAGCAAATCCTCGTATCTCTTCCTACACTTGACGAGCTGTACATAATTGTCATCATTCTGTTCCAACTATTCCCAAGCTCGCCTGGCATAATGACACGAGCCGAGGCCAGGTCAAAATTTATCATCATTCTGATAATGGGTCTAATTAAAATTTGTCATCAAATTTTGACTTTGCAATAAATGTTACTTCATTTGAACAATTTTAGGTATTCTTTCGAGTTGTGCCTTAGTTCTCTGCACCGATTTAGGTATACGAGACCCTAAAATAGCGACTAAGCTTTCGATTAGATATTCAAATTCTGGTTTGAACCCCTACCAGTCTATTTAAACTAGGTTTATGTTATCAAACAGTCTTAAGGATACTGGCTCTATTGGAATTATTTAGCGGCCTTTCGGACGTGATGTTCAGGGTCGAGGAGTGAAAGTCAGAATAGCGACAAGAAAAAGAAAATACGATATATTGCCTTAAAGGAGTTTTTTCTGATAAAGAAACCCCAATAGCGATGTGACCATGCACTCCTTCAAGCAGATAGTACCATCGGAAATTTCCTACTAGTAGCTTGTGGATATCAATATCGAGTCAGTAAGGTCATAACATTTTTAATTTTTTATTATTTTATTAATTACTTCAGTAACCCTCCAGGGTAAAATAGTCGCACTCATTATCTCCTTGCATAGCATATGATCCAGATGATGGTGATAAACAAGAAATTGATGAAAAGAAATATAGGCACCTAATGCTGAGAAGCGCGTGGTCTGAGCTTAGAGAACGGTCTCGACTGATGCACTGTGGTGGCCACTGGTATCCCGCCAATTGATTTGCTTTCTTAGAAGAGATACGGCCTTCTATAAAAAGAGCGCCGAAGCCAGACGCGACGAAAGGCAGACGCTTTTTGTCAGGTGGCAGGAGAGATGGAACGCAACTGACTATGGTGCCGTGCTCTAGACTTATCTCAGATATTTTAACTTGGATTGACGAGGGAATGGTGCGGATATATTACTATACTGCACAGCCCCTCACAGGACATGGATGTTTTGATAGTTACCTAAAGAGGGTAGGAAAGAGAGGGTACGCCAACTGCGTACAATCCAACGAAGAGAAGGATAAACCTATTCGACTGTAGTAGATGGGTTGGTTACCAGAGACAACTAAAATTGACGCTCAGCAAGACGCTCACTACTGACAACTTTGCCACGCATGTAAGCGAGAGCAGACGTGCCGATATTCAACCATTAGTCACTCGGATGATGCTGGACAAGGTATAGAAGGACAAAAATAGGAAACAAGAGTAGGTTGCTATTTGCTCGGTTATACCTACATATTGTACATAGGTACGAATGTATGTATATGTACGATGAAGGGCAGTATGGAAGCAACGGTACCTACTACTACTACTATGAAGCATTGCAGTAGGAGATGTGTGGCAATCGGTTAAGGGGCTTTAGTGAGTATGTCGCCTATGGAGAATCCTACACTTTGGACAGGAAAGGTCGACAGGGCAGTACTATCGAGCTTTTCTGTCTGAAAGTGGCCACAAAGAACTTTTTCTGTCAAAAAAAAAAGATGGTAATAAACCATTTCTAATATGACATAAAATTATCAAGTGGCTTCCTGATTTATTTCTTTTATAATTCATGGTATATTTTCTTAAATTTGTTTTATGCTTGTTAATGAATTATATGTGCATATATTACCGTATAGCTGGCTATGCAACACTACCCTTTTTAAAGTAAATTTCTAACTATTGCAGAGAGGAAGAATATAGCCGTGTAGAGACGCCTGGATATCTCAGTTCACCTCGGATAGTTTTTTCGTCGCCGAAATACAGTACATGATTGGCTATCTTCAGGTAGGATTCGTTGATCAGTGAATTCGATCAGCTCGAAATTCCTATACTTTCCATCAGTGTACATACGAGAATATACTCGATGGTAGGAACCTACAGCATATGTGTGCTCTGCTAAACATGCAAGAAACAGTACAGGGGAATTAAGGCTTTCGCACCTTAACGGGCCGAATAAACGGTTGGAATAGCTATACTTTTAGTAATTGCTATTCTGATAGGAGAGGTTATTATAATAAAGGACGTATTACTTGCAGTACAGTTTAGGTCCATTTTCTTCCCACACCTATCGACGAGGAAACCTTGTAATCTCGCAAAATTTCGAAAATCAGATATGTTTTTGAATGTTATATGACATGAACATCACGAACAACCATGTCATTCATTCATTGGTCTGTCTGTCGGTCTGTCCGCTAATCATTAGTCCATCTTCAGCTGGGAAAGTTTACGGTCGGATTTTGATAAAATTTTGATACACGGCTACTACTGCGACAAGGGGAAAAAGCTTTGTAGTCTTTAAAAATCGTTTTAGTGGATGCGGAGAAAAAGGTCAAAAACGAAAAAAAGTAAGAATCGCTAATATTCTGTTTTTTTGATGTTTTAAGGGATCCTGATATTTGAAAAAAAATTCAGGGATAAAAATTGGATGGAGGAAGGTTGTAGATTGTGTATCGCAATTTTTTGGTGGCAGATTATGTATAAACTTCTGAGCTCAGTAATTATACATTATTATATATATACAGGGTTATCCAAATTAAGTGTCCACCATTGGTAACTTTGTTATTAGTAAAAATACAAAGTTGTTTAAATTAGCAAACTAGTAGCATTTTTAACGCTGGTAAAAATGAGAAATAAAAAAAAACAATTGAGAGTCGTTATTTTTATTTTTTTCAGTAAAATAACATTTTTTTAAATGGAAACCCCTGTATATTATATTTTTTTCTGTTAAAGCATCAAATTTTAAACAAAAAAGTTCATAATGACTTTTCCGCTAAAGTCAAAAATAAAGTCAAAATAACGATAAATATTTTTAATTATTTGCAGTATTATAATATTAAGACGGCTATGAAAACAACATGGCGTTCGCGATTTGACAGCATTAAGATAAGCGACAAATTGTTAAACTGGACATACTCGCAACTAGAAGGCTTTGGAAAACAATGATAAAATCAAATAATGTCAAACATTAGTGTAAATACTTGTTTATAAGCTTTATTGTGTCATTAATTTAAAGAAAAATGTTCTCCCATGAAGAAAAGTGTGATATGTTAGAATGCTATTTAGTGTGCAGAAAATCCTCCTTGAGAGCAAGAGAATACTACAGTGAATTATATCCCGCTCGCATTCAACCGTATGAACGATATTTTCTGAGACTTTATCGAAAATTTAGGGGCAACGAAAATGTTTTTGCTAAAACAAGGGCAAAAAAAGAATTCATAATAAGCGAGGCCACGGAAATTGCAGTTATTGGATATTTTGAAGCTTATCGTGAGAATTCAATAGCAGATATTCTCAAGGACTCTAATTTCAGTTATGGTACTGTTCAAAGGATTTTAAAAAAATACAAATTTATTCCGTATAAGTACCGACCAGTTCAAACGCTTTTGGCAGGGGATCCAGAGAGAAGACTTGTTTTTTGCCATTGGTATCTTAGCTTCTGTCGCCAAAATGTAAATAACTTTCGTTACCTTTTATGGACAGATGAATCAAATTCTTCAAATTCTGGAATGTTTAATAGAAAAAACCACCATTATTGGTCAAGAGAAAATCTTTTGTTAGTACATCCAAGAGGCCCACAAGTCCGTTTCAGTTTCAACGTTTGGTGCGGTATAATTGGTTCAAAAATTGTTGGTCCGTTCTTTTATGAGGGAACCCTAACTGGTGAAAGATATGTGGAATTTATGTCAGAAATTCTGACTAATTTCTTAGACGAATTGGATCTTATAAGTAGACATCATCTGCATTTTCAGCAAGATGGCGCACCTGCCCACAACTCCAGAGGTACTTATCATTTTCTAAGTACTACTTTTAATGATCAGTGGATAGGAACAAATGGCCCAATACAGTGGCCTCCCAGATCACCAGATCTAAACCCACTTGATTACTTCTTGTGGGGTTACTTAAAGAACCAAATTTACAAGCGAAGGTACGATAACCTTGACGCGTTAAAGACTGCAGTTAGGGAAAAGATAACCCAGATAGATGGTAGGACCATACTTAAGACAGTTCGAGCAGTTGAAAAACGTGCCCAAAAATGTATTGAAGACCAAGGTGGTGTTTTCGAGCATCTTCTTTAAAAAAAGTTGTTATTGTATTTTGTAAGATTATAAGTTGATGTTGAAAATAAAGTTTGTCGATACAATTTAATTGTTTCAGATTGGAGGCCATAACTTCAACAATTTGTAACCTAGGAGAAAAGTTATTGTAAGCTTTTTTGTTTAAAATTTGATGCTTTAACAGAAAAAAATATAATATACAGGGGTTTCTATTTAAAAAAATGTTATTTTACTGAAAAAAATCAAAATAACGACTCTCAATTATTTTTTTTTATTTCTCATTTTTACCAGCGTTAAAAATGCTACTAGTTTGCTAATTCAAACAACTTTGTATTTTCACTAATAACAAAGTTACTAATGGTGGACACTTAATTTGGATAACCCTGTATATATTTGCCATTAAGAAAGAAAGAAATGTTTTGTATATAAAGTGAACCAGTCGTTGCTCGCTCTTGCTATCCACGCGACAAATTTTCACTTGAACGGCTGAGAGAAATGATGAATAATCAAATAGGGAGACATTAGGGCTGTAGCTGTGTAAAATAACTTGTAGGCGTTCACCAGTCGTCTGCGAATATGAAAATATTTTGAGGAATGAATAACATCATCTATTTTTACTACCTTTTCCTCCAGCAAATAATACCAGGACGTACGAAAGATGCATCCCTTAATTAATGTTATTATTAATACTTTTTCTCAAATCGTGTTTATTATATTACAAACCTACTAGAACGTAAGGAAGTTGATTGAGATACTTACTACACATCATGCGTATTTGAAGTTCATAATTTCAATTTACTATATGGCCTTATGCGCCAGGATGCAAGGATTTTCATAGTCGGCAAACAATAAAGATACCACAGTGTACAAAAGCTTACTCAGATGCATAATACAAACTACACGTCATTTTTCTGTTGGCGAAGAGGTCAAGTGTTGAGAGGCGCCAGATTGTTCTCCTAAGTTGATGATTTGCTCCTGCGAGTTATAATACGAAAAATGCCATTAACTGACATCCCTTCGATCGGCATTAACCGTTCATGCACCGTTTTTAGATAGCTTGAGAGCTATTTTGAGACTTTCAGCACGATCTTGACTTCATAGTACTGCTATAGCTTATAGCTATTGATTACAGTAATGAATCTTGCAAAAAGTACTTGTCGCGTAGAAAATGCATATTTAGCGTTCAATGATATTATCAGTGAATATGAAACTGATCTTTAGAACTAAGAGATTATTTAGTTAAGTCGATAAAAGTACATAAATTACTTTTTTATGACAATACCAAAAGAATACCTGTCATCAGATTCTGTTTATCTGTTTATTAAATTTCAAATCATTTCAGGCGGCGGTCAAACATTTTATTGAGGAAGTTCGTGGTTGATATTTTACAATGACATTTTAGAAAGCCTCAGATATTCCATCTATGACGAGAAGTCGAGAATTTTCAGAGGACGCAGCAACTGATGAAGGTCTACTAAATTCAGTAAAGTACAGAATTATACCAACAATTCAGTGAAATGGACCCAGAAGTGGCAAAGCACAGTGAAAGAATCGAAATCGATCCACGTTTGCGCCACGAACCGAAGATTGAAAAGCATGAATGACACTACTGTACCATTAGAGCCAAAAGCTAAATAAAAAAGAGGGCAGAACTCTACCTTCTCTACAAGTAATAATATTGGTTATTGGGAAGATCCTCAAACATATCGCTCTAAAAGAAAATCATGGTCTTGAAAACTGTATGGCACTTTGGTTGTCAACTGTGGCAGTGTTCCAAGAACACGAACTTCGAAATTATTAGATACATAGTTTTGAGGAAAACAAACAAGGCTCATTGGTGTGTTCGTAATAAGGATCATCACGATATGAATAAGCCTCTGGTTATCCAGAAGGTGATCAGTAGGAGTCAAGCACAAGAAAGGCTTCATCAGCACCTGAGTGCAAAAGTTCTCCTACAATATTGACGATTAAAGAGAACCAAACCATACCAGCTCTTTGTGAGTATTCATTATACGTCCAGATTATCTGAAGGGGACCGATGGATTGCCTCTAATGATAAGTGTTAGTCTGTAAGAAGACGCAGGAAATTAATGGTTGGTCAAATTGATCAGTTTTAATTTAAAAAAAAGAGGTCAGGACATTTCGTTAGTTTTGTATTACTTCAACAACGTTTGTTTGCAATTCAAGTACGGATTTATAGAACAAATGCATGGACAGTACCATATATAGATATGTTTTTAATTTTGGACAATTCCCTAAGATAAGGATGAATGAATACAAACTTCTTCATTGTTTCATAGTCTGGCACTACAAGCATATTACTATATTACGTGTTTAACCAATACCCACGTATTCACCGATTTCTTGCGTATTGTTTTCCACCGTAAACGACTAGTAAATTTTCATATTTAATGCCTCAAGGAATTGCTTGCGGGAAATAAGCTTCGAGGCTGGAAACGGTTTTTGAGTTTGTGTAAATGGCTCGTGCAATGTGAATGGCAGACGCATACAATTTGCTAAATTTAAACAAGATGGGATGTCTCGCATAGATATACTCGTCTGCTGAATAGGGTTCTTTGTGTTGTGTGGTCCGATGCCACCAGTGACGTAGGTCTCGAAGAGAGGCCCCTCTTAAAATAAATATTTCGCATATTGATATTGTCGATCTGTAGATAAAAAGATCAAAAGACCACGATGGGGCATGCCACTTTCTTACTCAACTTTGTAAAGATGTCAAGGGGTTATCGAACAAAATGGCGTAAAGCAAGTTGGTTCTGTACTTCCCACGCAACGCTGTCACCAGCTCGTAAAGGATTATGTTTAGCCCAAGTTAGCTCTTCTGAGGAAAAAGTTAGCTAGGCACATGTATAACAAAAAAATAAAAGACCTTCGTCCTCCCCCTGAGAGAAATTACTGCAGGCGCACATGATCTTTGCGATGATCAATCTCGCGTTTTTGGTATGTACAGAAATCTTCCGAAAATGATCAGCAGCCTGTGAAACGTAAAAAAATAATGTTTGAGCGGTATCCCTTTGTTCGTTTTCTAAAAGACAACAAAGCTTTTTCGCCCTTGGCATATTAATGGGTGATTTTTTTGCTAGTATCTTTTTGGCAACACTGTATTTGATAGATGACGCGTGAATCGTGTCTTGTGTCATTGTCCAACTTGTTCAGTTTGGTCTATAATTTAACCATGAATCGACTTACGAACGAACAACGCTAGCAAATTATTGAATTTTACTATCAAAATTCATGCTCGGTTAAGAGAGTGCATCGTGCACTGCTTCCAATTTATGGGCAATTTGGTCGTCCTAATGAGGGAGCTATTCGGAAGCTTGTGACTAAATTTCGAACCCAGTTTACATTATTGGACATTAAACCACCAACACGCAGACGTAGAGTGAGGACTGAAGAAAATATTGCGGCTGTATCCGCCAGTGTTAGTGATGACCGTGAAATGTCGATTCGCCGCCGTTCGCAGCAATTGGGCCTCTGTTACTCCACTACTTGGAAAATTTTGCGACAGGATTTGGGTGTAAAACCTTATAAGATACAGCTGGTGCAAGAATTGAAGCCACACGACCTCCCACAACGTTTCCAATGTGGTGAATGGGCGTTGGCAAAGTTGGAGGAAGATCCACATTTTTATCGAAAAATTGTGTTCAGCGACGAAGCTCATTTCTGGTTGAATGGGTACGTTAACAAGCAAAATTGCCACATCTGGAGTGAAGACCAGCCACAAGCATTGCAAGAGCTACCAATGCATCCCGAAAAAATCATTGTTTGGTGTGGATTATGGGCCGGTGGCATCATCGGGCCGTACTTCTTCAAAGACGACAATGGCCGGAACGTAACTGTGAATGGCGAGCGCTACCGTGCGATGACAACAAACTTTTTTTTGCCCAAAATGGAAGAGCTGGACTTGGCTGACATGTGGTTTCAGCAAGACGGTGCCACATGCCACACCGCACACGAAACAATGGCCCTATTGAGAGGCGAGTTCGGTGAACAGTTTATCTCACGTTTGGGGCCCGTCAATTGGCCGCCTAGATCGTGTGATTTAACGCCGTTGGACTATTTCTTGTGAGGCCATGTCAAGGCTAATGTCTACAGGGATAAATCAGCAACGATTGACGCACCGGAAGCCAATATTTAAGCATTTATTCGTGAGACACCGACCGATATGTTGGAGAGAGTGTGCCAAAATTGGACCTTGCGCATGGGCCATCTAAAGCGGAGCCGCGGCCAACATTTACATGAAATAATCTTTAAACATTAAATTATAACGACCGTTCTATCGACTCAAATAAAGATTTAATCGTTTTTTCAAATTTTTTGTGTTTTTTTTTTAAAATCAAATCCTATACCTCTTAAAAAATCACCCGTTCTTAATATTGTGTGAACATCCGAAGGGCACTTTCCAAATTATAGAGGGGTCAAGGATCCTTGAACCGACAGACCGACGGATATCGTGATGTATATGTCATAAAACATCAAAAAAACATAGCATCTCAATATCGAACGTGTTTGTGATTACAATACTTCCTCGGCAAAAGAATTAGGTGCAACGAGGGAGATACTATAGTTTTTTACGACTAAGGTATTCTTCGATTGTGTATTGCAGTTTGTCTATGAGATAGGAAGAGTTTGCTATGCGATGCGATAGTGATAACGTCAGATACTGTAAGAGAGCGTTGGATGTCAATAAATTGTTCAAATATCAATTTTTGTATTTTATTTATATAAGAATGCATAGTTTAATAGCAGTGACTACAAATTTAATAGGAAACGTGTTATCTAAGAAGTTTTCTGCCGCTCTTTATATTCTAAAAACAAAGGGCTAATAAAACATTTCACCTACTAAAGAATTTCTGAACAAAGGTAAAAACTTCAATTCTAAATTCAGAAGTAATTTGATGTAATACTAGTTATGCAATGTACTGATAATAGATAAAAAGACATTATCGCTTATGGTGGCTTAGTCGCTTTCTTTAGGGCGGTGCTATATAAGGTTCTGAAAAGTATTTAAGAGAGCAATATCGGTAGTGTACTAGTAATCTATAAAACTATGGCTCCACGATATTTTACAGTTGATAATCGGGCTAATGTTTATATCACTTCAAGGGCTAATCTACAATTCGCATCTTTTATAGTGTAATGTCATTCTTTGTATCAGCTGTATCAGCTTTTGCACTTGATGGATCACGTCATACTCATCGTTCGGTGAATCAATTTGAGTTCTCATATGATATCATCTAAATTTATCTCATTATTAATAGTACATCACATGCCTAATTTATCTTTCTCGAACGTGGCATCCATAGATTTTTTTTACTACAAACACTAACCCATAACATTTACATTTACGTCACCATCATGATCTTACTACTAACTAACCATCCAGTTGGCTGTTGTCAAAATGGAATCGACTCTTGGAACAGGCAGCTGGTTAGGACTAGCGCATTTTGAAAGGAAATAAGGAGCAAGTGTTGATTCGCTGTATTTTCCTTCTATTAACGTTGAAATAAGTTTTCCAGTGTAATGCCGATTATTGAGATATTCAAGAAGAGTTGGTACATGAGGAGCTATACTAAAAATTACTTATTTATCAATAGTTCGCCACTATTCCGAAATATAAAGCTCATTCGACAAGCTGATGAAATTCCCAGGATACAATTTCGTTATTTACACAGCAGAGTAAGGCTACTTGACGTTGGAGGATTTCGGCCAATAATGGTGAAGGTTAGAAGTAAAAAAAAACTTTTTCAATAGCTCAGTCTTTCATAATGAACAAACATAGGTATGACATTAGACCCAAGGGTGACTCCAAACATTCAAGCAATTTTTTTACAGCTGATTGATTAAATCAACAGTTTCTTGTATATTACTGCAAAAACATTTAATAATTGTAATTTTTAAGGATGATCCATACATTTAAGTTTTTACGTAGACGTAGGATGTCTGAATGAAACAACAATCCGTCACCGCCAATGGACCCATTATATCCATTTCTCCAGGTGCCCTAAATTTATTGTCCTTCTGTGATGGTCGGTCTTTACAACGGTATTGTTGTTACAAGCGCCGGTTGCCGGATGTTTAAAGTTAAACACGTGCCCTATCTTTCGCGCCCGGCTTCCCTCTAAAGAACATGGGGCGAAATGGTGAATGGAAATTAATTTGGTGGTGCTGGGTCTTTTGTCAGCGTCGGCATTCAAGGTCAACGTCAGCCCAATGGACTAGGATGGTTTGCTAGACTTGAAACAGTAGCTTGAATTTCAGCTTGAGTTGTTCAAAAAATGATTGCGGAGAGGAGGTGGGGGAACTTTTTTGACTAAGCACTGTATAGGTATTACACTTATTCAAACTTGATAATAAATAAAAGCATCAATTGTATTCCGATGATACTTTCGGCTGTGCAACCATTCGATCGGTAAAAGAAAACTGAATGAGACTCACAACTTTTCCCAAGAGAGTTCTCGATCCCTGGCATACATACCTGCAAAAAATAAAGAAGGTTAGTTCATTCTAACTGCATAATAGAATTTTGTTTCATTGTTAGCTCAAATCTTCGGATTATTGAACAAAAAAATGTCTTCAAAGCTTCGATCTTCTGAGAAATATACCTCTATGAACCCAATTTTTATCAATAATTCAAAGACTAAATACACTGTTTCATTGTAACTATGAAAATGAAGATAGTGATGATAAAATCAATAAAAATGTTGTTGATGAAGCCAGCGATGAGAATATGAGAAGGGATGTAAAAGCTAATGGTTCTTGAACACAATATCTGCTGTGTGCCTAGCAAAGACAGATAATGTCTTATAACTATGTTTAGCAATAATTACTAGACCTTTGAAAGAGAACAGATGTTTTGTTCTTTAAATAATCCACAAGAATCGCTTTTCTACTTGCGTGTGAAAACTACTCTCACATACGAAAACAAAAAATAGCATCAAGTAGGTTGACTCAGTATTTTCCATGCAATTCCAGACAAATGGTCTTATTTAGTCCAACTCAAAACCTCGCATTTTCACTCTCTCAAGACTTTTTCCCTGAAAATGATCAGGAGTCTCTGAAACGTCAAACATTTTTTTTTTCACCTATTCGCCCTCGGCTCCGCCACCGCTGGACCAATTTCCGAAACTACTAAGCTTTTTCGCGACTACAATATTTCCTCGACAGCACCGTGGCAAGTAAAAAGAGCAACAACTGGTCAAATGACGATTGAATACTGCTTGTAATCCAGGCTCAATCGTACCTAGAACCACGGCTGGTTGGATATTTCCATCAACCTGATTTTCTTTCATTGGGAATCAAAATGTATAGCTTTTCCTTCCTCACGGTATATTCCGCAATCACAACTACTTCATTCCCTCCTAGTGGTAGAGTTTTTCTAGTGTTGCAAGCATCCCGACAAAGAAGAATTTTAATTTCAGCGGTACAAAGTGAATCGTCGCCAAAGGCATTTAAACTTTTATTTTGCGTTCGTTTGCGGCAACTCGGCTGAGTAAGGGCATTTTCAATTACCGCTACTGACAAAGTTAGACACAGACCGACGCTTTTTATGGAAAATACGTTACTGTCGGGCAGTGGTGTGTTTGCAAAGCTTTGAAATATGTTATAGGGCCAGTAAAATCACTAAGGCTAACATTTGTCAGAAGCTGTGTGTGCTTATTTACATTATGGAACAGGTTCTGTATGAGGTTAAGCCAGAACAAGTGTCTTCAGAATAACTTCAGCCAAAGGGCTACGAGGTCCGCTATTTCTATAGTTGAGAAGTTACTGCTCAGATTATACCAGTAACACAGCTTTGACACAAAACCACTGCTAAGCCAATGGTAGAACAATAAACCGCTTCACCAACAAAGCCGCAGGAACAAGCAAAAAGGCCAAATTTGAGAGCATTAACAAACGTAATTTCTTGAATGTCTCTGCAGATCGTAGTACAAACGTTCATGGGGGTCAACACCTAAAAATGCGATTATTTCCTTATTTCCCGTAAGCAATTTCTGACTATCAGATACTGTATATAGTCATCCTTACAAATTAATGGTATGATGTTCGCTAGCTACGAGTTGCTATGACCTGGTCTGATATACATAACCGTTCGGCAATATCGGAAATTCTAAAAATTGTTCTGGGGATTTTGCCTGACTGTCGCCATTGGGTTACCTAATCTGCGTTTTGAAACAGTTACAGTGGCGTACGTTAATTGATGGTTCTTTTGAATGTATAAAATGATAGCTGACAGCTATATTTTGACAAAAAAAATAATTGAATTTGGAAGGAGAGAGGGGGAGAATTTGACCGCTAACAAAATTGTCAGCGGTTTGGTATGTTCTGTGCAGGCACTTGAAGAACTTATTTTGATGATTCAAGAGGTGGTCATTATTTTATATGGGTCTCAAGTTTACTACGCCTCTGCCCTTGCTACCAAGAAGAAGCGCAAAGCTGATTAACAGCCACTTTTTACTTGGTCTGTAGTTTACGGTTCTGAAATGGAAATGGCGCTTTATCTGTAAAGAAATTGTTACTTCATTTGGACGTGGATGGTTTTGCAGAACTATCAGAGAAGTTTCCCATGGATGGCGAATTCTTTGCACCAGTGATCTACAGACTGATATTCCGTTCGACCATTTCGATGTGCTCTTGGAAACAGAAGTGCATGCATATGATTTTGCTGCTCAGTTAGAAGTAGCAGTGAATATCGTATTATTAAAGTTGTAGCAGAAGCAAACACTACAACTCTTTTCAAAGTCGAAATTCATCAGATCTCTTCATGGACGTTGGAATATTTACCGTTTTATAATCCATATAAATACCGTGCTTCGAGTTATCACAAGGCCAATAAATCTCGTATCTAAAAGCCTAATCAACTAACCTCTCACCTATCTACTTCAAATCGATTTTGGGCCACAAATAAGCGATAAATTTTCTCTAATCAGCATATCAACGATCATAAATGTATGGGCCCAAAGGCTAGATCGCTGCTATCTTGTCAGGTTCAACACTACAGTGGGCACGCTCATTAACAGTGTATGACATGATTTATACTTTTAGAAAACGCTCGTCCATCTCTCATAACCTATATCTGTTATGGGGTAACTGTAAAATTTGTTCAACAACGAGACCAATGTAGTTATATGCTAATTAATATATTTCGCGGTTGTTTCTGAGATAAGCTTTGAGTCGTCAGGTAATTGTGTAAGTACGTCTGAATCTAATCTAAAAAAATAATCTAGGGTTCATAATATTTATACATTTTCCCAATAAACGTTACAATTTATAGGATCAGGAAAAAGTAGAATGTTGCGTGTCACTATTGGAATAAGTAACTAGCAGAGAAACGGTGCCGAGTATGAGTACTTGCAATATTCTTACACAAATACGGATTAACGTCATCGTAAAAATTCGGAACACATATTTGAATTTAAAGAAATGCGTATAAGAAAGGAAGTCATTTCTGGTGTCCTTCTCAGTTTATTCGGAGAACAGTCTCTTCATGAATGTGTGTAAATTCAGCGGATCTCTGGTGTCAGAATATACGTTGCCTAACGCTGATGAAGGGATGATGCTCGAGATTTCAGAAACTGCTTGTTGATCACAATGGATGCACTTATCAATCACTTTGTGAATTACCGACAGCGGATCTATGATGCTACAGCTATTTGGATTGGCATTTTTTGTAATTCCACCTTTATTAAAATTTGTCTTGAAAATAGTATAGACATTGAGTAATACGAGCCGCTTCCCACTTCAGTTGGCCCAACTATTGAAAACTTATTTTTTTTCTTATCAAACACAAATAATAAAAATGTAGTATATAGCAATATATAGTAGAAAACACCAACTTTATCACTCCCTAATCAAATTTGCAGCATAAAAATAACACATGTTGCAATTACATCATATCAACCTATTTTCATTTCAATGCAA
This sequence comes from Acanthoscelides obtectus, assembly GCA_963669975.1. NCBI lineage: Eukaryota > Metazoa > Arthropoda > Insecta > Coleoptera > Chrysomelidae > Acanthoscelides > Acanthoscelides obtectus. The sequence continues at coordinate 27,256,814 of CAVLJG010000005.1, forward strand.
AATACCTGTAAGTCTATAACGCATAGGTGGCTGTGAAAAATAAAAGCCATGACAATTGTTTTTATTAATCACAGCTGTCAGGATACGTTTAAAGTAGTTTTGGGTAGTTAAGGTTTTCAAAATGGGTAGAGGAAAGGTTATTAGTGAGAAAATTCGGTTATTGATAATTAAATTTTTTAATTCTGGGAAATCAAACTCAGAAATTGCAACTTTGTTATACTTATCGCGGTACAGTGTGAGAAATATTGTTAGAATATATAACGTAACTGGTTCAGTTAATATTAAGCCACGATATGTGAAAAAAAAGTAATATCATAAATGCCGACCGAAGAGCATTAAGAAGAATAATCGTGAAAAACAGGCATGCCAATTATTTACAATTAAGTGCTCTGTGGAGTGACGCTGTTGGAAGGAGAATTTCGAGGTTCACAACTCATAGAGAGACCCACAAACTGGGATTTAGCACTTGCAAGGTAAGTTTTCTTATAAAAAAAGTGAAGTGAAAACCCTAAAGTTGCACAACTTGATTATAGGCCAAAGGAAAGCCACTATTAACTGCACTGCAAAAGAAAAATCGGCTTAGATGGGCTAAAGAACATAGACAATGGACACCTCAACAATGGTGTGCAATACAATGGAGTGATGAGGCCCGATTCGAAGTTTGAGTTGGTGACAGTCGCAGTAGAGTTATTCGCAAAAAAAATAAGCATTCCATGTTGACTGTCTGAAGAGAAAAGTGAAATTTCCAGCATCCATTATGGTCTGGGGCAGTATGTCATCAAAAGGAGTAGGAAAACTTCATTTTATTGATGGAAATGTGGATACAAACAAATATTTGGCAATTTTAGAAGAATGGCTTTTACCAGTGACGGAAGAATGTTTGACATCCGGCCAAGATTTTGTGTTTCACCAAGATGGTGCAGCGTGCCATACCTCAAAAAAGGCTATAAAATGGATGGAAGAAAATAATGTACCACTTTTGAAATGGGTTTCTAGCAGTCCAAATCTGTCACCTATTGAAACTTTGTGACACGAGATGAAAAAGGTTCGTACAATCACCGAACTGAGACAAAAGCTTCAAGAAATATGGGATTGCTTTACACCAAATTTTTGACAAAACTTGGTTAACACTATGCCCCAAAGAATTTCAGCCGTAATAAAAAGTAAAGGGTTACCCAGTGGTAATCTTTCAATTGTTGCTTCGTTAATTTCGCGCATTTATTCGCACATTGTTTATTTGTTCAGATGTTCTATTAGTTATAGGTCTAAGTGATTTCAAATATGTATTTTTTACGACTAGAGTGTATCTAAAATGTTTCTGAGAAAATAAATTGTTTTAGAAGTGAATAGTTTCGTCATGTTTAGTTTATAAAGGCATTTTTTGGTACAAATCTTAAAGTGAGCCAACTGAAGTGGGAAGGGGCTCGTATATGTATGTTATGTTAATTTTTGAGGACATTGAAGGGATGTATTCTTATTGAATTTATTACGGTAGAGTTGTGCTTTAAATAGAATGTGGAAGAGTATCATAAGTTAGTTTATAGTTGTTCTTAGTTGCACAGATCCTGCGGAATATTTATCTTGAGTCTTCTTATTGTCCTTCATTAAACTGGCAACAAAGGAGCTAGGCAGAATGGGGGGCTAGTCTGTCAAGGCATTTCTTGCAACATATCCGAATTTATAAACGTAAATTGTATCACATACTAAAATATTCAAACATCTCTCAAGTCAAGGTACCAGCTTTTGGTACACCGTCGTCAAAAAACGGTGCTGACCGTTAAGTCAGTTAATAACTATTTCTTTCAACATGTCATCATTTTCCAAGCGCGCTCCACCAAGAAATTCCGTATGTTTTTGTAAAATACGAAAGTTAAATGGTGCTAAATCAGGGCTGTATGGTGGCTGATCCTGTAATACCCAACCACACTTGTCCTGCTGCGTCAGACGTGAGGGCGGCATAGTAAGAGACTGGCCAAGAGTGTCTGTGGCTTAACGGACATCTGGCGACAAGATACGATGACACGATGCGCAATCGGTTCTTACTTTAAAAAGCGTAGTAATGAGGATGGCTTATCAGAACTTTATCGTGAACTATCAGTTCTTGTTCATGTAATCGTTCTGTAAATGGGTTCTTGTTTTTATCCCCTGGTCTGACTTTGACTTTGGTAATGTGCTGTTATTCAATATTACTGGTGGACAGGTCTCTCTGTGAGTAATAAATGTGACACGAACATATTTTGTAGAAGTTGCGTGTCTAGTCGAGGATTTTTTTGATTTATTGCCACTGCAGTGTCGTCAGCAAATGTCACAAATTGGTATTTGATACCTTTCTTGCTGCGTTGTGAGTCCAGTAAGGTATTTGAAATTGACGTGAAAGGATGGGAGTGAGCTCCGATGTACACCTCAATATTATAGGAGGTACCAGAAGCTTTGTTAGTACCAACTGACCCCAATTAGGCTTTGATGAGCCATCAGTGAGATATTTTTTTATCCTGATGGCAATTGAACGTTGGGAAGGTCTACGGTGAAATGATAATAGGCCATAAATAAATAACAAATTCCTCTGATCGACATGTATACCATTATAAGATGTGTGAATCCCCTTGAGGCAACGTCACTACCATCCCAACCCATCGGATTTACCACTATATTGTCTAGCCATTTATTAACACATCGTGAATCATGATTTATACTTTTAAAAGGCAATCACTCATCTTTCGTAACCTATATCCGAAACGGTGTAACTGTAAAAGTTTATTTAACAACGTGGGAAGACCACTGTGATTTTTTTCGAACTGTTACACCTGTTTCGTTAGCAGCACAATATGTAACCTAGTTGTATTTGGGAGTGGCTGGGTTTATCGCTTCTTTGAAGTATTCTGCATAATCGATGTTATATGATGAGGAAATGTTGCTTTATGATTCATTAAAGGAAGGAATGAATTAACTTTATTGACCTTAAATGACACTACAGTTTTGTCACTTCAGCTGCCGCTGCTCACGCAATGTTGCCGGATCTGTCGAATTTCTACAGTGCTAGATACTTTTCAACACATACACTAAGAAGGTTACTGATATATTTTCTATTGTTTGCGATTTTTGAGAAAGGAATGTTTAAGATAACATTAATACTCTGAACAAGGAATACGCCTTGGGACAGAACATAGTGCTTGTACAAATGAGCAAATTTCTCTAAAATCACAAAAGTCGGATACGTTGAGTTTGGAAGGATTTCCGTCACAGTCACAACAAAAACATGTGTGTTGTATCTTCCATAGATGTTTTCCTCTGTCGATCATCAGGAATGAATAAGTTACTATTCCACATGTGCTTCAATAAGTTTTGGGGGGCTCATACATTCCCACGATATCTTCTGTCGGAGGTGCTTGTTTTTTTTTTCAAGAAACTTCGAAGGTATAACGGTATGTTTGTACTTGCCCTCCTGAAAAATTCTTGCGAGCGCCCGTGGTAATTGGTAGGATAATTATTGTCAAATAGTTGGTGACCAAGATCAAGGAAACGACAGTAACTGTCGTCTCTGTCGGCAAATGATTAGGTGAGAAGATACGACATGAGTCAAGATTCAATCCAGTATCTTTCCGCAGTGTAAGTATGTAGAACGAGCTGTTTATTATCCGAATTTAGACAAGCCGAAAATGTCATGTTTCTATGGTAATAATGAACTTTTCGATTTGGTGCTTCACGAAAGTATTCAGATCGCTTTCCGACGCGTTCTCAAGTCACGCCACGTAGATTTGTTTATCTCATATACAGGCTGTGTATTGCTTAATAGAGGGCTAAGCTATTGCTTACAGTAATGCCGCTTGTCTTGATTTGTACTCCTGCTTACTACTATTTATTAATAAGTTATTATTTTATCTAAGTGAATAAAATCTAGTAGCGGAAGGCACATCACCTGGCCAATAATTAAAATCAGAGATGAATCGCTTATTTCGGCTGCCATGGTCTCAATTGCTTTTGAATCTCAGCTATGTGCTACTTGCAAAACTACATCATGTAACAATAATTATACTTGATACTCGTACTTAGTAGTATGTCAGTTACAATTTCAAGGTCATCAGATAACAGTCTTCTAGCTTTTACCCAAAAAATGAGACATAACTGTACCAAAAACAAGTATACTTATTTTTTACTTTCTGTTACGGTTGTTTCGAAAATGATGCCAACTTAATTATTTCCAACATTAAAATGCTGTAAAATATTTCCGCATACGTTATGTGCCATATGTCTCACAGGCCAAGTCAAAGAAATTGAATTTTTGCCGAGAATGAAACTTGTTCTAGGTTAAAGTAGGTAATCTAGCCAATCGAAAGTGTCAAACTGTAGTTGTAACCAGAACACTTATCTTTCCTGGTACAACTTTGCCGGAGATATAATTGAAGATATCCAGTTAAGCGGTAAACAGTTATGTGGCTTGATTTTTGTTTCAGAGACCAATTCGACTTTCATCTCCTTCACAGAGAACTATTCAGTTATATGATTCGTCCGGATTAGAAATATAGAAGTGTAACGAAAAAGCGGAAGGGTATTGATCTAGCAGACCTAGAAGGTGGCAGGATAGTGAAGAAGAGATCAGAGGAATAAACTTTGTTGGCATATCGACAAAAGTACGCTTGATTACTGTCCATCTGCAGATATGGGAAAGGCCTGAGACTAGGGAGTTTCATGCCAACTGAGTTTCGACCCCAGACAAGAATTCGGATGTAGCATTACCGTCGTATATTATGGTCGCAGTGTCATTTTGTTCAAAATAAAAAATGACTGAATTGACGTTTTAACTAATATTCTCTCCTGGACACATTAAGAAATATGCGATATTTTTCCCATTAGGTTGCTGTCGCTAGTCAATTATCCCAAGTCGGTGCGTTGGTACAAGTGTTCATCAAGTGCGTACAGGATGGTATTCGCGTTTTTTGCTGATGCCGAAGACATGTCTGGTTTCCGGTAGAGTTCTGCGAATCTTCAGTTAGCCGTTCGACCGATGGCGACGGTAGTCAATGGGCCGCTTCTTGAATATTGTGATGCTCAGTAGATCTCGCTGAAGAAAACTGACGAGCGGTGCAGTTAAAAATGAGACAGTGGTGGCGTTAAGGGTACGAAGGAACGGGATGGGCAAGTAATACAATAACTCACCAGTCGCCAGCCGAGATTCTTCTAGCTGCTATGTTTTTAGTATATGCCGGCTATATAAACTAGACATATGGTATTTGGCATTTGCGATATATTTTCGAATATTGCTTTCAGATGAAAAATTAGAATAAGTGTATGTGTCTTCACATTGCAAACAATATGGCCAAGATACGGCCGAAATGTGTAGCTGCAAAAGCATGTGACATCAAAACATCTCCAAAAATATGTTTCATACAGAAATATATTTTAAAAAAGTTGTAAGCTTTGGAAAGGGTCATCTAATTGTGACCTGGAACGTGACCTTTATCATGACTTCCAAGGTGATTTGAAGGTCAAGACAGTTATTTTAAGTAAAAACCCCTATTTTTGTCATAGGACATGTAAAAAGCAGAAAAGATTAATTCCAAGTATGCCCATGACATTAACTATGACCAAAACCGATTGAATTTGAAACATGAAACATAGATTTTTAATTCTTGAAATGACAAGTTGCGGACGTTTATGTATATGAGTATATGAACCTGACCATGATTTGAACGTCAAATGAATTTTTCAAACGGGATACTCCTGCTCTTGCTTCCAGAACAGTAATTTGACGTTCCGTTAAATCCCCGATCATCGTAACATCTTTAAGGTCATGGTCAAGATCACGCCTAAGGTCGTGGATACTCGGATACCATTACGCTCTTGTCTTGAAGAATGACCTGTTGCCAAGCAAATTTGAGTGTTCGCGCTAAATTTTCATTTTGATGCAGGAACGATCTGCGCATCTGATCAGAAAAACGTTCTGATTTGTTTTTTTTGCTTAAGGTGGCACACGTCCGTTTATTTAGATTTCTTTTCAGCTTCCTGTTTGCAGCAGTATTCTAACTCCTTTTCATCTGATAATTTCATGGTGTATATAGAGATGACTAAAAAACAATGTTTTCATTTTGTTTTTGTCAAAAAGTGCATTTTTTGTGCATTTTATTACTTGTTAACAAATATAAGTACAGCTCTGAATTTGTGTGTGAATATTCCTCTTTTATGGAAGAATAAAACGAGTGATTACTTTTGTTCTTATCACTTTTCCTTTTCGAAGAATCTTTGATTGTCTTGAAGCCTCGTCTCGCAGCAAGTTGAGTTTTCAAGAGAAGCAAAGATTTTTCGAAAAGGAAAAGTGATAAGAACAAAAGTAATCACTCGTTTCATTTTTCCATAAAAGAGGAATATTCACACACAATTTCAGAGCTGTACTTATATTTGTCAACAAGTTCCGATTGAAGAAAAAATGCACAATAAAATGCCCAAAAAAGCATTTTTTCACAAAATAGAATGAAAAAATTGTTTTTTCAGTCATTTCTATTCACACTATGAAATTATCAGATGAAAAGGATTTAGAATGCTGCTGCAAACAGGATGTTGAAAAATATCTGAAAAAAGGGACGTGCCACCTTAATCCTATAAAAAAGGGCTCCCTTCAATGATCCTGCATGTTGTTTGGCTCAAAATGACTTCAAAAATTGTTTAAATAATTTTTTTTAACAAATTCCAAGAATTGTTTCTCTTTCGCTTAGGACAAAGCTTTTTTTTTCCTATTCTTGCTTCTATGGCATCTCTTTCACGAGCACGCTTGCTTAACAATAAAAAAATTGAGGCTTACAATAACAATATGGAAATAATCCAAACGGAACTCTGCCCGGAGAGAAAAAACAAACTACGTACAAGAAAATTGTTTTAACAACGTTTTACGCAATTTTGAGACTGGTACATGCAGATTCGTTAGAAGCGCAGTTTTTAAGTGAGATTATCCAAAAAAGTGAATCAGTGAATATTTTCCCAATGCGAAGGTACTTCCTGAACCATTTGCTGATTTTTCCAAAACAGGATCGTAATAGCTACTAATACTCAAAAAAAGGACATTGTTCATACTTTTAAGGACTGTTCCTTTTTCCAATCCACTTTGAAGAAAACCTGAATTGTATGGTTTTTTATTTATTTTATTATTAAGTCCAAAAACCCAACAATTTCTTAAACTCCTGCAAAATTCCTATATAACCCCAAGATAATTGAACAATCTATGACCACAATTTTGTAACAGTTCAGGCTCACTTTATTCTCCACCCTATACAAGCAACTGTAAACCGTGCATGTCAAACTCAAACACGACCGAGTCTCTCTCGACAACTCGATATTTTTCTAATTCTTCTCGCTAAGCAAACTTATCACCGCAATGTTTGCCGACACATTTTACGTGCCCATATGACCGGTTCGCGTATAGTTCGTGAATTCTCCCACGACCTCGATACTCGGTCTGTTGGGGCATACATCTACTTATGAACGTGCTAGGTGTGTCCATAGTTCTGTCCATCCTGCACCGGTTCATTTACTCATTGGTTGTTAACTGTTAGATCAGGCTAACTAGCCAAAAACCGACCGATTTTTCAATGGAGGTACGCATTCAAAAAATAGCGCAACGCCGTTATCAGTTGATAAAAGATTATGCTAGGCATAAACTAAGCCCTCTGAGAACAAAGTCAGCTAAACATGCCCATAGAATTAGTCCACAGACATTTTTTCCCTGCCGATCTGGCAACGTCGCCTCTCCCCGATAACTAACCCGGTCAGGCGTGACAGCGCGGCAGTGATACGTGTAATACCAGAACACTTTCTAAGGCCAGCTGGGACCAGAAGCAGACGCGGCCGGTAGGTACGCGATCCGTCTGATGAGAATATTTTTAGTTGTACGTACGGAGATATCTATCACGTGTGAAATATCTCTAATAGGTACTTAGAAATACAAACGTTGGGAGCGTATAAATACAACAGCATAAAGAAATTGACATATTTTGTCCAAAGATGTTAAGAATCCTCTAAAATGTCATAAAACGAAGTTCAAGCGATTTTTGTTTATTTATGTGTTGGCCTTTTTCTCCGCCATCAGTGAACCGATTTCGAAAAACTACAAAGCTTTTTTTTTCTTGGGATCGTAGTAACATTTTGTAGGATTTACATTACACAGCGAGCAATACTTCTCAAGTTATAGGCGGTTATAGGATTAGCGGACAGAGAGGCAGACACGACAGACAGAACAGGACATGAGTTACATACTTTTTCGTGATGTACATGTCATATAACATCCAAAAAACATACCTCATCATCGAACATTTTCGCGAGTACAATACTTCTGACGGTAGGCGTGGGAAGTCAAAATGTAAATAAGCTCTTAAAAAACGAAGCATTGGTCTAAGTCATCCACAGAAATATTGTAGAGGATGAAAAGACGTTTACAATGAGACCTCAAATGTCAAATTTGCTGAAGCGGCTATGTCCCTAGACAGCTCGTAAAAATGACCATAAATCTTAAAATATTCAGTTGTAAATTCTCTAAAACTGTTGAGAAATTTTTATGACATTTTTGATGGATGCTGATGAACATAATAGATTAGAGTTTTGTATATTAATTATTATTTTGTGTTGCTTGCGCTTTTTAGTAAAGAATAAATTTGAAAATTGACTTTTTTTAATAAAAAGTTAACGGCTACAGCAAATTGGTTTCATTTGAAAGGTATTTTCATGCTATAAAGCTTTCTTCTGAATCAGATTTTGAATATACGGGCAAACATTTTTTCAACTTTGACGGTTAGTAAAAAAGCTACACAGCGAAAGTTTTTGTATGTCTAGATGAATAATCATATTCATTTGTATTCAAGAAATCTGACGTAAACTTCGCTTATACAATTTATAATTCTATATCCTGGTGTATGTCGCCGATAAGATCAAGTATATCTATGAACAAAATTGTCGTACAAATGGAACTTGTCATATTTTTCCTTCCCCATTCTCAACAGTTTATTAAAAGTATCGGAGAAACCTGTCCTCATTAATTAGAATATCTTATAGCAAGAAATATTTTAAAGGCCATCTGACGAAGACGATAGAATCTTTCCACTTTCTTTAACGAAAAGTCCAATTGCTTTTGAAATGAAAAGAAAAAATTAAAAAAAAAAATCTCTGTGGACCTTATACCGAACAATAGCTATTTTCTGCTACTAAGCTTAGTAATCGCTATTTCTTATCTTATCACTCTGAGGGGTCACATTTCCTCCTCTAGGTAAACGATTACCATAAAAAACCCTATGCTTTTTGGTCAGAGTTATTGAACCCATTATCCATTTTTGAATATTACTAACAATTTTTGTTTACCACGAGTATTTGTTGCATAAAATTATTGTTGTTTATAGTATTTTCACATTATTCTGACGCTGCTTGAGACATTGGACATGGTAGCGTCACTTTCCTATGAACTGTCCTGTGATGATGGCTTCATCAGTATTGCGGGACGTCAGGGAAGTTATCAGATATGCTATATCTCAAAGTACAATCAAGTTAAATGCGGTAATATATCATAGTTAGCAGTCAGGATATAAAAGACCTTGGCAAATAATGGCAAATTTTCCTCCCAAGGTACGTAACATACTATCAATCTTGTGCTAGAACGTTCGTTGTGCAATCGATTCCAACCTGCCACTCTAGTTATTAGTCCGACAGTCTAGTGACAAGCGACAATGCAGCATTTATTTTATTTTTGAAAATTTTGCATATTCAACAGCACGATAAAAATGTTACAGGTAAGGACATCTATAAATTATCGAATGTCTAATACAAACAACCAAATTTAAGAAAACTATAATTTTTAGATATATTTATTACCGCATCTTATTTTAGCAGAAAATGCGGATGTAAACAAACCTATCGAAATCACTGCTATTAAAGAAACATTAAGAATTCAGGCAAAATTATATAAGCGTGTAGCGATTTAGCAGATTACGTTGATATTTTTGCGGCGAGCCGCGTGGTGAGCGCTTAAGTCGGATGGAATTAAATGGCTTGGCGGCATTCAGCGCGTTTCACCTCAAGTTCACGTTCTATTTATAGATCGAAGACGAAGATCAAGTTCACAGCCAAGCCAGCAGCATGGGTGGATGACATTGCGCGATCCAAGAACGAAGAGAACCACCACGGTAGTTGAAGATTTGCAGACAGATGCACATAGACGATGGATTCTAGAGCAACCTTATTTCGTCTACTTCGAAAGTCAATAATTCTCTAGCGCCCCCAAGTTACTTTGGTTCAAATATACCTAGAGTCTATATATATGAGTCTTAGCCATGGCATTTTCCCCAAAATCAGTTCATCCTCCACACAATTTCCTCTATGCTCTGTACCACACATCTGTTGGTCTTTAGAGCCTATAGGAGGGCGTTATAGCCCACTTTAGAAAATATTGTTCTAGATCACAAGTATTTGTAAGTTTCGTAACCATGTGGAAAGCGATAAGAAAGCAGGATCAAGGTCTAAAACTGCATCGCTACCATCTTGTACGATGCACATCAAGAAAAACCATGTCCGCTAAATCTTAGCTCCTCTATAAGTTGGAAGGTACTGCTGGGATTTTGATGAAATTTTGGCATAAAACACTGCCTTAGTTTTTTTAAATTGATATGGTGGCGACGAAGCTACGTGCAAAAAACAAAAAAAATATATATATAAATAAAATGTATCAAGTTTCGTTTTCTTCTCATTTCAGAAACTCAATGGAATTCCTTTTACCCATTTAAAGGGTATGAAATTAAGTATGAAGGTTGGGAATGGATATCTCAATTTTTGGCGATATTCTATTCATATGTCTCTAACTCAGATACACCTACACATCTATAGTCTATTTAACCAAGAAAAATATTAAACCAAAACAATAACCAGTGCGTGACGTCGCAGACGTTGTTAACTGGCAGTGTTAACTAACACATTCCGGTTGAAAAATGATAATGATAAATGTTAGGGAAGAATGGTTAGCTGACAATGTTCAAGGTGGTGTGGATCGGATCAGATATAACAATGTAATATTTATAGTTCCTACACTACTGTATGAAGTATTGTTATCGCAAAACATTTCGAAAATGACATGTTTCTTAGGCGTCTTTTGGTCTGTCTGTGCCGATTTTTATTACTAGATGCATTAAAAATTCAGTATCGTCATAAATTAGTTGTGTTCCTAGTCTAATAGGTTTGAGACTATAAGGGTAATAAGTATTTTCGTAACTTCAAAAGTTTAAATCGATCCACTTATTTAGTACCGTTCCTTCTATCAACCCCTGTCCAAAGGATCTTGATTTCCAAAGGCTCTCCTTATCCCTTGGATATATCTCATTAAATAAGATGATTTTTAACTTAATTGCATCGACAGAGATTGTAATTCTAGAAGAAAAAATTATCCTCAATTTTTGTGACTCGATAATTGATTAGCTTTTCAATTACTGCGGTACCTCTGCGGTTAGCTGACACCCGATACCGAATCATTCCTATCCAAGAATGCTGATTTCCACACAAGACGCAGCCTCTCCGTAGCAACCGATACAGAAATATCCGATGAGCATCCACCTTGCGGCATCGCAGACACCGTATGACGTCACCAGCTTCAACCCTCCACCATTACAAAGAAACAAAAGAAAAAAACTAGATCCGTGTCCTCGGGCTACCATGGCATACTTGATTTCAGTAGGTATCTCAAGACCGACCGTGTCGTGCGAAAATTATGTTCGCGTTATATCATACCGGTTTCGCGAGGTGATTCATTAGACGTTTAAATATGGGCTGTCTGATTTTTTATTATAGAAAATCGATGGAGACCTGTGGTACTACTTAGTGGTTCGGGCGCTGAGGTGATTTTAAACCTTTTTTTAATAAAACACCATTTGGAGGAATGAACGAAAAAGGCATCTCAGTGAGCTACCAATGTGAAAACGTTGTATCAACATAACATATACTTCATTAAGCTTGTGCCGATCTTTGCAAATTATGCAAGAAGTACCAATTCCTGAAATCGTCTGAAACCAGAATTGTCCGCAAAGACTCGCACTATAAGACATAACACTAAAAACGCGAATTTAATGACAGGCCTAGCAAAAAATTGACTTATGTTAAGTCCACTTGTAGTATGTACTTTCAACCAGTTTACAAACTGAGATTTTGGAGACAAACAAATCGCAATCTTGTTGCTGCGACCTAATCTGAATTCATTCCTTCAGACTGACATATTGTTGCTATATTACCTAGACCTACAGAGATCTCTGTTTTTGGCCTTGTCTTAAAAATCTTGGCTGAAACCATGTCTTCAGATTGTGAGCCAGTAGCTTTCAGAGAGTATAGGAGGCCTTACTCCCATACCTTTCTTTCTGATACTATTGCTTGACACTTTTCATCGATCGATCGAATTATAGATTGAGACCGTTAGAACTTACTATGCCCCAGCTTAGCAGCGAATGTTTACGTTTGAACCTTGGAAGATCATTTACGAGGGATGCCTTTTAAGTTTTGCATATGGAAATAAAACAACTCGGTAGGTAGTTTTAAATGACTTTATTGTTTTTCGAAGTATTCTCCACGAAGATTCATGCAGATCTGCATGCGCTCGAACCAATTTTCGAAGCACTTATTCCACTCGTTTGCTGGCAGATCCAAAACGGCATTTTTGAATGCGTCAACTGCTTCTTCTGGTGGAACCTTCGACCATGCAGTCTGTCCTTAATTTTCGGGAAAGTAAAGAAATCGTTAGCACTTAGATCGGGACTATATGGAGGATGGTCCAATAATGCCACGTTTTCTTCCGTTAAATACTGCCTTGTTTTTTGGGCTGTGTGCGAGCTTGCATTGTCTTGGTGGAGGATGATTCTTCTTTCGGGGTTGATTTTTCGAAGCTCGGTGATGACTTTTGGCAAACAAATGTCGCGACTATCTTTTTGGAAACACTTCGAGAACGGATGACTTGTTGGCTTTTCTTCACCTTGGAACACCCAAACAGCCGACTGCCGTTTGTTTTCTGGTTCGTAACAGTAAATCCACGATTCATCACCAATAACAATGCTGTACACATTTTTTGAGTTTCCGGAATTGAAACGGTCAAGCGTTTTTTGACACCAATTAACCCTAAAATTTTTTGAATTGAGGTCTTTGAGATCTTCAAGGACGCCTCAATCTCGCGATATGTCGCACATCTATCTTCAATGATGAGTTTGCGCACAGCATCGACGTTTTCCTGGGTGACTGCCGTTTTTGGTGCACCCACCCTGGGATCGTCGCACTTAAAAATTCACTGTAGTGAGAACACTGCACGTATTGTTGTGAAACTTTGAATTTAAGTTTACTAAAGAGTGAGGTTAAGATTCAGTACCGACGTCCGATCCGCGCGGCCTGTTATGTTTCTATTTGCAAAACTTGAAAGACATCTCTCGTACTGTTCATAGAAAAAACTGAAAACACCAAGAATATACTTTTTGGAGGCAAGATATTGATGTTGCACCAATATTGATATCCACAAGAAATACTCCTATAATTGAAGAACAAGGACGATCAGATTCTAACCCAGCTATTCCTCAGTATACTCTGAAAAAACCACGGAGCGGTCTCTTAACGTACGACAGGCAGTGTTGACAAAAAGCCGATCCGCGACAAATACCGTATCGGATCCCGCGAAGTCATTCTAGGACGAGAAGAGCGTTGTTGCACGTTTTTTTGACCTTCTTCGAACTACTCCGACGATGACCTTGCTCCGTCCCTGTATTATAATACAAACCGTAAAACCGCAAGCGGTCAGAAGCGAGATAAAATTCCTTATACAACATTGGCAGCCTGTTGGCGAGATGGGTATCGTCCCTCCGGTTGTCGTCCTGTGGCATAGGGGATCGTTGACATTTTTGTTTGAATAGAATCTACGGATTATACATATGTTGTTAAGCTCATTTGTAAGTAATCCAGATTAACAATCGAGTAATTATTACTCAAATAAAGTTTGACGAGAGACTAGAGATACATATATTGCTAAAGCTCATTTGTAAGTAATCCAGATTAACAATCGGTTAATTATTACTCAAATAAAGTTTGAGTAGAGACAAGAGATACATATATTGCTAAAGCTCATTTGTAAGTAATCCAGATTAACAATCAGTTAATTATTACTCAAATAAAGTTTGACTAGAGACTAGAGATACATATATTGCTAAAGCTGATTTGTAAGTAATCCAGATTAACAATCGGTTAATTATTACTCAAATAAAGTTTGTTTAGAGTACGTCTAAAGTAGTTCGTAAGTTTGGACCAGCAAGAAGTTATTAGATTTGTGAAACAATCAGTAAGGGCAGAGGCAAGCACATAAAACGAAAGCAGATACTTAATATCTGCTCAGCGAAAGAATGCAAGAGGGAAAACGGTGAGCGGTGAGGCATAATTCGGTAGGTTTGTCGGTATCGTCGTCCTCTTCAGTTGATGATAATCGTTCTTGTGAGATACTCAATACTACCGCCACGTTTCCCTGTAGCCAGTACGTATACAATGTATAAATGTGCATACAATGTATAAGTACTCAATGTATAAAATTGTGTAGTCAAGGTAGTTTTACTCACAAACATCAAAATATAAGCAAAACAGCAACTATGAAGTTTAAAAATTAAGCGCGCTAAAAGATAAAAAAAATCGATGAACTAGGGTCCATTCTGTTCGAAGACGGAAGAACATATTTCGTCAAATGATGTATATGTAAAAAAGTCTTGCCAATCTGAAAATTGACGATGCTGACGAAGCAGAATGAAATTAGTCAAATAGGTGGGTTTTGAATATATTTAATTTAGTTAAAAAATTCATTAAAAACTGTATATGTATAAATAATAGATATCGACATTTAGGCCTTTTTCAATTATCCGGAAATCTTGTATAGGCATTGCACACATACAAGCAACCTACTTGAATTAATACTCCTATTTGCTATTGTATACCTTGTCTATGTCTACATTTAGACATATATAATTTTCACTTATATAAAATAAAAATTACGTTCAGGAACCTAGCAGGGCTACATGAGAGGCTTAGAATGCGAATGCGCATGCGAGAGACTCTGGAGCACCAATGGTAGAGCACATACCATTGAGCTTTGCGGGATAAGCTTGGACTTGGATGTGATCCGATCATTGTCATTGTTAAACAAAAAAGAAGGCCACATGGCTAACTTTAGTCACAGAACCTACCAGAAAGGGCCGAAACATCATTTTTCATCCCAGTCTACTGGCGCCACACCTCTGAATAGCCCCATATGTTCATCTGCGTTCAGTAAAGACCATATGGTCGAGGTACGCAACGGTACCAGTCATGTTACCCCACGTTATCGGTCAAATATTTTTGAAGCGCATACCGGATGCCTTGCCAGGACCATTAAGTTTTATTTTCATTCATTCAGCTTACCGCTAATGTTGTTTCACATCTCGAAGGGTGATTTTACGGTAACTGATCGTTTTACAGTCATTAAGGGCATAAGAGATTCAAAGAAACTGGATTTGCTGTAGCCATATAGTAGAATTGTCCATATCATGAAATAATCGAGCATTTTATGAGACGTTCACGTGCTATGGAATGGCCAATAAGATTTCGCCATATTGTTAAATCGTCAACGTTGTGTCCATAAACAAAACAAAAAAACCATAGTACTGAGGTACCCTTTTGTGTTTCGATCGCACATTCTTCCTCGTTATGTCACGAATTTTCAAAATTCTCAATCAACATTGTTAATAATGGCCGTCATGTCAATAAGTGAAGAAGACGCTCCAAACGTCTCTTCATCAGTCGCCGTGCGTTGCACGGTTCGAATATTTTTCATGTTGTGATTGTCCGTAAGTGGTAGACGGAGTCTGACTGTCGTACGCGGAGGTACCACACGGCGGATCTCGTAATCGGGGTCAGAATGTGTCCATGCTGCATGCACACGTGTTCCCTCGCCAGAGTCCGTGTGGCGTTCCCCCTTTCCCCTGTATCCCCCTATAGCCCCACAGTACCCCATGGCTATTTAGGCATTAGGCCTTCGTGGTAGCTGGAGTATACAAAAAATCCATGAAATGCTTGATTATTTCATAAAATGAGCTATGTGGTGTATATATTTATATATAATATGTAACAATATTTCTTGGTAGGTATAATAATTTGAACGATCCTGCAGCAGCCGAAAAGGCAGGAACTGAATACTGGCGAGCCTTGAACGGATTAATGTTGGTAGATCTGGTGAAAATCTTTTTGCTCGTCTTTACACATTCTGGATATCCTGGGAACTGTGCTTATGAAGCTGCTGAACCGTTTTTAGTATCTTGTTTTATTAAAAAATATTTTCATTTTAATACTTCTTTCAGCCTTCAAACAGAATATGCCTTAGCTATATATTAACATTTATTTCCGTAATATAGTCATTAGTTATTTCTGTCATTAATACAAAATGATTCAATTGTATGCGGAAATTTCAATAAAGGACACATTAATGCCATGCTTTTCTTAAAACATGGCATCAGCCTAGTATTCCTTGGTAGCTGGTACATGACAATTTTCCGATAGCTACACTCCCATTTTAATAGTGGCATTCATTTTCATTTCCTAAAAGGTCAAGATTCATTTGGTAATCATCGTATTTATCAAAACTTTCTTATTTAATCAATCAAAATTAGTATATAGGTGCAGCACATAAAAACATCGATGGTCCTCTGTACTTGAAGCTATGTACATACTCGTTACTTTTCGGCTTTACAAAATATATTCCTCTTGCATTTCCAATTTTACAGATTGATTTATTTTCGTTCATTCAAAGGACAAATTGATATTTATAACTGTCAACGGTAATTACCCAAAAATATTTATACAATATCCATAGAATTTTTGGAATATTTTTCCTCAGGTACCTACCGTCTGACCGAAGTATGCAGCCTTTAAAGCTTTTTGTATCTTACGTACTCCGCATCTGCACAGAAAAATGTTCTGTTTCGTTTTTTGCACAAGTTTATGCAAAAAGAACTGTATGATATCAGACCTAATATGGCTTCAAAAATTGTTTACACCTCAAGGACGGTCGTCAGCTGCATCTCTCTTGTGCCCACCCTGAATAGATATTGAGCACGCGCTTCATTGACAGTTAAAAACAAATGTTCACAATAAAAATACCCCCTTAAATGCTTTAGGGTTTTGTTAACGTTTGAATGATACTTGGGTATTTTTGCATTTATTGTTTTTCCATATTGTTTTTCGGGGTGACTTATTCTATATTTTCTAAACATTAAATATATACCTTATATCTCGAGAACTATTTATAACTATTAGAATTTTTAACATCTGAAACTCATCCTTATCTGTCGTTTTAATGTTGACGATTCTCCATTTTTATTTGCCGTTAAATGAAACCATATATGTAGGCTTGAGTATTTACTAACGTTCTCACCAACCCTGTGGCCTTTTTCAAAGTACAGATAAAATTTTTCTGATGTTGCTTCACTCACTTTTCAGGCTGGTTTCTTATAGCGTTCTTTGACACCATCATGGACCTCTCAGTGGGTCGGATGATCCCTTTTTGATCGTTACAACACGGTTCTAAAAAAGATTTATAATCATTCTTTTAAAGGAAGAATTTATATTTAGAATTGTCGACGGTAATGATCTATCTAATTAACAAGAAATATTTATAGTTATGCGAACATTTTATTGTATATTGAATTTTAATTTTAAAGTAATAATATGAACAATATAGCAATTTATACTGGTAGGATTATATGAAAATACTGAAATTTATATGACACTTTTATCTACAGGAATGTGTTATGATGATAAATAACTTCTGTATTTATTGATTTACAGACATACGAAAATTTTTACGTTTTTCGGTGTTATATGCTAAAAATAAAACTAGGAAGTAACGGTGAGCAGAGAGATTTGACTCATAAAAATAAAAATGACTCAAGAGTGTCGAATATTTTTCACATAAATATGTGTATAGTTCTTCTGTTACTTTGTTAATTAAGAACCTTTGGTGAAATAAATAAGATATGAAAATATGTAGGAAATGAGGATCTATGTGGATTTTTGATGACCCAAGCCAAGTGATATATTATAATGGAATTTGTTTTAGTACCTAGCTAAAATGTGTTTCAAGTATTAGACGATGAAGTATTTTTTTTGCGCTTGAGACAGTTCGTAGAACAGCAGAGTTTGTGATATCCGAATTTTTTCTCATATTTCGGTTTTAGCTAATAAGCCCATCGCAAAGCGTTCTTTAGACTTGCACTAGTTTCTCGCTGAAACCAGATTCTCATTCCGTAGGTATGTGCAGGTCTTCTAGGCAAGATGCTATGGGCCTGAAGACCTTCTGATTCTATCAATTTTTTGCAACTGACATGACCATCTGTGGCGTCTTTGGAATTTGGGCGACCTTTCACCAACTAACAGTAGCGTCATTGCTGATAGAGTCGTTGCTAGTAACCTGATGGCAATCGGCGACAGTTTAACGACTTCTTTAATTAAAACATGACATATGTGAGTACATAAATGCAGCATATTGACCTGTAAAATGTTTTGATGGCTTACCGATTTATCAGCTACCGTTTGCAAAGTTATAACCGACAATTACTTAATTCTTTAGGAGGAAGATGAACACTACTTCATGTTATAACGACCATTTCGACGCTCAAGCTCCACTATTCGTCAAAATGAGTGTGAAATCGTAAGGATACTATTGAAAGCTTAGATATTGTTGAAAATTAAAAAATTTAAAAGAATGAGAGAACGAGAGTATACGAAATGTCAATATCTGACAAAATGAAGGGTTGATAAAACCTGGAAACAGGGCTGGGAGCACCTACCATCACTGAGAGCAATTGAAAGGGATATAACTATATAGAATTAGTCCAGGAAATATCTTGTCTCTGATCGGAAAAATATCCTGATTCGATTCTTTGCATAATCTTATTCAAAAAGAGGACCCTTTCGGACGGATTTGCACGTTTTTTTAGATTTATTGCGGTATTCTTAACATAAAGGATTCTTGTGAAATTTTCTCTAAAGTTGTCAGATTTGGAGATATAAGCGATTCAGTATCTAAAGACTGTGTGAAATCTGTCATTTTCGACCAAAAAAAAACAATGATAAAACACGGAGATTTTAATGTTGCTAAAGTTCCATTAACAAGTCCTCAAAGCGTTTTAGGGGAAATCGTTATTGTAAGTTTTTGATTGTTACTTTTATACTATAATAGAGGGTTTTGATGATTGGCTGTTGAGTTATAAGCGACTCAATGCACAAAAAACGCAACTTTCAGTTCACCATTTTTGATGGGACTTTGAAATCAGGTATCACAAGATCCTCCATTCCGCTTAAGAAATGTTACAAAATGTATAATTATAGTTATCAGACTCACCAAAACGGATCGCGCATTGTTCTAATCTATAAACCGCAGTTGGAAGAATTTCCAACAGATACATCAAACACGTTTCTATATTTTTTGAAAATCTCTATCGGTGGGTGTTGATTTATAGTCCATCACAAAAGAACCAACTACAAAAAATAGTAAATCCTACATAAACGTGCATCATTGTCCTGCCTCCACCAAAGAAAGCAAAGACATATATCAAGAGGAGATGTCTGCTTATGTAATGAACGCTAAGGACATTAATCAATATGCGACCGATGACAAACGACTTGATTAACAGTAACCTCTACAATTGCCTCTACACATGACTATTTGGAATCAAGGCACTTGTCTGCTAGAAGACATACCACTCCAGCATACATACTATAACACAGCAAAGCCATTTCTTGAATTTTCAGACGAGTTTCTCTGACTTGGATGCTCGGAACACGTTCGAAAAAGCTTCTTCTCAGTTTGCGATATCCGTGTATCGGGCGTTAGCGATCACGTTGGCTATTAAGGCTTTGTTTATGGCAGCCCTAAAAAGTGAAATATTTTGTTTGACCGGACCACTGCCGCAGGTCAATCAGCCAGAACGTCCTGCGTGTTCCTGTTCCCATAAACGTTAATTTTTCCTTGCACGATGAGTTGCTAAATGTATTTTTCGGGATGTCTCATCGCATGTCCGAACTATGATAGTTTGTTTTCATATCTTTCACTACAGTTCTCAAATCAGTTATACTATTTGTTCTCGCTAGTCACACTCCATTTACATTAATACCAGCGTCGATCAACGCGCAATTGGCGAGGGGCAACTACTTAGGCTCCACCATGCGATAGATAGCATTTGAACTAGTAGAAAACTTAGACGCGTTTGTTATGGAGCCTTCAGCAAATGACAAAATAAATTCAAATTATCTTTTGACAGTCCACCAAAAAAATGGTCAAAGGCAATGAAAATTAAACTGATTTCACCATCATTATTTTACTTTGAACTTTGAGTGTCTATGAATATTGGAATTTTCTTCAGCCCGTATAGGTTATAAAAATTGACAGAAAGCTATTAGATCATGAAACACCTCATAATTTTTGTGTATCTTACAATTTCGTGTTGTCCGGTTCAAACGAATTTTGAAGAAATTATGCTTATGATTCTTTCCCGCGCCACCGTTTCAATTTTCTTACTGTTTTGACCAAATGTCCAAAGAAAGTGTGATTATAATTTCATAGGACTTCTTCCCTGAAAGTTTGTATTGAAAAAGTCTCAGATAATAATAATAATGGCGTTTTCATAAGTAAAACTTAAGACACAGGTTGCTGTGACATGCTTTCAGTTTAACTTAGGGACTGGGCTAGAATTACGAACATTTTAAGAACACAATTATAAATCCACCATTATTTGAGAAGCTGTATTTCTGGGACGCACAGAAGGAAACTCCACTAAGTGGTGATATCCATTTGTCGAATATCAAAATGGTGGATCCAATGTGACAGACATGTTGGAATTTTTTTTTCGAATATTCTCGAATTGGAGTTTTGGAAGTTTTAACGATCGCTGATGACGGATTTAGTAACGATTTCTCAAAAACCAATATGGCGGACATGTACAAATGAAAAAATGCGCTCAATTTTGGGTTTTATATGCCTGAAGGATTTTTCCAATTATTGGGTAATGTCGCGTAATTGCTAAAGGTGCAATCGGAAGTGGAATATTTACCAACCGGGTATCCGATAAATATGCTGCTATTCCAAAATAGAGCGGAATCTAATAGACGTTTTTTCAAAACTCTTTTTGAGTTCAGTAATACATTTACTAAGAATTACAAAATTATCTATTTTCAACTAATACAATGTGATCATAGTTATGAGAGATTTGATTATACACTTTTTTGACATGAGCTTTTTGCCATGTTAACGTTTAATGTGATAGACACTCTACTATAATTCCGCAGGCAGAGCCAGTTGAAGGGAATGAACCTCATCCCTATAAGTGTGAAAAAATTTTTGTTTAACATTTGGCCCTCGTTTTTTTGCTCCTCCTCAATTTTGTCACCTAGTTGATACTGTGTATCGCTTGAAGTTGCATTGCTGAGTGATATTGTATATGCTCAGCCGGCTCATCGTATTGGTGCCCCGTTCGTTCATGTGCAAATGAGCCATTCTTATTCAAACTGCTCACTGAATATTTAAACGATTATGCGTGTTATATACCGGCCAAATATGCTTAAATAATCCTTTATGGCCTATTAGTCCTTCTATGGTGTAGAGGGTCAGAGGTCAGCTTTCGGGACAACCTCTTTGGTGAGCATGGCACAGGTAAAATATTTATATCCAAACGGAATCGATTCTAATTTCCACAACTGTTTGACGATTACTGACAACTAACCCAGTGCTTTTGTGCATATAGCTGTTTCATGCATATTGGCAATCATCAGCGCAGACTATTCGGGTCGCTGAGAGGAATAACGAACGAAATCCGAGCGATGTTTCCTCTATTGGAGGTATATGGTCTATCCAAATACGACAGCAGAAGTGTCATCTGTTACCAGAAAGATTTCGGTTCATATCGAAAGCCGAGACCTCATCATGATTATTAGTTTTCAATGGCGAGTAGACCGCATCTACTAGACGTCTCCAAGCGATTACTGTGAGGACTCGGCATTCGATACGAACTACGATCTTTACAGTTCACTGCATTAGTGGTTGCCACACTCTACAACCAAAACGGAGCAATCTATGAACAGACTCTCGTTCGTTCTCTTGCTCTAATTTTATTTGTCCGGCCTCTCTTCTTTTGGTATACCTTCTTGTTTGCAGCTAGGGTTTGGGAGGATATAATTGATACCAGCTTTCTGTTCCTTACGATATAATATAGCTTGGATATGAAATTCTATAAAATACTAACAACTTTTGGTGTGAAAACGGAGAATTTTACGTTAATATAAACTTTATGTTTCTAAAATTCAGTTGTTCTTTTAACGTATTCTTATTTAAATGTTCTGCCGTAAAGATTAAGCCAAATGAATAAATCGCAAACACTTTAACTGTACCCACATTTTTTACTACAGTTAGATGGTTATGTTTAGATTCCTGACCAACTTTTCTCAAACCGGCTTACTGTCGAATATGAACAGTTATAAGTTATGACGCCGGACGGTGCGACAAAGAAGAGTATAACCTTTTAGATAATGGTTTGGTTCGTGAATGATTCACTTCACACTACATTTCATTTCATAGAAATTCATAAAATAAATAGGAAAGCTAGCTGAATATACATAACATGTGCATTGCCTTCAAAAAAATGCGGCGGGTGCAGGAAAAAATATTTTCGAAACAATTCACGATTACAGTGCTTTCTCGACAGTGGCATGTAAAGTAAAAGAAAAGTAAAGACTGCGATTAGGTGCTTTTTATTTGTCGTACGGCACGATATTTTGAAAAATCTTGGACAAAAACCAAACAAAATGTTTATTACTTTTATTTTTAAGTTACTGACACTGAACAGAAACTTCAGACCTGACCGTCATTTTTCTGATTGCTCGCTCTTGATATGTGTTAAAAGTTAAGAAGGTTGAGCAATATTAAAGAAACGAAGGATGTTCCTTCTTGGTCTTGGAATCAACTAAACGACGAAAAATGTTAAGCAAATATTTATCGAACCAAGAAATCGTGCATACCTCTCCTCACGCATATGCATTGGTGGTATATGCGTATATATCCGAGATGCATAAATATTGACTGTACAAATACTTCCACTAGGCTCGGACAATGTAACAGACGGAAAAAACTGTCCATTGCTGAACAACGCCTGAGGTCACTACCATCCAGACCACGGCGAAAAGTGATAATAGTTCAAGAGTGGTATGGCATTCCTTTCAGGTCGACATCCACCAAAAGCAGTAGAGGAACAAGAAAATTGTAAAAGCAGTCCAAGATATTGTGTTGTATGCCTTTGATGCGGGTCTAAGAAGAAAGTAAACTACGGCCAAAAAGTAAAACAACGACGTGGGCCTTTCCAAATGACTGGATGAGCTCAGTCTGCGAATATGCAATATGTTCCCAATTGATATTCGGTGTTGGAGAGCATACTGACTCCACTAAAGTTAAGATATTAACGAAACTCTCCACTGATATATTTATAAGCATTTGTCCATAATGTTGTTCAATACAGATGGCAGAGAAATAGGTTTACGTTTTTTGTATGCGCATTTGAACCTTTCTTTCTCATAAAAAAATACTCAATGAACATTACACTATCGTGAATTTAAAAATTTATTTTGAAGATGTTCTGAAAATAGTTTCAGTAAGTTTTATATCGAAACAAAAAAGTTGCCATAACCTATAATTTTGACTGAAAAACAACTTAAACCGACCAAAATAGCATTCTTATGTAAAATATTCCATTTGGTTTTAGACAATTAAACAATGGAAGCAAATACGAGTTTATTTACCTGAAAACGTACGTTTTACTATGAGCTAGAATTATAATTTTAACGTCGACAACTATTGTCAACAAATCGAGGGAGCACCTTGGAAAAATAACAACGCTAGCCACTCGCCGCTGCGTTTGTGTCCTTGGAGGGATGTAAGTCTGTAAATTTGTCATCACATGGTAATACGAGTAATACGACATTTTATTAACTGCTCTTACTGTCTTCAGTAACCCACCCATCTCATATTCTGAAATACCCTATGAGCAGAGTAAGGATCTAAGCGAGCACCACAGATTTGACCTTGCCAGCATATAGGTTTTGCCAAATCACTAAAACTTCATACTTAGACCCCCTCAGAAAAAAAGTTATGTATAACAGAGCCAAACACGTCGGTACAATAATTCCATATCATCAATTCCCTGCCCTACCCGTAGTACCGTCCATCTGGCAACGCCGCATCGCCTCCCCCAATATCTGAAGGCATGATGCATCACACGCGACAGAACGCCCTGAGGGCACCAGTCATCCAGGACACATACGAACACCGGCACGCCGTCAACAACCGTTGAAGTCAGTAGACGCAGGGCCGCATGTCAAAAACATGTTCCTATCTTTCTAAGCTTTAGGGGCAAATGTATGGGGCAATATACGATGTGTATGCCTAATAGCTGAGTAGAGTTATCGTGGCTTAAAATGTAATATCATATGAACATCGAAAAATTGTGAAAGAACCCTAACTTTTCACCCATAAAAGAATTTCAAAAATGATCAGGATTCTCTGAAACGTAAAAAGCGCCGCCGCCACTGGACCGATGTTCAAAAACTACAAAGCTGTTTTGTCATAGGCGTAGCAGTGACCTTGTGATTGACCGAAGGAAATGGGTGACGTGGTTTTTCGTGACCTGCATGTCACATCATCACAAATCCAAAAAACAATATATACAGGGTGTTCCATAAGTATCCCGACAAGCTTAAGCAGAAGGTAGGCTTTCGACTGACCTCCCAAATAACAAAAACTTACCTATTAATACGAGTATATTGAGATATTTTTTTTATACTCCAACTACCACGAAGGCCTAAGGCCTAAACACCCACTGGGTACCGTGGGGCTATAAGGGGATACAGGGGAAAGGGGGGACACCACATGGACTCTGGCGAGGGAACACGTGTGCATGCAACATGCACAGATTCTGGCTCCGCCTACGAGATCCGCCGGGTGGTACCTCCGCGTTCGACAGTCAGAAACCGTCTACCACCTACGGACAATCACAACATCCATATCTGAGAGAAAAATATCTCCTGGGACGGGACTCGAACCCGCACAGCGCACGGCGACTGATCAGGAGACCGAAGAGTCTACTACTGAGGCCACCGCTGCTGCCCTTTTTTCTTGAATTTAAAAAAAAACTTACCTTTTTATCTGTGGTCTTTAGCTGCATTTACAAATAAGGTTATACTTTGTTCGTTTTTTCTATAAAATACCTCTAGGCAGTTGCTTTATCACATACAAATGCAATGTAGTTAAAAGATATTAAGGAACCATGATCAAATAAGGACTATTTTAGGATTTATAACCTTCTGATATTTTTTTTATTGTTGTCAACTATAGTCCGAATTCCAGTAGGTAACATAAAATAATATAAGGAGCAGTTAATAATATCGTTGTACTATTTAGCATTGGTCGCTAACTTAAATTTAAATCCAATAATTACATTGTGTGTCAGACACTTAAAAATATCACTTATTTCTATTCCAAATAGTACGTGTCGTGCCGTTCTGAAATCTGTATTCAATGAGCAATCTTTTATTCAATAAATGTAGTTATAGCCCAGATGGTCAAAGTTGAGGAAAAAATATCAGAAAGTTATAAATCCAAAAACAGTCCTTATTTTATCATGGTTTCTTAATATCTCTTAACTACATTGTATTTGTATATGATAAAGCAACTATCTAGAAGTATTTTATAAAAAAATGAACAAATTATAACCTTATTTGTAGATGCAGCTAAAGACCACAAATGAAAACGTTCGTTTTTTTAAAATTTAAGAAAAAATTCAATATCTCAGGAACGGTCACAGTTTTACATAGTTTTTTATAAGTTTTTGTTATTTGGGAGGCCAGTCCAGAGCCTACCATCTCTTTAAGTATGCTACTGATGCCTTGCGAGTGTATTCAGCTCCTTTTTATGTAGGTTTCCAGCCCGCGCAGCACAAGTCTGTTCATGTTGCACAACGGGCGTTTGCAGAAACGTCGTAAATTTGGACAGCCTAGAGTGTTGCAAATTGAGAAAAACGAACTAGTGTTTTTGAATTGAACGCAACCAGTATTCGTAAGCAACACATTACAGACCGGTCCTTGAAATATTCTTGCTTAATTTTTTTGTTCTTTTGCTGCTGTCCCACTGGACATTAGCTTTATTTCTGACATAGTTGTTTCTCAAAAAGAATGTCTAGACCTTTGTAACACCCTGCATTACACAGATACGCCATTCAGCTCCTGCACTAAAATGGCATATTCCTTGCCGGTCGACGATCGCAACCCGCGGTAGGTGGACTGCTTAGTTGGCTTTGATTCTCACTGGATTGTATTTGAGAAACAATACCTACAAGCGCATACTCGCTGAGCCCAGTTGAAACTTTTAACAAGTGTATGTATGCGTAACACCCTGCATTACACAGATACGCCATTCAGCTCCTGCACTAAAATGGCATATTCCTTGCCGGTCGACGATCGCAACCCGCGGTTGGTGGACTGCTTAGTTGGCTTTGATTCTCACTGGATTGTATTTGAGAAACAATACCTACAAGCGCATACTCGCTGAGTCCAGTTGAAAGTTTTAACAAGTGTATGTATGCAGGTGTTTAAGAGCTGATATCAAATATCATTGCCTGCCTTTATCCTCGATTAGTATTGATAATAATAGAGCAATGGTATATCTGTGGAGAGTGGAGGGGGTCGGGGTAGGCTATGAAGGCCCTGAATAAGAAAATAAAGGGATAGCAAGAGTTTACTCCTCACCAGTTTTTGTAGTACTTGCAGTCCCTTCAACTTAAACCTACCTAATGCAGAAAAACATATTTCAGAAGTTTTTTTGTTTAACATGCTTAAAAGGTCCTAACGCCTTTCCTTCTCCTCCTACGTGCCATTATTTTCGAGGTTTTATGTCCATAATCCTTCCTATTCTGAACTGTTATGCATTAAAGTGACTCCGTCGTTTGTAGGCTATTTCTTAATATTGTGGAGGATTTCTAATTCCTATTCCACACTTCACATAATCCGTTGATCATAACTTACAGGAGTTCATACTCTTTGCATCTCATAAGGTGTCCCAAATATGCTGGTTTCTGGAGTCATTAATTGCAGTACACGCTCATTCGTTGTTCGCTGTGTCCAGCTAATTCCTACGATCCTTCTGTATATCCTTTTCTCAACTGCTTGTGGACGGTCTTTAGTACTCTTAGATGGGTGGAAATGGAAAATTTCAAGTCAGAAATTATCTCAGTTTGATGAACCCCAATCTTACTATTGTATGAGTTTTTATATTTCTATGCTGTGATACAATCTGCTAGTACCCCAGATAAGTGTAATGCTCTGTATTGCTTATGATGACTCCGTTTATAGATATGGTGGGCATTTCTCGACTAGATTTTCTGTAAAAAATCATAGTTTCAGTTTTCTGTGCGTTTATTGTTAGTCACTTGTTCTTGATCTTGCTTGCTTATTAGCAAAAATAAATTTTTCAGCGTTTACAGCTGTTTGTTCATATCAGCAAGTATGGCGGTACCATCTGCATATATGACGTTTTTCATCACAATTCCAATTATTTTGGCACCTGACACTCTTTCTTCCAAATATGTTCTAGCAGTCTTTACGACATAAGCCCTGTTCGTACAGATATCGCCAACCTGTCAGTGATCGTGTACAAGATCCGGCCACACAAATTCCGTTCATTCTACTTTGCTATTTAGACGGAATTCACATGGCCGGATCCCAGATGCCAACAGATCACCGACCACTGTACGAACAAACTAATACACTGAAAACCAAATACCACTGACGTCGTAATGTGTACGGGAGAGACATTAGACAAATTTGAACCTCACCGTATATGTTAAAAAGTATGGGAGACAAAGCGCACCCCTGGCGCACACCTTCCAGTTAGAATATCCCGCTTCTGTTCGTATACAGTATTTCAGGTGCCAGTTCAAGCTACCAATTATTTGTAAATCTTCCCCATCTAGCCCGTCTTCCTTCATCATGTTAGACAAATGTTCGTAGATAAAAAACTTTGCTATTTATTTAAAAGCGTTTTGTATTATTTTTAGAGGAGATGATGGCTGAGGATATATTCCTTATATTAATAATAATTATGTATGTAAGATTCCGAATTCAGAAACAAATACCTTACCCCATGGGGTCCCATCTAAGCAACACTAATATGCCATAAGATACCAAATTGAAATACACAGTCACCGTTACTTGTACATTACTTACCAATTGTCGAAGACGTAACTCAACTATAAAACTGAACATAAGCATTACAGTTATGAGGCATAAGAACTAGCCATGTATTTCCTACTCAGTCATTATGTCTTTGTATAGTATTCTCGGAAGCGGTATTTAAGTACCTAGACTCGCATAACTCTGCAATATGTGCTAACTTAATATATGCATGTTCGTTAAGTGACATAAATGTATCGCAAGCTTCTTCACCATCCTAGGGTAATAACCTGGACAATTTTAGAGATTTCACTTCTATATATGTAAATGTAAAATATTGAGGATACTGGCAATGATTTACGCCTTGAAGATTCTTTTTCAAATTGAAGTATTCGCTAACTTCTTTTTAGGTTCTTCAGATATCTGCAATATGTAATAAAATATTGTAAATTCCTGGACAAGTTAATGGCCATTGGCAAAAGCTGTAAAAGATGCCGCAAGAAGGTGACTGCTACAGCCCAGTGCGACATAACTATAGAAAAAGGAGTATCTATCATTGACAGTAGAGATCAATCGATACAGGATTTTTACCTACACCGACGATTGGCCTACAACGATATCGTAAAGCCGGTATCGGTCAAGAAAGCCGGTGTGAGCACGTTTGTACTCACATTGGTTTGAAGGCGTCTATTTAATTCATAAAGTCATGCGGTGTATGAAAGCCCCTATCATAGAATCTTTTAAAAAAAAATGTATTTCAAGGAACCAGAACATCTATTTATGCTTCCAACAGTAGTAATATTTATTATCATGATGACGGAAATGCGTTTTTATGTGTATCTGTGAAGCAAGAGAAAAAAACCATGTCATCATCAATGCTTATTTGCCTTCATTTTTCCTTTATCAGCAGTGGTAATCCTTAAAACCTGAAGGAAAATCCTTCAAATAGAAATCAAGACTTGAAATGTGAAACTAGAGCATCTGGAAAGCGTTATATGAAACCCGGTTTCGTCAAATTGCGTCCATATACTTAAGTTTTCTACTAGGTCTTATATCTATTGCAAACGACCTCAGTTTAATGAAACAGGTTTCTCCAGTGTGAGTCGCATCTCGATTTGTCTTGAACGCATTAAGTTCACTACAGTACGAGAATGTTGAAAATCCAGAAAAAGTAGAGCTATATAGGAATATTTCGACATGATTTCTAATCAAAAGGTTAAAGTCGTTAGAGAAATTTGTATATCAATAAAACCAGAAAAGGTTCAGTTAATAAAAATATATATTGCTTACCACTAATAAAACGAATTATTCTTTGTCATTTTCTTGCAAGTGACGGGACTTCGTGAAAATCAATCAGTTGGATTTTTCATGCATCTTTGTTTACAATTCTGGTTTAATATTTAGTAACTCGCCACCAATGCATGGAAATGTCCCTGGACCGGTCCGTTGGTTTGCGTGGTTACATTTCATTGTTTATAGATATATATTTGATTATGTTTTGATATTGCATAGTCGTCGATTGAAACTAGTTTTTGGTAAAAAAGCAAAACCATCTATACGTTAGGAATGTGACAAGCAATATTTCGTTTTTTTAGGTTGGCTAACATTGCGTCTTTAATAGCGGAAACAGCGACGTCTTGCAACGACAAGTGATTGGATGGAATTGTCTTACAGACAAAACTATATGGTCTTGCAATTTTGCAAGAACTTGCGGACTGTAAACCGGTTTTAAGGGAAACGTTCCATTTCAGTTTTTCAAATGTGACGGAAAATCGATTAGGCTACATTTTACGAGTTCGTATTCGATAGAGAATCAAATCAGATGTTTATTGCTATAGCAGTACATTTACGATTATTATGTTGCATTTAATTTGCGAATGCCTATTTTACTGATTGGCCAGTAATTTAAGCAGTCATTCATGCATAGCTATAAAATTGTCACTACTCGTAAATGGTGATTTTTAATGACCTTTGGATAGACAACATGACATTAGTGTGGGAATTTTAAAATATTTGCAACGATATGAGATATGAGATACATCACAGAGTTTGAACATTGTAAGGAGGGCAGGAATGAGTGACAGGGCGATTTTGTAATTTAGTGGATACATACAAGATACGAGATAGGCAAGTAACTTCATTCTTGATTTAGAGCCATTTTAAAGTAGCCCAGATTCACTGTTACTTAACGTTTCCAATCCTTATTACGATTGAAAGTATATTTTTCGTAAAAAAAATCATAATTATCGTTGAAATCGACTTTCTCTAATTTCAACCACGAATTGATTCACATTATCTTAAAAAGAGACTTTATTGCAGGGCATAATTTTGAAATCGTTTCATAGAATCGAGCGTAGCCCTGTGATTACGGAGCTATTTCCAGATCCCTATTTCAAATGAAGTCGCTTTAAATCTTATTTAGCAAAGTCGATTTTTTTCTTATTACCAGAATCGCGCGTCAGAAGTAAATGATTTCAGAAATATAGGTGATGTTGCATATTTAGGGATAGCTACTACGACTACTACATTTTTCACCCCTCAATCAGGTTTTTCGATAGCTGGGTATTAAAAAATCGATTTGAAGTAGTTGAATTAATTATCATCAAATAATCATAATTCTAACAATGTAACTCCTGAAACTTATTTTGCAGTTTTCATGTTAATAAGACTCCACTGTCCGACAAATTCAAGCTACATATGTTTTAAATTCTGTTTAATGTACGAAGTTTCAGTCACCATGGTGGGCTTCGTCATTGTACTTGAAATTTGGCTAGCGTGATGGCCGAAAGCTTATTTCCTGAATCACGAAGTACAAAAGAAAAAGCTGAATCAGAAAGCATAAGTTTTCAAACATATTGATATGTACTATTGTTGCCATAATTGTACAGAACGTTGAAGGCATATTATCACATGAAATTCACCATATCATGACATCATTTAATAAACATTCTATCAACAGGTTAACTATATAACATCCTGTATTGTGATTTTTTCTATTTTCGAGAAGAATGATGAATCACGGACGATATGCTACTTAATAACTAGTTAGGCAATCTCTGACGATTTACCGTATGGTAGGTACTTTTTTACGTCAGTTGATTGTTATAGAAATAATTAACTAAAGATTTAAATTGAATCTCCTAAGTATCCTCTTTTAATTTACTTAAGGTTGTCTGTACTTTTAAAAAATTGATGTAAATGGTTTAGATAATTTAGATTTTTACATGATGAATAATGTTTAGAATCACTAAAGATTTCATAAAAGCTTTACGTTACTTATAACGCGTTAGACCGAACATGGATACAATCTGTATTTATCTCAGGTCATATGTATCATTATTCCAAAGTGACAAGTTATGTCTGACACTCAATTAAACCTGAGTTTAATTCATGAATTCACTGCAGATAAAATAATTAACCAAATATCTTGATATTAATATATGATAACGCTTCGGTCATCTGTTTAGCAAGCAGTTCACTACTAGCAGATTTATAATCCTAAAGTTCATATAATCAACACACAAAAGTGAATAAAATTATTAGTTATCTTTATAGGTATCATCAAAATATAAAATCTTGTAGTTTGCAAACAATTATAAAACTTGGGCTAGTTTCACGCTCCTCTTGAAAAGTATACTATATTTGAAAGTCTTACATCTAGGAACAAACAGGATTTTTTTGTGTTACTTCTCTGAAATGGATACATTTTTCCAGATATATTTTCAAGTGCAGTTATGAGCTGCTGTTGCAACTGAAAGCTCATGCTGTATTTTTGAAAAAATACGTGGTTGTTGTACAATGTTCAGTTTTATTACAATTTCAGCCATAGTTTAATTCATCGCTAATCAGATTATTGAAAAAGCTATCCTAAATCAGATTGAAAGGGTTTCGCTGAGCTATCAGCTGTATCTCCCATTTAGAACATAATGATACGAACAATATAAATATTTTTATCAGTCGAAATTAACGCTAAAGAAAAAATAAAATATATGACTTTTATATGACTTTGCTGGGATCAAAAATTAGTACGTGTGAAATTTATAGAAAAATAATCATCATCTGATCATAAAATATAAACTACATGTAAAAGTAGTAAAGAAGGATCAAAAACATATAGGCCTACAACGAGTTCTAATAGGGCGATTCTTGTAAGACTCCTAAAAATGCACCCACACTTTTGAGAAAAGTGGAAAGAACACTGCATACATACATGTATAAGCTCTATCAACAAAATTGCACAGATCATACAAAAAAATGGTTAGAAGGTGCATAAAAGCTATTAAATAATAAAACAACAGAATTATTGTTATTTAATGTCTATTAGCTTTGAACCTAATTTTGAATGAAGCAGTTTTTTTTCAATTATATACTAATTAATTTGGTATCTTCTGATGAAGAGATATTTGAATGAAAAATCCTAAAATGTACTGTAAAAATATATTTGTTATCAAATACTCTTTGAATAATATTATGAAAGAGTGAGCAGGAGGAAATAATATTCATTTTTCTTGTAAGGTCATGTATGTAAAATGCCAATTCACTTCCAATTATTATATGTTTCTATTTCTAATCTGTTATGAGTTCCAAAAATCGCCCTATGGAAGTCTCGAAATATTTAACAAAAAAATGGACACTGCTTTCACACATAGCTCATATGATTTATTTTTCTACAAATCTCACTTACCACCCTCATCGCACAATCCTTAGCTGGCAATACTTTGCGCAACAACACAAATATCCTCAAATGCACTGCACATGTGATCACTATCACTTCCACTTACCTCAATGCAGTCCTTGGTACGACCTGATATCAGCGCCCAGCAGCCTGGCCGGCCGTCGTGTACACCACCGTGGGCGTCGCGAATGATCGATTGAGTCAGCAGCACCCCGAGTAGCGCGAGAGTGAGCCGGCGGTTTTGAGGATTGAGTGAGTATATACGAGTAGATGAGGGGTAACGCTGCGTCCTGCGCTAAGGAGCAGCGTGAACTTCGGGCGATTGCAGGCGTCGTCGGCTTAAATAGCTGGAGGGGCGGGGGCCGTCTTCAGCGGCAGAAGCGGCACCAAGAAGCGCACCAGCACCAGCAGCAGTTCCACCGGCGCGGTGACGCTTTGAAGCGGCGTCGCATCTTCGCCAACTCAAGAAGAGTAGCGATACCCGGACTCACCCGATGATGTCATTGCCATGACGTTATCGGCATCCGCAAAAAGAAATAAATTTACCCCTTTCTTCACGCATCAAGATGACCTCGTAAAGAGGGTGATTATATGCCCTCGGAGGCCGGTTAAGGTCTGCTTTAAGTCATTTTCTTAGTAAAAATGCAAGCTTGCAAGTAGATTATTAGTATTATTTATGCATTCAGCTAGATGTAGATAAGACCCAGCCTCGAGTACTGTTCACATGTTTGTGGTGCTCCTGCCCGACTACATTCTCCATACTTGATTCTGTCCAAAGCAGGACTGTTCGAATGATTGATGACACTTCTCTAACGGGTAGTCTCGAGAAACTGTCACACCGACGAGCGGCGGAGATCTGGGTATCTTCTACCGCTATGCCAACGGGCTCTGCTCCTAACAGCTCTCTCCCATGATGCTACCGCGCGTTAAGCCTGCCAGACGCACCCGACAAGCTTCTACCTTCCATATTAACTGTCGAATTTCGTACGTTCAAAACAGGCTGGTATGACCGCTCCTTTGTTCCTAAGGCATCGAAATTGTGGAACAACCTGCATGAGGAGTTTTTTCCTAGTTCCGCTAACTCTAGGCAGTTCAAAAATGGGAATAACAAAGTCTCTATTATTTAAAGACACGCAATAGTAGGAAGCTTGAATTTGCTCATTGGCTGTTTTCTACAACATCAGTCTTCTCCCATATCCCAGTTGTAAAATTGATACGAAACTCGATGGATGTGCTTTGAGTCCTCTTATTTTGATGCTTTGTTATGATTTTCGTCATTTTTAATTTGCGAAGTAGCGAGACGATCCTTCCTCTCCGTTAACGGAATAAGTTCCGTTATTCGGACAATGACAAGGTTTCCAAATCACGTCAAAATAAAAAACAACCTGTCACGATTGTCATCAGTCAATACTGATTCACTTTAGAAGGATCATGGAAACTCGTCTTTTGCGACGTTATTCGCTGTTGCTGTAAAAAATGTCGTAACGAACGGATTAACAATTCATCATTTTTGTTGCACTCAAAGGTCTCTGTTAATATATTTGACGGTTTGATCGTAAATATTAGCGGCTGTTTATGCCAACGCCGCGCTAGAGCGGCAAAACAATCATTTAAAATCCGTGGCTGGAAAACATCTCGATGCCAGATAATTAGCAAGAATAATTCGGTCGGTCGTAGAAAAAATACTGATGATTGAGTGGCAACAACCTAATCCCCATATTTTTTCTCACTTTTTGAGACATACTTCCCCTCCACTGGACCGATAGCCAAAACTGATAAACCTGTTTTATCTTTAACTTAAACAGGAAAATCTGCAAAATGACGCCTGGGTGAGGGCGCAGTGATCTAAGCGCGTACTAGCTACTGCGCATGCGCAGGATATCTGAGGTTAACGTACGGCCGCATGCATCTGCAGGTATGTTTTTTCATAAAACCTTTTATGAATGATAAATAATAGTAGAACATATTATAGCAGGGTTGTTTGGCAATTCCGAGTACTCGTCTTTATTTTTTCCTAACTTTTCCTCGATATGAGATTTCAAAATAGAATTTATCTCAGCATTGTCACTTTTGCCCCTCTACCAGATGGCGTAACTAGAATTTCAATAGGTTTCGTCTTTTATGCCTAAACGTCAACTTTATTTTTGTTATAGACGCTATATTGAATTTTTGTACGATTTTTTAATTCTAATTTTAAAAAGCATAATATGACAAACATTGACTTTGTCAAGTTATTAAAAAAAGCAATATTCCTGTGTCCCCTACCGATTCCGAGATCTTACTGGTGAAATTTGAAACACATCTTGGACGTGTCGTGCCCTGGGCCTTAATTTGACGCCGAGAACCATAAATGTCCACTTAACGCCCAAGATATATAAATAACTATTATGATAACGGAAAGTTTAAATTTAGTGTATCCTTAGTAAGTGGAGATCGACGAACCCTTTTCCTTATTCGTAACACCTCTGTTCATATCTATAAATTCATGATGATGCAATCCGGGGCGAGCAGACGCTCATCCATGTCCGCAAAATCCCAGATTAGGTAACCCTTTGAAACCCCATTTCAAATTACTAGCTTATGATTCACACGTAATTACAGCTGGCCAAACCAAATTGTACAAATCTGATCCCCGACCACAATCATTATTGTGGATGCTGTCAGCCATCGTTCACGATTACTGCTTAGGTTTGTTTTCTGATAGAGTGGATTAATGAATGAATACATAAGTTTTTTTTTGAGGGAATCATCCTTGATTTGTTTAGTGTAATTTCAGCGTAGATCGAGGTGGGAGTGATTAAAACCTAACTCTGTGGAGTGCGCATATACAGGGTGTTCCATGGACATGATTAAACAATTCAAGGGGACGCTAAGAATCCCATTTTACTATTCCAAGTAGTATTACCGAGCATTTTTTATCATAACCTGATGGTTACATCTAAAATCAGCGCTCCAAATCAACTCAACCTACGAAATCTTAACGGAATGAAGATAATGGTTTCAAAAGTCCTTGCTTATCTACAATTTTCAGCAACGCTCGTTTTTCGAGTTAATCGGGTATATAACAGCTTATTGTTGATATCGATAAATCGATACATCCAATTTCCCTGTGTCTAAAATGATCCTGCCGAACCGATTTTCGTTCGCTTGTTGTCATAATGGTAGACGAACATACAAATTTTGCAATGAGGAACTTTATAAGTGTCACCCAATTCGGTTATTTAAGAGTTACCCATTGTTTCGTGGGTTGACAGCGCCTTTGACTATTGCCACTGTTGGGTAGCGCGGTGGTGTAATGTTAGACGCTATGAATCTACTAATCAGTCAGTTTTCGTGGTCATGGACGTTGTGATTGTCCGTTGGTGGTAGACAGTCTCCGACCTACGGGCGTCGAGGTACCACCCGGCGGATCTCTAGGGCGAGGCCATAATGACGTTCCCCCTTTCCCCTCTATCCCCATATAGCGCCACGGTACCCACTGGTGATTAGGTTTTACGCCTGCGTAGAGGCCCAAGTATAAAAATAGTCGTCTCGTCAGGGTGGTGCGTGAGATCTTTGTGTCTCAGACAGTCGACCAGTTTGACCTTCCAGAACCAGGAACATCCAAAAGACATAATAAATTCCTCACTTTCGAAATTTTTCATGATTACAATACTTAACCCTTTGACGCCTACTGGTTTCACGACGAAACCACCTGAATAAGAATTAATTTCTAATCGCCGAATGGTCCTGGTGCGTAACCTCATACAGTCACGTGCCCTTGAGACTCCATCTGATAGGCTTTGACAGTTGCGTCGGTTGTATTTGGTTTCCTAGCGTAATGATAACGTTCAGTGTGCGTTGTTGCAGCAAACAGGTGGTTGATCAAAATAAATAGGGGATTTTTCGCTGTTAGATAAACAATGGGAGGTAAGTAAATAGATGATTTATATGATATGATGTTGATCATGATTGTAAAATATTTGGGGATTGAATTTGACCAAATTTAGCTCATATTTTTATACAAAAATACCTTCGGTTACGTTATGAAACCAGTAGGCATGCATGTTTTTTTTTTCAGGTCAGAACAAGAAATATTATTTTGCCGACTTAGAAAAGATGAGTTCAGATGAACACATGAATGAAGATGTGCAGGATATTGCTTGTCCTCGTTTAGTTTTGGAGTATAATAAGCACATGGGTTATGTAGATAAACTAGACATGTTGAAGTCAATTTATGAATTAGATCGAAAATCTAAAAAGTGGTGGCTGCGCATTTTTTGGTATTTACTTGACATATCCCTAGTGAATGCATACATAATTTTCAAGAACCGAAATACTACGACTAAGTCCGGCAAATGTATGACATTGAAGGATTTCAAGCTAGCAGTATGCTTGGGACTTATTGGAGCAGACGAAAATATTCCAAAGAAAGGGCGGATATCATCAGTGCAACAAAATACCTTCAAAGCCAATGTGCCTCGGGAAATTCGATATGATTCTTGTGCACACATGCCAATCCATGGAAGTTCAAGAAGATGTGCTTATTGCAGCTCTACATCAACACCACACCGGACGAAATGGATTTGTTCCAGGAAAAGAAAGTAATGCTTCATCTTCTTTTTAGTTTTAGCAAAAACTTTTTTTTTCAGATGCAACGTTGGATTATGCCTCAACGCAAATAAAAATTGTTTCCTTCCGTATCACAGACGATAAATGGAAAATATCGGATTTGTCTTCTTTTATTACTTGAAATAAAATTTTGTTTAAAAAAATCATTAGTTCCTTTTACTACCTAGTGGTTTCATAATGAAACCATATTCTAAAGCATTTCAGGATTAAAAAAAATAAATAAAATGTGTAAAGTTATAACATATTGTTCACATTTACCCATATTAAAAGAAAAAGATTCGCAAATTCGAAAAAAAATTAAATCCGGCGTCAAAGGGTTAATCGCCAGTAGGCATGAGAAGTAAAAGGGATTGACGGGAAAAAAGAGAGGTAGACGGTTAGGCAGAAAGAAAGATGCCTGAGCATATTCATTGGATGTTTGATCTTCCAGAACCAAGAACATCCAAAAGACATAATAAATTCCACACTTTCGAAATTTTTCGTGATTACAATACTTCCTCGCCAGTAGGCGTGAGAAGTAATAGAAATTGAAGGAAAAAAGAGTTAGAAAGTCAGGCAGAAAGGAAGATGCCTGGGAATATTCATTGCATATTTCAGCACATTTGGATAGATTGGTAAGTCCGCGACTGTTAACCTCACGAAAATCCGAATGTTGGTACCATTGGACAAACTTGACATCAGGATCAAGCAATCTGCCCGAAAATATATTTGCGAGCATCAGCTAGTTAGTCACTGTTCTAATAGCATTATGTCTGGATTGTTTACACGGCTAATTGACAGTTAGCCACGCGTGACGTGTGATTGTTTAATTGCTTAGCAAACACAGACCACTATTTGGTATTTGAACTGTGCTTGATTTTATGGTATCCTGAATCATATTTCAACAGTTATCTCCAAATACCGTTCTTTACATTCAACTTAACAGCATGCTTGTTGGTTGCTCTACTTATGAAAAATACTGGTGGAATTTACGAATAGTACCAGCTTTTTACAGGAGGAGTACGTTAATCAATGGTATCAAACAGGGACATCACAACTTAAACTGTGTAGGGGCCTCTGGGTGCACAAGAAGCTTAGGGGCTGCAGCTGAAGTGGCCTCGTACTACAGGTAAATTGGCGGCCCTACTTTGTAGTTGTGGACACTCGAAGAGCGCAGGGAGGGGCTGAAATTAGACATTTGGGGCTCTCTCATCAAGTCGGGGCCCTGAATTAGGATCCTGTTTATCCAAAGGATGAATACAGAATAAGTACCAGTTGTTACAGAGCAGAACAATAATGATAATAAATAAATACTTCCATATATATACAGGGTGTTCGGAAGGTTGATACCAACCTTTTTGAGGAGTGATAGTACACCCTATTTGGAACACATTGAGTCACATATACCTCAATGCGCAAGAGCGAAAAATCTGACGATCGCCAAAGGTACCTCAGTGGAAAGTCGAATCGTTTTTGGGTTACGCACAATTTGGTGGAGTCCTAGAAAAAGAGCCGAAATCATGCGATAAATCATCCCTTCTTCAATAATGAAGATCAACTTTTGTTTTCTTAGTTTTACCATGCATCTTTGTTCTAAGGTGAATGTAGCACAATATCCTCCAAATGGAGTGTATTCTCACGCTTTAAAAACTTGGTATCTTATGGTCGCCCTCCATATCTTTTTTATCGGTGAATCAAGCCAAAAATGTTATGAATATACCATAAATCTCTTACAAACGTTTCGATATTTCGACTGCCTAGGCAGTTTTTTCAGGGTCCAAAGCAAGAAAATGTACCCCCTTTAGGTTCTGTTTGAGTTTGGAATTTGAAAATTCAATTGTGACTGTGGGTACCCATAATGTAAGAAATTCATTTTCTCATGAATCTCATTGATCCAATCGTTTTTTGTCCATGCAACAAACAAAACGTACCTAGAAATTATTTCAATATATGGTGAAAGCGTTATAACGCACAGTTCATTCATAGAAACAAGACTGAAACTGTGTTATCGTTGTGACACGTGTTGCTACTATTTACGCTGCAGCAGTCAATGCGACAAAACGTAAGTACTGGAGTATGACAGCTCCTGTAGAAAACTGTAAGTTCTTGTTGATGCGAGCCGTGAACTGGTCAATGTCAGTAGAAACAAGCGAGCTAGAATGAGAATCCCAAGTCTAGCGAGTACATCTACTAGAGAAAACCTAAGATGACAAATGCCATTGGCATATCGGTAGAAAAGAACCAAATCGCCGAGACTGAAAATCCTACATCAATAATTTGTTATTATAACAAAGTACAGGAAAATGCTGAACTACTATTAATTGTATTTTACTCTTGTTATTTGAAACTATAGACGGAATTTGCTAATTGAGGACACAATGTTCCATAAATCGGAAATTTCATCAAGTAAGAGCGCCTACAATGCAGAAAATTTTATCCTACGCCCTTCACGGCCTGGAACAGATTTTTCAAATCGTTGCAAGAACTGCTGCATTAGTTATCTTGAAGAATTTGAATACAAAGGGCTACTAATAGAACACATGCCTGAACATTATGAGTATGACATAGTTCAGTGTGGTAGTGTTGGGAATTTAAGAAGGTTAAGTTTAAGATTGAAGGCAGCAACCTTTTTGAGTTGACTAACCTAATTTTTGAACAGCATTTTATAGTTCCTGTATATTTGCCCCACATAACCACAAGCTAGACAAAATCCCAACATTTCGTAAAATAATTACTAGTATTTTTATTCCCATATGATTTAGCTTGATGACCTTTGTCAGTATTTTTAAGGTGTACGTCAGCTTAACCAGGCAGTTGATATTCTGCTGGTACTGAAACAATGTGCTCATGTACCTGATACGCTTTTGTTCTGAGTGATGTTATTTGACATAACAAATTCAGGATTTCGGTAGTTGGCCATAAAAGTTCATCCTGGAAAACTCTTCGGAAGGATGCAATGAAGCTGTGTGAAAACTGTGACTCAATTCCTACTACGACACTGTTTGCTGTATACATCCCAGCTTCTGTCGTCGTGTATTCTCCACTGTATGACTCATTTTTTCAGTGTATCTTTGCAAGTATATCATGAAATAATGAATAATGAATATGTAATGCACATTGTGGGGTCGCTGTAGTTTATTTACTTATTGTTACGTCAGTCCGGGATACTTTTTGTTCATTCATGTTTGGAGGATGTTCGTGTTTCCCCATCTCGAACATCAGTAACGTTTGTGGCGTTTCTCCGAATAAAAACTCATTACTCAAGGTAGATTGATACAGTCTTAATTTGGAATTTATGCGGCAAGTAAGTGATTTAGATGTGATGCTATGAGTAAGTTGGCCATGTCTTCGAGTTAGTCAGTTTGTCTGTAAGCCTGTTGATACTAACAACTGTTGGTACTCCGGAACATCAGTTGGTTCAAAAAGATCATGTAGGTAGGTCTTGAACTCCCAACTCAGATGCTTAAAACTAGTGGTTTTGCGTATATATGGATGGGGGCGTCATGTGATACCTCAGTTACGAAAATCCTTACTCCTTCATGACTTTAGAATACACATTTCCCAGGAAAAAGTGTATCTAAATATTCTATAATATACGGGTCATTTAGTTCATAAGGATAACGGTTATACAATTTTTAATGAATAGTTTCATACTTTATTACATGTTCCAAGAAAAAAGATTCATACATTGTATAATATTTTGAGTAATGGCAGTAACACACTATAATAGTGGTAGATATTTACATAAAATGTATAAGAGATTGTGACTAACAAAAAAATATAAGAAACATAAGTTGCAGCCTTAGTCGTATCTAGATATCATTAAAATGGAAAAATCATTACAATAAAGAAGATACGCTACATTATAACTTTGACGTTTTTCCTATTTTCCTTGAAAAAATGACCACCTTTTGAACCTTTATTAGACTGACTTGAGTAGAATTTTAGACTATCGCATGAAAACAGTACATACGAAAAATACCGAAAAAAGATTTTCCAGAAGAACCCATAGAAATCTGTATCTGCTTTTTTCGTAAAAAAGAACAAACACTGTACTGTCACTTCAAACGTAGCCAAATTCATTAACACCTAAAATATAACTTGAATGATGCTGAGTTTTTCTATAAAAAAAATGATTATGAAATTTCTACACAGACCTCAAGTGAAAATCGCCGTATCGTCAGTCGTTCCTACAATAATTATAGGACGCCTTTATGGTCTCCTTGATTTTCATAGTTTTCTACTGTTCCGTGTCAGTGCTCTATTTTGAGGTTACGTTACAAATATCTTTGCAGCACGTTGTTCATGCTTTTAATTTATATTATCTGTTATATCAGCCTGCAATTTCTAGCAATTCAAACAGAACAAATTGGTTAAGGCTTTCGCGTCCAGTTGATAAACTGCTGTCTTGATTCGGGTCTGGGTGATGATTGGACAAAGCGTGTACGTATGTCCAATCATCACCCAAGTCAGAAGTATTTAGTCATCAGAACCCTGACAGAACGAGCTCAAAAGATTTGCGAACCGGAGAACCTCCAGACAGAACTTGAACACCTGAAAACTGCGTTCGAATCAAATGGCTACAGCAAGAGGGATATCGAAAGATCAATGGGCTCGAGATCAGCCAGGCCACGTGAAACCGAACAGCGTCCCACCACCTCTCAAGCGTATCTTCCATTTCATCCAGATAACTTCAACAGGAGGGAAGAGACCCTCAGACTCAACCCGATCTGGCACGTCACGTACCCTCCGGTATAAATACAGCCTGCGCAAGAGAAATTGTCAAACTACATCCAGCATCGGAAATGGAAGGATCTCTTAAGAAGCTTGCGACTCGTGCTAGCGAAACGTTGGGAAGAAATTCCAACCGACTACGGCCTGTAGACCCGAATCAAGACAGCAGTTTAATTCAAAAAGAAACCGTAGCCTCACAAAACGAGAGCGCTGACGCTGACACTGAACAGTAAAAATCTAGAAATACCCCAACATTTCTGAAGCAGAGAAAACACTATGAAAACCAAGGAACAATTTA
Organism: Acanthoscelides obtectus; assembly: GCA_963669975.1. Classification (NCBI taxonomy): domain Eukaryota; kingdom Metazoa; phylum Arthropoda; class Insecta; order Coleoptera; family Chrysomelidae; genus Acanthoscelides; species Acanthoscelides obtectus. Next base: position 27,299,371 of record CAVLJG010000005.1, read on the forward strand.
TTACAAATAGATATTTGTGACATAACCTCAAAATAAAGCGCTGACACGGAACAGTAGAAAAGTGTGAAAATTAAGGAGATCATAAAGGCGTTCTACAATTGTAGGATCGACTGACGATACGGCCCTAGATTACTACTCTGGCTTAAAATGAAATAAAGCTCTTCTTATGATAAATCGTGTTAGTATAAATTAAATCCCCATCTTCATTATCAGTCTGTATACATATACTCAATTATGACAAAACAAATTTCAATTCAATCTCACAGGTTGGGATAGTGAGTCATTGTTCTACTTTGCAATTTACATACCTAGACTAAAAATAGACGAATCAGACTCAACTACCAGTTATACCAATAAGGAATGCAAATGTCATGTATTTCTATCTACATAGACGATCATTCGTGTTAACTCATTACACATTTCTTACACATAGCATTCCACTTTGTCCGTCTTGATATGAATATCTAGAAAAACTGCGATTATGCTGTCATTCAGCATTAGAAACAGTATTTTTTTAAATGCTCTTGTACTTATGTGACATTTAAGAGAAGCCTACAAGATCAGTTATTCATTTTCAATGACTCTACGGTCCGAGTTTGGTCTAAGTTAAAACAGCAGATTGAAATGAAAAAGGGAAGAATTTGCTATTGGCAGTTCTTAAGGCAATGGCATCTTCGACGACAAGTTCACCTCTAGTTGCACTACTGGTCTTCAGAGTTTTGCCCGATAGGAAGGTGTGATCCTGTTTTGGGTTCCCGAACAGGTATTATGTAAAAAAACTATAAAATGTCATCTGGATGGATATGTGTATTGGTCTGCATGTGTATAAAATAAAAAAATTACTGAATATGCTTGCAAATGAAGTATATCTATTAGCTGTGCGCGACGGGTTATTTATATGTTGTCCTCTATGAAGACAGGTTATGTTCAAAGTTATTAATTACGATTTTTTAACGTTTTTATGTGTTTTCAAAAACTTTGAGGCGAATTACGGGAAATCACCACCGCGCCGTACGAGTATATAATTCACATACAAAGAGACAATGATCATGCGGAGAAAGCTATATAACAAAAAATAATAAAATAATGGGAAGAATCCCCAAAAAGAAAGGATTCGCAAGATCATTTTCTCTCTCTATATATACAGGGTGTTTCAGTTTATTGTTGCATAACTTTAAGATTCGATAGAACTTTTAAACATGGGTCGAAAAATGCGTGGCTTCCGAAATACAGGGTGTTTAAATTTACTTTCTAAACTAGTTTTTTTAAATATTCCGAACAATATTTGATGTATAACAGTGAAAATTGGTATACAAGGGTTTTTTGGTACGACAAAACGAACCATGGGCATAGTTTTACTGTAGCCGCTAGAGGGCGCTCTCTACTGTACCTGTAGTGTATTAAAATGACCGAATATTTTTTCTTAGTGCAATTTTTTGCTTTTTGAATAAAAAAACTGATTCTTCGCACTTTTCAACATAAAAAAGCTCTCCTGTGAGTTTTCGTTATAGTTAGCAGTTTTTGAGATACTTCGATTTTTAAGGTTCGATGCATTTTTAATTATTTATGGGAAAATAATATTTTTTTTTACATTTTCGATTTGGGCATTACAAGTAATTAAGATGATCGTTTAGATTGTGTTTTTACACACAGCAATAATCTCTAACTCCAAATAAACACAAAAAAACAGAATATTAATTTGTTTAATTTTCCAATATTATTTTTAACAAATTAAATTAATTATTTACAACTAAAATGCTATTGGATAGTTAGGACAAACATACAAAATCTAAAGTAGTTGCTCGAAATGTAAACCCAATTGTTCAATACACAATTCACATCTTCGAATGATCGAATGTGGTATAGCATTATTCAAATAAGGCCTTATTTCATCACATGCATTCCTGATTCTGTCTATTAGCATATCTCTTGTGGTTACGGGAGTCTGGTACACTTTTTATTTTAAAAATCCCCACACAAAGAAATCTAATGGATTTAGGTCAGGGGATCGTGGAGGCCAGGCGACTGGTCCTCCACGGCCGATCCATCTTTCTGGATAATTTTCGTCCAGCCAGTTTCCAACTATTCTCGAATAATGAGCTGGACAACCATCAAGCTGGAACCAGGCCAATCTTCTTAAATCTAACAACATCATCCCACATATTTGCATGTTCAGCCTTTAAAAATTCCAAGAAGGTCGCAGCATTTAACCTTGCAGGCAAAAGGTAGGATCCAAATAGTCGATTACGGTAGATACCAATCCACACGTTCACACTAAATTCATGCTGAAAATTTACCACTCCACGTCTAGTGAAGCAGGACTCGTCGGTCCATAAAACGTTACTTAAAAGCTCCCTATTATTATCAGTTCTATCAAGAATCTACTGACAAAATGTGATTCTTCGTTCTCCGTCCACTGGCTGTAGTCCTTGCACAGGTTGCAAATGGTAAGGACGTCTATGGTCATTTCTAAGAACACGGTGAACATGACTTGTTGAAATTCCCAAGGCACCAGAAACTCTCCTAATACTTGTGGTCGGATCTCTATCAAACTCACGCAGAATCATACGAGTAAATCTGCGCTGACGAACATTTATGTTTTGATCCCTTTGGAGATTTCCAAAACCATTTTCAATTATTTGGCGATGCACTCTTACAAATATTGAGCGAGTTGAATGTCGTCGTCGTTTGGAAATCTTCGTGCGTATTCTCTGGCTGCTTCTGCTGCGTTTCCATTTACAAAGCCATATACAAAATGAATATCCGCTAACTCTTGATTGGAGAATAAAAATGGCATTTTTATAAAACTTTAAAAAAAGGAGGTAAAAGAAACTAAATTTCGTGCATTCACAATTGCAAAAAAACGTTTCAGGTTTCAACAGACAACAAAACTAACTGTCAACTAATTGACGTTTAACCTTATTCTGCTATCAATTTCAAAAATATTTGGAGGCCCAGCCTACTTCTAAAAATTATCGAGATACTGACTTTTTAACGTTATTTTATCATAAATAATTAAAAATGCATCGAACCTTAAAAATCGAAATATCCCAAAAACGGCTATTTATAACGAAAATTCACAAGAGAGCTTTTTTATGTTGAAAAGTACGAAGAATTAGTTTTTTTATTCAAAAAGCAAAAAATTGCAATACGAAAATTTTTTCGGTCATTTTAATACACTACAGGTACAGTAGAGAGCGCCCTCTAGCGGCTACAGTAAAACTATGCACATGGTTCGTTTTGTCGTACCAAAAAACCCTTGTATATCAATTTTCACTGTCATACATCAAATATTGTTCGAAATATAAAAAAAAAACTACTTAGAAAGTAAATTTAAACACCCTGTATTTCGGAAGCCACGCATTTTTCGACCCATGTTTATATAGACTTGATGCATTAATTTTAAAAGTTCTATCGAAAATTAAAGTTATGCAACAATAAACTGAAACACCCTGTATATAATATAACTGATTTTATTCTCAGAGGGCTTAACTTGTGCTGAATTTAATCCTTTAAGAACTGATGACGGCAGGATGTGCAGAGTCGACCTACTTGACGCAATTTTTCTCTTCTCGGAAGTTTATTAAATTATCTTATTCTCAGCCCATCGAGAATTGCCTTTGTTTTATACGAGATGAAGTTTCGGAAGCTCCTATCTACATCTAATACAGCTTAGGCCTAACGTATGACAATGACCTTTACAGAGAACGTTTGTGTGTGTTGTCGTATTTGAGTAGCGGCTAGCGAATTTTTGCTTTCATTTGTCACCTAGCGCACGTAGATAAATTACAGATTCAATGGAATCTTGTTAAAGTAACGTCACTCTAATATGGAAATGAATTCACACGATTTCAAGAACTGCGTCCCTGCCTTCTCACTTCATCGTGAATGTGAAATTAGACAATTAACTGTAGAGACTTCGCAGAGCGTCTATCTCGAAATATCTTCATTCGGAAGCCTTGCTCTTGCTGAAAAGTAACTAAATAACCACAGTTCTATCACATACTAGAAAATCAAGCAAATTGAACATATGCTGGAAATAGTTCATAATTACAAAAAAAAAAAAAAATAAATTCAGTACACTGACTCGGTACTTGTCGATATAAATGCACTTTACTTACTGCAAAAACAAGATCCATTTTTCCACCTGGTGGGTTAAGTACACCTTCTCACAAATATTCCTCCAAGCCTATATCTCAATAAGGTTTGGATTGGTCAAAAATGTATGGTCACAAAATATGTTTATCTTTAAAAAAGATTCAGATCGCGTGACCTCGTTTTTATATACTTATGTCAGTCTGTCTATCTGCTAATCCAAGGCCAACGACTATGCCGACTAGGACGAAAAACTTTTAAGTTTGTGAGTTGTGGTACCAGTGGTGGCGCAGAAACTTCTTTTTTACGTTTCAGAAGCCAGCAGGTCAGTTACAAAGTGATTTGTGCTATTCCCCCAACGAAGAGGATGCAACTTCGTATAACGACAGTACTTACAACAGAACGCCGTCTCGGATCTCAACTACGGGCAATTTGGAAAAAGAAATAGAACAGTCTTATTGGTGGTGCGCAGTAGGCAGTAGTAGTAGGTTCCAACAGAAAGAGGGAAATATAAAGCTACGAACTGACATTTCTTTAGTGTCATTATTATTAAGCGCGAGTTGGAAAGGGTGCAAAGCAAATGAGAGGCGCGCCGCTGTCGTCTATTTTGGGCCGCTACAAACTCCAGTAGTGAATAATGAACATATGCACACTGGTTGTGGAAAGATGTTCTCTAGTTCTTACTACATAACATTTGTCGAGACAGTTCGGTGGGATTTACGACGCTTTTCTCCACTAACAAAAATAAACTCACGGCGATGAGGATTATATATGAGGAGTTCATGATGGTGTTGAAACTGTTGTGGTTTATATGGGGGACTGATCAATACTATCTCATACTATGTATCCATGCAAAGCTTTGTTAGTATCAAGAGTAACCACCCTGTAAGGCTTTACAACCTAGCTTACGAGTATATATCCTAAGACACTTGTGCTGATGAGTATGCAATAGACTATTCTTCTTATCAGAAATCGGGGCTGTATTGATGATAAAACTAGTTTGGCTGACACGTGGAGACATTCCCCCTCGGAGGTATTGTCTTTATATTCCCCTGTGTGAGAACTAACTGTGCTTTGACAACTAGAGTAAGTACTACTTTTTATATTTCAATAGAGTCTTTATTTGTCAATATCCTGGTGTTTGGTTATCAGCAGTCCTTGTAGCGTACAAGCAAGTTTGTTCAGTAACTCACCCCAAGTCACAATCATGACAATACAACCCTCTAGCTCACCGTTTCAACCTCGTGTTATTAACTCAAGCTCTTTTACGTTGTATGAAATTCAGGCGAGAACCCAATATTTTCAGCGAGATTAGAAGAATTGGAATTTAAAAAAAGGTAGACAGAAAAGCATGCCATCGCTTCCGGTTTAATTCAAATCTATGACCTCTTGAATTCTAAACGGACGCTCTGACCTTCTAGTTACGGTGACTTTTAAGGAAGTCTATCAGAAGAACCAGGTATGATACCTTCTCTTGCTGTGCAAATCTACTCTCGATAGTTTTAGTGTGAGCAGTTCGAATTATGATTCGAATCCACTATCAGTGACTGATACATATCTAAAGCTTGGTTATCCATAAATCGTAGTTTTTTAAAGGTTTACCATAGCATTAACACGTGAAAAACTTGTTCAAAATTCAAAAACGCTTTTTCTTTACACTATATTTTTTTCACTCGCACCGTATCTCAATTATTCTCTTGCATCATCGGAGTACATTATGATAAAACATCAATAGACTGTGTCATAATGATAATAAATAATTAATATGCTTCCTTCTAAGAGTTGTAGAGCTTGATAACCTACATATTGTATACTAAGAAGGAAACTGGCCAGCGACATTACACATACAATGTTTTCTGCAAATGTGACGATGAATATGGAATTTGTGTGGAAACCTCTAGAGTTAGAATATGTTTCTGTCTCTAGTGACTATCAGGCCTGGAAAATTACTCTTTGAGGTGCATTTTTTTTGAAGGAGCGGACATAGGGTTTTTCCAGAATATCGATATGTGTCATACTATTCTATTCTCAATAATATTTTATTCAAGTAAATGAGGTTTGTTTTTATCACAGGTGCAATTTTTATAAAAGAGAGTAGATATCATATTTTTCACCTCAAAATCTGCCACATTATCGAATGATTACTTAAGGGGATGACAAATTGGAAAAATAACAATTTCTCGCCACCATAAGCTTACCGTAAAATCCCATAATTGCCTCATGTAATATTTATCGACAAAATGTGGTTATCTCTCCAAAATTTGTTCCCCCACATATTAAAAACCAGCCTCTTCTTCTACGGTCTCACCCCAATATCATCAAAGGTTCGTATACGTGGCAGTATCCCCTCTAGCGTAGAGGGATAAGCAGTGGCAGAGCAGTCACGGGACACTTATTTAGTTGGCTGAACTGAATATATTTGCGTTCCATATCTGTAACCATCACCAACCGCAGACAGCGGTGTTTCGTGCTCTTCAGCAACCCATTATAGCATAGGTCTGGTTTTGGAGACATACAACCGGAACACGTGGGGGTATGGTGTTTTGAATAACTCAAAATGCTGTGTGCAAGTAGGTGAGAAACTTGTAGGTGGGGTTTCTCACCTACGTGCACAACACTTATGTAGTTTCCTTGTGACAACATTTTTGACCAGAGAAACAATAATTAAGTGATAAAGTCTTACTTTACATGCCTACTGGTGTATTGGAAGTGTTGTAATAGGGAAAAATTTCGAAAACGAGATTTTATTTTTTTGTATGTTGATGTTGATGTGGGTACCGCGAAAAACCGTGTCACTCATTTCTGTCGGTCTGTCTATCCGCTAATCCTTGGCTCGTCCATAACTTGGAAAGTACAGCTCGGATTTGGATGAACTTTCTACACAATGTTTTTTAAGTTGTGCATATGGAAATAAAACAACACGGTAGGTAGCTTTAAATGACTTGATTGTTTTTCTAAGTATTCTCCACGAAGACTAATACACATCTGCATGCACACAAACCAGTTTTCGAAGCACTTATTCCACTAGTTTGCTGGCAGATTCTCCACGAAGGTTAATACACATCTGCATGCGCTCAAACCAGTTTTCGAAGCACTTATTCCACTAGTTTGCTGACAGATCCAAAACGGCATTTTTGAATGCGTCAACCGCTTCTTCTGGTGACTGGAACCTTTGACCACGCAGTCTGTTTTTAATTTTCGGGAAAGTAAAGAAATCGATAGGACTTAGATCGGGACTAGATGGAGGATGGTCCAATAATTCCACGTTTTGTTCCGTTAAATACTGCATGTTTTTTGAGTTGTGTGCGAGCTTGCATTGTCTTGGTGGAGGATGATTCTTCTTTCGGGGTTGATTTTTCGAAGCTCGGTGATAATTTTTTTTGGTGCACCCACCCTGGGATCGTCGCTAAGACTCACCCGTTCACGTTTGAATCCTCCATACTAACGGGAAATTGTCAACTGATGTTGCGCTTCGTTGCCGATAGACAGTAACTCAGCAAGGCATTTTTGTTGCGATAATTGTCTCTGAAAGTTGTAATAAATTATGGCGCGAAAATGTTCTCGGTTGAGTTCCAGTTTTCTAATGACTTGGTGACACTTAAAAATTCACTGTAGTAAGAACACTGCACGTATTGTTGTGAAACTTTGAATTTAAGTTAACTAAAGAGTGCGGTAAAGATTTAGTACTGACGTTCGATCCGCGCGGCTTACTATGTTTCTATATGCAAAACTATCGTATTCCAAGGATGAAAACGATTGGTAGTTCTTGGAAATTGGTTCAGAGGCGGCTGAGAAAAATGTAAATCCTGACTATTTTAGAAAAATTTTGTAGGAGTAAAGATTTGGGGGGAAAGGGTTGTAGGAGGTGGAGGAACGTGTAACGCGATTTATTGCTGTTAGTATATATAATAAACTTCCAGATCTGGTGATTCTACGCACCTATTAGACATATTTATAACAGATAAGATTTCTCTTTACATTTGCCCTTAAAGCAGAACGATATAGAAATATTTTCGCCACGCGTCCCTGTGTCTGTCAACTCTACGCACCTATTTATAATGTTTTCCATTTCCATTCATTTTCTATAAATTTGTCCTTAAAATTTAGCCTGATAGCGAAATATTTTCAACACACGCGTCCTACGCAACGCAACTAACGGGGAGTGGCTGGCGAGTGGTGAGGTTAGTCATAGCGACGCTGTCAGATGGTCAGTACTGTCGGTGGAGCAGGAGAAAGATTCTAGGCTGCAACGTTGTCAAATTGGAGTTGACTATGAGCCTGTTTGACAGATTTAATGAATTAGATTTTTTTGTTGTACCTACATGTTTCTAGTTTACTTTCCTTTCAGAGGACCTATTCGATGCCATTTTTCTACCAAAAGCATTGTCATTGTTCTTTAAATCTTTTTCTGATGCGTTTGATATAATTCACGATTTATTGTTACAATCAACTAAGGCTCGTTTCATTCCACATTTGTATGAAAAGTTCCACACCTGTAGCATATCAGCTTCCACGCTACTGAGCAAGTACGGTGTAAAATGGAGAGGGCTACCATATCCCATAAACCGGGAATATCTGCGATGTAATACACTTAACCACCGAGACCAGATGACAAAGTGTGGGGAGGCAGATGATGATGTCGGCTGGTTTATTTTTAGATTATATTTCGCCCCGTCGTCATGCTGACATTTCATTACAACTGTAGTATCTATTTTTAGGGGAAGCATCTAGTAGTTTTACGATTGCGTTCAGTCTAGCTTTACTCGACATGTCTTCTTACAAAGATGAAATTAGAAGCTCTTAAATTTTATACAGATGCTCTTGACTGCATAAAATACCCCTTAAGGCTGACAAAGTTTCACATGTTCCGCTAAACCAAAAGTGTTTTATTTACTAAAATGCAATTTCAGAGGAAACGTTTTTTGTCCTATATGCTTGGAAAGGAATATGTTTTAATCAAAATTATTCCAACGACTTCAGAAAGGGTATCGAGTAATTTGCACATAAGACATTATGTTCGGCAGGAAATTGTCAACTGAAAACATGTATAACTAATGAACCAAATAGACCAAGTCAGTTAAATAGACCCATACAATCAGTTATTTCCAATGAGAACCTTCTTGGAGATAGCCAAATACCCTTATCTAAAAAAATTATGGATATGATGTTGTTTAGCTTTACGTTAAACTGATCTGATCTACTGCAAATGACCGTTAAGGACTATAAGAAATTCGTGGTTGGAAAGAACCGAATTCGTCCTCAGTTCCCATGCATTTGAGAAGCATTGGCAACGTTGCTATCGAAATGACGATGAGTTAGCCCTATAGCACCGAAACCCAGCCGCCGAGTCACTAGTTCAGTGGGAGCGGCGATACCTATACGTTTATCTTCCATTTTTTGACTTGGGTATCGGAAGAAATTCTACTCAGTCAACAATTACCAGCCCCCAATTTATAACCCCCAAAAAATGTTCCAAAATCAGAAAAAGTCTCTCCGATGTCAAAATCATTTTTTGCTCGTAACTTTTTCTCTCTTAACATAGTAGTAACCCTATGTTAATTTCAATAACATTCGAATTGTAATTTCCAAGTTAAAGACAAACACAGTCGAGCAAGTTCGCAAGCACAAAAGGCCGCGGCTCACACTGTAATCAAAATTAATTCGTTAACTTAGAACAACCAAAATTGGAGCATTTGGACAAAATCTTTAGAAAAAATCGAATATTTTTAGACCATATCAAAATCTGTGAAGTGATTCTAACAATGCCTAAACGCTGCCTATCCTAAAAGATTCTCTTCTTCTCCTTTGCTCTCGTCCTTCCTTCTCTCCTTTCCTTACCTTTTTTTCCTTAAAATTGTCTGGTTTCTGGGTTATCCGACCTGACAGACTTACAAGCTGACACTGTGACTCAAGAGCTGAGGTCCCACGGACCGCTATGACAACCAACGATGACTTGAAGTTAAAGACAAGCCAAGGATTAGCGGAGAGACAGACAGACTGACGGAACATGAGTCACATTGCTTTATGTGACGTACATGTCATATAACAACCAGAAAGCATATCTCATTTTTGACATTTTTCTCACCTCATCGCTAGTGGTGTGGAAAGTAAAATAGTATTTTGTTCTTAAACATTTAAAAATTTCATTTATAACACTTGTTGAGTGAACATCGTGGATATAGAATACTAATCTTGCAGTAAAGCGAAACAAATGATGAAGTCGAACAGGTCAAACAATCCATCCGGCCCTGTGAAGATTGTTTGCTATATTGGCTAATTGTTGCCAAAGATATTATGTCTATAGATAGTCTCCGATTCGCTGAGTAAATTTTTCTTTTATTGTAGTGCAGCAGAAACGACATAAAATGTTTTCAGCGAATTTGTGCTCCGGAATACCAACTGCATCGAAATATTCTTCTTTATATCGCGAAGATACAAAAAAGGGTTATCGAAACCAGACATGTCAAAAAAATTCATGACACAAAAATGGCGTCAAGTAGGTTGGCTCTACTTTTCCCACGTAACGCAATCATCAGTTCATAAGGGATTATGCTCTGAGAAAAAATTAGTTTCGAACATTCAAGTCAGGCCGATATAATTAGTCCATAGACATTATTTCCCTGCCCCACTGGTGATACCATCAATCTGGCAATGTCGTCCCTCACCCATACTTGACCGCACAACGTGTCAGATGCGGTAGTAATGACAGCCCATTAAATGAAATCGGCACGCCGACCGGGGTACTCAGAGAGCAGAAGCAGAGACGCATATTGAAAACATTTCTCATCATTCTGTACGGGCATGATGAGATATGTCTAATAGGTAGGGATTACCGCCGTCGGGAGTATATAAATAAACTAACATCAAAGATTTGGGATATAGCCACCACTACCCTCAATGTTTAACCGCATCTGAACTTTTTTTGAAAATGGCAGGTGCCTATGAAACGCCAAAAGATAAAGTTTGATACGGTAGTAACCGTGAAAATGCCATCCAAGACCGAGTGGTACTTTCCAAGTAGCCAGAGATTTGCGGGCATGTCATAACATCCAAAAAACAATATCTCATTTTCGGTACTTCAAACGCCAGTGGCGTAGGAAGTAACAAGAGCAGATACCTTGAAAAAATAGTTTCCTGAAAGGTAGTGAAAGTACTTATTGTTTTACTTTTATCACTATACATTATTCAGTTAATTAAAGATTATGGAAAATGAAACAAGGCCTCCACGGTATCATTAGAAGCGATTCCAGAAAGCGGCTTTCATAAACCTTTCCGTGTAGTTGCAAGCCAATATGCGAAACACATCTGGCTCATTAACTATTCCCTTTTAACCCCCATTTTCCATCTCCTCCCCCTTCCCCCCACTCCGTCACCTCGTTTCTCGGGAACCGGCGGGCGTCCATTAGTGCTAACCAAATCACGACGCTGCCTGCCGAGATGAAAATCTAGAGAGTCGTTTTTGCTTAGGGAAGCTGCTGTTGCCGACGGTGCCGATCTAAAGCGGTTACAGGGTGATCCAGCCTGGTATAGCATCAAATGTACTGATACAGCCGTCGACGGCACCTCGCCATCAAATTACGTCGTTCCTGAATGTATGTATATTAGGTCTATCGGAAAGTTCTGTCCATTTTGACATCAACAGGTACGCGCATCTTTATTTGCAAATGAACTATACTGAAAACGATTCGTGTTAAAATTGAGCGATAAGCGATGGTTATACTTCGCTTCATGGGGTCCATACACGTAGTAGTAGTTTGTATGAATTTCAATAAAAAAGGAATGCCACGGAAGCGTCTAGAAATTGTATAGTGAAGTATAGTTTTCATCAGAATGTGTGAAGGATGCTTCGAAAAACTTCAGGGTGAATGAATTTGAACATTCCGGTTAGCACGTACGAAGGCCAAGATCATATTAAAGTAAAAACCTGTTTTTTTTTAAGAACATCAGGATCGTGAAAAGACTCGGTTCAGCTGAACAAACTGGGACCATATTTGAAAATTAGGATCAGCATGAGAGAATTCGAGATGAGTCAGGTGAGGAGAGTTTGACATAACATGAAATGCACATTTCTGCTTGTACGGAGTAAAATTGACCCTTTGGTTTGGTTAGTGACGAATAATGGATAGTATGACACAAAAAAGCATATTGTGAACTGGAAAACTTTGCTTCTGGATTTTACAAGAGGGGCGCAATGTTTTGTGAGGTTGTCTAGGTTACCTTTGACCATAGAAACGTCATGATTTATTTACATTTGTAAACTACTGAAGTTGGAAATTTACAAAATGGATACGTACAGCGTGGAACAACGTGTGCAGATAATTCACCTTTATTCTGAAAATGGACGTCCAAGTAAAAATGTTTCTCGTAAATTACCTGAGTTTTATCAGCCGCATAATCGTCCAGATGAGTCAACAATATCGAGAATAGTGAGGAAATTTGAAGAGACTGGTTAAGTTTTAGACATAAAAACACCGACTCGGGTAAGACTATACTTTAGCGCGTATCGCAAATACTTCATTTCTTACTTTAAAATGAAAGATTAGGATGTAACTTGCCCGAAAATATCATTTTTTCTTTAAGGAACCCTCGGCTTGCTATTCTATAGAACTTCAAAGTTGCATTTTTGGTGGTAATACTCTAGAAAGGAATACTAATAATAAATGCAACTTTGAAGCTCTATAAAATAGCAAGCAGGGGGTTTCTTAAAGAAAAAATCATATTTTCGTGCAAGTTACATGCTAATCTTTCATTTTAAAATAAGGAAACTCTGTTGGACTTCTTCCTTTGGAGCTATGTTAAAACTAAAGTCTACAGGAACTATCCCCAGACGATTGAAGCATTGAAAGAGGAAATAACCCGTGTAATCGCTGAGATAGAGCCGCAATTATGTGACCGTGTCATCGAGAATTTTAACCAAAGAATGAGTATTTGCATGTTATCACGGGGCGGTCATTTGCAAGATATCATTTTCCACATAAAGTACGAGTTGTTAAAACCGGATAAGCTGAAGCTAGAGAGATATTGTCAGCAACTATATTATTTTAACATTAAAATTATTCTTCGAAAAAGGATGCCGACGTTTAGCTAAAAGAAGAATTAAAATACTGGATTGTAGTGCCAGACAGCGTACTGCTTTGGAGGTCCGTCAGATCATCGTAAAGCTTGGCCAGAAAATTCTAAGAAATTCCACACATTCTTCAGACCTAGCATCCACTGACTATCACCTATTTTTGTAGTTATAAGATTTTCTGTGGGGTAAAACATTCAATAACGAAGATGACATCAAACAAGCACTGGATCAATTTTTGGCACCTACAGATGAGAAGTTTTATAAAAATTGAATATACATATAGCCATTGCGTTGGCAAGAGGTATTTCTAATATCCTTACTATGTAAGATAAATAACAAATGTAGTTGGCGACAAACACGAAATGGCGAGAAATTTCGCTAATAATTGTCTATGCACTGACCTTGTCGTAAACTATGGGAGAGTTATAACCTAATTTTACTTATAATATTTCATCTAACCTCAATGTCCATTTTAGATGATGTTTCTTCTTCTAATAGGTGCTTAATTATTTGATATATCGCTTTGTAAATAAAACGTGCACTTGTGCACGTATTGATTTCAGAGTGGTGTCTAATTAGCTAAGTCTGTGTGTCCCCTCATTCCGACGGCTCGCCGACATTAGGGTGGGACATCCCCTTCGCACCAACATCTAAGGCGACCGAGGAAACGACCAGATGTACAGACAAGTGCATCCCAAGGGCATCATATTCATTTCGCATTCTCCGAACGTTGGCTGTTGACACAGTGCCTAAGAACGATAATCGTAGCCGGTTGTTATGGAGTCGGCCGCTAGCGCATCGGGCTCGAAGGCTCGCGCGTTTGAATCCCGGCCTCAGGAGTACCATTTTTGAGTCACGGATCTATGTCTGTTTATGTACGCACCAAGTTGGTGCAAGATCAAATTGGTACTTCGCACCGGTGGGTCAGTGTTGTTACAACTGGGTAAACAGAAATGGTTAACGTAGCCTAGTTTCCAGGCTTATCCTCCCCACCACTACTACTATTACTACCACTCGCTGAATTTTGAGTCTAACCCAACGGGAGAATGCTAGCCAAAGGTACTGTACTGTAATTTGGAATATGTTCATTGAAAGTGTCACTAAACGCGCGAAAACCATTCTCTATGTAACATATACTCATACAATTACTGTAAAGTTCAATAGCTATAAGCATTCATCGTATCCAACCTGAACATAGCGCCCACGAAGGGATGTCAAAGATACTAGCGCCATCTAAGGGGCAGTAGCAGAACATAAAAATTAATTTAGAAATCTACATTGAAAATGTGTCTGTTGGAGATTGGAGATCCCAGGACCATCTATTAGACGGTAGCAGAAACAAACACGCGAACTCTGTTCAAAGTAGTTTGTTAAATTCATAGATAGCGCTAGTATGTCCCAGATATCTTTTTGGAATACAGTTGGCTATCTTCAGGTAGAACTATGAGCGATTCAGGTATTTTGAAGTCATGAACATGCTGAGACTCTTATAAGAGCTGTCAAATGAGATACAGAGGACTGACAAATCCGTCCAACAGGCTCAGGCTACAGCGAAATAACAGAATAGAGCTGATAAATTTCGTTGAAATATAGATATTAAGTCGACCAGTCAGATGAAAAACTCTTATAAAATCTGCCTTTTATAACGTCAGGTGATCTTTAGCAGCAATAATTTCAAACGGGGACTCTACATAATTTTATTACATAATTTTATAGTGGCAAAGCATCGATAGCTATCAAGAAAATTTTAAGTGGGATTTTCTTCTGATAAATCATCAAATGGGCTATAACCAAAATTTCTCATAGTTATAGGCGCAGGAGGCGTGCTCAGCTGCTACTCGAATGATGACCGTATCTGGGCAATCACCACAAATATTTATGGCCAATGATGCAATATCGTCCGTATAAAATGTAGCAGTAGATAAATTGAGTGAAACTGTAATAGCTGTGCGGAGGAATAAAAAAAGACCTAACCTACATCACTGGAATACCACGGATAGCGACGTTAATAACGAAATGCCGATTCAGAAGCTTGAAACCCTATAGTTTGAGATGGGTGTAACTGTATTGCTTGTTAGCGATGACATTGGACTTGTTGGTCTAATCATTGGTGGTTGCCTGGATGGTTCTGGTACTTCAGCTTGAATTTAATAGTAGTAAATCTAGGAGGTCTGGACATTCAAGATCTGGAAAAAGTTGAAGAAAGAGCAACAAAGGGGATAGGAAAGGGGATGAGGAATATCTCTTGGGATAGAAAACACAAATTGAAATACGTCAGTAAGAGAAGGCGATAGGGAAATAAGGAAGCAGGGAGGTGATTAGGCATAACTAAGATGATTCAACAAATTTTCATTATATGCTCACACATGAAAATTCTGCAGATTGTGCAAGTGTTGTTAGAAAGGACAGCACGTCAGAATGTAAAAATACTTTATATAACACAAAAACTATCCGTTGCCATGGTACGGGTATTTGAACCTTATGTTTTCTATGCATTGTGTTTTTTGTATGGCCCACTCTGTATACTTTCAGAGAAGATAATAGAGCTTCCTTCCTGATTCCTTCCACCGCACCCACTTTCATTATAAATATGATCTGCTTCCGCCCTGCTGACCAAAGACAGCCAACTAACGACAGTTGTTTCGCACTTTTGCTACTCCTCAGCATGGCCTAGGCTTGAGTCTCTCGGACAACGAACGAAAGCGTATACAAAGCTTGTGATCTATCTGCGAAACAGTTAATCGCGGCCAACTGGTTGGGACTGTAGAGTTCCCAGTCCGCCAATTGGACGTCCAGTCACCGTGCGACCGCTAGATGGCGACAATTCTAGCTGTGTAACACATGTGGTCTACTTGCCATTGAACAAAATAAGTATGCCCTGCTTTTGTCCGTCCGGTCATCTTACATATTGTGTACATCATATTCAGGCCGATTGAGGCTTTCTGCATTTCTCAGCGTACAGGTCGAAGATGTATCGCGCATTGGCGAACTATTTGTAGGTGGCCAGCAACCAGTGCTGTCACCTCTTTGCTTATCCCATCCCTATCTCGAATTAGGCCGCTGGCGGAAGAGAGTGTCGTCCGCAGCAGCGGAATAGCCGAAAACGCGACGTTCGCCGCACCACTTTTCCGCGCCGAAACTAATTGCTTTCTAACAGTAAATGCTCGAAGATTATCACAAAAAACAACGGATTCTGGCTGCCAGGCCGCAATCATTCATCTCAAGGCCGTTTGCCGATGCCGCATCGGGCATGCCATGATGTACAAAGCAAACTGGAAGCAGTTTTTTTGATGCTGACCAGTAGTAACCAGAAAGCGCCGCTGTCATATGGATGAGCTATTTATTATGCCATTTTAACGGGATACCTTAATAACAGAGCGATAAGTATAGTATTATTTGGATCCGGAAGATAGTGTGTTTTCCTTATTGCCTTACTATTCGTCATTGTCTGTCAGAGCGGTCTGTAGGACCTTTGCTCTTGGTTGAAGTCTTGTAAGTCAGTAGGTCTGTCAGGTCTGGTTGCCCAGATACCAAACAAAGTCAGGGAGAAAGAAGGGAAGAAGAAAGGAAGTAAGGAAGGAGGGAGAGCAAAGAAAAAAGAAGTGCATCAATTTGAGGGGTGCCTTAGCATTGCTAGTTATTATTCGGAAATTTTAAATTGATCCTAAAATTAATTTTGGAATTGGTTGTTGAAGAAAAATCATAATTTTGGTTGAACCTAAAGTCGCACGATTTATTTTGTTCTCAGTGCGAGTCGCGACTGTGTAGTCTACTGACTCGCGCAACAAAGGGTTGTTATGCGATTCTGCTTGACTGTAACGTAGATTTGGAATTTAGTTTTTAACCCTTTAGTGTGCTTCTGCCAGGTTATCCCCTTGTCAAGAGTGACACCGAGATACTTAGTAGAGCTTTCCCATGGTATCCGAGCTCCATTCACTGAAACCTCAGACGGGGCGCCGCCACGTTTTTAGTACAATAGATTGCCTGCGTTTTCGAATGATTAATTTTGATCAGCCACCGATTCGCCCATTCCAATACCTCGTCCACTGCACTTTGTAGCCTGTCGTGAACTAGATCCCCAGAGCACGACTGGGCCACCAGGGCAGTGTCATCAGCATAAAGATATAGTAGGTTTCACAGCTGCTGGGGCAAGGGACATCATGAATAAAAAGTGAATAAAGGACTGGTCCAAGAACCGAACCCTGAAGGACACCGGCTTTGATGAGCCGTATTGTCGACAGAACGTTATTAATTTTGATCTGAAATTTCCTACCCTCGAGAAGGGATTTCAAAAGTTTTAGGAGCTAGAAGGGGATGCCCTAATGGATCAATTTGTAGAGAAGGCCCTTGTGCCACATCTTGTCAAATGCCTTTGAGACATCCAGTAGCAAGATGCCAGTACTTTCGTTCGTTACGGGTGAATCCTTATTGCCTTTTAGTTTGCATAATATGGGATGTTAAATGATGGTCATAGACCGGGAATGAGAAACCAAAAATTATTATGCGAAAAAGTCAACAGTGTAGCCCGGAGGCTTACTACGTTATGTGAAAAAATTGGAGTATGAGATTCTAGAATTCTTGGAGTAGTCAATAGACGCTTATCGTCAGATAGTCTACTTGATTATTTGACTCATTTTCACGCTTTGTGCAGCTTATTGAAGCTTGGGGAGACAGATTTCAAAAACTGCTAAAACTAGAAAGCTATCTGAGGATAGATAACATTGTACTACTATTTTTAGCTTTTGTGGTCACTGTAATCTCACTGTTCTTCAATCAGTGTTTTCACGGTTTTTCACAAAGTTCCTTGCATGGCACAACTACACTCTCTTTGACTATTTTCTTCGTTTCGGACCTATGGGTCCCTAAAAAGTGCCACTGCAAATCGGTTATTATTAGATTTGTTTTGAATAACACTGTATTATTCAATGAAATATTCAGATTATAAATATAAGGCAATGTATGCATATGGAGCACCAAAGTCGGAATGCCCATACCCTCTGTATAATAATGGCTCAAAAATTTTTTTGGAAAACATGTCCCTTTGACTGACAAAATGTTTTCTGCTCAATTTTCGTTTTCAGGAAAAATGGCCTCGCAGATTGACTCCCCGGTTACTGGCCTCAACGGTCCAAATAATTTAAAATAAGAATTCTCTACCTTCGCGTGTTATGCCTAACATCCAATGACAATAGTCCAACCTACGAAGTCTTCCTTTTTATTATTATTTCATTATTTGATAATGTACTCGTAAAATGCAAACAATTAAAAAAAAACGGACTTACTACTAACTGTCTCAGCGCTTCACCTGGTGTGTGAAAGTTTATTGAACGTATTAAAAAAATCCACTTATAAATAGGGAAGACAATTTTGATACATACATTGTTTTTCTTTTTAAAACCCACACTACATTTTTTTTTATTTAAAGAAGGTGTTCAAAATGTCGTCCTCCACTTTCCACACAAGCTTCATTGCGACGAACCCAGTTTCTTCTTACTCTAGGTCCTTGAAGTTATCCATTTATTATTTCAGCAGCAGTAAATTTTTTTTCTAGAAGTTGTGCTTCAGTTGTTATTAGATTAGCCCCATAAACCGTCCCTTTAAATTATCCCCAATACCAGAAATCCATCGGATTGAAGTCAGGAGATCTTGCTGGCCATTTTTGAGGATCAGGAGCATTTCGACCGATCCTGCGATTTGGATAATGTTCATTCAAATACTGCACGGCGCCTCTAAAAATGTGTGGTGATGCCCCGTCATGAAGAAACCATAAATTCTGTCTCGGTTGTAATGGCATGTTGTCTAAGGTCTGTTCCAAAAGTTCCGGTAGGTTATTGGCTAGAAAGCTAAGATATCCTTCTCCTGACAACTTTGGGGGTAACTCGAAAGGGCCAATTACCTGATCGTCAAGAATACCCGCCCAAATATTTAAAACGTTGTTGGAAATGACCTTCACGAATGGTATGAGGATTTTCTTGGGCCCACGTAGAAGTATTATGGAAATTTAATATCCCGTCTCGCGTAAAAGTACATTCGTCCGTCGCTAAAATGTTTTTAATTAAATCCGGATTTTCAATGTTTTTGTGCAAAAACCACTGACAGAATGTTAGTCTGCGAGGACAGTCTACTGGTAACAAGGCCTGCACTCGTTGTACATGGTAGGGATAAAACAAATTTTCCCGTAGGATTCTATGGACTATGGTATGCGATAGTCCTACGCGGCGGTCTAATTCCCGAGTGCTGATATCTGCATTGATTTCCACGATATTTTAGTAATAATTGCCTCTACCGCTAGCCTCAACGATGGATAGGTTCCCAGATAAAGTACCTCGCATTCTTAGTTGACCACCCTGTACAATAATATTTCCGAAAGGCAATGCGTCCCTGTCCCTTTTCGTTACCCTGCACCACTATTTTCTAATTCCTCTATAGTTTTGAAACAGGTAAACACGTCTTTGTAGAGCCGAAAAGCATGTATTTGTATAGCTAGGTACAATACAGTATTTGTAAGTCGATGGTCTGACCAATTTTCACCTGTTTTTACCGTAAATCGTAAATACGGAGCAGAGCAACATTTGTAAATGCCGCACAGCTTGTATGGCGGAAGCAACGCTTTGTAGAACGGATGGCAGCTGATGTCATGTGACGTCATCACTGGCTAGCGTAATTTGTAATTGTTTTAATATGACATTTTTTTTCGGTGCTACTTAGACTATTATTTAAAGTGCGTTTCAAAAAAGAGGAAACTTCTTCATTCAGCCCGTACAAGTATCTCGTTAGCGAGCCACGCTCCGTAAGAACGTAGCATCAAATCATCCGAGTCACCTCTTTAGCAACACCATGTATAACCTCTAAAATTTATCCTGTAGCTATCTTCCTGATTCATCTTTCGATCTGTATTCGGTTAATGAATGAACTTTTAACTCACTAACGGTGAACGGTGAACGAAGTTACTGACGTTCCAGCTACGACATTAGCCTTTTTCTTTCCCTTGCCTTTCTTTTTCAAAACATACAAACAAAATCAAGTAAATTTTGACGTTGAAGACTAGCCAGCTTCTAAAATGACTGCCACATATGTTCGAATAATGGCGAATCAGAAGATCGATATTCTTCAGATCGGTGATATAATTCGCAAAGAATTTTTTGGTTTCCCACAATACTGTATAATGTTCAATATATGGGCAATTATCTGGAAGAAATAATTACCTCAGCAATATAGCTTCATCGATAACAAGGTGTGTGATGAGCATATCATTGTATTGTAAAGATGACAGCACATTTTAGCAAACTTATAAAAAACCAATTGATATTCGACCTTTATAACGAATATAAAAAATTAAAGTTCATATCAACACGTACAAAAATAATTGTCTGAGTGTGTGATGATGCGGTTTCCTTAATTTATGAAAGATGCATTTACAAACTGTAAAGGACGTCGTGTGACCTCATGCCAATTGTTTACCACTAAGCGATATGTAAATGATTTCAGCAAACACACTTTTTAAGAGAACCTCGTTGGCAAAAAATGTTAATGAACAGGACATAAAACGCGAACATGCAGATGAAAGCAGTGATATTGAAACTTTCGATGATTCATGTGGTTTGGATCCATTGTAATATGCGAGTTGAGTACAAGAGGAAACTGAAAGTATTGAATACATGCAATGGAATAATATGAATGGAGAATCATTCAATCAAGGAAATCGAAAACGAAATGACTAGGAATCAAGTTGAAACAACAAAAGGCCAAAGTCAAAGATATTATTGTTCAGCAATTTTTCTTATTTTTTACTTTATTGCGTAAATTAGGCGCCGGATCCGTTTTTTGTATACCGAAGCAGCCGCACAGGCAGAGGTCTAAGCACCAGGCCACCGCAACTGTCATGAGTTCAAAGAAGATTAGCTTATCCGATTTTTGAACTGCCTAATATTAGTATAACTGGGAAAAGTGTCCTCGGGTAAATTGTTCCACATCTCGATACACGTCAGTTCTGAAATTCGACACGGATAGGATGGGAGGTCGAAGCCAGGTGGAGAAAAGTACTCCTTAGCCCTAAATAGATAGCCTAGTTTTATTTCCACCAGCTGCCGCTATGGACGACATGTGATCGAGCCAGATCAGGTCCTCGGTGATCTGGACTGCGACAAGCCGAAATTAACTGCTCTTTGGTAGAGTTCGCCCAACCATCAAAACCAGATGAGCGCTAGGGCGCGTCCTGTTAGATCAGCCTCACCTTAAACAGCCTTAGTAGCGCTGCTCCATGAACTTACGAAAAACATTGGGTATTAACACTTTGTGTATAAATAATAAGCTAGACAGATACTGTAAATAGTGTAATCATGATAGACGAAAATACTGCTGGTTTGCGAAATAATTCTTCAAGGGGGGTATTCAAAACATGGACGCATAAAATGGGTACACCAATTTTTGTGGGAAAGCTTTTTATTCGATTAATCCGACTAATAGCAAAAAAGGTATGGCCGATGCGACGATGGTTGCTCGAAGATATTTGAAATTCTTTAAATTCGTAGGGTTTGTACTTCTAAATAACCACAATAAAATTGGAGTAGATTGGCCAAATAGTTTTTGAGAATTTCTAATTGCTTATCCCAAAACACCTACTTTCCAGCCATCACTACAAGTTTATTGAGCAATGTAATACAGAGTAAGTTCAAAAGTCATTTTATAGCAAAATACACTAGTTTACCTTGCCGATATGAATCGCAAACCATTTCGGAAGATAAATGTTATTTTTATGCAAAAAAGGATAAGTTACGTTTTTTATCCTAAAGAAATTTAAACGTTTCGTATTTGTGAGTAATTCGCAACAAAAGATGATAGACACATCCGCCTTGTTCTAAAATGTGTATTTCGAATATCGTAGCGCATTTGTTCAATTACTCACAAATACGAAATTTTTGAATTTGTTTAGAAGAACAAAAAGTAACCTTTGTTTTTCGCACAAAAACATTCATCTTTCGGAATGGTTCGTGATACATATCGGCATGGTAAACACGCGTATTTTGCTATTAAATGCTTTTTGAACGAACTCTTTATATTGCTCAATAAACTAGTAGTAAAGGCCGGAAACAGGTGTTTTGAGATAAATAATTAGAAATTCTCAAAAAACTACTTGACCAATTTTGTCGTTGTTATTTATGAATCCTACAGATACGAAGAATTTCATGTCGTTCCGTGAAATTAGCGTCGCATTACCAAGTACCAAAAACTGCATTTTGCTTCATTTTTCGGCCATAATATGTTTGCTATTATTCGGATCTTTTTACGTATGGGCTAAGCTTGTAGGTGCCATAAATACCTACAAATCTTATATAAAAAGTTTTTTCGTCCCTGTCAACATTTTAGATTGAATCTAAAAAAACACCTTTTCTTATTCTTTGTTGTCAAATAAAAAGTTTTCCCACAAAAATCGGTGTACCCATTTTACGCGTCCATATTTTAAATACCCCCTAGAACAACTTGCACCAATAAAACCAGCCTTTACAATTATTTCGGGGAAATTTGCTAATATGATTAGACTAAACTACACTAGTTCAGTCAGAGAGGATCTAGTTGCTTCAAAATCGTCCGAATCAAGCAACTGATCCTGGCAGAAATGTGCGGAAACTTTGGCTATTCTTTGAGGATTCGCTATTTTTTAAATCGTACCTGGGGTGTATAAAAAGGCATATGTGCTTTGAGCTTGCACATCTTATTATTTATAATTCTTTGATTTACACATTTGTCTTGCGTTCAGACAGAGTCCCGGCACAGTAGTTCAATACTCGGTAAAATGCGCCGGGTCGCCGAGTACCGGGTATAAACCGAGTACTTGGTGTATCCCTAGTACGAGTATCTAAAGTGTTGAGACACCAGCAGCAAAAACATTCAACATTGCTGAGGACAAGGCCAAAATTACCATACAAAAAACGCCACTAGCAGACCTGTTCAGAAACTATTACGAGATTACGCCTGGGGGAAGGACGCTCCGATAAAGCAGTGATTAAACAGATTTTATTTTTATTAAATGACCGAAGAATCTTCGCTGGGTATGACGCAAAAGTTCTTGTCGACAGAGGAGTCACGATTTCCTAGCAAACCGCGTTTTCGTTCTTAGGTTCCTTCGTTATTATCGTTCAGGTAATTTCTTGAAGATTAGCTCGTTTAAAATAAACGGATGATTCAACGAAAATGTTTCCAACAACTCTGGTAGTTCGTTGGAATGATTGATTACTCGGCGAAGTTCTCTACTAGCGAGCTTCCCAGTTATGTTGCAATAATTGTACGTCGAAATAATTTAAGCTGGATGGAACATAGTGTGATTTATTTTGCTTTGTCTTTCTAACTGCCTGATGAATCAATATATCCCCCATTCATGCTCCACTGAGTTCCAAAAGAAGTCCACAAACAATTATAATTGACTGACGAAGCCTGGAACTTTGCTCATGTCCAAACCACCCTTACAACTGCAGGCATATAGCTCTGCTTTATGTTAAGTAAGGCGATGGAGAGGTGGATACATTGGGAGCTTCCGGAGTCGTGGCTTGATTAGCAACAGACAGGAAGGCTTCTGGCACCAGCGATCCAGGGCATGCCTCCTAGCTTACGTCACCCAACTCTGGGGTAAACTCATCCAGTCTTATTATGAGGCTCATGTCGCTGCTCTTGATATCATCGATCAGCTGTGGCATCCTGCCCTCTTATGACATCTAGAGAAGCTTTGAAGGTGACTTCTTCTCTGATTGCTAGATATCCTCGTACTTGACGGTTCTCCTCTTTATCCCACAAAGTCAACAGCTTTGCTGCAGACAGCACTCTACATGCAGGAATTCAGAGTGACACGCCGATCTCTACAGTGACGAACAAGAAGCGTCCTAACGCTAATCCCAGTTCTACCAAAAACCCGTTAATTTCGGCTGGTCGGAGTACAGATTACCTAGGACTTGATCTGGCACGTCAATAGTGGCAGCTGCTGGGAAAAATGCTATTTCAGGTTAACTGGCGAACATGCTGCTTTCTTGACTATTTATACCTTTGATGGACGTGGCTGGTGGTTGGTTGTGACGTATCCCTCGTTCCGTTTGGTTGAGTTGTAGTTTGTTTCTCATACCTCAGATCCGCGACGCTGACGGTCATCTCCACATGGATGCCACCGAATCTGCCAACTTACTGGCAGAGTCCTTTAGTGATGACTTCGTCGATGAGCCTAATGGAGACCTTCTACCGACCACTATCTGCCATAGGTGTCCCAACAGCCTTTGCGAAGTTGAGTTCCTGCCTGAAGATGTAGTAATGCACCTGCGAAATCTGAAGACCTCTTCCTCCCCTGGTAAAGATGGGATGACGGCTGCTGTACTTAAAAACTGCGCTTCAGCACTGGCCCTACCATTAAGCTTGATATTCACATCGTCTTTTAGATCTCATACCCTACCCTCATGCTGGCTTAGTGCTTCTGTTACCCCTGTATTCAAAAAGGGCGACAAATCCTCCGCTAAAAATTATCGACCAATAAGTCTCATTCCTATCGCCGCCAAAATAGCTGAAAGAATCATACGTATTAGATAAGCTCCTGTCATTTGCTTTCGAAAATGACCTTATCCCTAAGAATCAGCATGGATTTTCTCCCTGGTCGATCAATAATGACGAACCTTCTCCACTCTCTCAACGATTGGACTCAGTATCTGGGCACTAAGACTTCTGTTGATATAATCTACTTAGATTTTTCTAGGGCTTTCGATCGCGCACCACATAGAAGGCTTCTGTTTAAGTTGGAATGTATGGGAATAAGAGGCGAGTTGTTGCTGTGGATTAAGGCTTTTCTCACCGGGAGCACTTTCTCTGTGCGCGTCAGTGATAGCCAGTCTCACCTTCATCATGTAGCAAGTGGAGTTCCTCAAGGCTCTGTCTTGGGGCCAGTGCTGTTCCTTCTGTATACAAGTGACCTGCCCGCATTGATTTCCTCCACATGTTCAGCTTATGCCGACGACACCAAGATTTACAATACTGTCGTAAAATCTGCTATGCTTCAACGAGATCTTGATATTGTTTGTCAATGGTCAGTCAGTTGGCTTTTACCCTTAAATCTAATTAGGTGTTGTGTCCTTCACCTCGGGAAGACAAATCCGCGATTTACATACAAGATCTCTGACCACTACATCGAAGCAGTTTCCAGCCACACTGTTCTGGGCGTTGTAGTCAACGATCGTCTTTCCTGGTCAGAGCATATTCACCACGTTACATCAAAAGCCAAGAAACTTCTATACATGCTGGAGAGGTCTTTCAAAGGATCCGATGTCAACACTTGCGCCTACATTTACAACGCATTCGTGAGGAAAATTCTTGAATTCGCTGGTCCGATATGGGACACTGTGCTTCTGCGCGATAGAAATCTCGTCGAATCAGTACAGCGTCGGGCTACTCGTACCCCTTTTGGAGCACGAAGACCAAGCTATGAAGATCGCCTTGCATTATTCAACCTGACCTCATTCTCTGAGCGAAGACTTCGTGGCGATCTTATAATTACGTTCAGGATACTTCATGGTTTGATGGGCACCAACCTCATGCATCTATACCGTCTGTCGCGCAGCAATATACGCGGACACAGCTTCAAACTGCATAAGGAGCCATTTAAAACAACAGTCCGACAGTGGTTTCTTCCCAACCGCATATTCAACACCTGGAATAGTTTACCTGAAAGTGTGGTTGGTGCTACTTCAGTTAATAGCTTCAAAGTGCAGTATGATAGCTGGAGGAGTGTACAAACTTTATAGCTATGAACTGTGTTTTTTTATTTTTTTCTATTTGATGTATTTTTGTTACGTGTCCGTACACTATATTTACTGCATGAGCTTATAGTACTGTGTACTCTGCTCATCTCAATTATCATAATAATAATAATAATAATAATAATAATTATTATTATTATGAAGGCCGCTTCCTTGAATTTTCTCCGATGCCAGACTGTTTCTCTGTGTAATATCTTAGGGATGATCCCACATTATTCTCTGGTGTTTTGTCCAAGCGTGATCTGCTATTCCAATGTTATTTATTTCTCCCCGTTTCGTATTGGATTTTATTATTACTGAGAGTGGTCTTTTTCTTTCTACTATGTACATCTCTCCGCATTCACATTGTACCTGGTGTTTTGGTTTTTGTTCATAGGTTTTGTCTTTCTGATGATACTGCGAGGTGTGGTGTCCCTTGAAAATTTAGTTTCGATTTGGTATGGTCTTCACATTCTTCTAACTGTATCGCTTATTCTTTTCACATATGGTAGACTTCATTTATGTTTGGCTTCATTCCACTCCGCCTTTCTGTTCGCTAGTCCTTGCTATCTCAAGATAACTACTATGCCAAGGATGAAAGATCTGTGTAGTTTTTGGAGATCGGTTCAGTAGCAGTATGGCAAAGGGCAAAAAGAAGAAAAAAATTAAAATCCCCAAAACTTCATTTATTGAAGTTCTAGAGGCTCCTGATCATTTTCGAAAGAAATTTAGTGGTTGCAAATTGGAAATCGGGGGTTGTAGGGAGTGATGACTCATATTATTCCAACTCTGTTAATTTGCCGTACATATTAGCACATATATCATAAATTTCCCCTTGCATTTGCCTTAAAACATAGAGAAATATTATCAAACAGACGCGTTGCGTCTCGATCGCCCTTTCCATACGCTACGAACTCAAACCTGTCTGCACCTGCCGCCATAATCGCTCAGCGCTATGCCTTTCGTACTGGTCAGCACAGCTTAGCCGACGTTGCCAGATGGTCGATACTTTCGGTAGGGTAGGACAGTAGCTAGTAGCATTATCGATTTAATTTAATTTTGTTATACATGTTCATAGTTAACCTTTTCCCAGAGAGCTTACTTCTGCAAAGTAAATGAACTGTTGACAGCGTTGTGCGGTAGTGCATGGTCAACCTACTTGACGCCAATTTTTTATTACGGAGGCGTAGCTCACTGGTACCTCAATTGATTTATTGGGTATAATAAAAACAAATCACCTAGTATGTATCCCGACGCCAGACTGTTAACATCCTTGATTGGTTGACTAATACTCAATGAGTAATTAAATCATTGGGATTAGGATGTAAAAATAAGAGGCGGAATCGTAGATTCATCTTCATTTATTTGCCGGTTGTAAATCGTGAAGGTAACAATGAATGTAGTATTTATAGCTATTTGTTCAACTCAGACTCTCTATAATATACAATCAATTGAAAACGATGACTATATAGAAACTGCACAACTGATATAACAAACCTAGTGATGGAAAAATACATTGTACTTATTTAGGATCATCAACTCAAAATACAATTTTTTAGAGCTGTTTTAAAGCAGTGTTGATTTATGAATTTATGTTGACACGCTGAGACCTTTAAGGACAGATAACATATGTTTCATGTATTGAAGTTTCAACAGTCTATATACAGGGTAGCCCAACGAAAAGGTCGCACCCCTATTTGTGATTCTCCTGGTACATTTTGGGAAAAACGCTCAGACAAGTCAATTTTAGTTTCTAGGGGAACGTCTTTTTATCTATAGCCGTACGATAAAGGGTGATCAAAAAATAGGATATTGCGATAAAATTTGGATTTTCAGATGGAAATCATCTTTTTTTAATTTTCAGGTTCTCTATATGGTTTTTGAGAACTTTTGTATAACAAAGCTTATACCCTTCTTCAGTCATTGTGAAGCTATTTGAGTTTATAATGAAATTCTAGAAATTGCTGCTTGTCATTCCTCACAGCAACTCGAGAGTAAAAAAGCTGGCCTAGTACTCTTTTTTCGAGAACTGATTGAAGGGCAAGAGCTTCCCAAAAAGGCCAAGCGATGTATTTAGATCTTAATATACATCTGCTTGTCTAGACCTATGATTGATTAGACAAGAATATGATAGAAATTGCAAAGGTTTATGTCTGGTTCATATAAAAAACTCAGATGGGAGATGGGTTGTAGACATGTATACTTTAGAATGTTGCTAAGGACTTACTTATCTGAAGAAGCTAATAATCTACTAAGCTGTAGAGGCAAGCATTCGATACAACCAAATATTCGATCTTCTCACAAGAAGAGAACCAGAAAACGAGGAAATGGAAAGATGCATGGCGAGGTGATCTGCACCATATGACCCTGCTTTCAAGTTTGTAGCCAGCCCTAACGAACGCCATTGCTCTGACAGTCCAATGAGCATAGATATGCTTGTCTGGCCAATAAAATCACATGTATTGACTGATCTTCTTTACTGTAGTAAACGTTTGAATGACAAAGGTGATCTCCAGACAAGCATGGGGAATTATCGACATGTACACATAAGCCACAGGATAAGTTTCAGATGTTACATTATCCTATTTGTAGTTGATAAGTGAAGGAGGAATTATAGACTGAAATTTAATAAAGGTGCATGAGTACCCAGTGAGATGGTAGATCATCTCGGCGCTTGTGAGGTAAGACCGCCTGTTTCAGTGAAGGCGCTCCAGCGTTTCATAGCCACACTATCGTAAAGTTGTGCTTACTTGTTGATTGTGGGTAAGCTTTCCTGCTTACCTAAATTTCCTCGTAATCTATCAAAACATACTAGAAGGATAGAAAAGTGCGAAGTTTTTATTTATTTTAAGTTCACTATTCTTTTCCTTCAGATTCCTGTATCAAAAAATGAAAAAAAGTTTGTGCAACAAAACATTTTTTTCCACAAAAAGCTTGAAAACTGAATTGTCGTTTTCGTTTGTAACTGTCATTTGTAAAACATTTATGTTTAAAAGTTAAAAAGACCATGTTTGTTTGAAGTTGTTTTACACAAAATTTCACGTCAGGTTATTCCATGTTTTTTTACCCAAATTTAGGTTAACTAACCTCGGTTGCAACCAAACCGGTAATCGTGCATGGAGCAAAAACCATGTGGCTTACAACGAAAGACCAGGAAAGACTCCGAGTGCTCTAATTATCCGAAGAATTATAGGACCAATAAAAGAAGACGAAAGGCTTAGGCTGCTGTGAAATGGATAAATTCTGAGAGTGCTGAAAAGGGATGATATTATAAGATTTATCAAGTCCCAAAGGTTAAGGTGGTCAGGAGATACTGAAAGAAGAGACAATGATGCAGTGATCAAAAAAATTACTAAATGGAAGTCAACGACAGCTAGAACAAGAGAAGTAGGCACAGTCATAGAAACCCTTAGAATTAAAAGCTGGAGAGAACTTTGTAAGAATAGGAAATACTGTAAAAAAGGTAGTCAATAGTGCCAAGTCACATGAAAAGAAGAGAAGCAAAAACATGTAGCATTTAATGAACCAGAAGAGCCCAAGTAAGGCGACAGTCATTCCACTGGGATTGCGAACCCCATTTACTAACCTCGGCTGAGTGAGGTTTGTCCTATTTGTGTAGTAAGTTTATTTTGCTTGCAACAAACTGTATAAAGTTGCTATCAAAGGTAAATTGGTTTTAACCAGTTGATACATCATATAACAAAATGAAAATAACAAAAACGTACGAAATAGATAGAGGCAAGTTATGTGTGAGAGCTTGGTGTTTTATTGCCAAGACGCACATGCAGAGACTGCAAGTCCTGCAAAACAGAACCCTACGCACAATTACTAACGCCCTTTGGTACGTGTCAAATGAGACTATTCACAGAGATCTTGATAGCCCATATCTAAGGGATTACGTAAAACAACAGGCGCAGCGGCGTTATAATCAAGCGGAATCGCACAGCAACCCTCTGTTGCGTGATTCAGTAGACTACACAGTGCAGCAAGTTCGCAATCATTCCAGGCCACGCCTCGCACTGTGATCAAAATTAAATTGTAAATTTAGACCAGCCAAAATTATTTCAGTATATAGAACCGATCAAAATTATTTTTTGGAGTTACAAAATAATTCGAGTGGTCAAAGCAATAATGCTTAAGCTATTTCAAATGATTTACTTCTTTTCTTTGCTCTATTTCTTCCTTCGTTTCTTTCCTTCTTTCCCTTTTCCCCTTAAACATGTTTGGTATCTGGGTAGTCAGACTTGACAGACTAACAGACCGACGAGACCTTTAACTAAGAGCAAAGGTCCACCGGACCGCTCTGACGGATAATGACGAATAGTATGTATGTGAATTATTTTGAAGATGCTATCGACCATAAAGATGTAATGGATTTAAACAGACAAGACGAGCAATTTGAAATTGTTGTTCAGTTCCTAAGGGAATATCAGATATCAATCGTACGTATAATCAAAGCGTCTTTGAGAACGTAGTAAAAAAATACTTACCTGGTTCGAGCAGAAAATGATCTAACAAGCTGTAAAGCCAAGTATTCGACCGGGGGTAGAAAACGGAACTCAACCGCGTGTCATCCCTTATAGCAAGGGGAGGATCAGGAAAAGGTTCCCACTGGTAGACTCGACGACGACGGGGTTGATACTGCAGCAGCCGGCCGGCTTCCGGCTGTACGTCGCGACGCTGCCGCGCCGCCGCTGAGCGGGTGGAGGTAACGCCTCGACGCCAACGCTAACTGGAGCTGAGTCCGTCCGGAAAAATTATAATAGCATAGGCAGTTCAGGCACACAAAATTCACTATATCGGATAGGTATAAATATAGGCAGTCTTCGATCCGGCCATATGAATTCCGTATAAATTTGCATTACTTCCCACGCCAATGGGCGCGAAAGTATCGTGATCGCGAGAAATTTCGAAAAAATGCACATGCACATCACAAAAAAATATGTCATTCATTTCCGTTAGTCTGTCTATTGGTCTGTCTGTACCTATATTTTACACTCCATAGGTAATTTAGAATGACAGACACATGATTTCGACACGCGTCTCCTTCTGGGTGCCGCGTCTGACGATATTGGAAGGGACAACGTTGCCGGATGGACGGTAACTACCGGTAGGGCAGGGAAAGAACGCCTTTGTACTAATTTTACGTATCTGTTTGAGTAACTTGATCCGTTTAATTTCACTTTAGTATATGTTCGTAACTAATTCTTCCTCAGAAGGGTTGTACTCAATCCTTTATGCACTGAGGACGGCGTTGCTTAGGAACTGCAGAGTCAACCTACTTGACGCATTTTTTAAGAAAATTGTAGTTGACATTCGTAAATATAATCCGTTCAAACACGAAAACAAATCACCAACCCTTTTAGCAAGAAAAATGACTTCACAGACGAATAATTTCGAACCGCCATTCTCCATGCAAAGTGAAATATCAGATTAATGCTTAATCCTTCTCCCAAACGATTCAAGTGCTTTTACTATTGGTTGTACCGGGAAAAAATATTTTAAATTTCGAAAATTGCTCAAACATCAATCATCTTCAGAAAATGTTTTATAAGATTTAAAATTGGGGGCTGGGATCTCAATTTTCGACGTTCGTATATTTATACTCTTCCAACCCTGGTAATTCATCACACCCATTTGTGGTAAATTTGTTCTTAAAACTTAGGATGGGGAAGTGTTTTTTCTACACACGTATGTATCTGCTCTCAGGGCTCTTTGACGCCAGAGTCGCACCGATGAGTGTCATATCGAGAGTGTTGTGCTGCCAGGTGTGACAAGTGTATGCGTCGAGGCGGCGAGGGGCGCCATTGCCAGGTGGACGAATTATCGACAGGGCAGGTAAAACTTTATGGACTAATTAATTTGTCACATATATTCCTAGGTAAATTTTTCTGAGAGGGGCCACCGTGTGTCCAACATAATTGCGTGAGTGGGAAGAGCAAAGTCAACCTACATCACCCATTCTTCCGATAAAAAATGTATCCTTTTGAGAATGCATCCCAAACAGTACACTTTATGAGAAAGTTAGCAGTAGTAAATTATTTGTTTGTTACAAAATGACTGGGATACATTTTCTCTCTAGTATGTAATATTTCTCAGATGTATCGCTGAATGCTGGAAATCGCACACTTGTTCAAAATTCAGTTTCTGGGTAATATATCTGAAACCGCAAACTTGTTGATAGAAGGAATACGTGGTAAAGTCTCCTCCACTTATTCCCAATCACAATATTGTCGAGTTAATTTTTTTAATTCTTGTACCGATAGGCGGAGAAGCACTGTATTCGTTTATTTAAAGGAATAAATAACTTAAATCAAAATAAATGTGACTATGTTTGAACTAAAATATATTTGGTATTCGTCTCTGTGAAAATGACCAACTGTAAGTCAGTGTGCTATTTGTTGCCTTTTATCCACTCATTCGTACGGTATAAGTGTAGTATTGAGACAAACTGAAAGCAAACAAGTGCAGCACTTAAAAGTTATAAACGATCAGGTACTCATGCGCACTTACAGTATTATAAAGATTTAAAGAATTATGTCACTAGCTCTATTGGAAGAGAGAAAAGAGCGTATTTCTTCCATAAGTTCTTACGTAGCAGCTCTCAGCAAATGTGGAGGATATTAAAACAAAACAAGATGCTAAAAAATAATTTTAGTAACTCATTGCGCCCTAACCTAATGGATGTGAACCTTCTGAATGATTTTTTTATAAATTCCATCTCCCCAAGTGAACCTCCAGATTCCTTAATAAATTTTTACAAAAATAACTGTCTGACAAACTCCAAATTCAAATTTGAATTCATATATCAAGCTGTCTCTGGTATTAAAACAAATGCTGCAGGCTGTGATGGCTTGAGTATCTTTCTAATAAAACTTTGCTGTCCACATGTTATTCCTTATATCAGGCATGTAATAAATTGTTGTTTGATTCAAAATGTAAAAGTAATTCCCAAAAAGCTAAATCCTTCAGATTTTAATCACCTCAGAGGAATAAGCATCTTACCAGCATTGTCAAAATTATTAGAAAAAGCGGTTGAGTTGCAATTAATGGAACATCTATCAAAGTTCTCTTTGCTTTCTCCAATTCAATCTGGTTTTAGAAAGAATTTTAGCTTTACAACTACACTTCTGCATGTAACAGATGACATTATCAGAGCCACTGATCAGGGAAGGTGTACAGTTTTGATAA
The DNA here is from genome assembly GCA_963669975.1 of Acanthoscelides obtectus. Lineage (NCBI taxonomy): Eukaryota > Metazoa > Arthropoda > Insecta > Coleoptera > Chrysomelidae > Acanthoscelides > Acanthoscelides obtectus. The sequence goes on from CAVLJG010000005.1 coordinate 27,332,491, forward strand.
TGTTGGATTTTAGTCGAGCTTTCGATACGATCAATTTTAATTTACTCCTAAATATATTGCATTTTATAGGCCTCGATTCGGATAGTGTCAACTTTTTCAGTAAGTATCTAAAGAGCAGAAAGCAAAAGGTTTTCTTGGAGGGAAGTTATTCTGACGTATTAGCCTTAAAATCAGGCGTGCCGCAAGGCTCTATTATGGGTCCACTCCTTTTTACAATTTATACTTCATACCTGGGCAAAGGCTTAAATACTTGCAAAATGCACTGCTATGCTGATGACACTCAGCTGTATCATACTTTTCTACCCAGTGATGTGGACATTGTGAGTGCAACCATCAACAGAGATTTATCATTATTGACAAAGAATGCCGAAGAACATTGTTTACATCTTAACTCTAGCAAATCTAAAGTAATTGTATTTGGGCCAAAGCATGCGCGCCAGGCTGTTACTAACTCAATTAACTTTACCATCAATGCACAACAACTTGAAACTGTCGGTGAAGCAAAGAACTTGGGTGTAACACTGGATGTAAATTTAAGATTTGAAAAACATGTAAATTCGCTCATTCGTAAGGCATATTCCTCTTTAAAAATATTGTACGGCAACAGACGTAACCTTCCCGTTAAAGTCAAAATAAATCTATGTGAGTCGTTGGTGCTCTCGCACTTCATTTTTTCTGACATGTTGTATGGCCCATGCTTAACTGCCACTTACAAACAAAAAATTCAGGTTGCGCAGAATTCTTGCCTCAGATTAATATATGGCATCAGAAGACGAGACCGAATATCCCATAAGTTGAAAGATGCGAATTGGTTGAACATGGAAACAAGAAGATTTTTGCATGCCGCAACGTTATATCATAAAATAATTTTGTATAAGACCCCCACTTACTTATTTGAAAAACTTACATTTCGAACAGATGTGCATAACATCAATATAAGATCCAGGGGGTTGCTGACACCGCCGATATTCCGAACAGCCCAATTTGAACGATCGTTCAGCTATCAAATTTGTTCCATTTCCTTCCGGTACAATATAAAACTCTGAGCATCTCAAGTTTCAAAACTCAATTAAAAAAATATCTCTTATCCCAGCAGTAGTAACCATGTTTAAGGAAAATATTGATACAAGTTTATGATTCTTTTATAGTAGATGTATTAATGTAAGCACTGCATATACATTTAGTATTTGTAATGTGTAGAATAAGTAGGTCTCACTCACCTTTTGTACAGACTTTTTTATAGCGGGTTAAGTGGAAGAGCAGCTACAGCTGAACTTCGCCCGTATTTGGCTATTTTTTATATAATCAGTCTATTTGGAAATAAAGACGTTCATTATTATTATTATTATATGGTGTTTTGAGTAAATCAAAACGTTACTTATGTACAAGTAGATGAGTAACGCCATCTATAAATGGATCCAACTGTATAGTTATACATAAATGCAAAGAATGCCATAGCATGATAGGTTTGTGAATACTTAGTATATCGACTAATTGACGATCTAGATCGTTTCAATGGCGGTGACATTTATCTACATAGTACAGATGTCGAGTTATAAGCCAGAGGACGTAGGGGTTCTCTGTTATTTCAGTCTATTGGCTTGGAATGATGCTTCTCATCTATTTGCACACAGTATCATTACTAGGGCGTCAAGAATTAAAGTATGTATCATATAAAAATATTAATTATTGTAATTATATATATTTTGGCCCTAATAAATATAACATTCTATTCTCAAACATTAGAGACATCAGGAAATTAGTACATCGTTTAGTAAAGTAATGTAAATTGCACATCTTTGAGAAATACACTCAGTTTATGACTTTTTTTTAGTATATTCGTAGGTGGTAGACGGTCTATGACTGCCGAACGCGGATCTCGTAGGCGGGGCCAGGATGTGTGCATGTTGCATGCACACGTGTTCCCTCGCCAGAGTCCGTGTGGCGTTCCCCCTTTCCCCTGTTTCCCCCTATAGCCCACGGTACCCCATGGGTGTTTAGGCGTTAGGCATTCGTGGTAGTTGAAGTATAAAAAATATTTCTCAAAACTACTTGTAAATGTATTTTCATATTTGTTAAAGTTAGAGTTCATTATGTACTAACCAATATGGTCCACTTAAATAATTCATACTCATAAAACCCACAATTTTGAGCACATACTAGCTATTAAATTAGCTAGGCGCTTTATAATACGCATACAAAAAATGTTATACCACTTATCTATAAGATAGTAATTTTTTAAATAAATGAACTATATTCTCATGTAAGCGTTGAAATCCACGCGTAGGTATCACCTCGGTCGACGAAACTCCTCTGATCTATTGAGAGAATCAGAAATGAACTTATCTTGCGTAAGGTTCCAGCCCGTATCCACGAATTAGCCATTATAATTATACGTTGTCTTATTCAACATTCCACTCACAGCAGAGGACGAGCAACATTTCCAGTTCGACTGAACTATAGGCTTAGGCGTCGTCGACCTGCCGAGACGCTGCCGCCTCTGACGCTTTTCCGGTTCATGGGGTAAAACGCGGTTATTGGGCTGAATGTTGATCAAGGGATGATGGAGTTACAGTTGGATCCTATGCAAAATCACCAGAAGCAAGAAGTTATTGCATTAGTAATTAATATTGTACTATAGTGGACATTTGAAGAGAAGGCACTCGGTGTTAGCTTTTACACTTCTATAGTGCACTGCTCTGATATAAGTATGGCAGTCCCGATTTAAGCATTGATTAATGTGTACTACCTTGTGGTAGCAAACCTAAGGCTATATTCCCGCGTCCAAAAAATTATCCGAGATATACTTTGAAAACGTTAGTGTCCCATTAATGGCACTGCTGATATACAATTGTGATTGTTCCTTTGAATGTCGTTAATACAAATTGCTTCTATGGATGACTCGATACTTCAATAACATTTCATATTCAACTTATTAGAGCTTTTACTTGTTGTGTTACATGATATTACTTACAACCATGTCACTTATGTCTGTGATCCTTGACTCCTCTATAATAGGAAAAGCACATCTCGGAATTTTGGCTATTACGCTAACAGTGAAAAAGCTTTGTAGGTTCCAAAAAAGAAACGACTTACTTTTTAGTTCAAAAATTGAGGTTAGGGTGTTGTGAAGGGCACGGGGATGCAAAATGCTGCATCTTTGACACGCTCTATTATTATGATCTCGATGATATTATGCTCCCGTTAGACACGACAGTCGCACATATATTCTACATATCGGGCCATTTGTTTTTCAATTTTAACATTAGCATACCACATTAGTTCTATCGTTTTCCCTCGAATGCATTTCTTGAAAGTAAATGCTGTTATATTTAATGCTATATAAAGTTAATTAAATCCATGGTTTGATTAATCGTGTAGGCTTGTTACGCTACCGTTTGATTTTTTATCGGTCCTTGCTCGCTTAATAGGAAAATTATGTATGGACTTGATATGATTAATCTATTGTTGGATATTATTCACTTATAAGAATAAGATTAATAAATTCCTTAGTCTTAGACTTAGTATAGTTAGTAGTATAAGTCAATGAGAATTTTTGCCGGTGTAGGTTCGTCTGCATCATTTCAACTGCGGATTTAGATGGAGCATGCAGATAGCGCACTACCCCCACCCCGCTCTAGATGCTCAAGCCTGTCTTTTCTATCAATAAAGTGATACAAGCAGCTGTATCTTGGTGCTAAAATTACCTCTAGCCGCCTTTCAGTGCTTTTGGTTGAGAGTTGTATGCACCCGGAGTTTGACGTACCCAAACTGCTCCAGCAAATGTACACGGGAACGCAACGATAAAAATCTAACGTGTTTTTTGATGTTTTGCTTTGTTGTTTGTTGTTGACAGTTTGTAATCACACTGCCAAACTAACAATGAAAATGTGAAACACATTTTGCCTTTAATTTCAGAAGCATTGCCAGACTATCCAATTGACGCCTGATGATGCCTATAGAATGATGCAACACGTCAGATGTCTGTATTTTATTGTAAAGCTTCTGTGTAAATGACTTGAATTCATATTTTAGTGTAGATCAAAATCATTTTTAAAGCTATAGATGAAGTCAACTATAAGCCACTATTAACTTGCCTTCTTGCCTTGCCTTTTCTTCATTATTTAGGGGGCATCTCAAATGTATGTTGTGACTCTGGGCCACAAATCATTAGTTTTTTACAGTCCTACATGGTCTGGTGTCGATTGGATGTGGCAAAGCATAAGTTAAAAATCTTGACACACTGTTTGTCATTTTCGCTATCCCCACTATTTCGGAGCATATAACACTATATAAAAAGCTAGTGCATGAGAGGGCAGGGGATTTCAAAAATGAGTAGCTCAGATGCATTACATAGTACTTTAGAACAGTGAAACGGTATTGCCAGGTATTGGGCAGTATAGAGTTTCTTTAAGTTACAGAAGCGCTGCTTGAGCTTGTAGCAGCCACTACCTAAGCGCTCTTCAATTTTCAGTCGTCGATATAACCCCCGTCCCACCCCAGACAAATATATTCCTGAACATGAATCCTGGGACCGCCACTGCGCCTCCTCCCTGGACTGATTTATGAATCCTTTGAATTATTCTTAGTGAATGTTCTGTTTGCGTTGTTATTTAATACAAATTTTGACAGAAATGACGTGTCTACATACCATACAGCCACAATTTTTTTAGAGTTGCAGCTTTTTTATCACTTTCTACTGAATCGCTAAAATGTTCCAGTGCACTTCGTTCGTCTTTTAGGATAGCCAACATTTTTTAAAAGCATCACATTCTAGGGTTTTCAGTCAAAGAAGTCCAGAATGATCAATTTGTGTTGCATGCTTGTCAGAGTTTTCGGAACAGTTACACCCTTCAGTATTGTTCTTTACTTGTACGAAAACGAAAATAATACTGGTTATCTGAAACCGATACCTTCAAGCTACGTATCCGAATCTAAATTAGTCTGATCGCGTTCAAAATGCACAAAGAATTTTAAGTAGACCGAATTATATCCTTTATATTCACATACGTAGAACCGTTAGAATTCCATCTCAAAATATGCTAATTCGACTAAATTTTTCTTGTAATAGTAGCGTATCGCTGTGATCCAGTTTTTGAAATTGTATCGACCATTTTATGGCCCACATTTATAAGATATCCAAATGATATGAAATTATTGTGGATATCAGGCATGTGTGGCAATCGAAACCTCTCAGTAGCGTTGTCATATGATCGATGGATTGATAGGTAACGGTTTTATTCCACTTACTTAGCGTGTCTACATTATCTGAGTGACAAATAATGTTTATCCGATTTTAATAATTTTCGGCATATACAGGGTGGTCCATAAGTCCTTTGAAATTTCAAATTTGAATAAAATTTAACGGGTGAGCGTGAGCGGCGCGGGCGAGGTGGGGGCAGTATCTTCAGTGTCTGGGAATTCAGTCGCCATGGAGTGTTTCACTGGAATACCACAATTTACACAATTTTACAAAGTGTCCAACAGCTCAAACGATTAAGAACTAAGTTCGAAGAGACTGGTTCGACGTTAGATAAACAGCGGTGGGGTCGACCAAGGACTTGAAGAAAACATCAACATTGTGGCACAGTCTGTTCGTCAAAATCCTACCCAGTCTACTCGGTAGCGTTCCAGTGCACTAAACGTACCCAGAACATCTTTACAGCGGATTTTAAGGAAAGATTTACGTCTGCACGCTTACAAAATTCAGTTAGTGCAGAAATTAAAAGATAATGACGCTATTCAGAGACTAAACTTTGCGAATGAAATGTTGAATCGATTTTCTTCGCTCAATAATGTGTTGTTCTCGGACGAGGCTCACTTCCATTTAAACGGGCATGTAAATAAACAAAATTGCCGTTATTGGAGCCCCGAAAATCCAAGGCGTAAGTATCAGAAGCCCTTACACAGCCCTAAAGTTACAGTTTGGGCTGCTATGTCAGCGCATGGCATCGTAGACCCTTATTCTTTTGAGGACGACAGAGGTCGCGCATTAACTGTTACTTCGGAGCGGTATGTAGCAATGATAGAAGAGTTTTTGACACCAGCGTTGCAGAATTTTCCAGGCTATAATACGCAGACCTGGTTTCAACAGGACGGAGCAACTGCCCACACCTCCAACACTTCTATGCCCGTCGTCTGTCAACTTTTTCCCAGCAAAGTAATTTCTCGAAGAAGAGACATTTCCTGGCCACCACGTAGTCCAGATTTGACCCCAATGGACTTCTCTCAAGAGTAAAGTGTACGACACCACACCGCGATCAGTTGATGTCCTGAAAGAAAATATCCGAAGAGAAATGGCAAGCATTACAGTGTTGACTTGCCGCGCAGTCATCGACAATTTTAGACGTCGTTTATATGAGTGCCGTGATCGTAATGGATTGCATTTAGACGATGTGATTTTTAAAACATAATTCCCATTCAATAAAGATGATAACAAAATATAATAATTCTTCATAATGTAACTAGTTTGGTTTTATTCCTTTTTTTCCAGCTCAAAGGACTTATGGGCCACCCTGTATGTTTAGCATCCCAGAAGCTGTTTCAATAATGTGTTAAGGATCCACCATCTCTTATACACTCATTGCCTGGGCTTCAACAATAAGAGCTGCTAAGGTCTGTATAGGGCATTGCAAATTCAAGAGCCTGCGGCCTATCATGTCCCAGACATGTTCGATTGCAGATAGGTAAGGCGATCGTGGTGGCCACGGTCAACGGTTGATGCGATGTTGATTCATGAAGGCTAACGATGCTCAACATGGGGTCTGGCATGGTCTAGCTGAAAAATCGGGTTTTGGATGGTGTTTAGGTATGGAATAAGATGAGGCTCCACTACTTCCTGGATATAGCGTCGGGCTTTCATATTGCCTCTGATGAAAATTAGTGGTGATTTGAGGCTATCTAGGTCTTCTACCCTTATCAACGTCGGCTGCCTTTGCACGATGTGAACAAACCTACCGAGTTCGCAAAGGAAACATCGGAACGATCTGAATACACTCGGGTCATATGAATAGAATCCTGAAGCACTGGCCCTAGACTAATATCAAATCGATAACTTCGTTATTGCTATAGGAATGTGCCAACTTCGGTTTTTCGAATCCGATTATAAATAAGCTAGGTTAATCTACACACCTCGCGGCGCCGGATTTGGATTTTTTCGGAACCTAATATCTCGGTTATTGTAAGGCTTTGGTGTATGTGATACTAGGAAAACTTGCATATTGTTGCCCACCCTGTATAGAGACAAACACAATATCGATGGCTCAAAATGTAACTTCCGAGGCCGGGGATCAAATCTTAGAGCCGATCTGCTAGCATCTCGACGCATTAACACATCTAGCTACCCAGCCCCCTACGCCCATGAGTCGAATATCAGTATAGCGGAGAATTATCGAACTGAGTGATACATTCTGGTTTAGGGCCTTCGGTATTCTATGCACGCTCGCGAGACCTGCCAGACTGTTCGGAACTATCCGAATTATTTCTGGTAAAAATGTAAATTGCCTAGTTCACGTAGGCATTGGGCAAACTTTGCAGTCGCCAGGCGACAATTGAGTTCCTGAATGCGGAACAGTATCTCTCTCCTTTGCTCGATGGAAAGTTTTTATCGAGTACACATTTTTACAGGTTCATTTGTATTATGTTCTACCGATTTTGATCCTTTTACTTCCAACGCACGAGCGAGATTTAATTTAAAGAAAAAGCGTTATTTTTATGCTACAAAATATGAACTTTATCAATGAAACTCAAGATTCTCTATTGTTGGTTCGAAAGAACTGCTTTATTGTGTCGTTGAATATAATTGGTAATTAATTTTTCATTTTTATTATGATGCCTGTCGCTCTACATGTATTTTACCATTTTTCACCTGACGGAGTGACTGATCATTTGCGTCCATTTTTCCAGATTGTTGCAGCTCATCACTCGTTTTACGCCACGGCCGAAGAAGTATTGTTTTGTAAAATGAGATTGGTTGTTTGGATGTTATAATGGACGGCTTTTTGCAGAGAGAAACCAACCCATAAAAACAATTATTCAGCAATTAGGCTTTCAAGTTTTAACAATGATAAATTCATTTCAGACTAATCAAGATTTTAATTAATGGCATACTAAAGGCCTTAAATATGTGTATTGATCTTTTTTACAGTAAATGGTACTGCTCGTAATAGTTTATTTTCCTACATATACTTCGCGAAAATCCATGTCACTCGTTTCCGTCGATACCCCTGTTTCTCTATTGGTCTGTCGGTCTATCGGTCTCGCGGCCTGTCTTTGGCCTCGCTATAACGCGGAAAGTACTGGTTGGATTTTGATGAAGTATTGACAAAGTGGGGGTGAAGCTATAGACAAAAACGAACAGAATAGGAAACAACAATGATAAATTCATTTCAGACTAATCAAGATTTTAATTAATGGCATACTAAAGGCCTTAAATATGTGTATTGATCTTTTTTACAGTAAATGGTACTGCTTGTAATAGTTTATTTTCCTACATATACTTCGCGAAAATCCATGACACTCGTTTCCGTCGATACCCCTGTTTCTCTATTGGTCTGTCGGTCTATCGGTCTCGCGGCCTGTCTTTGGCCTCGTTATAACGCGGAAAGTACTGGTCGGATTTCGATGAAGAATTGACACAGTGGGGGAGAAGCTACAGACAAAAACGAGCAGAATAGGAAACGCCCAAACACTATTTTTTTAAAGTTTCAGATGTTCCTAATCATTTTCAGAAACATTTTTGTAGGGGTTAAACATTTTTATGGATGTCTCAATTTTTTTGGCATTAGTCTCCAATCCCAATAATCCTACGCATTTATTAGACATATTGCAGACATGATATATCCCCCGTACATTTTTCCTTATAACTTAAGCTGATATAGAAATATTTTCAACACACAGCTCTGGATGCATCTGCATCGCGGTCTGTTGGTTTGTAGATGATTGGTACTGTCGGCAGGTCAAGGCAGCAAATTCTAGATATAAATAGTCAAGTGGTTGAGAATTATGGTGTAGTTGTTTGGGCCTGTTTGACTAACTTGAGCCACTATTTTTTTGCTATACATATTCGTAGATAACTTGTGACGAACGTAATCCTTCATAAACTGTAGCGTTGTGACAGCGTTATCTGGGAAATGCATAGTTATTCTACCAGCTTTTCCGCTCGATATTGAAAACAACAAACTCAGAGTTTGTACATTATTAAATAAAATATTCGAAATAACCGTTTCTTCCATGAATAAATGAGCCAATAGGAATTAACTATTATTTTTGGATACGCATTCGCATATATTTTCAAACCAAATATTCGATGACAAAGTAAAAATGCCATTCATAAACCATAAAACCTTCAGGGCAAAGGCAGAATTTTATTTCAATGGCAGAGCCCAGAAAAACTCTAGTCACGCTAGATTTTAGTATTTCACAGGTTTGAATTTGAATGAGATTTTTTGACAGCTCTCGGGTGAGTAGTTAATTAAATATAAGGACATATAAATAATGATGTCTAATATAAAATTAATTAGGATATATATATAAAAAAAATAGGAAAATAATGGTCAAAATCCGCAAATAGTGGAGCAGAAAATAGGATAGGTAACCCGAGCGATACGTATTTCTGCTGGTTGGCTTCATCAGGCCCGAAATGAATGCACATATGCAACTACAAAAGTAGATACACATGCCTACACATCCGGATACGGGTGTAACCTGAGGAAACGAAGATGGAGGGGAAAAAAAGATATTTTATATTATATATTTAATAATATAATAATTTTCTCCTTGTGTATCCTTTGGGCTTGAAGTGCCACAGCAAGTGGCTATAACCGGGCGCGTGGTTGTGGTTATTTGTCGCCTTGAAAATTCGAGGTCTACTAGCCATTTTATGCTACAATGTGTAGGTTGGCTCTTGTTGTGGACTTCGTGTGTCTTTTTTTTCCTCTCCATCTTCGTTTCCTCAGGTTACACCCGTATCCGGATGTGTGGGCATGTGTATCTACTTTTGTAGTTGCATAATATGTGCATTCATTTCGGGCCTTATGAAGCCAACCAGCAGAAATACGTATCGCTCGGGTTACCTATCCTATTTTCTGCTCGAATCCACTTTTTGCGGATTTTGCCCATTATTTTCCTATTTCGCATGATAATTTTCTCTTTATATATATATATAGTTCATTAAACGAAGTGGGTCTAGGTAGAGTCAGAAAAGGATTTGGTTATCTCCTAATTCTTATAGTTTGTAGTGAGGTTCAAAGTGCACTCGACATACGACAATTTTTTGTTTTGTCATTTAAGACGTATTTTCCGTGTTATTTTACAAAAGTGAGGGTGTTTGCAGAAAATTGTCATGTTAACCGATTACAAGATATGGTAACATAATGTAACATCTGAAACTTCTCCTGTGGTTTTCATGTCGATGATCCCCCATGTTAGCCTGGCCAATGAAACCACGTTAATTAAAAATCCTCCTTCCTCCTATACCCTTCGGTATGAAGGTAAGTAGTATTACGATGTTGATACAACGCTGTCACTTTGATAGAAATTTATTTTTAATCTTTTTTCAATCTGTTCGTACGTCTTTTTGTGCTAATTTGTTATTTACCCACATCTTTTTAATCTGTTTGTTTCTGTTGTTATTTTGTGTACATTATGTTCGTATTATTTAATTTATTTAGTTTTGACTGGATTACAACTTTTGAAGTATTTCTTTTTCATTGATCCTTGACAATTTGCTGATTCTTTTTTAAGTCAAATGGCACTAAAGATATTTATCTATTCATTTATTTAAATAAGTATTTTTTAAATTACGTTTTTCTGGTAGTTCTGTTATGTCCATTCATATCTAGTGTATCTTGTGACCAAACCTAGAAATGGCAGATTGCTTTTATTTATTTTATTTTTATTGATCTTTCTTCAACCCAAGAACTGACTTGATTATCTCACCAGAATAGTAAGAGGAAACAACTGAAATGTTGAATATATACTCTCATAGTATTTGGATTCGACTCAAGCATTTAACTCAAAGTTTAATTTTAATTACACTTGCCGTAATTTATCTTCTAAAACCCATCTTGAGATTGTATTTATACGTTTAGCTATCAAACATAAAAACGATCAAGGTAGGCATGGTACTTTGTGATCTAACTAAAAGAAAAGCAGTGGCAGACGAACCCTACCGAAAATTCAAACATCTTTATAACAATACTACCTTATGCTTGAGTATCTTCCGGAAGCAAAAAGGGAAATAACCTGTGCCTCGGCTCTCTAGGAAAATGAGCGATCTCTGAATACCATGTAGATATGTACAGTTATAATATCGCTATAGACAATAATATAAGTTGTTTATTAAAAAATAAATTACGCCCATCAAAGGCATGATCTTCATAACGTTAAAATGGTTTTCCCACAAGAAGTTTCCGGTGTAGTTCTATTTATAGGAAGCATTCAAGATAACAATGAGGATCACAATACCGGCAACTTTGTTAATGTTAAACCACAATTATGAATATTACACGTTGGTTGGATCTATCATGGTGCATTTTCATGTAAATTCCACATGAAGATGAATAAATGGTTACAGTTATGTACGTTCTGAACGATTCGTTTTCACACACGGTTATGTCGCTCATTGTCATAGGTTGGAAGTTTTGTGTTGAGAGCTGGAGTTACATTCCATTAAGAAGCGCAAGGATCAGTATATTAGTTCTTTTTTTTACTAAGACTGAAAGTCCTGCATCGACCCTAGACGACGGTGACATGATCTAGGACATAGATTATACAGAAGTGACCACTATTGTTTAATCTGTATCTCCCCAACTGCTTGACGCCTTCCCTAACTAATTCCAGTAGGCGTCCGGAGGAACTTTTTCAAGGGCTGGTTACGCTTAATTTGCCTGACGTCACAAATGTCATACGTCAATCTGTAGGATCTAGAAATTTATATTTGTGCACGTGCATTTAGGCAGTGCATTTTTATATTGAATGTAACAACCAATAACAGTAGAAGTAACTAAATCGAATATCGAATAAGTGTAACAATAACAATTGACAGAATCATCCCAAAAACATAAAACTCAAGTTGGCGTTGAAAGAATCTAATTTCAGATAGGCTGTCGCCTCTGGCAGTACTCTGTGCATATGATATATATATATATATATATATATATATATATTACTACTGCTCATATATATACTAAGTGACATATAAATCCGAACACCCAGTTTAAATGGTTTTATTTTAATAAAAGTTGGTGAATGCATTTATCTTACTGTAAATAACAAGTGAAACATTTTTCAGCCTTATCAGTTGGACATTCTGGTTTTTATACTGCTTTTTTTAATTCACTAACGCTCTAAAAATGAATATTCCAGCCGCAGTAAAGAATCAACGATGGCGGATTTTGGTTCTTGACATCCTTTACGATCAGTTGCGATGCCTAGAATACGGAGACCTGTACGATTTCGTCAACTTAGTGAGTTTGATAGGGGCCGTATAGTGGGACTTCAGGAAGCTGGACTTTCTTTTCCGGCAATTGCAGTTAGAGTGCAAAGAAGTGTAGACACTGTGGTTAGGTGTTGTCAGGCATGGCTTCGAGAAGACCGTACGCAAAGAGCAAGGAGCACTGGACGCCGCCGTAGAACAACAGACCGTGAAGATCGTCGCCTAAGATTATTGGCCTTAAGGGAACGTTTCTCCACTACCAGGTCCATTGCAAATGAATGGTTTGCAGAACACGGAAGACCTATTGGCATGCGAAGTGTTTACCGACGAATGAGAAGTTTTGGCTTGTTTGGCCACACTGGGTTCTCCCTTTAACTCGAGAACACCGACGTAATCGGCTTGAGTGGTGCAGACAACGGTCACTCTGGGATCAGGAATGGAACAGTATTGTCTTTAGTGACGAGTCTCGATTTTGTTTAGGCATGCACGATGGTTGTGCCAGGGTTAGAAGGCGACGTGGTGAAAGGAGGAATCCACAGTTTTTTGTTAAAAGACATGTTCATCACACTGTTGGAGTTATAGTTTGGGGTGCTATAGCTTATGGTTCCAGGTCACCTTTAATCTTCATCAGAGGTAACATGAACGCGCAGCGTTATATCCACGAAGTTCTAGAACTCCATCTTTTACCCTATCTTGACACCCTGGCAGATCCAACTTTCCAACAAGATAATGCCCGACCCCATATTGCAAGAGTCACAATAGACTTCTTTCAACATAATGATGTCACATTGTTACCATGGCCACCAAGATCTCCCGACTTATCCCCAATTGAGCACGTGTGGGATATGATGGGTAGGAAATTGCTCAATTTGCAACGTGCTCCTCAGACTCTAGAAGCACTTCGAGAGGAGTTGGTGGTTGCCTGGAATGAGATACCACAGGAGGACATTGACCACCTGATCAGAAGCATGCCTAGGCGCGTTGGAGAATGGGTAGCACATCAGGGTGCATCCACACATTATTAAAGGTCAAAGGGCCTTAAAGCAGTGCAATCATTTTGTAATTTTTATCATTTACTCATTATGCTTCATTAAGTACTTATACAAAATTTTATTAAAATAAAACCATTTAAACTGAGTGTTTGGATTTATGTCACTTAGTATATATATATAGTATACGTATAGTTTTTCACTTCGGTTCTCTCTAAGCTCGCTGATTGGTGGCGCTGCAATAACTCGTGCGATGAAGAGAACAACGTGATTTTTCTTGTTATTCAAAGTGCAAGTGATTCTAGTTTGGTAGAAACTAGGACAAGCTTCTTGGTACAAAAAATAGTTAGAAGATGGTAAAAACACTTCAATCAAAAGATATTTGAAACGTGCTGATTTTTTGGTATTATTAATTTTGATATTGATTCGAATTCAACGAATGGCAACATAGGGGACTTAGGATACCAGTACCAGCCGTTTTTAATACTCTTTAACCGACTCAATAAAAGTATTGTAGTTTTTTATATTTTTTTTAATAAAATACAATACATTCATTCCAAAGTAACAATGCTACATAAATCAGAGATTCAAGTATTCTATTTACAGATTCTTCCTTACTTTTTTCACTCTGATATGTTCTCAAGTGGCTCTTCCTCCTCATTCGAACTGTAGGTGCCCTTCGTCAAGGAGCTCCTGGTCCATCAATGGTTCATATTTTAAGGAAGTAGTTTCAACATTGCCTTCAAAAGTGTCATATTAAATTAAATTATTGGACGACGAGAAAGTTATTCTAAGGGCCGTATCGTCAGCCGTTCCTACAATTGTAGGACACCTTTATGGCCTTACGCCTTTCATAGTATTTTCTCTTCTTCAGAAAAGCTGAGGTAATTCTAGATTTCTACTATGAAAATCAAGGATACCATAAAGGCGTCCCACAATAATTACGATCCAAAATTAAGGCAGAAAGCATTAATTTCCAAAATACTGCCACGAACTTACCAAGCAGTCAGTCGTATTTTTCTAAGATCTTATAAACATACGTCCATGCTTTTATTATTTTGTGGCTAGATCCACTAATGAAAACATTTCTGTACTTCATTACACTTGCAGTCACCAACTGCAATGTACGCCGATGTGTCTTGTATGTCCATTTAATTTATTTCAACGCAGAAGCATTATTCGGCCAGATGGAACCATCATGTCATCATCACTTTGATTCAGAGCGGCTACCCGCATATCGTGAAACGCAACCAGTTTGATTGACAGGTTTCAATTGACTACAACTGTGAGGGAATATTCAATCATAGGCCATATATATATATTGACATGAAGAATTGAAGACAGCAGTGAAATATGCATCTGTATTAACAAGTGGTATTTGTCTGTCTCCGTACTTTAAAGCATTTGACTATGGGATGGATCGTAAAGACTATAGGTAGGAGAATTAACTCTCTCAAAACTAGTGGAATCACACAATATCAATATTTTGTGATAATTTAGAGTTTTACTTTGAGAAAGGCTGCCGAGGTAGCCGAAACGACAGGAAATCAGTGTGCAACATCTGTGTTTTAATTTATTGGCCAGTTTAAGAGAGATGGATTAGAGAGGCAACCACAGAGTAAGATTAACTGACATTTACGTAACTAGTTAAGAACATTCATTTCGCGTGAATGATAGGCAGCAGCGGTGGCCGCAGTGGTAGACTCACCGTGCGCTGCGAGGGTTCGAATCCCATCCCAAGAGAAATTGTTCTCTTCGCTATGGATGTTGTGATTGTCCGTAGTTGGTAGACGGTCTCTGACTGCCGAACGTGGAGGTACCACCCGGCGGATCTCGTAGGCGGGGACAGAATGTTTGCATGGTGTATGCACACGTGTTCCTTCTTCCGTGTGGCGTCCCCCCTTTTCCCCTATGGATGTTTAGGCCTTAGGCATTCGCGGTAGCTGGAGTATAAAAACATTATGGCGAATATGAATACCTATTTGCAGAAAGATATATACACGATATTATTCGGAATAAGGTTACCAAATTATCTGAATAAACAGTACACATCGCCGCGTCGCGCCGCTTGGGTTGACAGCACGAGACAGTAGACAGAAAAAATAATGTAAAAGCCGATTTGCAGAAGTTTTAGCGCTTCACAACTGATGCTTCATTTTTAAATACTTTCGAGTGATATTTTTATGGTATTCTGGAAGCATAACTTCACAAGGTGCTATCCACCAACTCTTTCATTTTTTCCACTAGGCTCTATTTAAAAAATCGAAAATTTGACCAAAAATAATGAGCATTTCAACCCACCATAATCCTTGTGCTAATCCAAAAGTTTGAATAGTACTCTGATAGCACCCTTGGAACATGCTGTATAAATTTCATCCAAAAATATTGAAAATGGAGCGTCAGGTACAAAGCAGTAGAACCCTTGTAAATAGCTTGAAACTCGCTACGTCGTAGTCGCCTAAAACAACAGCCGTACGGTCTGCTTGAACGAATACCTTGGGGTCACTCACATTGTAGTATTAGCAGTATAACGGAAATTTAGCTAGTTTGAAAACGGCTTGTCGGCTACCAGCCTTTAACATGAGCCACTCGGTTTACTTAAGTCTATTCAAACGTCATTTGCTCCGCGTCAAAGCAAACATGAGTACTCGATCGTTACATTAATTCGCTTGTCGCTCCCTGTTCAGGCACTTATGGTCAGCTGGTCAACAGCAGACCACAAATTCGAACGTCGAACTTATTGAGCTGTTGTTTACTGTTCTTAAAGCTACCCACTAAAGAAGTCTGCTACGTTATTGGTAATCCCCAATATATTACATGAGAACAACATAAAGTTAAGGTAGGTACATCAGTTTGCACTTGAACATGCCTAACCATAGTCTGAGATTGCATTTTGAGCTGGTTGTTTATGGAATATATATATATATATATATATATATATATATATATACTAAGTGACATATAAATCCGAACACCCAGTTTAAATGGTTTTATTTTAATAAAATTTTGTATAAGTACTTAATGAAGCATAATAAGTAAATGATAAAAATTTCAAAATGATTGCACTGCTTTAAAGCCCTTTGACCTTTAATGATGTGCGGATGCACCCTGATGTGCTACGCATTCTCCAACGCGCCTAGGAATGCTTCTGATCAGGTGGTCAATGTCCTCCTGTGGTATCTCATTCCAGGCAACCACCAACTCCTCTCGAAGTGCTTCTAGAGTCTGAGGAGGACGTTGCAAATTGAGCAATCTCCTACCCATCATATCCCACACGTGCTCAATTGGGGATAAGTCGGGAGATCTTGGTGGCCATGGTAACAATGTGACATCATTATGTTGAAAGAAGTCTATTGTGACTCTTGCAACATGTGGACGGGCATTATCTTGTTGGAAAGTTGGATCTGCCAGGGTGTCAAGACAGGGTAAAAGATGGGGTTCTAGAATAATACTGTTCCATTCCTGATCCCAGAGTGACCGTTGTCTGCACCACTCAAGGCGATTACGTCGGTGTTCTCGAGTTAAAGGGAGGACCCAGTGCGGCCGGTATGAAAACAAGCCAAAACTTCTCATTCGTCGGTAAACACTTCGCATGCCAATAGGTCTTCCGTGTTCTGCAAACCATTCATTTGCAATGGACCTGGTAGTGGAGAAACGGTCCCTTAAGGCCAATAATCTTAGGCGACGATCTTCACGGTCTGTTGTTCTACGGCGGCGTCCAGTGCCCCTTGCTCTTTGCGTACGGCCTTCTCGAAGCCATGCCTGACAACACCTAACCACAGTGTCTACACTTCTTTGCACTCTAACTGCAATTGCCCGAAAAGAAAGTTCAGCTTCCCGAAGTCCCACTATACGGCCCCTAATCAAACTCACTAAGTTGACGGAATCGTACAGGTCTCCGTACTCTAGGCATCGTAACCGATCGTAAAGGATGTCAAGAACCAAAATCCGCCAACGTTGATTCTTTACTGCGGGTGAAATATTCATTTTTAGAGCATTAGTGAATTAAAAAAAAAGCAGTATAAAAACCGGAATGTCCAACTGACAAGGCTTGTTATTTACAGTAAGTAAGACATTCACCAACTTTTATTAAAATAAAACCATTTAAACTGGGTGTTCGGATTTATATGTCACTTAGTATAGTTTCAATTCGTTGATTAGATAATTCATTGTTTATTCCATAGCTCTTGTAAGTTACAGATATCAAGAAGTAATCACAGCTTTAAGACACCTCATGCTTAATTGTCACTGATGTTTTTACAATGAGAAATTATAGAAATGCAATAGGTAATAGCGGTTTCTCCGGCTGGTAGTGAAAAAAAATTATCTTGTCACAGCTTTGGCGCTAAAGCTATTGTTTGAAGTTCCTAAAACAGAACACTCAGTATACACTTTTTGGAAGCAAAATATTCATGTAACAAAAACATAGTTCCCGGTACTATTTTTCGCATTTCAGATCGCTTTTTCAGAGGAATTATGGCGCTTTTGGGATGATGGATTGGTATATCTAACACAACATTTAGCTTCTTGCTTGTCGCTTTGGAAGGCTAGACATAGCGGGAATGCCTACGCCAGGTGGTTCTGGGGTTTACTAGTTTCATGGGGTGCCATCTTAAAATTGCAATAATGGCTTCGCGCAATTTCAGCACGTCGCAGTGCCGTTTGAAATATTGTAGTTACTGACTGTACAGGGATGTGAAAGGGGAAAAAGAAACGAAATTTCACCCTAAAAGTGTATAAGCAAAATAGATTTTATCTGAAAAAAGCCACAGTGGTGGTCGAAACGTCGTACAATAAACAGACTTTTAAAGATATATCTGGTTTCATTCGTCTGATGGAGTTCTACAAAATATTCTATGGAAAAAAATATAGTTAATATAATAATAATAATAATAATAATAATATTTATTACCCTCATTAAACAGTATATACAAAGTTTACAAACAAAAAAAAAAGCCTTAAGAGGATAAACTGAACCGTTAACTGGACAATGTTGTCTCCAGATTCCTTTGTGTAACAATAAAAATGACGCCTTATGAACCTCCACTCATTTTTTGGTAAGAATGCACTAACCCGGTTAAATAGCGGCTGTAGGTAATTTCTTATGTTCACGCAAAACGAGAATAATCTAACGATAATACTCCATCTGGACGACTTATTCAAACAAGTTTCAAAGGAAGAATATTTTAATATTAATATATCGCTCTGACGTAAGCCGCTTAGTTCACGGTAAGACAAAGTTCATCCAATTAGAGAGAAAGTAGTGGGGAGGAATTTGCGCTGTAGATACTGTCAAAGTATATGGAATATTGAGAGTAGGGTCAATCAGTGGTAACATTAGATTTAGACGAAGCAAAATCTTTGCATTCGCTTGAAATATATGTCTGATTCGATTTTCTTTTCATAATCACGTTTGTGGACTGCCCCTCAACATGCATCAAGAGGTTATCTGGTTTAGATAATTTTCTTCAAAGAAATTACAAAATATGAGTTTTTTTCGTTCCAAACAATTTTTTCATGTTCTTTAACCCTTTCAAGCTTTGTGGTGTCACCATGAAACCACCTTTTTAATGATTTATCACGGCGCTGCGGAGTGGTTATCTGCCGATACCACCGTGTAAGAAGGTGCACTATATTGCTAACTAGTATGAAAAAAATTATTTACATAGGACGCCATTCCTAACAGCTTGTTATTTGACATTTATTGGTTTGTTTTCCCGAAGAGGTAGACCACGTACTGAGATGCCCCCAAACAAATTCAAAGCAAACATTCCTCTAGAAAAGCGCATAGACCAAGCTGCTCAAATGCCAAAACATTCGTCTTCGAGAAGATGTGCATTTTGCAGCACAAAAGCGGAACAACACCGTTCGCGATGGTCGTGCAGTACTTGCAAGGTCGGTTTGTGTCTCACTGACCAAAAAAATTGCTTTGAAAAATATCATAGCAAATAAGTTGTAT
Organism: Acanthoscelides obtectus; assembly: GCA_963669975.1. Lineage (NCBI taxonomy): Eukaryota > Metazoa > Arthropoda > Insecta > Coleoptera > Chrysomelidae > Acanthoscelides > Acanthoscelides obtectus. Next base: position 27,351,875 of record CAVLJG010000005.1, read on the forward strand.
GTTTTTACTTCAAACTCCTTTTCATAACATTATCTTAATTAAATATATGGTTCAGTAATATCTGCATTGTATTATTTTAGTGCTTGGTAGTATCATGGTGATACCACCTACTAATTCCTTTTTCTACAAATGGAAAAATTTTCTGGGCTATTTTTAATGCTTTTGAGATCTTATCACTTCATTTTTTTCAGCTATAAATGAAATAGCTTAAAAATTTAAAAATATGCCTTGTAAGGGTTAAGTAATTCTGATCAAAAGTGTCTTTTTGTACGTTTTCCAGTCACAAACGATTTAGAGCCTAAAGGCTCGGCTACGGATTCTTTCTTTTGAGGCTACCAGACGTCTAGATTGAAGTACAAACCCTCCGCTCCAAAGTCCTGAAGAGTATTTTGAGCTTAGTTTATTATAAGGTTTACTTCAACCCGCATGTTTTCATGTGTCTTTGTAGATGTTTGAAATTCTGTCTACCAAAATACTTTTATTATTCGTACTTGTCCATAGAATATGCATATAATTTAATCAATAGAATATGTAGAGAAAAACCGCTTAGTATCTTCAATGGAGTGTATTTTCAGCTCGTCATGCTGTTATTACCGATGACTCATATACACTTCTATTTTAGATATTGTTATAGATAAGTTTTCTTGAAAATGATGACTGAACAAAGTCGAACTTTGTTGTGCTACATTGGAATGTACAAAAAGTTGACATCTATGCTCTAAATCTACGCTATATAATTTATATTTATATACAGGGTGTCCCAGAAGTCGACGTCAAGCCGAAACCGGGTGATAGGCAAAGTCATAACAGCTATCAGAAATATATTTAAAAAAAAATTATGTATGTGTTTTGAAAATTATAGGTCTTTGAAAAAAATATAGAAATTTCACACCCTACGGCAGTCTGTCAACTCCTGTTACTACAAATATTAACCTTTTTTGGATTTTATTTTTACAATGTAATGATGAATAATGCATCTTCAAACTGGTGTCTCAACCTTACTGCCAACTTTTCTCGTTCAGGAAAAATTGCCACTTATTTCCCAACCAAGTATTCCAAAGTAAAACTTTGCTCAACTTTAACTGGCTGTACTGGAAAAAATGTACTACCAGAGTTTGGCAAGTAACCTTAAAAGTTGACGCATTTAATAACGATTCCAAAATGGTATAACACTTAGAAGATTACTCGTTAACTTATGCACAATTTTTATTTGAAAAAAAACTGATGAAAATTTTTCAAAATTTCCTAATTAAACAGCGATTATAAAAACGCACAAGGACCCTTAAGGATAACTGTTTGCACAACAGTGGGCGTCAAAATGCTGCTGATGATTATTTACCTTTACAGCAAATGCTCAAACTGTTTTCCTTCAGCCGCAATACACGCTCGACATCTTCTTAAAAAAGATCGGGTTATTAAACGAGCGAATCCACGGTTATTAACAAACTTAGCTGCTTCCAATACTCCCTTTGCCCCTTTCGGCTTGACGTCGACTTCTGGGACGCCCTGTATATATGTGTGTGTGTGTGTGTGTGTGTGTGTGTGTGTGTGTGTGTGTGTGTGTGTGTGTGTGTATGTGTGTGTTCCGCAAATATTTCAAAGACTTCAGAAAAAAATTATTTTGATTTGTGCATGTAATTTCAAAAAACTCTGTTGTCAGATATCAGCTTGAGTCTTGATAATGAAATAATAATAATGTGTACATCTAACGACAGTACGGAGATAAAGCTGTTTATATTTTGATATATTTTCCAAGCGATATCTTTCAAAGCCAGTCGTTAGATGAGCACAATAACAGCAACAGAGTGATTTGAACAAAAAGCATAACTGATATTATCGTTTTATGATTTACTGTCGCTGGATGCAAACAAAAAAAATATCTAAGGATACAAATCCAGTTCCAAGTGATCATACCTGCGACCAAAAATCTTTTATGTTTTTATACCCGTTCTTGGAGGAAGAATTCTATAAACTAATTAATGATAAGTTAAAAAACAAGCGTTCTTCAGGTACCGATGAAGTTCCGAATTTCTTAGTCAAGAAAATATTATTGTACATAACCAAACCTTTTGTTTTTCTAGTTAATTTATCATTCTGCACTGGTGTATTTCCAAACAACCTGAAAACAGGAAAAGTAACTCCAATTCTTAAGAAAGGAGATACTTCTTTGGTTAGCAATTACAGACCGGTGACTGTTCCATGCTGTTTTTCCAAGATTATTTAGTATTGTTTTTTAGATCGACTTCTGCTGTTCTTGGAAAGCAATGACACTCTATCATCCAATCAATATGGTTTCCGTATTGGAAAATCAACCATGACCGCATGTCATTCATTTATCAACAGGTTAGTCTACTGTATTGAGGCAGGAGAATGCCCGGTTGGGATATTTTGTGACCTCAGTAGGGCGTTCGACTCTGTCAGTCATGACATACTATTAGCCAAACTAACAGACTTTGGAATTGGTGGTTCAGCCTACCTGTGGATAAAATCGTACTTGCAGAATAGGTCACAATTCGTGGCAATAACACACAACAACGCTGGTCAACTGAAGCAGGTCAAATCGGGTATGGTTAACATAAATATAGGCGTACCACAAGGATCTATATTGGGGCCAGTGCTGTTTTCCCTTTATATAAATAACCTGGAGTAATGTTTCCCTGAAGCACATTTCACGTTGTATGCAGACGATGCCTCCATCATTATATCAAATAAAGACGAGGCTGATTTAATAAATAAATGTAACATCTTAGTGTACAACATCAATAGCTGGTTTAAAGAAAATCAGATACTTCTTAATAGCGAGAAGACCACAGTTATAAGGTTCCATAACAATCAAAAGTCGATACCAGCGATTCAGCTTGTTCGGTTCAGCACTGCAGAGTGATAAAAGCACTAAGTTTTTAGGGCTCCACTTAGACCAATATCTCAACTTTAAAGGACATTGCGATTATCTATCATCAAAAATAAATTCACAAGCATATTTATTCAAGAACCTGAGATCTGTTTTCACAGAGAATCAGCTACCGATGTTGTATCATGGTCAGGTTGAGTTCGCATGCTGTATGCTTTGTGCTTCTGGGGTTCATCAGTGAACGCTTCTAGGTGTTCCTAAGTCAAAAACGGCTGGTTATTCAAGAGATTAAAAATAATGACACTGCCTTCGCTTTTTCTCTACAATATGGCTATCTATACTTTTTTAAACAAAGATGATTTCACCTTGAATAGTTATATACATCAAATGGGCACTCGCAGACAAAACGACATCCATATACCTTTTGCGCGTTATAAGTTAGGCAGCAGATCACCATGTATTTTAGGTCCTAAAATTTTTGTTTTGTTTTTTATTTATTTATTTACTTTGTACATATTTACTTATTGTATCTTTTTGACGAAACCTATACATGTTCATGCATGTCTAATGGAAAGTAAATTCATTATTATTATTATTATTATTATAGTACAAATCTTAAAATGTAAGTGGCACCTCAAGACGCGGCAACATCGTCACACATTTTGCTGACGTACGAAGGAAGCACATGTGCACCGACGTAATCGCTTTGAGTGGTGCAGACAACGGTCACTCTGGGATCAGGAATGGAACAGTATTGCCTTTAGTGACGAGTCTCGATTTTGTTTAGGCATACACGATGGTCGTGCCAGGGTTAGAAGGCGACGTGGTGAAACGAGGAATCCACAGTTTTTTGTTGACATGTTCATCACACTGTTGAAGTTATGGTTTGGGGTGCTATAGCTTATGGTTCCAGGTCACCTTTAATCTTCATCAGAGGTAACATGAACGCGCAGCGTTATATCCACGAAGTTCTAGAACCCCATCTTTTACCCTATCTTGACACCCTGGCAGATCCAACTTTCCAACAAGATAATGCCCGACCACATGTTGCAGGAATCACAATAGACTTCTTTCAACATAATGATGTCACATTGTTACCATGGACACCAAGATCTCCCGACTTATCCCCAATTGAGCACGTGTGGGATATGATGGGTAGGAGATTGCTCAATTTGCAACGTCCTCCTCAGACTCTAGAAGCACTTCGAGAGAAGTTGTTGGTTGCCTGGAATGAGATACAACAGGAGGACATTGACCACCTGATCAGAAGCATGCCTAGGCGCGTTCGAGAATGCGTAGCACATCAGGGTGCATCCACATATTATTAAAGGTCAAAGGGCTTTAAAGCAGTGCAATCATTTTGAAATTTTTATCATTTACTTATTATGCTTCATTAAGTACTTATACAAAATTTTATTAAAATAAAACCATTTAAACTGGGTGTTCGGATTTATATGTCACTTAGTATATTTTAACTTTAGTGACCATGCAAGCCCAAATGTTTTTTTTGTCGATGAAACCGAATACGGAGCCTATTTAGTCCGAAAATGTCTGGTCTTTAGGTTATCTGTAACAGTTATTTGAAAACGTGTGAATAAATTTAATAAACAAAAAGTAAAGTGCCTCTTTGGCTTGAATGCAGTCGCAGAAGGAACGGGTAGTTTTTGAGGAGGAAAACATCTCAGTCGTACGAATATGAAAGGTATTTCCGAAAGTGGCTTCACTTTTCGCAATCTGTAAGCTTCAGACACTGTGCAGATTGTTTAATTCAACTAGTATTGCACAGTGACTCTGATAAGAAACTTCGCATTTCACGAAATTAATCAGCAAAAAGAAGCGGGAACTTCTCTAGTAGTTTCTGGTTGTATCTGTTTCATTTATTCGCTTGGAGTTTCTGGAAATTGCAAACTGCGTTTGAGAATTACACGGAAGTTTAACGAACGTTCACGTTTTTCATGGAAGATACCGAGCAACTTGAGATATAATTAGAAAACTTGCAAAAACAATATGGCGGTACAAAAAAGAAGAACGAATTGTCTTGACATTTCAGTAGAAATGAGCCAGGCCAGTAGAAGCGTATTGCCCTCGCTTAAACTGCAAATATGGACATTGTATAATGCTGTCGGATTGGACCTTTTCTTGTGTTTGTTTAGAATGTCTGAGGGTACTTTCTAGATATAAACAATTGACCAGGAACCTTATTAAATCATGTTTTCAGTAACACATCACAACTCCTACAACAAATGATAAACCTTGGCTATCCAGCAGGATCGGACAACATCGACCTACCCACAGGTCGAATAATTTGGCGTCACGATTACCTTATTATACTTCACGTGGTTACGTTAATTTTGGTACCTTTTACAATTTGAAGCAAGTTTTGGTTTTCACGCACATGTTCGAAGTACCACTTACTGCCTGGAAAATCCGAAAGATCTGGCTCGCATGACCCAACGTACTTTGCAATAACATGATAACCATCAATTTACATTAAATTATTTACCTCTACTAATACATTTGTGGCAAAGTCGATCTTGAATCTTTCTGAACGTTCATTAATTGTAGTGCCACGCCACGTTCATCCGGTGAGTCCCGAAATGGTCGTGAACCAGTATCAAACCAGCCAGCTTCCGATTAAGAGAAGCCGTTCTGCGCTCTACCCGGATATATGCAATTCTACTGGGTCTATTTTCACATAATTTTAGTATCATAAATATTTTATTTATATTGTGATGAAATGAGCTTGTAGCGAAATTTCTTTAGAGCTAAATAAAGGGACTTACTTTTATTGAAGTAAATTGGTTTCTAATAATACATTTGTGCATTATTTACATATATTAATTTGTGATATTAACCTTTTATAAAAAAAGATTGAGAACATGATAACATCTTCATAATTTTGTATAAAATGTAAGTGTTCTAAATGGTTTTTTGATATTTTTTATGGGTAGGTGTTAATAAATTTATTTTGTATTGGTAAACACTTTTATTGAGTTTTTTACAATTCTTATCATTTTTCTCTTCCCAATTCTGGATTTCCCTTTCATACCTCTATTTTACGCATTTTACATCTGAATAAAGATCCTTAGCATCTGCATTCACATTAACTGACGTGGCTAGTTCCATTAACGATTTGAAATAATTTTTGGCCAATTTTAATGACCTAAAATTTTTCATATACAATACATTACATTTAATTAGAAAATCTGGGTTTGGTTTTAGCAAGTCACCTTCGAAAACATTGTTTATCCAGGAAAATTACATTTCACTGCTGTATGGGGTATAACCCAGATTTTCTTTTGTCTGTAATTTAGATGCACTGGACCCTGCACAGTAGACCATTGTTAAATGTTTAATTTACTGTTTTTTGATTATACGAGCCCCTTCCCACTTCAGTTGGCCCAACTATTGAAATCTTAGTCTTTTTCTTATCAAACACAAATAATAAAAATGTAGCAGGGTGTTATTGGATTAAAATATTAACAATGAATATTTTGATAATATATAGTAGAAAACACCAACTTTATCACTCCCTAATCAAATTTGCATATCAACCTATTTTCATTTCAATGCAAAATAAGTCTATAACGCATACGTGGCTGTGAAAAATAAAAGCCATTACAATTGTTTTTATTGATCACAGCTGTCAGAATACGTTTAAAATAGTTTTGGGTAGTTAAGGTTTTCTAAATGGGTAGAGGAAAGGTTATTAGTGAGAAAATTCGGTTGCTGATAATTAAATTTTTTAATTCTGGGAAATCAAACTTTGTTAGACTTATCGCGGTACAGTGTGAGAAATATTGTTAGAAGATAGAACATAACTGGTTCAGTTAATATTAAGCCACAATATGTGAAAAAAGTAATATCACAAATGCCGACCGAAGAGAATTAAGAAGAATAATCGTGAAAAACAGGCGTGCCAATTATTTACAATTAAGTCCTCTGTGGAGTGACGCTGTTGGAAGGAGAATTTCGAGGTCCACAACTCATAGAGAGGCCCACAAACTGGGATTTAGCACTTGCAAGGTAAGTTTTCTTATAAAAAAAGTGAAGTAAAAACCCTAAAGTTGCACAACTTGTTTATAGGCCAAAGAAATGCCACTATTAACTCCACTGCAAAAAAAAATCGGCTTAGATGGGCTAAAGAACATAGATAATGTACACCTCAACAATGATGTGCAATACAATGGAGTGATGAGGTCAGATTCGAAATTTGTGTTGGTGACAGTCACAGTAGAGTTATTCGCAAAAAAAATGAAGCATTCCATGTTGACTGTCTGAAGAGAAAAGTGAAACTTCCAGCATCCAACGGTCTGGGGCAGTATGTCATCAAAAGGAGTAAGAAAACTTCATTTTATTGATGGAAATGTAGATACAAACAAATATTTGGCAATTTTAGAAGAATCGCTTTTACCAGTGATGGAAGAATGTTTGACATCCGGCCAAGATTTTGTGTTTCAGCAAGATGGTGCAGCGTGTCATACCTCAAAAAAGGCTATAAAATGGATGGAAAAAAATAATGTACCACCTTTGAAATGGGTTGAAAAAGGTTCTACGACAACATCCTGCTCGTAGAATCAGCAAACTGAGACAAAACCTTCAAGAAATATGGGATTGTTTTACACCAAATTTTTGCGAAAACTTGGTTAACACTATGCCCCAAAGAATTTGAAAAATAAGGGTGATGTTACCCAATGGTAATCTTTCAATTGTTGCTTTGTTAACTTCGCGCATTTATTCGCACATTGTTTATTTGTTCAGATGTTCTATTAGTTATAGGTCTAAGTGATTTCATATGTATTTTGTACGACTAGAGTGTATCTAAAATATTTTTGAGAAAATAAATTGTTTTAGAAGTAAATAGTTTCATCATGTTTAGTTTCTAAAGGCATATTTTGGTACAAATCTTGAAGTGGGCCAACTGAAGTGGGAAGGTGCTCGTAGTGCAATCAATTCATTCAGAAGATGTGTTGTAAATAATTACTTGTGTAGATGATGGGATTCGATTTCGTGGATAGAATTGAATTTCTGGGTATACTGAACAACTATAATATAAACAAAAATTCAATAGAAAACATACAAAGCCTATATAAGAATACCGACAACTATGTAAGAACAAAAAATAAAAAATCTGAAACATTTACAACTACATCAGGAGTGAGTTAGGGATGAATGTTGAGCCCATACCTGTTCACAGTACTATTGAATAAAATTATAAAAGAATGTGGAAATGAATTAAGAAAACAACGTGGGGATACTATAGTTTGGAGAGGATAAACCAACTGGTATTCGCAGATCAACTACTACTGTTAGCAAAAAAAAAAGACAAACATAACCTTGATGTATTTAATGAGGAACTCAGTGAATACAAACTGAAAATAAATATGAACAAAACAAACTGTATGAGTATTTCTTAAGAGCCTCAAAACAAGGAAATCAGATTAGAACAACAATTAATACAACAAATAATACAGTGTAAATATTTAGGAATAATGGCAATAGAGGATTGAAAAGTTGAGGCAGAAATAGAAGGTAGGATAAAAGCTTATAGATTATACTTCCAAGTAAATAAGCACCTATTTAGCAAAACTGAAATATCTACAAAAACAAAAATAAGTATGTTCATCTCACTCCCCTAACATATGGTTCAGAATTTTGGATATTGAGTGAAATACAGACGCAGAAAATGCAAGCAAGCGAAGCGAAACTGCTAAGAAGAATTGCTGCTCGGAAGATTATGGACAAAGTCAGATAAGTAGAAATAAGAAGTTTAGGTGTCATACCTGTAGAAAAAAGAATACAAGTGAATGCCCTAAGGTGGTTTGGATACATTATTAGAATGAAAAATACATTAGTGGAGAGAAGATCCTGGAGAATGGGAAAATTTAAGAAAAAGAAGGCAATGGAGTGACGGAATATAGGGATATTCAAGACAAATGCATTTGGACTGGAGAGTAGCAGAAGGATTAGCTAAAGGCAGATCAAAATACTGCAGAAGCGTAGAAAGATATCAACTTCTACACTGGCTAGATCCGGTAGAAGAGGAACGGAACGTCAGTGCTTATACTTTAATGGTTCCTATGTATGAATAAGACACAGTGCCTGACTCTGTTCTGTTGTCTAGAAGTGCCAGCAGATAATCTCAAGAAGTGTACCACTTTTTCAGTCAAACCTAGATTTGGTCATCCCGTAGATAGTAATGGTACCTTTTATCCACATAACTACCTTTATTACTATGAGTGTGCAAGGGCAATTATCGCCAAATATGAGAAACGCCGTTGATTATTATTTTATTGCTATTGTCACATACAACGACGATGACATATTTATAAGCGTGTATTATGCGTACGCTACAAATTTGCATGCGATTAGGGTTTAAATAAGCAGGAAGTAAAATCCGACGTTAATTGTCGTCTGCTTTGGAGAGGCTGGAATTTAGAATGTGTGTCATTTCTGATAAATAATGTTAGATTCTGAGTTGTAATGTACAGGGTATAATCGTATGATGTCGCACTACAGGTAAAATGCATACCAATGCCGGAGCAGTGTTTGCAAGGCTAGAGTTCTACCATTATTGTAGATCGTAGATGTACGAGTATTAATTTGGTGAAACTCCGTCCATACCAATAGACGAATTTCAATTTTATCCTAACTGTGGTCCTTAGCCTAGATTGAAATTTTAAACTCTTTATACGATTGAGTTACGTTAGTGCTCGTGACGTAAGTTGGATGGGCGATGCGTGGCCCGTGATTCTACTATAGGAATAATATCATTTACAAGGTGTGTCCCAAAAGTTACGCGACATTTTAATCATATAGAAACCACAGTCAGTGTTTTTTCTTTCAGACTTAACTTTTTTGCTGAATTGTAGGTCATTTATGGAATATCGCATCTGGCAAATAACTTCAGCAGCTTTGTTGACACATGCGCATTCCTTTTTCGTGGTAGAATTTCGTCAATACAGATTCAAAGCATGTCTGTGCGCTTACTGGCATTTACCTTTGGGTTCAAATAACCTCATAAACAGAAATCCAATGGTGTTAAATAACATGATCTAGGGGGCCAATTTTGAACACCGAAACGAGAGAGTACATGACCATTAAATGTGTCATACAGTTAATCTCACCACATATGTTTAAAATTCCTCTTCTTCCACTTCAGTTGACAATTTTTTCGCATTCCTATACAGTATGTTACTACAATAGTGCCGAAGACGTCAGAAGTCCTCGAAAAAACGCGAAAACCCACTCTTATTACACTTATTGCCATAACACACCGGTTAATTGTTATGCAGTCTTGACATATGATATCTCACATATGGTATTAGATGTTGTTGGAATCATCAATTTTAATTTGCCTATTTCATGGGCTACAGGTTAATGAACATTGACATTCAAGATGTCTCTAGATGTGTCATGACTGAGAGTGACAGTGGGTATCTTATTCCAAACGTCAGATTCATAAATTCTAAATCACGGGCCATATCTCACACGGTTTGATGGATTTTGAGGTATTTTTGATTTCGTTTATATAGCGTGATTAAAACTTAATTATTATCACGTTACTGCAGTCGGTCTTTTTTTGTTTAAAAAGAAAACGTACTTGTTCAACAATCAAATCGCTGTGTTATCTTGAGTGAGGCTCCATTTTTACTCCAATCTGACAGCTACCAAATTGTTTCTCTTGTCTTATTTCAAAAATTATACTGGGCGAGTGGCAACAGTTGCAAATGGTGTGTGAATTTTAGGAATCCTCCACCTAAATGCTTTTTCAAATGTTTAACAACATCAATTTTGAGAAAGATTAGGAAGTTAAAGCTATCGTTTTCAAAACGGAAGAAGGTCACTTAACTATGTATCAAACTGAACTTCGACTACTTCCATCATCTGAGTGCTCAGAAATAATTGGATACAATAAAAGGTCAAACAATAATTAGACAATTATTTGCTCATGTTTCCAAAATAGGATCATCTTCAAAGTTACTGATGCTGGAAAATAAATAGCTGGCAGGTACAGAATTACTTTAAGATAGAAGTCATATGACACGGGCGTAATAACCCTATTATACCAAAAATTAATATCTTGAAATTAAAGTACAAATAATGATACAACATCAAATGATATGATGTTTACATTTGGTATTAATTTGTGTACGTCTGCCCTTGCCAAAGAAAATATCCGTTCATTTAGTTCTTTTAATTACTCTCAAAGCTTAGGTTCTTTATGTTGTTAGGTACAACCGTTTTTTGTAGTTTGTGCCTTGTGTCGTGATTGTGTTTGACTTTTTGATAGTCACTAATAAATTTGTGATAGTGGATGATAGCATGTAAGAGATCATGTCATATACGTGTATATCTTTGGGATGCAATATTGTTTTGTTAGAGCCGTTTTACATACAAGAGAATTACTCCGAAAATTATGGTCATAATTATGCTGAAAATTTGCATGGAAAAAATATTGAAGATGTTCTCTACAACCTGTATGACACAAGCAAACAAAATTTCGGAGTAATTCATATGATACGCCTGCGCATTAGAGTAATATTTTCGAATGGACATAACCTTAACAGGTAAGACGTCCAATATAATCGGAAAGACAACAGACATCGATAAATTAAATTTATTTTTGAAATCGAGATCTTGGTTAATATTATAAAACTTCTGAATCCTTGGACTATCGCATCCAGCGCCTGACGCCGCAAATTTCTGTTTTTGTAAGTGGGTGACTTCACCTTGTACAGGTTTGGCCATTTTTGGTGCAGTGCAAATTCTTCCCGATTTCACGACATTACGAATAAACAATAACAATAAACGCTCCTTCGTACGACTCGAACAGGGCCACTCCCACAAATGTTAAGTGAGGTTATGTTGTTGTCGTTGACATTTGATATTGACATGCACGGAAATAACCCTCTGCGCCGATTATCGCGCATATTCTATAGAACGGGTTTTATATTTTTACCATAAAAATTTCACAAGAATTCTTTTACGTGTAATACGACAGCAAAAATTTTCGGCATAATTATGACCATAATTTTCGGAGTAATTCTCTTGTGTTTAAAACGGCTATTTGTCATTGTTTTTTATAATCATTTTTTGGGAGATTTTCAAATAGGTTAAATGGGATTCGATCAAGATACGGTATAAGGTATGACGTCCAATATAATCGGAAAGACAACAGACATCGATAAATTAAATTTATTTTTGAAATCGAGATCTTGGTTAATATTATAAAACTTCTCAATGCTTGGACTATCGCATCCAGCGCCTGACGCCGCAAATTTCTGTTTTTGTAAGTGGGTGACTTCACCTTGTACAGGTTTGGCCATTTTTGGTGCAGTGCAAATTCTTCCCGATTTCACGACATTACGAATAAACAATAACAATAAACGCTCCTTCGTACGACTCGAACAGGGCCACTCCCACAAATGTTAAGTGAGGTTATGTTGTTGTCGTTGACATTTGATATTGACATGCACGGAAATAACCCTCTGCGCCGATTATCGCGCATATTCTATAGAACGGGTTTTATATTTTTACCATAAAAATTTCACAAGAATTCTTTTACGTGTAATACGACAGCAAAAATTTTCGGCATAATTATGACCATAATTTTCGGAGTAATTCTCTTGTGTGTAAAACGGCTATTTGTCATTGTTTTTTATAATCATTTTTTGGGAGATTTTCAAATAGGTTAAATGGGATTCGATCAAGATACGGTATAAGGTATTTTATAGATATATCTATTTTAGAACATTTTTGAGGTATCCAATTTTATATGAGACAATAGTGGCAGACACGAAGTTAGAAAGGCAAATACCTTCTACATCCCGATATCTTTTCAATGCAGATGAAAGGCCACTCCACACGAGTCTTCTAGTCCTCTACTCTATGACGAGGAGTAATTTGTAAGTCGTTCCTGGTTCTTCGTTCCAGAGCATATGGTTTTAGTCGGATTTATCACGCACGTGGATGAATGACCGCATATTAATCTTTCTTAATTTGACAAGTCAATTATGTAAATCCATAAATAAATAGTGATTTACTGCTCATTTACATCCTGAGAAGTACAGCAGCAGCCTGATATTGATAGATCTACGGGAGTATGAAGCATCACGGTGGTATTCTTATTAATGCATCTCATACTACCGGTCTGCTCTAAAAATATTAAGTGGTGTGCAATAAAATGTCGGTTATGTAAGTCTTTATTTTGTGCTTCTGCTTCTGACAGCAGCGATGATTAATTTTCTATTTTGAGAAGGAACACAACTGTGATTCGATAATAAAGTGATGGGGGCCCATTGACCTCATCCCGGAAGAGAACGTACATCCCATTCATAAAACTACTTTGGTGGAATTATTGAAGTCCATGTTTCATATTTAATGCAGTTGTTCTTCCTGCATTTGCTGGTATGGAAACCAAAAATCCTTCGAGTTGTGTATAGTTCTCGAAGAGATAAAGTTACAAACAGATGGATGGACATATGCAACGAGAGTTTATGCGGGAAAGAAATTATACTATAAAGTCTAATAGATCAACATGGGCAGGATAAGTGATAGGCCGTGGTGGCAAGAGCAGCACAAAATAGGTGACCCTGAAGCTACACTCAGGGAAAATGTCCATTAAACTGTTCAGCCTCAGACATGTGACTTCCGCAGGTAGGGCGCACCTTATAAGCTTTTTCCAACTATGAGTTTCCGGTAATTCGGAACGATCATACACCGACAACCAAATTTGTCTGACGGCTTGAGTTCAATGTGTACGAGAGAGAAGTATGTATAGACACATATGTTAGAAAGAGATAGAAGCCACATGGATAGCGAAGCTCATCACTACGTTCGCCTAGCAACGCAGATGCGGCGATGTACCGCGTTGCCAATATACGAGGGATGTCTTTTAAGTTTTGCATATAGAAACATAGTAAGCCGCGCGGATCGAACGCCAGTACTGAATCTTAAAATCACTCTTTAGTAAACTTAAATTCAAAGTTTCACAACAATCCGTGCAGTGTTCTCACTACAGTGAATTTTTAAGTGTCACCAAGTCACTAGAAAAATGGAACTCAGCCGAGAACTTTTTCGCGCCATAATTTATTACAAATTTCAGAGACAATTATCGCAACAAGAATGCCTTGCTGAGTTACTGTCTGTTTTCTCCAACGAAGCGCTACATCAGTCGACAATTTCCCGTTGGTATGAAGAACTCAAACGTGGACGTCGACGGGTGAGTCTTAGCGACGATCCCAGAATGGGTGCACCAAAAACGGCAATCAACCAGGAAAACGTCGATGCTGTGCGCAAACTCATCATTGAAGATAGGCATGTGACATATCGCGAGATTGAGGCGTCCTTGAAGATCTCAAAGACCTCAATTCAAAAAATGTCTACATGAAGAATTAGGAGTAAGAAAATTAGTTTCTCGTTGGATACCCCACCTGTTGACTGAAGAGCAGAAAGCAGCCAGGGTTAATTGGTGTCAAAAAACGCTTGACCGTTTCAATTCCGGAAACTCAAAAATGTGTACAGCATTGTTAGTGATGAATCGTGGTCTTACTATTATGAACCAAAAACTAAACGAAAGTCGGCTGTTTGGGTGTTCCAAAGTGAAGAAAAGCCAACAAAAGTCATCCGTTCTCGAAGTGTTTCGAAAAAGATGGTCGCGACATTTGTGTCAAAAGCGGGTCATATTGCAACAATTCCTCTTAATGAGCAAATAACTGTTCCTGCGGATTGGTATACCACCATTTGTTTACCAAAAGTCATCATCGAGTTTCGAAAAATCAACCCCGAAAGTAGAATCATCCTCCACCAAGACAGTGCAAGCTCGCACACATCCCAATAAACAAGGCAGTATCTAACGGCAGAAAACGTTGAATTATTGGACCATCCTCCATATAGTCCTAATGATTTCTTTACTTTCCCGAAAATTAAAAACAGACTGCGTGGTCAAAGGTTCCAGTCACCAGAAGAAGCAGTTGACGCATTCAAAAATGCCGTTTGGATCTGCCAGCAAATGCGTGGAATAAGTGCTTCGAAAATTGGTTCGAGCGCATGCAGATGTGTATTAATCTTCGTGGAGAGTACTTCGAACTACACATTGAACTCAAGCAGTCAGACAAATTTGATTTCCCCTGTATATAGCGGACCAGGTCTGAGCAGGTCGTAGCAAGGCATATTATTGATTTGAATGGATGACTGTATATAGTCTATGGTAATCAGAAATTGCTTGTTAGAAATAAGGAAACAATTTTGTAAAAGTATAGATGTGTTTTTTGATGACGCAATCGATTAATTTGTTTGTAGTCACTCAGTTTTATGATATGACGACGTTTCAAATATTTTTACAAAATTATTATGAGACCTGAATAGAACAAAATGGAAACAAGTAGGTTGCCTCAAGACTCCCCACATATTAGTATCTATACTTATACGTACACACATCCTATAAATTACTGTTGAGATAACAGAATTTTGCAGATCACATGCAACAATAGAACGAATATCTAGTTCAAGAATCCTCGAACAACCTATGTTTCCACCATGTCCAGAAATAACCAGAAAACAGAAAAACGTCAAATACATTTTTTACGGATTTTCTAGGTGTTGACCCCAATCACCTTTGTACTATGTCAAAAACCTCAAAAACATTCAAGAAATTAAGGGTTAACACTCTAAAATTTTTCCTTGTTCCTGCGCCTTTATTGGTGAGAGGTGCGAGTACTTAAGATGTTCTATCATTGACTTAGTGTCAAAAATCTTATAATCTGAGAAGTAACCTCCGAACTATAGGAATAGATGTCCTCGTAGTTTTCGCTGAAATTATCTTAAAGATCCTTCTTCTTATTCACATACACAAACTTTGTATCTGTATCTCCATAATGTAACTAAGCATGTCGACAGCTCGGGTTATATTGGTGCTCTATGTACTGAGAACATGTGATGCCATGAATTTACTGGCGCAACACTGTTAAGAAGCGTGTTGTGAAAAATACCGGATGGTAAAAGATTCTTAGGACGACCTAGGAAAAGGTGGAAAAGGTCTAGAGAATAATGAACACGGCAAGGAATCACGAAGGATTGTGACGATGTTGATGAAGATGAATATAATATTTCTATTGAATGATCAAGCATTCATGCGATCAATTTTACTGAATGAAACTTTGACGGTTTATAACACAGCGAATGTAATAACACCATTAGCAGTGACTGCCTCACACTGTTTCAGTAGTAGGGCTCGAACTAACTTCAACCACCCAACCACAGTGGAGTGCGGTGGGGTGTCAAACGCGATTCAACCTCTTCCTTCCTTCTTTTCTCTAAAACCTACATAAACTTAAACTCGTACTTTTCACATTGAATACTTTCCTTTCAAAATAATCTCTTCTCGTTGCTATTGCTCCTTGCATCAAAATTCCTATTCTCCATACAGAAATGGCGTTAAGTAGGTTGACTCTGCACTACCCACGCAACGCCTTATCGGTTCATAACAAACATGACCCCTCTGAGAAAAAGTCAGTCAAACAGGTCAGTACATGGCATTGTTTTTCTCGCCCTCTAGGTAGTCTATCTGGCAACGCCACCTCTCCCCGATATCTAACCCGGTCAGACGTGGCACCGAGGCCACAGCATAGGAAACACTATGATCTGGCACGGCAGTAGTACTAGAACACTTACCAGGGCCGGCACGCCGCCGGAAGCAGACGCAGACGCAGTCTTTAGATACGCGATCCGTCTGCTGAGAATATTGTTTAAGTTTTAAAGGCAAATCTAAGATGTGTGAAATATCTCTAGGTGCGTATAAAGATAACAACATCTAAAAATTGGGATATATGTTCTCCAACTCTCGACAATCCCAACTCCAAATTTTTTACCCCAATAAAAGTTTTCCAAAAATAATCAGGACCCTCTGAAATATCGAAAAATGGAGTTTGGACGATTTTTATTTTTTTACGTTTCCGACATTTTTTCTTCGTCGTCACAGGAGCGATTTTAAGAAGCTACAAAACTTTACCGTCCTTGGTATAGTTGTAACACTGTGTAAAAAATTCACCAAAATCTCAGCGGTACTTCTCAAGTTCTAGACGGTTATAGAATTAGCAGACAGACAGATAAACAGACAGATGGAAATGAGTGACGTTTCTCATGATATACAAAAATGTTATATCTCATTTCCGAAAATGTGCGCGATTACAATACTTCCTCGCCAGTAGGCGCGGGAAGTAAAAAATAATAAATATATGTATTGTATAATTTTGCGTCAACTTGGGACACTGTGTATGGGTTTGCTTAAATCTCGGACGAGCAAATAGAGCTGTATTATTTGCAATATGTACGAATACCGTAGCCTTCAGACGAGTGACTGTTTGAATAGTCAGTCAGGTTGTCTCTCAGACACTTGTAATATCTGGCTGATTAAAAATACGTCTTATTGACATTATGTAAAACCGTTCATCCGTCAACATTACATTCCTTCGTATAGTACAGTTGAGTTAAGACCACGATTTATAAATTCGGAAAACCGTGGAAAAATATTATTTGTGACTATTGGTACTATAGGTTCACAGCTACGGTCTCCGTCTACTGGTTAGAAATTCATGTTCTTTTCTCAATAATTATGTCGTGTACACCACCTCTAGGGGCAGAATTTCTACTGGGGAGATAATTCTTTGATACAGTAAAACAGAATGTTTCATTTGGAAGACTCTGGGGAGTAATCCCAAATTGTGACAGCTGGTGACGTTTGTCATACAATTTTGTCAATGCACCAGTCTTAGGAACATACGTACCTAGGTTCTTCATATCAGTTAATGTTTCTTTACAAAGGTAACTTCGTATTGTGAGATGAGACCGCAATTTTACTCCCAACAATGTCTCTAACCGACAGCCTCGGGACCCTTTCGCAGCGTGGGCCGTTGGCGAACTGGCTGTTTTTTCTACCGCTATGTCTGAGGACTTTGCTCCTCAGAGCTCTCCTCCATGATAACGACGTCTGACAGACCCGCATGACTTTGATCTCCCATCCTACCGTGTCAAACTTCCTACATCCGCAACTGGCCGGTACTATTGTTCCGTTGTCCCTAGCATATATAGATTGCGGCTGTTTAAGCATATGAAAAAAGGTATGACTGAACTATTCTTCGCCACGTTCTATTCGTTCAGAAATAAACGCCTGACGTCAGATTGATTAATATTTGTGTGGATTTTTGGAAGATGTTGACCTTTCACTAGTTCCGCGGTAGTTTATTATCATTATTCGCCAGTTCTTTCTGGTGTAATTCAACGCAATGCCATTGTTTTTTCGCTAAAATCTTCACGATTATGTCATGCGGGTAGATGTCTCATTACGGATTATAAAAGATGATGTGCTGCTTTTTGTATAAGCCGTAATTGCAAATAATCCGTTAACAAATTAGATTTATGTGAAGACACGTAATGGTGACAATTAAAATGATATTAGGAACCATCATTTTGATATCTTCAATCATCAATAAGCCTTAAAGTTTGTTTTTTACCTGCAAAATTGTTCATTTTATTTTGCTTGGGACGTTAGCTTTAAGTACAAGTTGTGGTAACACGAAAGGACTATGAGTTAATGGTTAATGGAGACGGACAAAGTTCTCACGTACGATAACTGGAAATAACACTTTTAAAAATGTAAAATGCATAAGAACGTGAATGTTTCCAAATTTTACGTGATATCGACAGGTCGAGAAAGTCAATATTCCGATTCACACAATCAAAAAAGTTCAGAGTTATTGAGGAAAATGTTATTCGATTTGGAAAATCTTCAGGTATTTTACCTTTCTGATCAAAATCCCTTGTTAGATATTTTGATGTGCAGTATTTTTATTTATTAAAATTAGGATGTTGAAAAATTATTGGTTTATTAGAAAAACTGCAAAAATTGTACATAGCCCCTTCATCATCTGAAAATTAACCTGTGGTAGAATAACGATAAGTGGAAAGAAATGTCAAGTACTTTGAATGTGGTAAGTTTTCCTGTATTAACCATTCGTATTCTTAATCTACAAACTTTATCTGATCTTTGAGATTTTTATTTTTTCTTCAGTCAAACCTCCAAACTTTTCTGTTATCCTTGTTATTTGACATTCGGGGGGGTCCCCCGTTTTTGCATTTTTCCTTCTCAAATCAACTTCTAACGTAGTCTGGGCGGCAACACCCCAAACATGTGAGCAGTACTCGAGGCTAGGTCTTAGTAGCCAAGTGTAAATATTTTGGTTTTTCTGATTCTCCCTCAAAAACGATTCAGAGCTTCTTAGGAAATCGATATCAAAGGGTACACATTGACATTGACATGGTTCTATCTTGAAAGCGCCTCATTTGCCTCAAGGGTCTGTACTTGGGCCACTCCTATTCATTTTGTATATTTCTGATCTCAATTCAGTTGTTAAATATGGTAATATCCAATTCTTTGCCGACGATTCACAGATCTACAGTCATTTCCATAATCACGACATTCGAAATGCTGAATCTGAGGTAAATGAAGATATAACATCTATTAGTATGTATGCAAAAAATGATAACCTTCAGTTGAACCCTTTAAAATCGGAAGTCATCATTTTTTCGCCAAAACTATTTAGAAGTGATGCCAAAAGAAATTTTAAAGTAAAATTAAATGGTGAGACTATAGAAGTAAGGCTCCTATCGTCAGTCGTCCCTACAATTATTGTAGGGCGCCTTTATGGCCTCCTTGATTGTCATAGTTTTCTACTTCTCCGTGTCAGAACTCTATTTTGAGGTTATGTCACAAACATCTATTTGCATCAAATTGTGCTTGCTTTTGAGTTATATCATGTTTTATCAGCCTGAAATTTCCCAAAAAGAAAACATATCTTCACAATAGGAGAGCGCTGACGCTGACACGGGACAAGTGTAATCTAGAAATTTTTGAAGGAGAGAAAGGAGTATGACAATCAAGGAGGCCATAAACGCGCCCTACAATTGTAGGGGCGACTGACGATATGGGCCTAAGTGAGTCAGTGAAAAATTTGGGCGTAACTTTAGATGAATGTCTAAATTTTATACCACATGTAAATAATATCAGTAAGAGTTGTTTTTCAATTTTATGTCAATTATATCTTAGTAAACAATTTCTTGGCTTTAGAACTAAAAAAAAAATGTGTGAATCGTTGGTAATGTCCAAAATTAGTTATTGCGATTTAGTTTATCTTCCATTTCTTGAATCAATATCTCTAGCACGTCTCCAAAAAATCCAAAACTCTTATTGTAGGTTGATCAATAATTTGAAAAAATGTGATCATATCAGCCTTTTTTTCAATGACATGAAGTGGTTGAGAGTAAATGAACTGTGTGAGCGATACTTAGTTACTTACACCCACAGGCTTTTGCAATCATCCATTCCGCCGTTTTTGAGAAATAAGCTGATATCTAGAAGCAACATCCATTCTAGGGACATTCGATTCACTGAAACACTCACAATACCCCTTCATAGGACATCATTCTTTCGTAAATGCTTCACCTACAACGCAATCATTTTTTACAATGCTCTACCTTGACCCACAAAATTACTATCATATGATGAATTTAAAAGACATATGAAGAAATTTATTTTGAATAGAAGTATATAAATTAGTTGATAAGGTTTATCTGTCACCTCACACAAAAATGTTTCCAATATAGCATTTCTTTGTTTTGTATAACTGTGACAATTTTATACTTTTAACTCATGAAATATTGAATAGCTTTCACTTATATATGTTATATACCGTACATAATATTTTTTATACATCTACATTTTTAAACTTCTAACTTATCAAATATATTTATGTTTTTTGTATTGTTTTTTCAGTTTTTTCTTTTTTTTGGGGTTAAGTGGCAGAGTAGCATTATGCTAAACTTCGCCCTCTAAATAAAGACGATTTATTATTATTATTATTATTATTTATTTATTATTATTTGGGCCTTGTACAGAGTGAACATGTGGGGAAAAGAACTGCTTTGCCCTGAACAAAAGCCTAGCGTTTTCCTAGTAGCTGCCGCTTCTGACGAGTTGTGTTCGTGCCAGATCAACTCCTCGGTTCTCCGGACTAGAATTCGACTTGTCCCATATCAGGATATAGCTCTTTTATCAACCGAAATAATCGCACTACTTGCTTGACATGTCACCGTTATCAACTGAAATTATCTTTTCACAAAAGATTATCAAGAGACTTATAATAAGGTATGTGAGGGGGCCAAAAATCGAAAAAGCCGACTTTTGCAAGAAATGAGACATAACACCTGTATCCACGTATATCTTCAATAATTATAAATCAAACTTTGCCTCGAGATTTCCCTCCTAGGTGCTAATTTTTTTTAATTATCATAAAGAATGACTGATACTACGTGCAAAAATTATTTTTTAATTGATTTCATTAATGGAAATAGTTCGTTTATACATTATCTCGCAGAATTCTTTATGAGGCAAAAAATATAGGATGTAGCGAATTATAAAGTACATCTCCATAAAACCCTTTCTCCTGGTTACACGCAACTGAACACGTGATGGACAAACGTCTGAAGAGAGTGCTTTAAGTATCTGATTCAAGGAAATGGCAATTATTGCAGATACAGTCACGCTCATTTTGAGGCCCCATTGCTCTGTTGTTCAGATGGTAAAGTCAGGAAAAACCTTCAAATTAATATACCGGAGAGCTAACTTTGTAACGCTATACAGGATGTTGCCTAATTGAATGTCAATACTCAATGAGGCGATTTTTGTGTACATTTTAAGAGAAAAATTTCGAATGGACGAATGTCTTAAATGTTTCAACTTTTGAGATACAGTGGTGTTTTTTTTTTTATATATATATCGAAACAGCCGCGCAGGCAGAAGCCTAAATGCCGGAACACCGCGGCTGCTATGATGACCCCAAAGAAATTTTGTTGATACGATTTTTGAACTGCCTAAGGTTAGTAGAACTGGGACAAGCTTCCTCCCGTAGATTGTTCCACAATCTAGACACCCTCGGGACAAAGGAGCGGTCGTATCGGCCAGTTCTGGATGTACGAAGTTTGACACGGTTAGGATGGGACGCCGAAGTCAGGCGGGTCTGTCTGGCAGGCACATCGCGCGGCGGCATCATGGAAGAGAGCTCTGAGGAGCAAAGCCCGTTGGTGTAGCGATAGAAAAGAGCTAGATCGCCGACGACCCGCCGGTGCGAAAGAGTCCCGAGACTGTCTGTTAGAGAAGAGTCATCGATCAGTCGGACCGCCCTCCTCTGGACAGCATCGAGCATGGACAATGTAGTCGGGGCGGCAGCACCCCAAATATGTGAGCAATACTCGAGGCTAGGCCTTATCTGGGCCTTGTATAGAGTGAGAAGGTCATGCGGAGAAAAGTACTTCTTAGCCCTAAACAAATAGCCTAGCTTTTTCCCAGCAGCTGCAGCTATTGAAGAGATGTGTTCGTGCCAGATCAGGTCCTCGGTGATCTGGACTCCGACCAGCCGAAATGAATGGCTCTTTGGTAGAACTCGACCGTCCATCGAAACTGTATGAGCGCTAGGACGCTTTTTGTTCGTCAAAGTACAGTACTGTGTTTTGGAAGCATTGAACTGTACAAGATTGTTGCGTCCCCAAGCAGTGATAGCCTCCAGGTCTCTTGTCAGAGAAGAAGTCGTCGCTAGTCTTCTTTTTTCCAGCTCAGCAGCAGAGATCGGCTTGTCACTCTGAATTCCTGCATGAAGAGTGCTGTCATCAGCGAAGCTGTGGATTGGGTTGATCGTGCAGGAAAGGAGGTCGTTGATATGTAAGAGAAACAGTGTTGGAGCCAAGACCGATCCCTGGGGAACACCCGCGTTGACGTTGTGGGATGAAGAGGAGAATCCGTCAATTACGACGGATATCTTGCGGCCAGAGATAAAGTCAGCCACCCATCTGCAAAGCTTTTCTGGGAGGCCATAGGATGGAAGTTTGCTTAAGAGGGCAGCGTGCCACAGCTGATCGAACGCTTTCGTGATGTCAAGAGCAACGACATGAGCCTCACCATGAGACTGGATGAGTTTACTCCACAGTTGCGTGACGTAAGCTAGGAGGTCCCCTGTGGATCGTTGGTGCCGGAAACCGTACTGCCTGTCGCTAATCAAGCTGTGACGTTCGAGGTAATCCAGAAGCTCGCGATTTATGCACCTCTCCATCACTTTACTTATGACAGAAAGCAGAGCTATAGGCCTGTAGTTGTAAGGGTCGGTTTTAGATCCTTTTTTGGGGATGGGCTGTACATGAGCAAATTTCCAGTTTTCTGGGAAGGTGCCGGATTCATAAGATATCTGGAAGAGACGCGAAAGAACTGGAGCAAGCTCCGCTGCACATCTCTTCAGTACAATGGCAGGAATCAAGTCCGGACCAGAAGCTTTGTTGATGTCGAGCGACAAGAGCACTCGTCTTACGGTCTTATGCCTGAATGTTACCTCCCGCATAGTGTGGGGAACCCTTTGAATTGACGGCACTTGGGCGTTGGTGGGGACGTCCATGGTGGAGTTGGCAGCAAAGATCTTGGCTAGCACTTCCGCCTTGGCCTTCGAGTCGAATACAATAGTTCCATCCTGACACGTAAGTGGTGGAAGGCTACTGTGTGAGAAGTTCTTTTCAATCTGCTTGGCCAGCGTCCAGAAAGACCGACTGCCATTGCGCTGCGACATTACCCTGTGCCTAACTTTTATATCATGCTGGTTTCTGGCATTGCGAACCGCTTCGTTATATTTGTTTCTGGACTGGACTTGGTAAAGTTTTCAATATAGAAAGTCGGTGGCACGTCACTTAAAATAAAATAGAAAATTTCAAGTATTCAAGTATTAGATAAGCACTGAAGAGGGTCTTTGATTTGCCCATTTTTGATGAGATGTGGGTTGAAGGAGGGGGCTTAGCAGGTAATTACATCTGCAATAACTACTTTTCTTTCACTTTTTCGATTTTCTATAAAATTTGGTCGATCTTGATTTGAGCACATTTGGCAACCCTGCTTGTCTCTGCTCGAAGGCGAAACGCGTCTTCAGGAAATTTAGACGAGTACCAAGATGTGGAATGCCTCGAAGACAACGATATTGATATTTCAAAATGACAGGCGCACTGCATCGAGCAGCAAACATCCAATGTCATCTAAGACTCAGAGTATTGGATGAAATTTGTCATGGACTATAAATTTGACTGTATGTACCAAAATTTTAAAACAACAAAACCACTGAACGAGTTGAGATTATAATAAATGAATTTAAATTACCATCTCAATAATTTGCTTAAATAACTTTAGGAGCGTTAAATTCCTTTATTCTGAACCTATTCCTTATTTATGGATTTGATAACAGCAACTCATGAATCAGTAAGGAAACTAAAACAGATAGAAAAATACATGTATCAAACTTTACGTAAGCTTGGGAGGAGGTGGAGGTGGTAAGAGACTTGTCTACCTTTGCTGACAAGAGGGGTGGGGCGGTTAATAATTGTACAAAGTTTGGTTACGTAATACTTGAACGGTCCCTTAGGACTAGATTTCATCCCTTAAATTTGTTTTGTCCGACGCACGGTTTCCATCTAAAAAAAAGCTGTTTCTTTGCAAGATGATATTGTCATACTAACGATACTCTCGTGATCATGCACAGAGAAGTTTTTTTAATCAAAAACCGTGTATTGGATTTAAAAAATTAAGCGATCAAATTTGCTTAAAAGAGAAAAAGTTTTGGGATTTGAAGAATACTTTAAAATTAAAAAAAGGCGAATCAGCACCATCTGCCAACATAAGTGAAATTCTGTACGAACGCCACTGGTTGAAATTAAAAGAAAAATCTAGTGCATTAAAGAATGTCTCTTCATATACGTAGTACAGGTACGCTGAATCTTATTAGAATATCTGAAGTGATATTTTCAAGAATAATAAATGATTTATTTTCGAAAAATTTTTCTTCTTAAAATGGACACAAAAAACGGCCCCTCGAATATTGACATTCAATTAGGAAACACCCTGCAGTTTTTATCAGGTCCATGGATGGTGTTTAACATTCTTATGTGCAAAAGCTTGAATGTATCTTACCAAAGGAAAAAATATACTTTTTAGAATTTTCGCAGCTTGGACTTTAGTTTTTGTTACAAATGCCATTTCGCTGTCTATATTTTGCTGCCATGCGGCGTACATACCTTTTTACCTTTTTTGTCCTCTCTATGTAACGGATAACAATCTGGTAAGCTGTGCATATAACAACGATTCGATCCCTCTGCCGAGCTTCGGCTTCCACCTCATGTTCATGGGAACAAACGTTCCCGGCTCATTTAATCAGCTGACCTATATAGGGTGATCCAAAAAGATTCCAAACTCTTCCCTTGTAAGGTATTGGCCACTAGTGATGATGTCTGCGGAATTGTTTTTCACGCTTCGGTAGCATTACTCCCCTAACGTACCTTGTAGAGGGTATTTGTTAGAACTGTATTTTTACTGCCACCGATGGAGGACTTTTAAGTAAGATAATTTGCGGTCTTTTGTCCGTTAGAGGGCCTGGATTCTTGGAAAATAACTATGCCAGACTTTCCTACAAGAGGATCGACCTGATGAAGATATCTAAGAGATGCTCTTCCATTTTGGTCCCAGACTGTTGATACGTGTATTGCTTATTTATACCAATATAGGCCCTTTCACGGATTTTGGCGGGTAGAAGTAAAACTACAGGAATTGTTTCCATAAATCCATAAGCTTACAGACGTACGTATTGCAGTTCAGTCTCACCGCCTCGAATATTTTCTCATCAACTTATTCCACGTGCCACATGGATGCTTGTCACTGAAAGTATGAAGACTTGCTTGTCATGGACGTGCGATATGAGTTTCTCTTTTGTCGATGATCGATATGAAACACAACCAGAATGACGACAGTACTGTGTTAAACACATTGGAATATTTTCAGGATTTGAATTCAGACGGTTTCCTATCACCCAAATCATGTCTGTGTACAAGAATGAGTAGCAGCTGCGTTAAGGATTAGCTTTGTGCATTGTGCGATTTAAGTTAAGTTTCGCACAGCCTACCTGTGTACTTATTCCATATTATGACGTTGTGACGTAAGCGCCAAAAACCTTAAAACCTAATTTCATTTTGAGTATTTATCTTCGTAGGAACATTCTATATCACTTTAGATGTACTCTCTACCTAAGGGGGAAACGTTTGGTAATTTATAGCGTACAGTCCGAAATATTTACAGTGATCTGCTAATAATTTTCGACTATTTACGAGAAATTACAAGGATTCACGATGACTTATCAGTAATTATGCAATGACTTCCATATAGCGCTTGCGCATATCATGCCATGCCAGCAACCTGCGTTGCCAGATTGTGCGATCACTCCCAAATTGGAATCTATTTCAACCTTGCGAAATACTAATACTTTTTTGACAAGTCATTGTCATCATCACGTTTAGGATTCGGTTTTCATTTCGGTTCACATGTTTGAGATCCTTGGAGTATTATTATCCGAGTTTCTTGCCTAACCTAGCAACACTGCCATCAGCACGATGAATTACGCCAATACGAGTATGGTCATACCTATGTTTCTTTGTTTTTGGGAGTGTCCAAATCAAACAATGAACGAACAGTGACTTCCGAGGTAAGTTTGTTGTAATATTTACATAGTTGATGTACATATCTGTTGCACATGCGCAAACGATGAAACAAACCTATATTAATTTATATTCATCCGGCCAACCTACATATCTCTTACCGTTTCCGAGATCCCAGTGATGAGGGTCTAATTTAATATACCCGGTATAGAGTGTCCAATGAACGTCTTTTACGATGAAAAACAATTTAAGGATTTATTTTTTTGGTTCACCCTGTACAAAAGTGTACGAGAACAGCAGCCATTTGTTCAGTAAGTTGCAGATGCGGCAGCTTGATATACTGGCTGTATATACGGCTATGGATTCACAACGCATCGGCTGGACTACATGTGTATGCTGCTTTTGTATCATATCGATTCCATAACCGTTTGTGGCCGCTGGAAAATTCGAAATTTTAGCTCTGCTGTTTCAACAATGAAGGTATGAAAAAACTCGAATTCGATGAAAGTATTCCTGTATTCAATCAGTGCAGCCAAAGCGGAAGCTCTCGGCTCAGAATGTTGTTTAAATATCGAAGTATGGATATTTCCCCCACCTCCATGATGCTAGTTTTCTGAAAAAATAGACTGAATCCGGAATATGAATTCAAATAACACAGTGTAATCAGTTTCGTTCACTTGTGAGTACAAAGGGTGGACATTTTGCTTCAAGAAAGAAATTCAAACATTCTTGGGTATCTGCAATCTAGACAAAAATTTCGTTTCCTTGGTAAATCGGGATCACAGGTCGCTGAGAAAAGATTTAATCGAACCAAAAAAATTTTTGTTGGGCCAATTCAAAAGATTAATCAACTATGTGACAGCTAACAAGTTTAACTAGTTTATTTAGACTCAGATTTCTAAAAGAGTTTACTTACCCCTTAACTACTATCGCCCAAAACAGTAACATTCATACCATGACAGGGTCCAATTTGACTCCATTGTTTTTTTACATAAAAAATCTGACTTTTTAACTTGTTTTTACGTTAAGTTATTTTGTTTTCAACTAGTTTTAATTTAAAAAAAAGCAATATGGTTAGTTATAACTTTATTAAAAAAAAACTTAAATATAAAAATCAAGCTTCCGCCTTTTGTTGGGTGCTTCGACAAAATTCAAGTAAATAGGACTCTTTATACTTTATTCATCTCTAGCTCTCAATGGACTTTGCCATCTTCATCAGGAGCTGCAATAACATTGAGAAGAAATAGCAACATAGCACACACTTTACATAAATTTCCATTCCATCCATCGACACTGACACCACCAATCTTCTGACACCTGTCAAATGTTTCGTCCTACTTGTGATCCTGTGCCCACCATTTGGTGCTGCATCAGGTGGGTCATCATGTAATTTTAACTTTCGTTTTTAAATATTTTTTATTGCGCCCTGTATTGCCATTACACCCCGCTATATCAAATTACTCGCTAATCGCACTAGAAACACTTATACCATAAGCGGGTCATATTTGATCCTACGTGTGCCTAACTCTGCAGTGGTAACATTCAATTAAATTTATTAAGCCGTCTACTTTCATTGAGTAAAGCAATTTAATTAAAATTATTGAACTAAAAAGTGAGTTTTGCTTCTCCAAGTAAAAAAGTTTAATTATATTTATTGAAACTGTTTGAGTAAAGAAAAAGTATTTGCCTAGTTGGAACGGATAATTTTATTTAGATTTAATGGCACTGCGACTGTCGCATACTCCCGTTCATTCACAAACGAAGTGCCGAGTCCTACCGAGTCCGCGATTCAAAGAAACGTTTTAACTGCTTTTACTAAAATATTTAATTCTTTTATATATACCTCTCCTACACAAACTAAATTACCTAAAATAATTTTTTTACATAGAAGCAGCCGCATAGGCAGAAGCCTAAATGCCAGGGCACCGCAGCTGCTATGAGGAGCTTAAAGAAACTTTGATAATCCGATTTTTTAACTGACTAAGGTTAGTAGAACTGGAAAAAGCGTCCTCATGTACATTGAGTTAGTATATTACTACCAATTGAACTGATTCCAGAAAATTAAGTTTAAATAAACCGAATAACTTAGTTTACACAAGTGGATAAAGGTGTGATGTAATATAATCACTGTATGGAGAAAATTGACATTAAACATTTTTTATTTGGACTTTTTTTTGAAATAATCACTCCTTAAGGTTAGCTTTAGTGAGTTTAACGCAAAAAAGCATTTAAAAAAAATTACATGACACCTTTATCCACTTGTGTCTTCAATTAAAATATTCATTAAGGATAATTAAAATTTTACATTAAAATTGTTTAATTGACCACGTCTTCTCAATATATGTTAGTTTTTCGCTGGGATTACTTAGAAATCTCAGAATGTAAATTTTGTATATACTTGAACCAGCAAGTGGTTAAATACCCGCGGGCGCCGTTGACCTATAGGGTATACTGGGAAATAGGTAGGGGACAATTACGTCAATTTTTAAATTATTTATTGAGGACCTTTGTAACAGGATACGCCCTTCCAGCATTGCTGTCCTGTATTACCTCCATTACCAGCTACATTCCGGTACCATTCTTATTAAAAATCCTGATCTCGTAGGGTCGAGTATCTTTCTTAGGAACTCATATTGTAAAAACAAAGTTTATAGTTTTCGTGTTTCTACCCTTCGCGTGGTGAGGAAACAAGTTCAAAGATTCGCACTGATGTTAAAGTTTTCACAGAATCTCTTCCAAACTTATGCCAAATATGTTATTACTTACTAATATGTGTATGTACTTCATTCAAAAACTTTTTTCTTACGGTATAGAAATTGTAACCATGACAAATTTGCGGCAACAGTGCACATTAACATTGTTACCTGACGCCTGTCGGTTGAAATGTCAGTCGAAATTATGTGACATTTACATCAATTTTACAAATTTTCAATAATCAATTTAGCAGCTTGGCAGCAGGATATGCCAGTCCGGTAATGGTGTCCTGTTTTGCCCCATTACCAGCTACGCTCCATTAACATTCTGTTTAATGTTCCTGATGACTTAGGGTCGAGTGTCGCTGGAGCTTAAACTATAAGCACGAAGACTAGAGGTAGGAGGTTAAACTACGAAAGGGATACGCGTATTCGTATGAACCCAATTCCGCGGCCAAGGATGGTGTAGCTCTCGGAAATATAGTGGACGTAGAACATGGCGTAAAGGGTCTGCGCATTGAAAAATGTCAATATAACCTGCCGCAACCTTTATGTACATTTCGCTCACTTTTTGCCATGCTTTGTAAGTTTGTTACTTCATGGTTTGTTATCCAATATCTCTGCTTGCAACTCAAGATGAAGCTTGAAGCAACAGAGAGAGAGAGAGAGAGAGAGAGATGCCATATGCGTAGAACCTGAAATTAATTTTCTTCGCAGTGTACAGACGAGAGAGATGTCCTATGTGCAGCACCTGGAACTCATTTGCTGCGCTCACTTCATCGTCGATACTTTTGGCTTCACCCGCGCTCCATCGGCTTAATTTCTTCATGACTATAAGATTTCTCCTACTTGGAAACAATGACGTAGTACGTCTCTTAATTTCTGAGGTGACGACACCCGCTCCTGTTCTTGCTACCAAGCTTTTAATTCGAGTAAGACTAAGTGACCCCGAACTTGGTATCTGTGATAAAGCCGTAAGTAAAATGAGTATTATATAAAATTGTTCTCCTTCCACAGCATGTACTACTTAAATGAGCAAGGAGGTCAAGTTCAGCAGCACCGTAGCATTGCCAAGATCAAAGCTGTTATATAATACATTTATTGTATGTGTGGAGGAATGTATATTACTTTCAGGACAGATTTCTTTTTCCGATGTACTCATTTATTTTTTTAATGGTCATTAGACCTGCGTAGCGAATGTAGTCGGTCTCTCGGTTCAGGTTTGGCCTGAATATTAAACGAGGGTAATGTGTGTACGTTTTTGATTTTGGTCAGTTTTGTTTCGTGTGAAATATTAATATTAGCTGCCACGGGCAGTGAGTCTTGTATACGTCTCAAATTTATCAGTTTTATAGGTGACAGCTCATTTGTTTTTAGTTGTTTTTTGCCTAAGGTACGTTTCGACGTCTACTGAGGTGAACAGCTGATCAGCAAGTGATATCTTTGTATTAGTCTGTAACGTTGGCCATTACGAATCGGGTATAAAGGGAGGCTTACACGATGTCAGTGACTTGAACAAATTACTAAAATCCAGTACTAAAAGCAAGTGTTTTGGAAGATAGTTCTTGTCTACATGATGCCTGCCATTTGATCAAGTAACACGCATGAAATCCAATTTTAATCTCTATATCAAGTTTTCGTAGTGTTAGGTTACAGGCGAGAGTTAAAAACGTTGAATTTAAATGATGAGTTCGAAGCAGAAGAAATGTGTTTTACTTAAAAGAAGCTTAATATTAGGTGTTAAAGTACTGATAGAGCAGTTAATTGACATTGTTCAGAGTGAATTAACAACAAATCCCAAGAAAATAATTTGGGTTAGAAAATGGCTGGCAAGAATACAGAAACTGTATGAGAATGTCTCCTGCTTCCTTTGACGTTCTTCTGAAAAAAATATCGCCAGCTATATAGCGATCTGACACCACAATGATAGTGGCTGTATCTGCTAGAACAAAATTATAAATTACTTTGTCATATATAGGTGCTGGAAATAGCGAAATTTGCAACTGCAAGTCCGTGTTCCTTGGCTTGCAATTTCCAAGTTTATTCCAGAAGTATTCGACGCCATATACGATGCGTTATACGACTTTATGCAGGCAAATAGTGTAGTATTCCTTTTTTTATAAAATTAAAAACATAGTTTTCAACATAAAAAAATAATTATTCATATATTATATTATTCCCTTAAACGTAAAATAACATTATTCTTTAAACTGAAATCTAAATACAGTGGACCCCCGATAATCCGGCCCCTGTAATCCGACATGTCTTTGAATATG
This sequence comes from Acanthoscelides obtectus, assembly GCA_963669975.1. Classification (NCBI taxonomy): domain Eukaryota; kingdom Metazoa; phylum Arthropoda; class Insecta; order Coleoptera; family Chrysomelidae; genus Acanthoscelides; species Acanthoscelides obtectus. Next base: position 27,383,257 of record CAVLJG010000005.1, read on the forward strand.
TATTACATACATTACATACATCTTCGCTAATGTAGATCACGCAGACTTGAACAGGTCACAACTTGTACGCGCCACCGCTATCGTGCTCGACGCGTAAGCGTTGTTTTACTTAGTTTGAATTAAACTACTGGTGATAGCGGTACGGCTTAGTGTGCGTTCATTGTTTACTATTTATTCATTGTGTATTAAGTATAGTAATGTCATCATAAACTCAGAAGCGAAAGCACAAAACAGTGACAAAGAAAAATGTGACATTTTAGACCGCTTAAATCGCAATGAAACTTTCAGTAGTTTAGCAAGTGAATACGGCGTAGGCCGATCTACAATTTATGACATTAAAAGAAACCAGGAGAAGATCAAGAAGTTCGTGTTAACTACTGAGACAGACACTCAAGAAAGCTGAAGTGGAAGAAGCTTTGTACATGTGGTTTCCTTAGGAAAGAAGTAGGCATGCACCAATTTCAGGACCCATGTTGGCCATGAAAGCAAAGTTTTTTTATAAAGAAATAACAAAAAAAGATGAATTTGTGGTCAGCAAAGGATGGCTAGAACGTTTTAAAAGTCGTCATGGCATACGTTTATTGAATATTACAGGAGAGAAACTTTCTAACGATGGCACCTGCATAGAGCCCTTTAAATTAAGATTTTTGCAAAAGGTGAACGATTTAAATCTTGACCCGTCACAGGTGTACAATGCAGACGAATCAGGGCTTTTTTGGCGTGTGATGCCTAACAAAACTTTCGTTCCTTGTAACGAAAAATCCGTACCTGGACGAAAAGTAAGTAAAGAGCGTGTAACCATACTACCAAGTGATAACGCTGCGGGCACACACGCGCTTAAGATGATGGTCATTGGGACGGGCATTCAAAAACATTGACGGCAGCCACCAAGACTACGAAATAGACTCCCATCGGTTGGACCGTGATGCAGGTATATTCAGAGACGAGTGTCTTGAGAATCTTCTCTTTTATTTTTAGTATAGAAATGATATCGCCAAAAAATTGAGTTACATCCTCCCCCAGCCCCTACAACCCCAACCATAGTTTATAACCTCTGCAAAACAAAATTTGAAAATAAGCAGGAGCTTCAAAGAACAAAATTTGATCGATTTTTGTGTTTTTCGTTTTTTGCTGTAGCTCGGCCGTCACTGGACCGATTCTCAGAAACGAAAAAAAATTATATTCCATTATCGAAATTTTGGCGAATAGTGGCGTAGGAAGTATAAATTGACAACAAAAGATTCAAAAACTAACGCTGGCATCAGAACAATAGATGTGATTAAATAATTACAATAAATGCTTCAAAAAATATGAATTGAGGAATTGATATATCGATTTGATAGTTCATCGAATATTAACCATTTTTGGAAAATAGATCTACTAACAGTTTTTATTTGTTTTTCTAAACTACTTCATTGCGTAAAGAAGAATCTAGTTTATCGTGTGCTTTTGCGCCTTAATGAATTTCTCATACAAACCATTATAAGGTCTGATATCCCTAGCGCTTTTTCCATATTGTAAAGCAAGATGTTTTAATGGTTTTTACTGGACTTTTTTCTTCCTGAGTCACTATGGCTCAGCTTCCTGTTACTGTTTGATGAACACGTAGCACTATTCCAGAACTATTAACCTAGGTCTAAACAACAGTTGAAACAATCCGCTAGTAAACCCTTCGTCGACCAGCTCTCAGTCTATGCCTTTTGCGTTCCGCTTTACTTACAGGGAAAACTATGTTATTCTTCTAGGAAATCATAGTGTAGCCCGTGAATTGCATTCTCACCTAAGATATGCTTCGAGGTATATTTAGATTCTGGTCACGTGCGAAATATGATAATGTTCACACAAAACGGAAGGTGTATCTGTAGCTAGTAATTTATGAACTATGAACTCTTTGCGCTAATAGTGTTCTATTGACTGTCATATACAAACATTTGTTACTTTTACGACATTCATTTTACGATTGGATTGTTTTTCGCTTCCAATGCATAATTAAGACAGTTAATGTCGTCACTAACACCTTTGAATTGATATTTCAGCTGCTTTATCATTTTCTATCTTTACACATCTACGGTTATGTTTTTGTTACTTAACTTTTTAAGATTTCTAATGAATGCTTCTCAATTTATTCAGTTTTGTTATTAGGTGTTATTGAGAATTGTGTTTGATTTCCTAGGATTCCGTGACTTATGAGAGAAGAATCCGCGGTCAATCTCATTTGCGCTCATTTAAAATATCGGCTTAGCTGGCTATCAATTTCAAGAAAATTAGTCGTAGGTCCCAAAATTGTAATACACAAGGGAAACTCAGTTTAACTGAGGTGAAATTTCTGTCTCCAACTGTATTACCAACTGATCATCCTCAGCTCAGTGGGATTTTCCTCACTTGGAGTTCCTAGATTAAGTTTATTTTGGCTATGTCAGTGATGAGCGTTTATAGGTATACATAATTTTTCTACGTTTCTATATAGATAATGCGTAGTCAATATATACTGAGTGACAAAAAAATGTAAATACATAGTTCAGTGTCCCTCACTAGTAAAATGGTTAAATTTTCAGCTTGACTCGTCAACTGACTGCAGTACGTAGTATGTTGAGGATCCACGATTTCTTATACTCTCATTGACATGCCTGGTCATCGTACTGATAAGGTAGTCGATATCCTGGGGTATCTCATTCCAGGCTATTACAACTTCGTGAGTAAGAGCTGCTAAAGTCTGTGAAGGGTGTTGCAAATTTAAGAGCCTGCGATCTATCATGTCCCAGACATGCTCAATTGGAGATAGGTCAGGCGATCGTGGTAGCCAAGGTGAACGGTTGATGAGATATTGGTCCATGAAGGCTAATGATACTCGGGCAACATGCGGTCTGGCAATAACTTGCTGAAAAATCGGGTTTCGGATGGTGTTTAGGTACGGAATGAGATGAGGCTCCACTACTTCCTGAACATAGCGACGGGATGTCATACTGCCTCTGATGAAAATTAGTGGTCATCTGTTACGATAAGTAATAGCACCCCATAACTCTCACGGTGTGGTGAATGTGGCGCTCTCTGTCAAATTGTAGGTCACGTCTTTCACCACGTCTCCTTCTCACTTTTGTCTGACCATCGTGCATCCCCAGACAGAAGCGGGATTCGTCACTAAAGACCACCTGATTCCATTCCCGATCCCATCGAATTCTTTTCCTACACCAGAGCAAACGGTTACGCCGACCTTCACCTGTGAAAGGTAGCACCCAATGTGGGCGATAAGAAAAAAGGCCAAGCTGAGCAATCACAAAAAGGCTTCTCAATAAGCTACACGAAATTTAACATTAAACTGACACTGTAAAGGATCCCCCAAACCGACGCGAATATTTCGCAGAGACTGCGATTAATTCGCGACGACATTGTCGACTCTTCTCGTAGAAGCAAATGAACAAGAACAGACCTGTGCGTCAATTTCGCTCACAGCGGTGCGACAGTGCAGCGTCTAAATTTTAATTCGCTGCTTGCACGATTTTTATCGCTGTCGCAATGGCAACAATTGAAATAATTAAACAATTTCCAATTCTCTATGACTTGAACAACGAGGACTACAAAAATGTTCGAAAAAAAGACAAAATCGATAATTCGTATCCATCTTTTTAATGTCTTCTTTAATATAATCAAATATCTCATCGAAGCAATCACTTGTCATTCGAAAGTATATACGTATATAGAAAGAACCGTTTTTCGTCTTGGCGCAATTCAGACATTCCTAAGTTAATTTTATGGCACCAATTTCTTCGCTTCGTGTAAATATTTGCGAATGTCTTATTTTTTTGAGACCTAGATATTGCAAGAAATACATACCTACTCCGTTCTTCCTCCGCCAAAGCAAGATATAGAATTGCTTCTTCTTCATCTGAAGAGTACATGTTTTAATTTGATTTTCAAGCTACACTTTCGCTTCGATATGAAAGTCCCTCAGATGTTCGCAGCGAATTTCGCGAGAATTAAGCATCCCACAAACCGGCGCGAAATATTCGCTTTGGCTGCGAAAATTTCGCGGCGATGAATTCGCGATCAGATTAAAACGCGGCGGTTTACGGACAGGCTCAGACTTGTGCGAAGCGAATGCGATTGTTCCAGCGTTTTTATCGCGGCGTATTTCAGTTCGCCTTTGACCGCGTTTTTGACGCCGTTCTTCAAAAATTCGCAATGGCAAAAACGGAATTATTGATAGGAATAGTGAAAAAGTATCCTTGTTTGTATGATTTGTCGAACGATGAATACAGGAATGTGAGAAAGAAAGACAAGATTTGGATGGAAATAGGAAAAGAATTAAATACAAATGGTATGTACCTATTATTTTTTATTAACTTGTTAAATAATTTACAGTCTACACAAATGTGAAAACGAACATTCTATATATTGGGCATAGGCATACCAGAATTAAAATAATTTACGAATTTGTCACGAGTAGAAAATGCTAGCCTTGCTGCCCGCCGAGGATCATTTGCTATATCAGTAAAAGCTCCAAGCACGGGTTCTGGGGGATCTAAGAATTGAAAATATTTGTCATCGCCACTTTTACTTCGTAAAAAATTGTGTAAAACACGTACAATTAGAATAGTAGTATCTACTTTAGTTTCTAATGGCCTGTAAAATATTCGCCATTTTTGAGACAAAATACCAAACGCATTTTCCACGACCCTTCTAGCTCGACAAAGTCTTACATTGTATTTCTCTTTTCTGACGTCTGTTAAAGTCTGCTTATAAGGAAATGGTCTCATAAGGTATGGTTTTAAAGCAAATGCTTCATCACCAATTAAGACGTACGAGCAGATTTCATTTTGCCCAGGGAGAAATCTAGGTGCAGGGACACTCATTAAATTTTGTTCAAATCGTTTTCCCATGTTTGAGGTTTCGAAAATACCCCCATCACTATTTTTTCCGAAACCACCAATATCAACACATATAAATTTATAGTCCGGGCCAACAATGGCCATAAGTACTATTGAATATTTATGTAAATAGCACCAGTAATTGGAGCCACTGTTGTTAGGTCTCTTGACTGTTACATGTTTACCGTCCACGCTGCCAATGCAATTGGGAAATCCCCATCTATTTTCAAATTCTTCAGCACATTTTCCCATATATTCTCTGTTGGTTCTGGTAAATATATATGCTCCATATGTCTGCATATCGCTTCACAGACTTCGGTTACGATTGCACTCACTGTTGTAAAGCCAACTCGAAAGTTATGCCCAATGGTATAGAAGGTGTCACCAGTGGCAAGGAATCTATAAAAAAATCGTTTTTAGGTGATGAAGTAAAAAAAAGGTGGAAGAATATCAGAGACACATTTGCAAAATATATAAAATCTACCAAACCAAAGACCGGCCAAGCAGTGGGCAACATAAAAAAATGGCAGTGGGCTGACTACATGGAATTTTTCCGTCCTTTTTTGGCATTTGCCAAAACGTCGTCTAATGTGAAAGATATTGACGTCATACATTATGAGACTGCCGAATTTAACTCAAATATATATCAGGAAAGGGCTGAAAATGTAGAAACCGAAAATTTGGAAGACCGCGGCCATGGAGAAGATGAAAATGCTGATGTAGATACAGCAGATGCACAGAACGCCTCGGCAACACAGACAGCACCACCTTCTTCATTGAACACTGCAGCAGTGACTACTCCAGGGCACACCTTTCCGCAGACTGCAACTACACCAAAATATAAAACGAGCAGAAAACGCTATGAACCACCATCTTCGTCTGTACAACAGCTCATTAATTATTTTGAAGGTAAAAAACCTAAAAAAGAGAACGAGGCCATTGATTCACTTTTCTTGGCACATGCACAGACTGTGAAAACACTTCCCTTAAAGCGTCAAGCCCGAATAAAACTAAAAATAGCCGAATTAATAGCGCACGAAGAATTTGAACATATTGAAGAAATGTCTTCAGCGTCTACCCAGAATTCTGCAAGTATGTATGATAGTAGTATGTCGTCCTTCCCAAGCGGCACTGGGTTTACTCCAATAATATACCCAACAGAGGAGGCAAATTCTGCCTCGAATTATTTAGCAACATTTAATCCTAGTGGCAACATGTAGTCCAATTATTACAATAAAATATTTATTTCACGATCCCTGAAGTTTTCGTATTCGATAAGCCTACTAATTTTAATATTATATACATATAATTTTTTTACCTGAGTGTAATAGCAAGTCGTTCTTCTGGCGAAATAGCTTCACGATAATTTGTGTCAAATTTTCGTATTTCATCTTTCACCAAGTTCAATATTTCATCGAAACACTCTGGAGTCATTCTAAAATATACGTAAAAGCGCTGTTCATCCAGCCGAAGTTGTGGCATCAAGGTATGGTATTCCCCAAATTTATTTCGTTCCAAGTTAATATCATGTACTCACTTCCTTCGTTTCCTAAACAAAATTGAAAATATTTGTTTTATGTACTTCGTTAAACTTAATACATACCCAACTATCAAATGGCGTTAAATAAACATAACTTACCGTGCATTTTGTTCCTCTTCTAAAGCAATAAATAGAAGTGCCTCCTCTTCTTCTGAAGACGAGCTCATTGCAAAAGGCAAAAATAAAATGTACGCAACCTGTCGAAACCTTCACGTTCGTGGAGCGAATAAGACGCTTTGGTATGAATAAACAGGCGAAACAGATTGCGAATTTCGCTCTGAATTTCGTTGCGAATACTTCGCCGCGATTATTTCGCGCCGGTTTGTGGGATGCTTTATATCGCCACGAATATCGCAGCGGATTAATCGCGTTGGTTTGGGGGATCCTTAAAGGAAGCCCCAAACCGACGCGAATATTTCGCAACGACTGCGATTAATTCACGATGACATTGTCGCCCAGGGACTCCTCTCGTAGAAGCAAATGAACAAGAACAGACCTGTGCGTCAATTTCGACAGTGCGACAGTGCAGCGTCTAAATTTTAATTCGCTGCTTGCACGATTTTTATCGCTGTCGCAATGGCAAACACTGAAAAACTTCTGGAAATAATTAAACAATTTCCAATTCTCTATGATTTGAACAACGAGGACTACAAAAATGTTCGAAAAAAAGACAAAATCTGGGATGAGGTAGGAGTGGAATTGAATGACACCGGTAAGTTACTCTTTACTGAGAAATTATTATAATACGTTTATTAGTTATGAATGGCTTAGCTAAGCGGATCTTGACCAACAATATTAGGAGTTGAAGTAGTCAACAAATTTTTCTCGTGTAGAAAATGCAAGATTCGTTGCACGTCTTGGATTATACTAAGTGACATATAAATCCGAACAACCAGTTTAAATGGTTTTATTTTAATAAAATTTTGTATAAGTACTTAATGAGGCATAATAAGTAAATGATAAAAATTTCAAAATGATTGCACTGCTTTAAAGCCTTTTGACCTTTAATAATGTGTGGATGCACCCTGATGTGCTACGCATTCTCCAACGTGCCTAGGCATGCTTCTGATCAGGTGGTCAATGTCCTCCTGTGGTATCTCATTCCAGGCAACCACCAACTCCTCTCGAAGTACTTCTAGAGTCTGAGGAGGACGTTGCAAATTGAGCAATCTCCTACCCATCATATCCCACACGTGCTCGATTGGGGATAAGTTGGGAGATCTTGGTGGCCATGGTAACAATGTGACATCATTATGTTGAAAGAAGTCTATTGTGACTCTTGCAACATGTGGTCGGACATTATCTTGTTGGAAAGTTGGATCTGCCAGGGTGTCAAGATAGGGTAAAAGATGGGGTTCTAGAACTTCGTGGATATAACGCTGCGCGTTCATGTTACCTCTGATGAAGATTAAAGGTGACCTGGAACCATAAGCTATAGCACCCCAAACCATAACTCCAACAGTGTGATGAACATGTCTTTCAACAAAAAACTGTGGATTCCTCGTTTCACCACGTCGCCTTCTAACCCTGGCACGACCATCGTGCAAGCCTAAACAAAATCGAGACTCGTCACTAAAGACAATACTGTTCCATTCCTGATCCCAGAGTGACCGTTGTCTGCACCACTCAAGGCGATTACGTCGGTGTTCTCGAGTTAAAGGGAGGACCCAGTGTGGCCGGTATGAAAACAAGCCAAAACTTCTCATTCGTCGGTAAACACTTCGCATGCCAATAGCTCTTCCGTGTTCTGCAAACCATTCATTTGCAATGGACCTGGTAGTGGAGAAACGGTCCCTTAAGGCCAATAATCTTAGGCGGCGATCTTCACGGTCTGTTGTTCTACGGCGGCGTCCAGTGCCCCTTGCTCTTTGCGTACGGCCTTCTCGAAGCCATGCCTGACAACACCTAACCACAGTGTCTACACTTCTTTGCACTCTAACTGCAATTGCCCGAAAAGAAAGTCCAGCTTCCCGAAGTCCCACTATACGGCCCCTATCAAACTTACTAAGTTGACGAAATCGTACAGGTCTCCGTACTCTAGGCATCGTAACCGATCGTAAAGGATGTCAAGAACCAAAATCCGCCAACGTTGATACTTTACTGCGGCTGAAATATTCATTTTTAGAGCGTTAGTGAATTAAAAAAAAGCAGTATAAAAACCGGAATGTCCAACTGATAAGGCTGAAAATTTTTTCACTTAGTATATTTTCGATGTTGGTAAAGGTTTGAGATAGATCTGGATCTTCGTCTAGAAGCTGTATATACTGTTCGTCACATTGCTTACTCCGCCAAAGCAAGATATAGAATTGCTTCTTCTTCATCTGAAGAGTACATGTTTTAATTTGATTTTCAAGCTACACTCACACCGTTTAATGCCAATCCATTGCGATCTTTTCGCTTCGATATGAAAGTCCCTCAGATGTTCGCAGCGAATTTCGCGAGAATTATATCGCCACGAATATCGCAGCGGATTAATCGCGTTGGTTTGGGGGATCCTTAAATGTACGAAAGCTGGATGCTTCCTTATCACCAAACAATACATGCAGCCACCACAAAAACTTAACAGAAAAACCTGACCATTTTATCACTTGTTGCTCATGGCAAGATAAATCGATATGTAAAAAATTCTTGAATTCTAATAAACATACGTAGGTGTTTATATTTTTTTGTAACTCAGTATATTTGAAAATAATCCGAGATGGGTTATATTTAAGTAATGTCCTGATCAATGTTAGCTCATCTCCTCATGTAACATTTGAAACTTATCCTGTGGTTTTCATGTCGATAATGCCCCGTGTTTGTCTGGCCAATCAAACCACTAGTGCTTAAGATTCTTAGCGTTCGTTAGAGCAGAGATACGCGATTAAATTCTGTGTGAAACTCGGTAAATCTGCGACAGAGACGTTTCATATGATCAAGCAGGCTTACCCAGGTGTTGCTTTAGCAAGAAGTGGTGTGTTTCGGTGGCACCAGGCCTTTTTGGAGAGCCGGGAAGACGTCGCTGATGAAGACCGTGCTGGAAGACCTTCGACTTCGACAAACACCGATAATGTGACTCGTGTGCGCAAAATTTTGAACTCAGACCGTCGACTAAGTATTCGTTTAATTGCCCAGATGTTAAATTTACCAAAATTTGTGGTTCATGATACTGTGACACAGCATTTGAACATGCGCAAGGTGTGCGCGAAGATGGTCCCAAAAGTGCTCAGAAATTGCGGCGAGTGGAAGTGTGCCAAGAAAATTTGAACATGTGTGAAAGTGACCCCCAATTTTTGAATAACGTAATCACAGGTGACGAGTCGTGGATCTTTGAGTATGATCCCGAGACAAAGAAGCAATCTTCCGAGTGGCACACGACGGCGTCTCCTCGCCCAAAAAAGGGAAGAATGAGCAAATCCAAAGTGAAAACGATGCTCATTTTTTTTTGACATCAAAGGCATCGTCCACCACGAACTTGTTCCTCCTGGACAAACCGTAAACGCCAAGTTTTACGTGGAAGTGCTCAGGAGACTCAAACGAAGGGTCAGTCGGGTCCGACAAGACATCGCAGCCGACTGGAAGTTGCACCACGACAATGCCCCTGCTCACACCGCCTTTCTTGTGAACAGCTTCCTGACCAAGGCCGGCATCCCAACGCTTCCGTAGCCGCCCTACAGCCCAGATGTGGCCGCCCGGACTTTTTTTTGTTTCCTCACCTGAAAAGGCCGATGAAATGCAAGCACTCTGAGACGACAGAGGGGATCCAAGCAGCATGCACCGCGGCTCTCAAGGCTATTCCGGAGAATGCCTTCCATGACGCCTTCAATGCTTGGAAATCGCGCTGGCAGCGCTGCATCGACGCAGAAGGAGCCTATTTTGAAAGTTTTTAAAGAAGTGTAACGATTGGCTCAATAATTTTTTTTTAACTCGTCTCAATTCTATTATTTTCCGGACAAACCCTGTACGTTTCGGTCCCAACGGCGACCTTCTTCAGTACAATATAATAAATAAAATATATTATCAAAAAAATGTCATGTGTCAACACATATGGCTTGATTGGTGAGACAAACATGGAGGATTCTTAGCTCTTTAATTTGAACTCTAAAGTAAACCAGGTATTCACTGATTTAACAGGTTTTTCTGTGTCTGGACTGTCTGAATTCAGTTGCAAGACGAAGGCAACTATTCGAAGTAAGCTGAAGTTGACTGCGCTTTGGTATCCCTATTAATATTTTATATAATGTATTTTACTTTGGGTATTATCTGTCTACTCTGCGCAATTCTTAGCCATACTTAATTTGCCGCTATCCCGCTATGTCAAGATTATTTTATAATTGAGTAGTTTACAAGACAGTGTGGGTTTATTAGACCTCAATCTAGGAAACAACGCATGAAGGCATACTGCAACTAGTTCTATGATCAGATTATACAGGATTTAATATTTTCTAATGATAGTAATAGCAGATATACCGTGCTTAAGGTAGATTAAATAACACATTCGCATCTGATATAGTCTAGTCCAAATCAAGTGGATATGAAGGAGTAAATTACGATCTTGTATCCGATTTGGTTGCGCTTCGGTTTATAAGGTACTCTTATGGCAACGATAAGAGGTGAGACATGTTTTCCTGAAGTGGTTATGACTGACATTAAAAGTTCCATTAATGATCCATTAAAATAAAATGTGTTCTAATAAGGAGTTCAAATAAACTCTACAGCTTTGGAAAAATATCGTGTTTGTTTCATCAGAATATTCCTCTAATGTTCCCCTATTGTATATTTTTATACTGACGCTGTCGCGTAGGCAGAAAATGTATCTTGGAAACTGACATTATATCGGTTTTTTGTCCTATAGTTTTTTTGTGATATTATGTAGGCTTTCCTATAAGATGTCAACTTGGAACTAGCTGTTATTCACTTGATGTGCAGTCGTAGTGTAGCTGTACGTGTGATATGATGGTATTATTGGACGACCAAGCTGTAAGCAGTATGCTATAGCTGGAAGAAAATGGCAGTACATAGCTGTGGTGCATAGTGACGATCTGTGTGCCAATAATTTGTTGATGATAATTACATTGGTTTTTTGCCTCAAAAACACTTACTTGAGATGTATTCAAAGCTTCAGAAATGAGAGAGACGTATAAGAAAAACCCTGAATATTTATGAAACGTGAAAGTTATATTCCATTTTACATTATTTTGTATTTCCAGTCATTCAAATTTTCCCCAGACTGTCCGTATGAGAAGTGTAATTGCTCAATAGAACCGCCCTTATATGAACAGCATCGCTGGATTGGCTGGATAGTTTTTCAAAACCGAGTTCACAGTCTTGTATTACCCAGTGTTCTTAAGAAGTTTCTTGTGCGCCTGCTCCACACGTTTGGCTGCGTTGTCCTTTCGTAGTATCTGCCACAGTATCTCTTTTGTGGCGCAGTAAGGGAACTACCTAGCTGTCTTACATATCTTAGTAAGGCACCTATCTAATTTGAGAATGAAAATTTTACCTAATGCGAGGAAACCCAGCAGCAAGTCCATATGTTAGAACCGGATAGATGCATGCTCTAATTATTTGCAATTTGATATCTATAGGAACATTCAAGTTGAAGCCAATGATTTGAGACTAAGTTAGGCTGCTATATTAGCCTTAATAATTCCTTAATCAGGCTGTCTGTTTCATTAAGATTGAACCCAAGTACTGTACTTCCTCACCAACATTTCGCAGACGAGGTTGACTGTGTCAAGGTATATACTCCATTTTTACTAAGCAAGATAGAAAAACGAACACCCAGTAATAGTGAATGTATTACATTTTTTATATACATGTCGCTTATGGTAAAGTAAGTAATTGATTAGAATTTCAGAAAAATCCAACAGTTAAGCTGTTGAAAATTTTCTTTTCTTCTCACACTTACCATAATGAACAGGTTAAAGTAGCTCTCCATAACATATTGTACGATGATCAAATGCCAATTGTATCTACAAAACATACCTATCGCTTACTTACTTTTTTAGAACAGACGATCATGAAAATCACTTTATCGATGTGGTGTGAAACCTGTTTTTATCCCAACCTAAAAAAAATCTCTGGAATGAATTTATTATTACAATGTGTTCTTTTTTCTTTTTCACTTAGTATATTTAGAATTCTGGCGTGATTGAATATCTCGTGCGATCTGTCGAGTCGGTTCCTGGTCACACAAACTCTAGCGAAGAAACTCGGGTGGATGTGACATGGTCCAGCTTCAAAGCGGTTTTCCGATAAACGGTTGTGTTTGTGTTTTCTGAAAAACAAAAACAAAACTGAAACAAACCCAAAACTCTTGTTTCCATCAAGCGGGCTACATACTCAATGTTTTTCTTCAATAACTAACCAACATGTTCTGAGAAGAAGCCTATTTCATTCTTAGTCAAGGTTAGTTGATAGTAAAGTCCTTGGAAACAAGTAAATGTATATGTACGGTGTTTGTCAGAAAATAGCTGTGCCTGTAATTATACTAAGTGACATATAAATCCGAACACCCAGTTTAAATGGTAGAACAACAGACCGTGAAGATCGCCGCCTAAGATTATTGGCCTTAAGGGACCGTTTCTCCACTACCAGGTCCATTGCAAATGAATGGTTTGCAGAACACGGAAGACCTATTGGCATGCGAAGTGTTTACCGACGAATGAGAAGTTCTGGCTTGTTTTCATACCGGCCACACTGGGTCCTCCCTTTAACTCGAGAACACCAACGTAATCGCCTTGAGTGGTGCAGACAACGGTCACTCTGGGATCAGGAATGGAACAGTATTGTCTTTAGTGACGAGTCTCGATTTTGTTTAGGCATGCACGATGGTCGTGCCAGGGTTAGAAGGCGACGTGGTGAAAGGAGGAATCCACAGTTTTTTGTTGAAAGACATGTTCATCACACTGTTGGAGTTATGGTTTGGGGTGCTATAGCTTATGGTTCCAGGTCACCTTTAATCTTCATCAGAGGTAACATGAACGCACAGCGTTATATCCACGAAGTTCTAGAACCCCATCTTTTACCCTATCTTGACACCCTGGCAGATCCAACTTTCCAACAAGATAATGCCCGACCACATGTTGCAAGAATTACAATAGACTTCTTTCAACATAATGATGTCACATTCTTACCATGGCCACCAAGATCTCCCGACTTATCCCCAATTGAGCACGTGTGGGATATGATGGGTAGGAGATTGCTCAATTTGCAACGTCCTCCTCAGACTCTAGAAGCACTTCGAGAGGAGTTGGTGGTTGCCTGGAATGAGATACCACAGGAGGACATTGACCACCTGATCAGAAGCATGCCTAGGTGCGTTGGAGAATGCGTAGCACATCCGGGTGCATCCACACATTATTAAAGGTCAAAGGGCTTTAAAGCACTGCAATCATTTTGAAATTTTTATCATTTATTTATTATGCTTCATTAAGTACTTATACAAAATTTTATTAAAATAAAACCATTTAAACTGGGTGTTTGGATTTATATGTCACTTAGTATATATGAAGTAGCTACGTAAACACCTTAACCATATATACATATATACTCATATATACTCATATATACTATATATATTTATGAATGATTAAAACAGTAAACTGCTGTCTTGATTCGGGTCTAAACGCCGTCGTCGGTTGGAATTTCTTCCTAACGTTTCGCTAGCACGAGTGGCAAGCTTCTTCGGAGCTACAGCTACATCAAGGATTCCACCGACTTTATGCGCAAGATTTAGGACATCGTAGTTGAACCCGACGACATCCTTGTGAGCTTCCCTTTTCACCAAGGTACCGCTGAGGGAATGCCTAGATCTGGTGAGCAGAATCTTCTCTTCTGACATCTGCAAGCTCTTTGAAATCTGTCTCACTGGAAGCTACTTCGTATGGGACGGGGGCTTTTATGAGCAGAAAGACGGAGTGGCAATGGGAAGTCCACTTAGCCCAGTCATAGCCAACCTTTTAATGGAACACTTTGAGAAGAAGGCGGTTGAGACATCGGAGAACAAACCAGAAATTTGGTTCCGGTACGTGGACGACATCTACTAAACGAGTTTCTGCAGCACCTCCACGATCAGCATCCAAGCATACAATTTACCATGGAGATGGAGAGTGACCAACAACTGGCCTTCTTGGACGTACTAGTCAGGAAGCGAGGTAACAAGCTGAGTCACACAGTGTACAGGAAACCAACGCACACAGACAGATACCTTCACGCTTTGTCCAATCATCACCCAAGTCAGAAGTATGGAGTCATCAGAACCCTGACAAAACTAGCTCGACGGATTTGCGAACCGGAGAACCTCCAGACAGAACTTGAACACCTGAAAACTGCGTTCGAAGCAAATGGCTACAGCAAGAGGGGCATCGAAAGATCAATGGGCTCGAGATCAGCCAGGCCACGTGAAACCGAACAGCGTCCCACCACCTCTCAAGCGTATCTTCCATTTGTGCCAAGAGTCACGGACAGGATTGGCAGAGTCCTGAAAAGACATGACATTAAAACAATCTTCAAGCCTACGAAGAAGATCCAAAAAACCATCAGATCGGCAAAGGACAAGAAGGACCCACTCTCAGCTGCAGGAGTCTACCGCATACCGTGTTCATGCGGCAAAGTATACATTGAAACCACGGAAAGATCAACGGGAACGAGACTCAAGGAGCACAAAGCAAATTGCCGTCTAGGACTCACCGAGAAGTCTGCGGTAGCTGAACATGCACTAAGGAATGGGGACCACAGGATACACTTTGGGAGCTGCAGTTTGCTGTCATTAGTCAACGGCTATCACAATAGACTGGTCAGGGAAGCTATCGAGATTCACAAACATCCAGATAACTTCAACAGGGAGGAAGAGACCCTCAGACTCAACCCGATCTGGCACCCGATCCTCAGAAACGCCCGAGCAGTGCCGATCGATCATCCCGAGGTCAACCGTAGCGGAACAAGCCACGTCAGCTACCCTCCGGTATAAATACAACCTGCGCAAGAGGAATCGTGAGGCGAGGAGACCAGAAGACCCACGGACATCATGGTGGCAAACAGACTGACAAGACAGGCAAGAGACGCCTTGAAGCAGCATCATCAGAGCACCTGGGATAGGAAACTCAAAGAACTATCTCCAGCTGATCCAGGAAAGTGGAACTTGGCTAAAATCCTCAGAAACAGAAGACAGTCCATCCCCCCAATACACAGCGAACAGGGGATGGTGTACACAACCGAAGAGAAGGCAGAAGCTTTTGCTGACAACCTTCAGAGACAGTGTAAGAGGAGGAAGAGCCATTGAGGACATGACCTCTTCAGGCGAGGTAAGGGAAATCATCGGAAGACTCAAGGTGAAGAAAGCACGGGGTGTAGACGAAATTGGGAACAGAGTCTTGAAGAGACTCCCGAGGAAAGCGATAATGGCAATTACCAACATTGTTAACGCCATACTGAGATACCGATACTTTTCAGAACACTGGAAAGTAGCCGAAGTGATCAACATACCAAAACCTGGGAAAGACCCAAGGTTCCCCCAAAACTACAGACCCATAACCCTGTTGACGGCACTGAGCAAGATTGCGGAAGCAGTGATCGAACGAAGACTGAGGAACGAAACTGAAGAACTCCGAGTAGTTTCAGACGAACAGTTCGGATTCCGAAGCGAACATTCAGCAGAGCACCAGGTCCTGAGGCTGGTCGAGTTGGCAACGAAATCGTTCCAGACTCGGCGGGCCGTGGGAGCTGTTCATGGATGCCGCTAAGGCGTTCGACACTGTTTGGCATGACGGACTGATCTGATGGTAGACCTCGGATACTCAACGGGGATGATCCAACTGTTGAAGTCCTATTTGAAGCATCGTCAATTCCGAATTAGGATTGGTAAAACATCTTCGACGACGAGGACTGTGGAGGCAGGAGTACCGCAGGGAGCGGTTCCATCACTCCTGCTGTATGCAATCTACAGTTCAGACATCCCGAAGACTCCACAAACGCAACTGTATGTGTATGCGGACGATACAGCATATGCGGCAGAAAGTACGAGAATGGATGGTTACGGAATATCTGCAACGAGCGACTACCAACCTAGAGGAATGGTGCATCAAGTAGAAGATCCGGCTCAACCCTGAGAAGACCGAAGCGGTACTGTTCCGAAGAAATCGAAGATTACCTCAAACCGAAATAAAGATGACGGCCACTAGAATGGAGAGAGGCTGGAAGGACTCCATCACATACCTTGGAGTCAAGATGGACCAAAACCTCACTTGGAAGAACCATGTCGAGGGCCAGGTGCGGAAAGTGAAGATGGCACGCTCCAAACTAAGACCTTTAATAGGCAGAAGAAGCAAAGTGTCCTTAAAGAAAAAGACCATCATGATTCAGTTGCTCCAAATCATGACTTACGCAGCAGTAGCTTGGGGCTACGATTCCAAAACGTTGAAGAAGAGGCTCCAAGCTCAACAAAACATAGCACTCCGTGAGGCGGTGGACGCACCGTGGTATGTACCTAACAAAGTGCTATATGACGAACTACGACAGGTACCGGTCGTAATCCAGATGAGAGAGAGGGCCCGAAAGTTCTTTGAAAAGAACGAATGACACCGAAATGTGCGTCATAAAATACCGAAAAGCCAGCTGCAACAAGAAGAAATTTGGCCCTAGCAGCTGATGAGGCCAAAGAAAAGGGGAGAAGACCGACAATAGTTGTACACCCAAGAGGGGAAAGAACAGCTCGTGTACAACGGGTGGACAAAATGAAGCCTGCCGATTGAGGTGGCCAGAGTCAAGCACGGACTCGAGGCTAACCTCAGGAGACGAAGACAAACAGCAAATGACTGACTGACTCCAGTCGACGAGGAAAGAGCGAAGGCTCATCAACCTTAATGCAGGGCTTAGGTCAAAGCCCCCAGCGCAGGACCCCCAAGAAAGAGGCCGTCCATAAAAGTCGAGAACCGACAGTTGGATGAAACGTCCACCACGTGCTTCCGCGACGCGTGCGCGATCGAGTCAATTTCGGGAAACAGGGGCAAAATTGGGGAGGGGGTAGCTCGCTCGGCAGCACACACTCGGGGAATGCGCAGCGGCCTGAACCACGCAGCGCCAGCCCAAGGGTTTGAGGTTGCCTGGAACAGGGGTGGTGGAGGGACCGCACAGGGTAGGAGGGTGTGTGTGTGTGTGTGAATCGTCAGTCTACATCCAGCATCGGAAATGGAAGGACCTCTGAACAAGCTTGCCACTCGTGCTAGCGAAACGTTAATAAGAAATTTCAACCGACGATGGCCTTTAGACCCGAATCAAGACAGCAGTTTATCAACTGGCCGCGAAAGCCTTAACCAATTTGATTAAAACAGTATTATTTTCTTGGGAGAAGAAAAAAACGTTGACATATTGGCATCGATTACATTTACCTTGAAGAGTAAACGATGGTTCTGCACAAATAATGAATGATGTCCAGAATGATAACATTGCATGCAATATCGCACATCATTACATAATTATACTAAGTGACATATAAATCCGAACACCAAGTTCAAATGGTTTTATTTTAATAAAAGTTGGTGAATGTATTTATCTTACTGTAAATAACAAGTGAAAAAATTTTCAGCCTTATCAGTTGGACATTCCGGTTTTTATACTGCTTTTTTTTAATTCACTAACGCTCTAAAAATGAATATTTCAGCCGCAGTAAAGAATCAACGTTGGCGGATTTTGGTTCTTGACATCCTTTACGATCGGTTACGATGCCTAGAGTACGGAGACCTGTACAATTTCGTCAACTTAGTGAGTTTGATAGGGGCCGTATAGTGGGACTTCGGGAAGCTGGACTTTCTTTTCGGGCAATTGCAGTTAGAGTGCAAAGAAGTGTAGACACTGTGGTTAGGTGTTGTCAGGCATGGCTTCGAGAAGGCCGTACGCAAACAGCAAGGGGCACTGGACGCCGCCGTAGAACAACAGACCATGAAGATCGCCGCCTAAGATTATTGGCCTTAAGGGACCGTTTCTCCACTACCAGGTCCATTGCAAATGAATGGTTTGCAGAACGCGGAAGACCTATTGGCATGCGAAGTGTTTACCGACGAATGAGAAGTTTTGGCTTGTTTTCATACTGGTCACACTTGGTCCTCCCTTTAACTCGAGAACACCGACGTAATCGCCTTGAGTGGTGCAGACAACGGTCACTCTGGGATCGGGAATGGAACAGTATTGTCTTTAGTGACGAGTCTCGATTTTGTTTAGGCATGCACGATGGTCGTGTCAGGGTTAAAGGCGACGTGGTGAAAGGAGGAATCCACGGTTTTTTGTTGAAAGACATGTTCATCACACTGTTGGAGTTATGGTTTGGGGTGCTATAGCTTATGGTTCCAGGTCATCTTTAATCTTTATCAGAGGTAACATAAACGTGCATCGTTATATCCACGAAGTTCTACAACCCCATCTTTTACCCTATCTTGACACCCTGGCAGATCCAACTTTCCAACAAGATAATGCCCGACCACATGTTGCAAGAGTCACAATAGACTTCTTTCAACATAATGATATCACATTGTTACCATGGCCACCAAGACCTCCCGACTTATCCTCAATTGAGCACGTGTGGGATATGATGGGTAGGAGATTGCTCAATTTGCAACGTCCTCCTCAGACTCTAGAAGCACTTCGAGAGGAGTTGGTGGTTGCCTGGAATGAGATACCACAGGAGGACATTGACCACCTGATCAGAAGCATGCCTAGGCGCTTTGGAGAATGCGTAGCACATCAGGGTACATCCACACATTATTAAAGGTCAAAGGGCTTTAAAGCAGTGCAATCATTTTGAAATTTTTATCATTTACTTATTATGCTTCATTAAGTACTTATACAAAATTTTATTAAAATAAAACCATTTAAACTGGGTGTTCGGATATATATGTCACTTAGTATATTTGAGAGTGTCTTGAAAAGTTCAGAGATTTTTCTGTTAAAGATTGATTAGCAGTTACACTGAGGTTCCTTGCCACTGGGGAGAGTTATCAAAGCTTAACGTACTTAAATGTTTCCAGCGTCTCAAAACAAATTTCTTATCTATAAAAAGAATACGTAATTTGGTACAACATTTGTATTCAGACTATCAAGGTGAAAATAGAAAACACAATACGATCGTTTCCACTAAACATATTCGAGTTTCAAAATACGTCTAAACCTTTTAATATGACCGCTTCTGAGCGGGACACGAAAAATTAGACTCCAACTGTCGCAAAAGACGTCAGTCTTCAAAAAGTTGGCGAAAAGTTACAGTTCTGTTTTATTCGGCAAAGTTTGTGTATGGTATCTGTTTGGGCAACATTACTGAATCGATGGCCCGTGCATTGAAGGTAACAATCTTCGACAAAAAATGCAGACGAAATACTGCGGGTCATTCCAAAACTCCCGTTGTTTTCGATACACCGAACATTTCAGGCATAATCACTCAATCGACTGGACAGACGGTCAGACAGATACACAGTATATAATTTAACGTCGTATATATTTTCTGACATGCTGAATACAACATACACGTCCAGATTAATTGAAACATACAGACAGTTTTTTCATTGCTGCATATTGAAAACAATTGGCCAGCAATTATTTGACTCTCGGAGCTCGAGGTATTGACGTATTGTACGGACATCATCTCCTTTTACATGTCGAATACGAAGAAAAAATTGCAGCGTAATTATGGCCGATTTGCCATCAGTGTCGGATCTGGATTGTTTGACTGCAGGGGCATATTATCATACTATCTCGCTACCATTTTCCAAAACGAGGGAGAAGAATCATCGAAAACGGGCGTGGTTCACTTCCCCAAATTCTGACAGTATTTTATATACTTGCCCAGAAAATGTGGTACATAGAAATTTACCAACTTTTCTGTGCTCGCACAGAAAAGAGGCCATATCTAGCTTCCAGCGGCTCGGTTGGAGGCGTAAAGGTTAGAGTAGGGATGTTAAAAAATATTCGAATTATCGTTTATCTCTTCCTTATAATCGATTTTTAGCAATCGATTTTCTTAATCGTAATAACCGATTTTTAACACACAAATACAAGTTACCAATGGCCAATTTGTAAGGGTGAAAGCGGAGATCCATATGCAAAATTCGCTTTACCGAACGATCACTAAGGCGAAGTGCAGCAGCATGTTTCCGGGCAGATCGAGTCGGACTGCGAAGAAAGACCTGTCGAACGCGTTCAACATTTTCAGAAGTTCGAACTGTTCGCGGCGCTCCTCTTGGTCTTCTGTTGATCAGTTCACCACGCCTGCGAAGTGATTCAACCCAACGAAGGATGGTGTTTCGAGAGAGAACAGCTCTATTCCGATGAATGTTGAAATAGCGACGAAACTCACGCTGTACGACGATGACTGACTCATTATTTCGGACGAAACAATCATAGGCGAAAACGCGGTGCTCCACCGTTCAAGGCTACATAACGACAACTGGTAAAATAATGCTAGGATCTCACGAGTCAAAAGGCACCCTCCCCACCTCTGTCGTGATTCAAAGGTCAGGTTTTTGTAATGCAAAGGGGGCAGCCTCCAATCTTTCTCAAAACGGAGAACTGATGCAGCACGCCAGCACCCTCCTGCTCTTCAGTCTTCAATCGCCAAGCATTTCCTATTCCTTAAACCATCCTCTCCCCCAATATTTCTCTCTGGATCCACCCCTGAGCTATAGCTAGGAATATGAGTTTTTTTAGACATATCTTATAATTTCGCTATAGGAATATTATTATTGCAGACAGTGGTATTTCACTCTACGATATATGTACAATATGACATCATTAAAATCAGAAATTGGGACTGTTTAGCTATGCCTAACAGATAAAAACTGAGGAAATGCTTGACCTTCTTCAAAATTCTGTTTTGAAACGGTATTGTGGTTCCTCTTTCCTTTTTTTAATTAATAAATTTTAGCTGTCAAGTAGCGTGCAAATTTACTCGCTAGCTCAATAAAGCGAAGAGTAGGGGAGGGGTTAAGAGCGCCAGTGACTTGAGACAGATTAAGCCACAATGTTAGTCGGAACTTGATGTGCTTGGCCACCCACACCAAAGAAAGTAATCTAACAGTAATGACGTAACCTAATTAATAGTACATAGAGAGCCAAATAAAACAAGATATTAAAAAAAGTATCACAACATATTATCTAGTCAAGCAGCACATATATAAAGAGAAAATGATCATGCGGAGAAAGGTATATAACAAAAAGTAGAAAAATAATGGGCAAAATCCACAAAAAAGAGGAAAGTGGATTCGAGCAGAAAATAGGATAGGTAACCCGAGCGATACGTATTTCTGCTGGTTGGCTTCATCAGGCCCGAAATGAATGCACATATGAAACTACAAAAGTAGATACACATGCCCACACATCCGGGTACGGGTGTAACCGTTCTCTTTGTAGATTCTTTGGGCGTGAAGTACAACAGCAAGAGGCTATAACCGGCCGCGTGGTTGTGGTTAGATGTCTCCTTGAAAATTCGAGATCTTCTAGCCATTTTATACTACAATGTGTAGGTTGGCTCTTGCTGTGGACTTCGTGTGTCGTTTTTTCCCTCTCCATCTTCGTTTCCTCAGGTTACACCCGTATCCGGATGTGTGGGCATGTGTATCTACTTTTGTAGTTTCATATGTGCATGTTGCCTATCCTATTTTCTGCCCGAATCGACTTTCCTCTTTTTTGCGGATTTTGCCCATTATTTTTCTACTTTTTGTTATATACCTTTCTCTGCATGATCATTTTCTCTTTGTAGATCCTTTGGGCGTGAAGTACCACAGCAAGTGGCTGTAACCGGCCGCGTGGTTGTGGTTAAATGTCTCCTTGAAAATTCGAGGTCTTCTAGTCTTCTAGCCATTTTATACTACAATGTCTAGGTTGGCTGTTGTTGTGGACTTCGTGTGTCGTTTTCTTTCCCTCCCCTTATTTTTCTACTTTTTGTTATATATATATATATATATATATATATATATATATATATATATATATATATATATATATATATATATTACACCACTGGAGTGCAAGTTAAAAAAAAGGATATTAAAAACTGCTGCACAATAAAATTATTAGATAGTGATAACCCCGCAAAACGTTTACCTTGGTACACGTACAAATATTTTAACACCTAAACCTAAACTTATCTGGATAACGGTCTAGGCGCAGCGGAGATGTCCTCAGCTCACAAATGCTCAGGTCAAAAAGCCAGTGGCCAGTAGTGGGCACGTCACAAGATAGGGGCTGCTTGCCTCGTTTTCCAAAATTTACGGTACAAATAAAAAATCTAGGGAGAGAAAGATCTTTAAAAACCTACTCTATATTCGCTGTCTGAGACAAAACAACACATTTAAACACTCAATCTGGAAGAAAAACCATGTACATTATATTTTACAACAAAAGTAAAGCAAAGGCAAAATAAGACAAAAATGTACTAAAGTAATTAATGTACCCTCAGAAAGTTATCCCGTGTTCTAAAAAAAAGTTATGGCAGCTCAAAAAACAAAATCATGATCAATGTATGGAGTAAGCCCAAAAGAAGGTGACATGTAGGACTGCCCCAACCAAAATCAAGGACACTCTAAGAATTTCAATCAGCAATAATCAATATATTATTATCTATAAACTACCCAATTAAAATGATATTTTACCGGTTCACGTCAGGGTTTTTGTCCAGAAGGTCCAGCAAAATCGCCTGCAAAACAGCTACAAAAAAATCTGGAGGAGTGTGAATGGTGGTAAAATCTCATAAGAAAATAGACGGGGTAGCACCCAGACCAAAACAACTGAACATAAGGTACAAAATAAAAGATGCTACCCCATAATCTGGTGTTGCACCACACCTCAGCAGAAAAAAGAAAATGGCGCCCTACACGTAACTTTTTAACAGAAGGTACCTTGATAGGAAACCAAATATTCTTATACAGGTAAGTACGTACAGAAACCACAGAGTGGCGCTGATTGCCATGGGCGGACCCTAGAAGACCAACTCTACTGTAACATTAGTGTCAAAACGATTTCAACACAATACTGAGTCGCTGAGAAAGGAAGATATAATACGCGTGAAATTGTATAATGAATAAACTACGAAATATGCCAAAAGAAAATCAGTGAAAAGGGTTTGGCCTAGGAATCGGTACTCTATCATTAATAAAGAGAATTACTGGTAAGCGATCAAAATAGTAAAAAAAGTTATGAGATTTTGGCACGTTAGAGAGAAATAAAAATGTCAGGAATAGAATCAGAATTAAAAACTCTATTCACCTGTACAAAAATCTAATATGGCATTCGTAAGAAAGCACATAGTTAATAACTGAGATCAAGAAATGGAAGGTCATATCGAAATTCCAATTATGTAGAGGAGAAAAATCTGTGCAATTTATTTTGGAATCTTCCCTCAAATATAAAGTCAGGAAAAAATAATAATGATTTTGTAAAACTTAGTTCTTTTCCATTTGTTTCCCTAAAAACTCCGAGTTGCAAAACTTCTTCTTAGTTACCTAAGTGCTGTAACCGCTTCCGAGATCCTAACGGTGAGAATCGAATCTGAAGCACACGGTACATTGGCCATTCTGTAATAAGATATGAGTCGAAGCGTTAATTCTGAGATTTGAGATATTTAGCGAAACGGATTGTTTGTTCTACGACTATGCTCCCCTGAAAAATGGCAAAGCATGACTAATTGCGGAACGCGAAAAATGTCGCATCGTTATGGTCATCAGTGCGGCACTGGAGTGCGGACAAAAAAATGATTGTTGTCCGTTCACCCCGCCGAAGATTTTTGACCGGAATGCAAATGACAGGCTATCAGAAAATGTATCTCGGCAAGACCGAACAGCCAAGGTACCCACTCAGCCAATAATTTCGGTAATTGTAGAAATTGATGGTTTCTCGAAATACCGCAACTGGACGAATCTTCTTGCGGAAGCTGAACCGTTACAAGGCAAGGTATAGAGTTCGACGAAGCCCGAAATTAAACTGGACTAAATTATAGATGTGTATACAGTGATTTATTTTTAAGACATATCAGGTGTGGAAAAAGTTTAGTTTTTGGACTATTTCGTCATAATTGCCGAGGAAGTGCAGTTTGGAGTCATAAAAAACCGTAAGGCTGCGCCTCCTGCAGATATCACCGTTATTATTGATCCTACGTTCTTCGTGAAGTTCAAGGTCCTTTCCTTTTACACATTTTCCGAATTCTTAGACAACAGGATATTTAGGAGCATATGATTGACTTAGACATAGAAGGAGATGGTGGTAACTGACCTGACCTGACTTCGATTTATACAGGGTGTCTCATCCATGCGGGGACATACTACTTGTAAGCTTATACCTCTAGGCCAGACTAGATATACGTCTAAATGAGTAATTTTGAGATAATTGTATTTCTAATATTTTTTTTGTAATGCGGCTTAACTTGATTTACAAAGACGTAACTTCCTCATTATTACATATAAAATTCATTTTAGGCAGAAACCGACTTAACCTAATCTGACCCTGAGGTACAGATCTATTTATACATAGTATCAGGGGGCACATCTATAAATTAGGAATATACAGGGTGTTCCAAGTTTGACCCACATATACTAAGTGACATATAAATCCGAACACCCAGTTTAAATGGTTTTATTTTAATAAAATTTTGTACAAGTACTTAATGAAGCATAATAAGTAAATGATAAAAATTTCAAAATGATTGCACTGCTTTAAAGCCCTTTGACCTTTAATAATGTGTGGATGCACCCTGATGTGCTACGCATTCTCCAACGCGCCTAGGCATGCTTCTGATCAGGTGGTCAATGTCCTCCTGTGGTATCTCATTCCAGGCAACCACAAACTCCTCTCGAAGTGCTTCTAGAGTCTGAGGAGGACGTTGCAAATTGAGCAATCTCCTACCCATCATATCCCACACGTGCTCAATTGGGGATAAGTCGGGAGATCTTGGTGGCCATGGTAACAATGTGACATCATT
Organism: Acanthoscelides obtectus; assembly: GCA_963669975.1. Classification (NCBI taxonomy): domain Eukaryota; kingdom Metazoa; phylum Arthropoda; class Insecta; order Coleoptera; family Chrysomelidae; genus Acanthoscelides; species Acanthoscelides obtectus. Next base: position 27,408,599 of record CAVLJG010000005.1, read on the forward strand.
ATGTTGAAAGAAGTCTATTGTGACTCTTGCAACATGTGGTCGGGTATTATCTTGTTGGAAAGTTGGATCTGCCAGGGTGTCAAGATAGGGTAAAAGATGGGGTTCTAGAACTTCGTGGATATAACGCTGCGCGTTCATGTTACCTCTGCTGAAGATTAAAGGTGACCTGGAACCATAAGCTATAGCACCCCAAACCATAACTCCAACAGTGTGATGAACATGTCTTTCAACAAAAAACTGTGTATTCCTCCTTTCACCACGTCGCCTTCTAACCCTGGCACGACCATCGTGCATGCCTGAACAAAATCGAGACTCGTCACTAAAGACAATACTGTTCCATTCCTGATCCCAGAGTGACCGTTGTCTGCACCACTCAAGGCGATTACGTCGGTGTTCTCGGGTTAAAGGGAGGACCCAATGTGGCCGGTATGAAAACAAGCCAAAACCTCTCATTCGTCGGTAAACACTTCGCATGCCAATAGGTCTTCCGTGTTCTGCAAACCATTCATTTGCAATGGACCTTGTAGTGGAGAAACGGTCCCTTAAGGCCAATAATCTTTGGCGGCGATCTTCACGGTCTGTTGTTCTACTGCGGCGTCCAGTGCCCCTTGCTCTTTCCGTTCGGCCTTCTCGAAGCCATGCCTGACAACACCTAACCACAGTGTCTACACTTCTTTGCACTATAACTGCAATTGCCCGAAAAGAAAGTCCAGCTTCCCGAAGTCCCACTATACGGCCCCTATCAAACTCACTAAGTTGACGAAATCGTACAGGTCTCCGTACTCTAGGCATCGTAACCGATAGTAAAGGATGTCAAGAACCAAAATCCGCCAACGTTGATTCTTTACTGCGGCTGAAATATTCATTTTTAGAGCGTTAGTGAATTAAAAAAAAGCAGTATAAAAACCGGAATGTCCAACTGATAAGGCTGAACATTTTTTCACTTGTTATTTACAGTAAGATAAATACATTCACCACCTTTTATTAAAATAAAACCATTTAAGCTGGGTGTTCGGATTTATATGTCACTTAGTATATAAGAGGAATGTTTTATTACATATTCGGAGAGACCCATTCAAAAATAGATTGATATAAGGTGTCTATGGTTTTTATTATTAATTTTCGAGCTATGCTTGCTTTCCATCTTCGTAACCATGACCAATCGCAGACAGCGCTGTTTCGTGCTCATTAGCAACTCATCTGTGCGGTAGTCTTGGAGATAGACGAACGAGCAGACGAAGAGCAAACCAAGTAGGTATGGCCTTTTGAAAAACTCAAAATATTGTGCGCATGAAACAGCACTGGTTGGTCATGGTGACAGACATGGCAACCAAACATGCGCATTTCAGCCTGTGTCTATTTCTGCTTCTATCCTTAGAAAGCCAGTGCTGGCTTGCTTCGTGATTACTCCGTATTCCGACTCCTTGACGGGTCGACCGTAATGGTAAAGCGATATCTACCTATGCATAGCGCAGATCGTCGAGCAGTTATGAGCCAGACGATGTAAGGGTCCTCTATCATGTTCATCGTATGGTATGAGGATGAAGATCAGCTTGGCAAACCATTGGTGTATGGCAATCGTCATATTTTCATCTACTTGTGCTCTAGAATTCTTATTATGCTCAGGTTCAACCCAATTCATCCACTTTTTGAATTCTGTGAATGCTTAATACAGTATGGTTGAAAACGCAAAATGTACTGCTAACTGTTAAACGTATACTCACTTTATTCCAATGCCAAAAGCTATCTACATCATTCGCTAATGTTCAAAAAAACGTAGCGTTCAGCGTATACGTGTAGCTATGCCCGATGTGTACTCTATTGGTTTAGAAGAGATTATTTGCATTCGATTGTAGATTTGATTTTTAGCCAGCCGAGTATTTCCCAAGGCATACGTTTACAGGTAAAAGATGCAAATAGCACATTCTAGTGATCACGATTTATTTATCGATGTTAACATTGAAAAACTTACACTATTGATTGTGTGTTTTAATTATTCAGATATACTGGGTGCATTACAGCCATTGTGATTAAATAAGAGCTGAATTTCCTGTTAAACTTAATGAAAACCTGCATTTGTCAGCAATCCTCATTCTGAAAGACAAACCTAGTGTTAATTCGTACGGCTTGGAAAAAGGACCTTCAAATGCATTGCTGTTGATAAATACTTTTTTTAAAGTAATAATTTGATCAGTCAATACAGGGGTATGCATGTACCTTTGAATTTGTGTTCCCAAGTATCTGAAACTTCATCATTGTAAACCTTCGTAGTAATACAAAAGATGATCTGTAATTTTCTTGTGTTCTCTTGTTATCATACTCAAAAGAATCGTATTTCGATGTAAATTAAATTTTCCTGTTAGCCCTTGGATTCCCAATTGAGTGCAAGAAGATCATCCAGAAAATGAGGGCTTCCGCTATTATTTACACTACACTACATTAACACTTTGGCGTCTGATTAGTTATTTTGCGATCTTAGAAAATTTTCCTTATCCAATCTTTTATGAACTGCTGGATATGTATTCTATCCACACCTTCTCGAGCTAACACATCCGTCATGTTTTTTCCGTTATGCTTTTTGTGTATTGGTTCTGGATATTCTGATTCTGGATTATAGTATTTTTTTCAACGTCTGATGAAAGGGAATAGCTCTTCACCTAAATTTTACAATCATAGAATCAGCAAATGATTCCATCTTGACTGATTGAATCTGATTATAGTCCGACAAAATACATTCTAATTACTCGAAGCTCAATAAACAGATCAGACCAAATAATTAAGATTTGTGGCTAACGTGTGTTTCAGACACGTTTTACGAAGACACTGACATGCGAAGTAAAATACACTCTTGTCACGGGGTATTCCTCGTGGTTATTCTTTACGACCGTAATATACAATTAACTTTACTGCTTAATTGTCTTTACTTATAGAAAGACGGTGCGTGGTCGGTTATTATCTTGTGAACATACCAGGGTTGCCTAAAAGAAAAGTCTCCCGTGTCTTCAACAGCGCAAGGACAATTTATTTTCCAGTACGTTTACACCTTTTTTCTTTTAACGCCTACTGGCGAGGAAGTAGGTATGTACATCAGGAAAAGCTTATTTTCGTCTGTCTGTCGGCCTGTCCGCTCATCCTTGGCCTGTCCCTTAACTGGGAAAGTACCGCGCGGGTTTGTATGAAAGTTTCACATCACGTTTGTTACTTTACCAATGACAAAACAAACCTTGTAGTTCTTGAAAATCGGTGAAGTGGCGATGGATATTCGGGCAAAAAGCAGAAAAAAATTTAAATCGCTCAAACGTTGTTTCTTGGCATTTCAGACACTGCCTCAGGCGGATGTTTGTTTTTTTTTCATGCGTGCATATGTATCCATCCAAAAAGTTCTATTTTTCGCATTACAGGTTGAACGGCTTGATGGAACTTATAACATGTGAGGAGTTGGCCTTTTTTTTGAGTAGTTCGCGTTACACTGGCTACATTAAAGTTTTTGCAGAAACAAAATGGCGGATTTTAATATTGAAATCCCTATCCAACAGGCTACAGCGCAAACGGCTTGGTGGATTTGAGGTGTCTTGATAGCTCAATCAAAAATTCTTTTTTTAACTGTAGTCGGCCTTTTCGTATTTTGAAAAATGTACTTAGTACTTAGGTTACTATTATCATTAAATAACTTAATATTCAGGCAGCAGCGGTGGCCGCAGTACTAGACTCTTCGGTCTCCTGATCAGTCGCCGTGCGCTGTGCGGGTTCGAGTCCCGTCCCAGGAGAAATTTTTCTCTTGGCTATGGATGTTGTGATTGTTCGTAGGTGATAGACGGTCTCTGACTGTCGAACGCGGAGGTACCACCCGGGGGATCTCGTAGGCGGAGCCAGAATGTGTGCATGTTTCATGTACACGTGTTCCCTCGCCAGAGTCCGTGTGGCGTTCCCCCTTTCCCATGTATCCCCCTATAGCCCCAAGGTACCCAATGGGTGCTTAGGCTTTAGGCCTTCGTGGTAGTTGGAGTATAAAAAAAATGCGATCCACATTTTCAGATATTGAGGCAAGAGCTAAAGATCTGACCAACTGTGAAGAATACCAGCAACAGACATCAAGACGAATTAAGCGAAATACAAAGTACGACTATTTCAGCGGCTCTACTACACTTGACTACTTAAACGTATGAAAGCATATTACAAGATTACTAGTGTTTTTGAAGTTTTTAGGCAGCTAAAATCTCTTACAACAGAAGAGATTTTAGAAAAATCCTCAAGAATGGTCAGTGCTTACGAAGATGATTTGGAGAACAGCCTAGGTGGCGAATTACTGCAGTTCGCAGAGCTGCTGAAAACAAATGTGGCTACTGTTATTGACAGCAAGAAACAGGAGCCTCTTAAACAGCCTTTTTATAAACTTTTATTAAATAATTCTTTAGAATCGTGTTTCCCAAATTTGGATATTGCCTTGCGTATTTACTTGTCTCTCATGATCACTAGATGCAGTGGCGACCATTCTTTTTCAATATTAAAATTTATTAAAAATGAATTAAGGAATGATTTGCTTAAAGAAGTCGTTATTGAAAGTGTTACCTCTAAGTTTGCCTATATTAGATCCAGAAAAGTTTACTTGTAACAATTTTGTTTTGTGTAATACCCTAAAGAACCTAAAGCAAACCAAGGGCCCCTTGACAGAATTTGCTACAGGCCCCTCGCTGGGTTAATCCGGCACTGACGCGATGTTGTGCTTGCAGTGTAATTTAATAAGGTTACTTGATTTCGTGTTGTACCAAATAATGTTGGCAAGTAGTTTAACTCCAGAGCTTCAAAGAAATGAGGCTACCGTGTTCGGATACGCAAATTGCTCCAGCCTGAGGGATTTTTTTTTCATGGAAAGCCTAAATATTGTGCTAATATTTCTGACAAAATCATCTCCTTTTTGATGCAAAGTTCTACATGGAAAATTGTAGTAGACGTGATTGAGTAGAGGGTGTGGCGGGTATAGAGACAATCTACTTGAGGCCATTTATTTCAAAGCTGGGCCTTTTCTAAAAAACTAAAAAAATCGGTTGAATTGTACAGCTTTAGTGGGACTAATCGAATTCACATGAACCACAAACGTGGCAACATCTGCTATGATACAGTTACATATGATAAATGGTTAATGACATATTAATATTATATTTGGCACAGTCCGAAGGGACGTACCATTTGGCGAGTAAATTGCATTCACTCTGTCTGATGTTGATTGTGGGTTGGTTGCGCTTGAATTTTAACAGAGTCGTATCAAATGTAGTTGGACGTGAATTAATTTGCGTAACACCTGTGGTTTTATTTATTGGTCAGAATAATATGGTATTGGACCAGAGCAACCGTAGAATAAGTTTCAGAAGTTACAGTAAAAATATGTCAATTGAACATGGAAATATGTCAACTACGACACTAGTAATTTAGCTTTCGTTCGTCTTTTTATATTACTAACTTATTCAATGGCGAGTGAACCGTAGCTACTATAGGTCCATAATCGGCGGCATCTAGCGGTCACAGAGATGGCAATGTGAACTGGAATACAGTTCCAACAGTCAACTTGATGTTTTGATTTTCGCAGTGATCAGTCTGCATCTGGGGCTAGGTTCTCTGTGGGGGCATTTGAAGGTCACTTCAGGCTCATAACAAGGTCAATTCCAAAATAAACCGAGCACCCCAACCGCATATCATTAAGGTTTTCCGTTCACTTAGTCCGAATCAGAGGTCAATTAGTCACTATAAGAGCACTGGATGTCATTTCAAGGTTACTTTAAGGGCAAAGTAGTCCAGTATTCGAGTCCAGATTTGTGTCATATAGACTTATATAGTCCAAATCAGAGAATAGGTTCACTATTACAGCATTTGAAGAGAATTTAATTACCACTCAGAGGACAAACTCGAAAAAGCTGAATGACCGTTTCCGACTAGCTGCCAAAATATGGCAGTATATAAGGCGGCACTTCAATGTTGACAAACATCATTTATTAGAACTGGTGCAATGGACGGAACCCTCATTAAATTCGTCTTTGAATAATACTAATAAGAAGCAGTGAAACTGAAAACAGTAATTCGTTCAATTAAACGGTGTACATTAAAACAACAATTACATAAAATTATATTTAGATGCTCTAATATCTTTAACACTCAGGACAACGGAACCTCTACAATTTTGCCGTTAACAGGTAGTGTCGAATTATATACCAAACTTCGAGTTCAATAGTCTGCCGTGGTGAATATAGTGTAAAAGCAAAGAGCGGATTTCATGACCAACTTACTGTTTATGGTATTAACTTTAACTCCTATATGCAGATATAAATGTATGACTAGGACCTTATACTCCACCATCCCGACGTCCATGGTTCTGATCCATACACATAACACACATGCCTAGACAATGTCCGTTCTCATATTCTCCAATGATTTATGCATTGCAATGTACATGTCGAGATGTATCGATCTCGGAACGTGCGAGACGGTGGTCGCCCGTCAACGGCTACAGACTGACAGACCTCCCGATATTGAATACATTAGTCACAATTCCGGCATTTTTCCAGCTTCCGATTATGTTTTGTTCAAGACCCAGGCTGCATATTTTTTCCTGATGATGAAGCTGTTCGAGCAAAGTCGTTCTTTTAGGCTTATTACTCTTCAATCCTCGCCATTGACAGTTCTATAAACTAGCAGTATTCAGTTGATCCATTTGGTAGAGTTTCCTTGTTCATTTTCTATGATAATCTATTGCTTGTCGAACTCGAGCAAAATAGGCTGCTGAAACCCGCCATAAATCGGGCATCAGCATAGAACTGTGTCAGCAAATTTCGCTTCTGCTTTATACTTTACTTGATTTGAACAATCTTCAAGATCGTTGCTTTTCATCATCAATCAAAATCACAAAATGCCTATGCCTCAGAGCCCTGTAACATCCAGGTATTCTTTGTGCCAGAAAGTAATGGGTGATTTTTTGATAGTATCTTTTTGGCAACACAGTTTTTGACATATGACGCGTGAATTGTGTCTTGTGTTATTGTCAAACTTGTTCAGTTTAATCTATAATTTAACCATGAATCGACTTACGAACGAACAACATTGAATTTTACTATCAAAATTCATTGTTAAGAGAGTGCATCGAGCACTGCTTCCAATTTATGGGCAATTTGGTCGGCCTACTGAGGGAGCTATTCGGAAGCTTGTGACTAAATTTCGAACTCAGTTTACATTATTGGACATTAAACCACCAACACGCAGACGTAGAGTGAGGACTGAAGATAATATGGCGGCTGTATCCGCCAGTGTTAGTGATGACCGTGAAATGTCGATTCGCCGCCGTTCGCAGCAATTGGGCCTCTGTTACTCCACTACGTGGAAAATTTTGCGACAGGATTTGGGTGTAAAACCTTATAATATACAGCTGGTGCAAGAATTGAAGCCACACGACATCCCACAATGTTTCCAGTTTGGTGAATGGGCGATGGCAAAGTTGGAGGAAGATCCACATTATTATCGAAAAATTGTGTTCAGGGACGAAGCTCATTTCTGGTTGAATGGGTACGTTAACAAGCAAAATTGCCGCATCTGGAGTGAAGACCAGCCAGAAGCATTGCAAGGGCTACCAATGCATCCCGAAAAAATCACTGTTTTATTGTGGATTATGGGCCGGTGGTATCATCGGGCCGTACTTATTCAAAGACGGCAATGGCCGGAATGAAACTGTGAATGCCGAGCGCTACCGTGCGATGATAACAAACTTTTTTTTGCCCAAAATGGAAGAGCTGGACTTGCCTGACATGTGGTTTCAACAAGACGGTACCACATGCCACACCGCACACGAAACAGTGGCCCTATTGAGAGGCGAGTTCGGTGAACAGTTTATCTCACGTTTGGGGCCCGTCAACTGGCCGCCTAGATCGTGTGATTTAACGAGGTTGGACTATTTCTTGTGGGCCCATGTTAAGGCTAATGTCTACAGGGATAAACCAGCAACGATTGACGCACTGGAAGCCAATATTGAAGCATTTATTCGTGAGATACCGGCCGATATGTTGGAGAGAGTGTGCCAAAATTGGACATTGCGCATGGGCCATCTAAAGCGGAGTCGCGGCCAACATTTACATGAAATAATCTTTAAACATTAAATTATATTGACCGTTCTATCGACTCAAATAAAGATTTAATCGTTTTTTCAAATTGTTTGTGTTTTTTTTTTGAAAATCAAATCCTATACCTCTTAAAAAATCACCCGTATTTGGGACACTTCCTTCTTCTTAGGAAATATGTTATTTCTGGCCAAAGTGTCTGCCCCCACGTAACCCTAAAACGGTAATCTAGCTTCTGACAAAATTTTCCACTCCTGCCTTCAACGCTTTCTACCAATTTATTAGGAGAACATCAGAAGTACTGTTAAAAAATTATGTTTCAGGTCGGACCCAGACTGTCAGAATCTCTAACACTTTCATTAAAAAATGTATATCAAGTGAGGTGTGCCTCAAGGAACAGTACTAGACCCACTATTATTTAATCTATATAGAAAGATCATATGTTTCTCATATTATACACATATAGCTGATGACTGAAATACACTGAAGCGAATCGCTGAAAAGGATCACTAATTGATTTAATAGTGAAATTTTATTAGGTAACTTCAAAAAAAAGGTATTGCATTTACTTCTCTTTCTAAATGTTTACCTTGCGTCGAACAAATTTCCGCTAATTATCATAGCCAAAAAAACAAAAATCGATAGAGTTAACAGTTTAGAATATTTTGAAGTATTTACAGAGTCACATTTGAGGTGAAATAACAATATTACTTATGTAATCAAAAAATCATAAATGTTGCCTATAGATTTAAAATATTTGACAACAGTCATACGGAAATACCATGCCTTAGTTGAAATCCACACAGCCTGTGGTGCCACCTGCAGACATGCTTCTGATCTAGATGTAGCACAAAAAACTATTTTAAAAGCCATCTTCTATAAGCCAGGATTATATCCGTCAAACAATTTCCATAAGAAAACGGGGATACTTGCTAGTAGGCAACCCCATTTCTTACATGCCACTACCTTACACCATAAACATTGTAATGAACAAAATTTCCATGACACACGATTTCGGGTATTCTCATCCTATATCCAAAGACCACACAAAACATTATTCAAATCATTTAAATTCTGAGCAGTTAAATTATATAATGTAGTAACTGACAAAACAAAGACACTCAAATTTGGAAAAAATATAAGAAAATTAAAAAAATGAGTTTATACTGTGCAGCGACTGACATAATTATCCATATAGAAAACTTAAACTGCAAAATTAAAACATATGTGTATAATTTTTAGGGTTAATTATATTTGTTATGGACATATGACTTGTAAGTACGATATTATACAATCCTCACACAGGCAATGCAAATCGCCTATTTTTAAACAATTTTCGGCAGATTAATGCACCGCCTGGCATGGCTAGTATTTTGATCCCTGTCCAGGTTCACAATTTCAGTTTTGGGTACGTGCCCGACTAAGTTGTATACAGGGTGTTTCACTACTTATCCGACAAATTTTAACCACACAAATATGCACTGTTACGAAAGAAGTTGAAAAAAAATGTAATAAAAGTCCTACAGAAATCGAGATAATAAAATAATACAGTTTACCAGTTCACTTACTTATAAAAGCTATTCAAAATTGTTTCAATTGACTGCAATGCAAGCTTAGGCGCGTCTAATCCAACTTCGGCGCACTATTTAAATACACCTCCTTCCTGCTGTGCCTGAATTCTCAAATTAACGGCAGACACTGTGATTCGGTCACGCAATTCTTCAACATCCTGAACTGGAATACGGTATATCCTGTTTTTCAAGTATCCCCATAAAAAGAAGTCTAGAGGATTTAGATCGGGAGAGCGTGGAGGTCATGCAATTGGTCCCTTCAGGTTTAGAGTATCTGGTATGCCTGATTCAAACAATCACGAACTTCTAAACGGAAATGCGGAGGTGTCCCATCGTGCAGAAACCACATCCGTTCTGGGATCGCCAATGGCATATCTTCAAGAAGGACAGGCAAATCATTCCGAAGAAATTCCAAATACTGTTGACCATCCATCCGATCTGGCAATATGAACGGTCTAATTAGACGTTCATCGACAATGCCTGCCCAGACGCCTAAAGAAAAACGATGTTGGAAGTGTGTCTGGACCACTGCATGACGATTCCCAAAGGACCAAACGTGTGTACTATGAAGATTGGTTATCCCATTACGAGTAAAAATAGTTTCGTCGGTGGCCAAAATATCAGCTATAAAACAGGAATTTCGGGGTAGTCTGTAGGTAGCAACGCCTCGACTCTCTGGAAGTGATGAGGGTACAGTCGGGCCTCATGTAATATGCGCCAAGCTGTTGCATGTGACACTATTGGACTAACTGCCTTGTGCTTATTCCCGGATTTTCTTCCACGATATCAAAAATTTCGTCTTCGGCATTTGAAACGCGTTGTGGGCGAACCCGACCCCCATCCACTCCACTTCTGGGGCGCAAATCTCCACCAGTGCACGTAAAAGAATTGAACTAAATGTTTCGTGATGTAGTATGTGCCTATTCGAAGATCGGTGTGCATACAAACGAGAAGTGGCTCGCGAATTTTGCCCTGCTTCTCCGTACGTTAAAACAATGTCCCCTACCTCCTCGTTAGTGTAGACATGTGCCATTTTTATTAATAAATAACTAAAAACATAAACTCGCAAAATAATTTCTTATCAAACTTCAAAAAATTGACCGCTCTTCATTCAGATCACCCACGATACAGATTAAACCTTATTTACACGTTCTTATTAGTATGAAAAAACAAAAAATTCCTAGTATTTTGTTTTCGTCAGTTGTTTCGTACAAAATTTGCTACAATAAATTATTAAAGCGTGTTCTAATATCACGACGATGAACGCAAAATACAGATATTTATTTTTCAATTTATTATTGAAACTCAGGTTTATAGCTTAGTTTCTGTAGGTATTTTATTACATTTTTTTTTAATAAATCAGTTTCTTTCGTAACAGTGCATATGTAGCTGAAATTTGTCGAATAAGTTGTGAAGCACCCTGTATATTCTTGCGAATTTCATGTTTGTACAACGCTTTGAACCAAAGGGAGGCTTGACTGCTTCATAGCAACTAGGTTAGACATCATGAGAGACAGATCTACGGCCACCAACTTGGCTCTAATTAATCAGTACATTTATGAAGTACTGGATGGTCAGGGACAAGTTGATGTCATCTACACAGATATTCAGAAGGCGTTTGATCAAGTTGATCATCATGCACTTCTGGATAAGCTTAAAACAGTGGGTATGTCTGATGGAATGCTGTCGCTCATGAATTCATATTTGAGGGATAGAAGGTTATTTGTCGAATATGGTGGTCATAGGTCGAGTTACTATCGGGCCACGTCCGGGGTACCTCAAGGGTCAAATCTAGGTCCATTATTGTTTTTGATATTTATTAATGACTTGTCTTTTGAACTGAAGTGTCAAGTGTCAAGACAGTCGAGGATTGCATCATGTTGCAAGATGACTTAGCTCTAATTTCGTCATGGTGTTCACGAAACTGTCTCAGTATGAATGTTTCGAAGTTTAAAGTTATGACTTGTACAAGAAAGGTTAACTATACTAAGTGACATATAAATCCGAACACCCAGTTTAAATGGTTTTATTTTAATAAAAGTTGGTGAATGTATTCATCTTACTGTAAATAACAAGTGAAAAAATTTTCAGCTTTATCAGTTGGACATTCCGGTTTTTATACTGCTTTTTTTTAATTCACTAACGCTCTAAAAATGAATATTTCAGCCGCAGTAAAGAATCAACGTTGGCGGATTTTGCTTCTTGACATCCTTTACGATGCCTTGAGTACGGAGACATGTACGATTTCGTCAACTTAGTGAGTTTGATAGGGGCCGTATAGTGGGACTTCGGGAAGCTGGACTTTCTTTTCGGGCAATTGCAGTTAGAGTGCAAAGAAGTGTAGACACTGTGGTTAGGTGTTGTCAGGCATGGCTTCGAGAAGGCCGTACGCAAAGAGCAAGGGGCACTGGACGCCGCCGTAGAACAACAGACCGTGAAGATCGTCGCCTAAGATTATTGGCCTTAAGGGACCGTTTCTCCACTACCAGGTCCATTGCAAATGAATGGTTTGCAGAACACGGAAGGCCTATTGGCATGCGAAGTGTTTACTGACGAATGATAAGTTTTGGCTTGTTTTCATACCGGACACATTGGGTCCTCCCTTTAACTCGAGAACACCGACGTAATCGCCTTGAGTGGTGCACACAACGGTCACTCTGGGATCAGGAATGGAACAGTATTGTCTTTAGTGACGAGTCTCGATTTTGTTTAGGCATGCACGATGGTCGTGCCAGGGTTAGAAGGCGACGTGGTGAAAGGAGGAATCCACAGTTTTTTGTTGAAAGACATGTTCATCACACTGTTGGAGTTATGGTTTGGGGTGCTATAGCTTATGGTTCCAGGTCATCTTTAATCTTTATCAGAGGTAACATAAACGTGCAGCGTTATATCCACGAAGTTCTACAACCCCATCTTTTACCCTATCTTGACACCCTGGCAGATCCAACTTTCCAACAAGATAATGCCCGACCACATGTTGCAAGACTCACAATAAACTTCTTTCAACATAATGATGTCACATTATTACCATGGCCACCAAGATCTCCCGACTTATCCCCAATTGAGCACGTTTGGGATATGATGGGTAGGAGATTGCTCAATTTGCAACGTCCTCCTCAGACTCTAGAAGCACTTCGAGAGGAGTTGGTGGTTGCCTGGAATGAGATATCACAGGAGGACATTGACCACCCGATCAGAAGTATGCCTAGGCGCGTTGGAGAATGCGTAGGGTGCATCCACACATTATTAAAGGTCAAAGGACTTTAAAGCAGTGCAATCATTTTGAAATTTTTATCATTTACTTATTATGCTTCATGAAGTAATTTTATTTTATTAAAATAAAACCATTTAAACTGGGTGTTCGGATTTATATGTCACTTAGTATATTTAATTTATGATAATTATAACACCAATGGTCAGGTTATAGACAGATGCACCTCTTATAGAGACCTTGGAGTCACTTTTGATACCAAGCTAACGTTTACTGAGCATATACTCAATATCTCGTCGGCTGTCACTCGACTACTTGGTTTCTGTATCAGAAACTGGAAGGGTTTCTCCAATGTTGATACATTAATGACTTTATTTTTTACTTTTGTCATGAGCAAGTTGGAGTATGCGACTCTGATCTGGTCTCCTATATACCAAAATTCTGTCGTGATCCTTGAGGCCATTCAACGTAAAGCTTTAAAGTATTTTCACCTTAAATGCACAGGTTCTTATCCAGAAAGAGGTTGGATTCACTGTCAACAAGACGAAACATATTTGCTTTGTCGTTTTTGTATGGCCTCATTCACAATAAAATTGGCTGTCAAAATTTACTTGAAAAAATATGTTTCCGCGTTCCAAGGCTAGGGAGTCGACAACAAACGGCATTCTATTGTCAAGCTGGCCGTACAAATGTTATGACAAAATCGACAATTAATCTCATGTGCTGCGTCATGAACAGTGTTACTGAATCGTGTGATATTTACAGTGACAGTTGCGCATCGATTATTAACTGCTATAGATCACCCAATCTTATTTAGAATGTGTGATACTATAGATTCAAGTTCAAGAACCATGTCTCTTTAATTGTTATTTTTTTCAGCATTTCCTGTAATTGGGTTTCACCTGTTGGAAATAAATAAATAAATAAATAAATAAATAAATCATGATCTGATGGAAATTTCAGAGTCAACTTTTTCTCAAAACTTCTATCCCTTATACAATCCTAAGTTATAAGACTATCTGGAGCTATCAATTCAGATTCAGTGCTGTTGTGAGCGGGAAGACCATATAAATCATAAATTCCTAAGAGGCTATTTTGGCCAGATGCCCGATATCGATCCTGTCGCAATAATTTGGAGCAGATATTAGTAGTCATCGTTTTCCAATAACTGAAGGCGGAAATATCATGCTGCATCGCGTCAAGCCGTCTGGATTTGTTCAAGCGGCGAAAATGGGATTTTCTGGAGCAGGGAAGCGTATTGGTGCGAAGTAGGCGAGAAATATCTAGACGGAGAGACTGCTTGCCGCATTAGGCTTCATTGCAAAATGGAATTATGAGAATTGAGGAAGGGTGGTAAGGAATATGGGATAAAGAGAATTATAGGAACTGCTGTGTAGCAAACCACTCAAAATAATATCTAATATTTCTTGCTTCAATCAGCAGGGATATGACACGCTGTATAACTTTGGCACTTATAACCAAAACGATGGGGTGATCGTTTTTGTAAGAAATGAACTGCAATATAATCATGATACATTCACTTTCACTGATGGAATCAAAATTTTAAACATATTGATCCAAATTAACCATAACAAAATTGAGGTATCTGCAACTTATCGTCCGCCATGTTCAGAACCCCACGAGTTTTTGAAGAATATCGAATTTTTTTTCAAAATCCAAATTAAGTTCATTTAAAGCAACATATTTTCTTGGGAGATGTTAATATAAATATTTTGGACGATGATCCCATCACAAATGAATACTTGAATATCCTATCAAGTAACGGATTTCTGTCCTATATAAACCTACCTACAAGGTCCATCAGTGGCACATGTATAGATCACTGCTTTGTGAAAGACCTATCCAACAAAATTACTTGTATACCAATAATCCTAGAAAGCGATATTACTGACCACTTCTCCACTATTTTACTGATATCTTCAAATGAAAAACATTCTAACATCCCTACCGTTAATAACAACCAGGAAAATTACAAATTTTTTGTCGACAATTCAAAACTAATATCAAATGTCAAACAAGAATCCTGGGAACAATTATACTCTATAAATAATATAGACAAAGCAACGGGACTGTTCATAGAGAAAATAAAAAAACTAATAGATATTAGTACCAATAAAGTCATAATTAGTCACAAAGAGAAAAGCAGAAATGCCTGGATTACCAAAGGATTAATAACATCGGCAATAGAAAAAGAAAGACTATATAATGTAATGAAACTAACGCCAACTACAGAGAATACCGACTGCTACAACCAATATAAAAATAAATTTATAGAGCTTGCAAGGCAAACCAAACGAAAACATTACCTAAATAAATTGAATAATAACTTAAATGATCCTAAGCGGCTTTGGACAACTATTGATGAGATTACTGGGAAAACAAAATTTAAATAGTGTGTCACTGAGTTAAATACAACATCGGGAACAGTATTAAAAAATACTCAACAGATATGCGATGAATTTGTACAATTCTTTACTGACATAGGCGAAAATTTAGCAAGTAATATACAAGCAAATGTACAGAATACTCAGCCTCCAAAAAGAACTTTGAACTCATTTATTTTGGATAAAGTCAAGCAATGTGAAGTATACACCACTGTTATGTCCTTAAAAAATCGGAAAAGTCCTGGGTTCGATGATATTAAAAGCGAGCATTTGAAAATTATAGCCGAGGACATAACAGAACCACTCACTTACCTAATCAACAAATGCTTTGAATCTGGCATATATCCCTCAATTTTAAAAAAAGGTAATATAATACCGATACATAAATCAGGAACAAAAACAGATGTTAACAACTATAGACCAATATCAATAATATCCAGTGTAGCAAAGGTTTTTGAAAAAGTTTTATCTACTAGAATGATTCGATACCTCACAAAATTCAAAATTTTAAGTGAAAATCAATATGGATTTACAGAAGGGAAGGCTACATCGGACGCAATAACTAAAATTGTAAATCAAATACATCAAAATATTGATAACAGAATCCCTTCAATCTGCATTTTTGTTGATTTAAAGAAAGCTTTCGACACAGTTAATCACAAATTATTATTAGAGGCATTGGAGAGAATTGGTTTCAGACGAAACGCGTACTCACTGATCGAAAATTATTTGTCAAATCGCCCACAATCTGTGCAGATATCAGGATCATTTAGTAAAGATATGTATATTAAGTGTGGTGTCCCACAAGGAACTGTCTTAGGTCCGCTGCTATTCAATATATATTTAAATGATATTTTCCAAATTAATTGTGTTGGCAAAATAACTAGTTTTGCAGATGATACTGCAATATTATATGAAGGTACTGACTGGTCTGATCTGAAAAATGTAACTGAAACTGATTTTATCAAAATTATTCGGTGGTTTAACAGTAGAAAATTAAGCATTAACTACTCTAAAACACATTTTTTACCATTTGGATCTTATGCTAGACATCTGCCAAATTACACAAATTTCTCCTTCAACATTAATGATAAAAAAATGCAAATTAATAGAGTGCCCCACATAAAATACCTTGGAGTAGTCTTGGATCCTCACTTACGATGGGACATCCATGTCAATTATATTTTAAAGAAAGTTAGATTTGTATCCTACAAAATTAAATACCTTGGGAATATATTGACAGAAAAATATCTTCGAACATTATACCATGCACTGATTGAGCCTCATCTCACATATGGTATATTAGCATGGGGAGCTGCATGTTCCTCACATATCTATAATTTAGATGTTTTTCAAAAAAGTATTCTAAAAATGATATTTAAAAAACCGAAACTTTATCCCACTGAAAAATTATACGCAGATGTTCGAATGTATGATATAAGACAGCTTTATTTCTTACACAATATCACTCACTACCATAAATTTGTAAACACCGACCAAAAAATTA
Organism: Acanthoscelides obtectus; assembly: GCA_963669975.1. Taxonomy (NCBI): domain Eukaryota; kingdom Metazoa; phylum Arthropoda; class Insecta; order Coleoptera; family Chrysomelidae; genus Acanthoscelides; species Acanthoscelides obtectus. The sequence goes on from CAVLJG010000005.1 coordinate 27,425,389, forward strand.
AACATAATCATTATACCAGGTACAAAATTCGTGGCACAGTAGTTCCTCAACCGCATAAATCTATAATGCAGCGATCATATCTCTATTTAGCGCCTAAATTTTATGAAATTATACCTAAAGACTTAAAAGATTTACGTTTCGGAAATTGTTTCAAAAGAAATTTAAAAAAGTGGCTACATTCTATATCTAGGACTGAAATTCATAAACTCATAAATACAAACATCAACTAAATACATAATCTACTGTAGCTAATTTTTGTCCTTTTTCGTCATTTGCATTCTACAGTTTCAACTTAAATTTATTGGTCCATGTACAGGCGATGCCTTCTATTGGGCCTGTTTTGATTTTATATTTATTTACTCATATTGTTTGTTATCTTTGTACATTGAGTGAATAAATATTATTATTATTATTATATATTTCGAAACCTCTTTGTTTTTGGTTGCTTGTTTCGAGGCTTGGTTAGCACTGTTATTTTTTGAGATGTTGATATTGTTGCTATGATAGGCCTATAATTCTAAGGGCCGATCGTTTTTCTGGACGGCCTGGACATGAACAAACACGGCCACTCATCTTACGGTTTTATACCTGAAGGTTGCTTACCGCATAGTAGGGAACCCTTTGAATCGTCGGAACCTGTTGGGGCTACGAGCAAGATAGAGTTGACATAAAAGATCTAGTCAAGGATTTTTGCCTTAGCTTTTGACTCCGTTACAAGGATTACATCCTGTTACGTAAGCGGTGGAAGGCTACCCTTTGATAAGTTTGATTCAATCCGCTTGGCCAGCGTCCAGCAAGACGCCATTGCGCTACGACATCACCCTGGACCTAGGCTCGACGTCGCCTTCTTGGTGGTCAGAAAGAGACTCAGCATTCTACTGACGTGTGACGAAACGAGGAGAAAAAGTAGGGCTCGTCACCAGCTGGATGAGCCCTTGGCAGACGCTTCAACGACACCATCTGCTGCATCGGTCCTGATTATGCCCAACCACAGTTTGTCATGGGCATAGAAATCACCTAGGAGAACTACTAGAAGCAGGGTAAGTAATAATAATAATAATAATTAACGTCTTTTATTTGTGATATTCTTACAGGAGGCGAGATTTAGATTATATATCTATTCTACCATCTAACCCCCTTAACAATACTAGATGTAGAAAAAAAGAATTTGTTGAAAATTAATAGGCACCTGTATACAATAACGACAGAATAAAGTATCATCCAAGTAAATACATAAGGAAAATATGAGGACACTTATGGGTTACAACCGATTTCGCTGCTGATCAAGAAGATCTTCTTTCACTTTTTCCTTGAATTTGGATAAATAAACTGCGGTCTAAAGAATTATATGATTTGATCGAATTGTAAATGTATGTATTCTGAAATAGAGACGTGCTGTGGCGTGGATTTGAAAAAGTCTCTCTATATGTAATATTAACACGATGCATATGACGGTGTTTTTGAATAAAGAACCTTATGAGTCAGATTTAGGAGCTGGTACTTATACATTTTATCAATTTTCATCCGTTTGAGTTCATTAATGGCATTCGATATATGATCATATTTTCTGGGATCATTTACAAGTCTGCAACATGTATGCATAATACTTTGAATACGATTTCTTTTTATAATATCTAAATAGGGATATTAAACCACTAAGCAATACGATATCTTTGAAAACACGAAATATTCACACAATTGCTTTCTCGCAGATTTATGTAATATAGCCTTATTTGCAAATAGAACTCTGAGAATAGCGTAGCACTGAGTAATTAGATAGTTCACGTGTGCAACAAATTTTAAGTCATCATCCATTATAATACCTAGGTTTTTCGAATGATCCACAGAATTAATTTATTACCTTTTAAATGTATGTCTATGTCCTTTTTTAAGGTATTCTTTTTTGTTCTATTTGCATATACCAACATATTTGTCTTCAAAGGGCTCAAACGAAGATTATGACTACTACTGAACTTTTCAATTTGGGCAAGATCTTGATTAATTTTATTATTTGCCGTTTCCAAGTCATTCCAAGTCCACAGTATTATGATAAATAAAATGCCTCCTTATTTGAGGAACAAGCTTACCATGAGATGTGATCATCACTCAGCGAACTTGCGTTTTGTAGGATATACTCTTGACTTGCCTCGGCACCGAACAACCCAATTCAGAAAGAGCTTTTCATATGTGGCGCCCGATTTCTACAATAAAGTACCTCAAGCTTTGAAAACTCTATCTGTGTCCAGCTTTAAAAGAAAAGTTAGGCTCTTTGTCTTTGATGACATGTAGCATGTATTTTTTTTTGATTTCATGTAGCATGTATTTTTATGTGATTTTATTTTTATATTTGTTTATTTGCGCATGTTTTCTCACTCGTCACTTTTCATTTGTTTGTGTTTTGCTTACACATTTGTTACTGTTTACTTTTAATTTTTAAATCTTCCGCCATATACCTAATATTTTCTTTTTTTAAAGTTACTTCTAATCACGGTTTTTGATTCTGCTACGTACTCTGTTGCTGCACGTTTCTCTTTTGGTCTTTTGGTCATTATACCATGCTACGATTCTGTAAAAAAAATTTTTTTTTCTGCTTTAAATGTTATTATCTTCAATGTATTTTTGTTGTATTTGCATGTACTTGAATTTTGTTTTTAGCCCTGGTTGGTTCTGAAAAACAGCTTGTGCTGATGTAACCCGCCAGGTAAAATAAAGGCCATTTATTATTATTATTATTATTATTATTATTATTATTACTCCTAAATGAATAGAACATTTGAGTATCATCTGCAAAAAATTGTATGCTGCATGATTTTACATCTGTTTCTAAATCTGAGATATATAATGAAAATAATAGCGGTCCTAAGACTGATCCCTGTGGTACACCAGAACATATACCTAATATTTTCTTTTTTTAAAGTTACTTCTAATCACGGTTTTTGATTCTGCTACGTACTCTGTTGCTGCACGTTTCTCTTTTGGTCTTTTGGTCATTATACCATGCTACGATTCTGTAAAAAAAATTTTTTTTCTGCTTTAAATGTTATTATCTTCAATGTATTTTTGTTGTATTTGCATGTACTTGAATTTTTTTTTAGCCCTGGTTGGTTCTGAAAAACAGCTTGTGCTGATGTAACCCGCCAGGTAAAATAAAGGCCATTTATTATTATTATTATTATTATTATTATTATTACTCCTAAATGAATAGAACATTTGAGTATCATCTGCAAAAAATTGTATGCTGCATGATTATCTGTTTCTAAATCTGAGATATATAATGAAAATAATAGCGGTCCTAAGACTGATCCCTGTGGTACACCAGAACAAATTTTTTGTTTCGTAGAGTACTGTTGATTTAGACGAATTTCAAGGTAGGTTTGAATAAACGAAAGAGGTTTTCCAGAAAATCCATAATAACTGCATTTAGATACAAGAAGTGAGTGATTAATGGTGTCAAATGCTTTAGTAAATTCATGAAGTATGAGAGCTACTGCTTTTTGGTTATCAAGTGCCATTGTTATAATGTCTGTTAAATCACAGAGTGCCGACGCTGTATTATGATCTTGCCGAAATCCAGATTGTATAGATGGAATAATTTTGTTAGAATATAATATATAATTGATGTACAAGAAGCCGATCTTAACAACGAGGTATACAAAAGGGCCATCCTAGTTATGATCCGAATAAAATCAATAAAAGAAGCAAACAAATTTGGCGGATGATCCAATTTCTTCCATTTTGTTGCACGCACTCACGTAATCTGCTTATTGCGTTTTGCATAACGCAGAAGCATAAAGATTCGATTTCGGTTTGAAGGCTATGAAGTAATCGTTGTTATGGACGTTCTCAAATAGAGGAAATTCCATAGGGATCGCACCTGGTGATCGCGGTGGCTATGCATTATCACCAAGATGAATAATCAATGCTTTGGGGATGCTAGAGCTGTAACGCTATTGAATATTGGCAAATAACTTTTAGTTATTTCATATTCCCGTTTAGAAAAACGTTCTGCTTCAACTTCAAAGAAGATGTAGTTTGAGCAGGATGGGGCTCCCTGTCACACTGCACTGCGCGCACAACCACTATGGGCTTATGAGCTGTTTCCGCAAAAGTTGATATTTCGCATTGGCGTTGTTGCATGGTAACCTTGGTAAATTTGACCTCTATTCACTTTTTCCTAGACCTAATAGCAAATCTGCAACACTAAAGTGGCCATTATTCCAAACTGTCAGCTTCTCACACAAACACTTTCTGGTGCGAACGATGCAAAACTGTTATTTCCGATTGTACAGCGACAATAACTAAACCAACAGCCAAAGGATAATCGAAGTAAAATCGCCTTTTTGTATTGTTATCGGACCCCTCGCTGGCATGATGGCAGCAGTTCGTCTCCCAAATAATTACCGCCTAAAATTGCATTCTATTCGAGCTGTGTGCGACATTTGGAAATTTCATCATCCTATAAAGCCGCAAGCAGGGGCGTACCTATTACCAAATCAAGAGAAATGGAGTTTCACATCATCGAGAATTTGAGTTACAGTAGTACGCCGATTATCCGAATCGCGATTATCCGAAACAGATCGCATACAATAACTTCTCCGTTTTAACCGAAGTTTTTCGGAAATTAGCCGCCGGTAGTTGCACCTTCGGCGTTTGCGTCATTAGATTCGTTGCCGGTGATTCCCCAAGCGCGTTCGCGGAATTCACTGGTATGTGTGCGTGTATGTTTGTTTCAGTCAGGTTCATAATCGCTAAGATGGAGCAGCATAGAAATAAACGTACACGCGTTGTTATTACCATAGAACAGAAACTTGAGACACTCAGACGTTTAGATAGAGGTGATGTATAATAAAAAAACTATGAGAATAACAACGAAAATTCACAAGAGCTCGTCGTTAAAATAGCAGGGTGTGAAAATCTTAATTGGTGGAAGAATTAACTGATATAGAACTAATAAAAACTGTTTGCAACAATGGCGATGAGACAGCTTTAAGTGATGCTAGTGACAATGAGACAGAAACCTCTGCCAAGATATCCCATTCTGAGGGATTAGAAGCTCTACAAAAGGCGTTGACTTACGTCGAACAACAAGAAAATGCGACAGCAGCTGATGTGCTGCTTATCAAACGTTGAAGGGATATTGCTGTCAGAAATAGGAGCAATGTAAAACGTGTACAGTTAAAAATTACTTCCTTTTTTACTGAATACTCGTAAATGTATGTGTGACATGTTTATATTTTACGTAACATTATATTTTCCACACGCATTCACTTTTTTCAATAAAAGCATTGTGAGTCCAAATATTTATTTTCATTTTATCCCATATTTCGATTATCCAAAAGCACTTGGGTCCACACTATTTCGGATAATCGGGGTTCTACACTACCAAACATTTCCTTGGCGCTTTGCCATCGTTGTAGATATAAATTCCTCTCAAACAAAGAATATGTCTTACGGCCTGCTCGACCTTTGGACATGAACCTAGGGGATAATCGCTGGATTCACTACAGTGTGACTGGATTTGAAAGTGCTCAACTATCTCATATGATAAGAGAACTGGATTCTAGGTTTTTACTTGGATTTAGTATATTTGTTGCTTTTTAGACTCGAAAACAATCTGCTCTAACGTCAGTTTACTTGGTACACAATACATATACTTCTGCTGCCGGGAAAATATTTGGTCGTAATTGATAAAATCTAGACAAACTATGTTGTGGTTAGTTTCTATCGGTTGTATCTAGGGATTTCGAATAGGCTAGAGAAAGCCAAGCATTGCTTGCCACTAAAATTGTGTAGCTTCTGGGCATAAAACCATTGCCTACCAAAGTGACAAACCAACACATTGGCGTGCATTTGTTTCTCTGGAAATGATATGCCAGTAGCTATTCATAATGGGTGTACTTACGTAGAGCGAGGCAAAAATATTATTTATAAATCGCTCAGTTGTTGTTAATAAACGGTAGTAGGAGGTTTTTTTGAGGCGTAGTATCTGGTGGCACTAAAATGAGATCGTAAAACTAATACTTATAACGAAAGAAATTGTAGATTCAACATTAATGTAGATGAAGTTAAATTTTAGTTTAGTTTAATTAGATTAAAGCTTCGGTTTCAGTATCCATCAAAAAAATCGGTTTATCTCCAATATTTTGTATCTTTCAATGTTGTTGTTAGGTATTCTATCAACAAACCTTAGAGTTGGAGTGTGCTCAATGAAACAAGAAGTGAAATGGAATAAATCAAAATTACCTCACAACTGCCCAGATGAAGCCCAATGCTGAGGTGCATGCCCTTTCGCAACGCGAGTGACTATAATATAACAGCTTATTGATCAAAAGGATTCGTTCTTTTTCAGCTTAAAATGCTTTTTGCACTCCACAGAAACCTCCTTCATTTTTGGTAACTGTTTAGAACTTTAGGATTACACGGTTTTATATGTTTTTGAAGAAAAGTGGGAATTAATGTGAAATGTTAATAACTAGCAATCTGGCGGCTTAAGTCTCATCGACGAACTTGTATCCTGACTACTGAGTACCTAATTTTGGTAACAAACAAATCGTAAGCTAGCTCCTTCTACCAAGTCAGAATTCGTTAGTTATATCAGTAGAGGCAGGCTACATGTGTAGCTACAATTTCGAGACGTCGCTCATTAATTACAAGTGCATTACGTCAAATTACTTATAATTTGAAAAAATGTAGTGTTTGTGTTACAGCGATTGATCTTAGACGGGCTAGAATAGCCTGTACCATAATAGCTCAGCTTGGGCCAGTGTGAAGAAAATATTTGTTTCGGCTTGGACCCTCAAAGCTACGTCAATGACCACCAGCAACACTCACTGTTCGGAGGGTGGCGAATTTTGCGTCTGTTTGCTAGCAGAAATTGCTTTCGATTGTGCCTTGCCCTTCCGACGATAGGGCTGTTGAGGGGTTGAAGGGGCAAGTGAAGGCAGGGTGCCGTTTATCCCGTAGCTCTGTCTTAAAGTGCCATTTATCATTTTTGGCTGGTGCGATGGTGGATTAGTTCATAGAGAGGCGGATTTTCAAATTGAATAAGATAAATATACCTTCTTACTTGAACTGAGATAGTGAGGACATGAATAAATTGATATATTGTAGACAGCATCTGCAACTTGGACTAGTTTTTATCCCCTACCCCAAAAGCCAGTGGTAGACTAAACCATTTCGTCCTTACGAAGGCCTATCAACCTGGAGGCTATCACTGCTTGGGGACGCAACAATCTTGTACAGTTCAATGCTTCCAAAACGCAGTACTGTACTTTGACGAACAAAAAGCGTCCCTGCGCTCACCCGGTTTCGATGGATGGTCGAGATCTGCCAAAGAGCCCTTCATTTGGGCTGGTCGGAGTCCACATCACCGAGGACCTGATCTGGCACGAACACATCCCGTCAATAGCTGCAGCCGCTGGGAAAAAGCTAGGCTATTTGTTTAGGGCTAAGAAGTACTTTTCTCCGCATGACCTTCTCACTCTATACAAGGCCCAGATAAGGCCTAGCCTCAAGTATTGCTCACACGTTTGGGGTGCTGCCGCCCCGACTACATTATCCAAGCTCGATGCTATCTAGGGGAGCGCGGTCCGACTGATCGATGACTCTTCTCTAACAGACAGTCTCGGGACTCTTTCGGCGGACTGTCGGCGATCTAGCTCTTTTCTACCATTACACCAACGGGCTTTGCTCCTCAGAGCTCTCTTCCGTGATGCCGCCGCGCGGTGTGCCTGCCAGACAGACCCGCCTGACTTTGGCGTCCCATCCTAACCGTGTCGAACTTCGTACATCCAGAACCGGCCGATGCGACCGCTCCTTTGTCCCGAGGGTGTCCAGATTGTGGAACAATCTACAAGAGGAAGCTTTTTCCAGTTCTGTTAACCTTAGGCAGTTCAAAAATCGTATTAATAAAATTTCTTTGGGATCATCATAGCAGCTGCGGTGTTCAGGCATTTATAATAATAATAATAATAATAATAATAATAATAAATAATAAATGGGGTTTATTTCGTACTTAAGTAAAAGTACAAAAAAGGCGAAGTGTCGCTAAGATTAGCGTTTTTCAACTTAACCTTAACCATTTAGGCTTCTGCCTGCGCGGCTGCTTCGATATAAAAAAAATAATGTGTATTTTCTAATATGATGACAACTTACACCTTTTCTAACAACTTTGTCCATTTCAGTTGGTCTAAGCGCCCCCCATCCAACTAGCACCCGTATTACGTAATTTGAAAAATGAAAGTTTTAATGACGTTATGTAGTCACTGTTATGTCACTTCGCTTAGCTGCCGTTCACTTTATGTTCACTTGTGGTAGCTCTGCGTGTTGCCTATATGGTTTGGCTATGATGTCATGTGACATATGCTTCAGAGATGGCACTATTGTATGCTATTTATAGCTCCTATGGCCTAAGCTGTGTGTTTTATATTAAAACTGGAAGAAAACACTAGGGTGAGTTTTTAATTTACTTGGTAATGCAATACTGTACACAGTAATGGGATGTCGACTGACAGATGAAATAATTTTGTTTGTAATTACACTTACTGTCAGACAACAGATTTCCAACCACGTTGTCTGCGATACTTGCATTTATTATAAGAAACCCTATGGAGATGAGGTAGCCCATTTATCGAAAAAAACATATTCAGCCAATTTTGAGCACTTTTCGATTACCAAATAAATTAAACAAACATCGAACCATTATGACAAGTGACAACACCCTTATGCCCAAGGATTTTAGCATAGGAACAAACGTACACTTTTGACGTACAAGAAGGATTACTTTTATTTCCGAACGTATGGAACAGGTACGTCAAACAATAACGAAAGCTAAAATTTTTACAGAGCAGTATAAAGTATACGTTTTGTTAGTTTTAAGAAGCCTGCTGGCGAAATGTGAGTTGCAGCATCTTAGGCAACATGGTCGTTCAGTCATTCCTCCATAGATGGCGCTCACAGCGAGTAGGCAGGGACTGGGCTAGCGACTACTTAGTACACAATTTTTTCACGTAATACCCCTGCTAAACGCCATATACCCCAACGCTATCCCTAATCACTAAGATAAAAGAGAAGTCATCCCAAATTCTGTCATTTGTTGACATTTGTCAAATAAAATTGTCAAAAAGGTTTCTTTATACCATTAAACGTTCCATCACAAAATTTTGTCTTTAGAGATGAGACTGATGGACTACGCCCACATTTTCTCAGTTATTTTACTTCCTCATTTCAAAAAATAGCTCCATGGCGATATTGCCAGCACGGAGGGCTCTAAATGTGACTCGAACAAAAAAACAACCGAACAATATTCTGGTACGAACACCTGGGTCATCATCCTACTTGCAATATTTTACTAACGTGAGATGCCAAATCTTTAGTGTTATTTGCCTTTATTGTTACTGCATCACCCGTCAGTAGGCAGCTATTACTTTAACAACAACAAATCAATTCTAGTTGTCAATTACATTGTTATAATACGAGACTATATCCGACTGTGAGGTCGGTTATGTCGCGAATCGAATCAAAAATCCACGAAGTATGTGGCATTGTCCTTTATAATCCGGTGAAATTAGAATTAATTATTGGCAGATCAAGTTTCTATGGCTTTTTGAAAAGCGGGGGCAATGAAAACCTTGAAATTTCAAAAATTGCACACAAAATCCTGCTGAATATGCATATTTTATGGTCCAACCAGATAACCAGATTCTTAGGGGGCACCATGGCGCTGATTATTAAGAACACTTATAAAATCAAAATGTCGAATTTTTATCAGTAATCTCATCTTTAAAGTTCCTATTCTACGGGCTACAGCTTAAATGGCTTGATGGATTTTTACATCTAAGGTGCCTCTAGATTTGTCTGGACAGTCTGAGCGTCATTGGACATACTACATTTTTTATAAAACAAAAATCTTAAAAGCAAAGCTTAACTCTGAAATCTTGTTCTCACGGGTCACAGCCCAAACAGCTTGATGGATCTTGATATTCATCTTTATAGCACAATTGATTCTTCATTCTTTTCACTTACTGCAGTCAGATTGTTTTTATTTTTTAAAAACATTTGCTTGATCCTCCTATTGGGCGCCCTTGTATTCCATACATCGTATTAGAATAAGCCTTCATGAAGTTCGTCTTGAAATCACACCGATTTCAAGAGAAGCCTTTGCCTTTGCTCAAAGAGGAGGTCTTGATTAAAGTTCCGCAGTTCAGTAGGCCTATCAGATGTAATTGCCAAGATACCAGACAAAATCAGAAAGGTAAAAGGGAAAAAGAGCAAAGCAAAACCAAATTGCTCATGCTTAAAAACCCCATTTTATAATATTTATATTATTTTTCAATTAGACTGGTCAACAGTATTTACAAGAAATATCCAAATAAAGGATTAACTTGAAATTTCAACAATTTTGGCGGTTTATCAAAAATGAGTATTGTGACTGGCCATACTAACAAAACCAAAACAGATATTTATAAGAACATGATATACCCTGAAATCTGTGCATGTTTCCAGTACGTTATCATTGGTTTATTGTCACATAATACTGCTACAAATCTTGTTCGATTAATAGTGATTTTTCAACGGGTTGTTGCAATTTGTGGCGAGTTTCTTTAATTTATTTTTATATGTTTGGGTTTTAAAGGAATAAATCTAAAATGTTCAAATTCAGCTTACCTCCAGTTCAAACCGAGAACGGCCTACACGATAACCTAATAACATTAAAAATTTGTATTTTAGTTTCAAGGTTTCTGATATTATTAATTAAAGTTTAGCTAGTAATATCTGTTTAAGATGTGCTCGCTATTTAAGAGGATGATCTGATGGTACAATGATAGAAGACAGATATTTTTAATAACATAATATATTCTAATGTGAAATCAGTAACTAAACCGCATGCTCAAACCAAAGGCTGTCCACCACCGACACCTCCAACGAAGGAGCAAGGTACAGAGGACAAAGCAAAGTAAGAGAGTCGCATCGGATTCTTCAGTCACCGCTCATCAACATTTTGTGATTGCGTTTAAGATAAGAACGAAACACATTTGATACGTCGAGGTGAACTAATGATTAGTAGACCTGAATTTGTCAAAAGCAGTAAGCCGAATTTCTGGGTTCCAGACAACAGTAGAATGGTGATTTTGTAGGCTCTATTATGGCAGTGGTCTAGGGGGGCTATGATTAGATGAGGCTGTCTGGTTACCACAACAATGGAGAGTATCTATTCCTTCTTCAAAATTAAGTTTGAAAGCAATCTTGCTAGATAATGGCAATGATATTCCATCTGTACATTTAGCACAAGAAAAAACATTATGTCTAAACTACTACAGGATTATAGTGTTTTAGGATACAGATTAATTTCCTTGATTCCCATCTACTATAGACATTTCTACGGAACCTTGGGTGCGGTAAGCGACAAGAATGGGAAAAGATTCCATCAAAATATCATGGCGATAATTGAAAGGTACGAAAAAAGATAGTCTCCAAGGATGCTTGCACATTTTTGTGTGGAATTAAAAGGAGCTCGTCCGTTAAATAATTATAAGAAACAGGCTAAAAGAAGAATAACATTCTCAGAACATCTTTTTAAGCAATTCCCTACTAGATAAAATTATAAATATATACTAAGTGACATATAAATCCCAACACCCAGTTTAAATGGTTTTATTTTAATAAAATTTTGTATAAGTACTTAATAAGTAAATAATAAAAATTTCAAAATGATTGCACTGCTTTAAAGCCCTTTGACCTTTAATAATATGTGGATGCACCCTGATGTGCTACGCATTCTCCAACCCCCCCCCCAGGCATGCTTCTGATCAGGTGGTCAATGTCCTCCTGTGGTATCTCATTCCAGGCAACCATCAACTCCTCTCGAAGTGCTTCTAGAGTCTGAGGAGGACGTTGCAAATTGAGCAATCTCCTACCCATCATATCCCACACGTGCTCAATTGGGGATAAGTCGGGAGATCTTGGTGGCCATGGTAACAATGTGACATCATTATGTTGAAAGAAGTCTATTGTGACTCTTGCAACATGTGGTCGGGCATTATCTTGTTGGAAAGTTGGATCTGCCAGGGTGTCAAGATAGGGTAAAAGATGGGGTTCTAGAACTTCGTGGATATAACGCTGCGCGTTCATGTTACCTCTGATGAAGATTAAAGGTGACCTGGAACCATAAGCTATAGCACCCCAAACCATAACTCCAACTGTGTGATGAACATGCCTTTCAACAAAAAACTGTGGATTCCTCCTTTCACCACGTCGCCTTCTAACCCTTACACCGACGTAATCGCCTTGAGTGGTGCAGACAACGGTCACTGTGGGATCAGGAATGGAACAGTATTGTCTTTAGTGACGAGTCTCGATTTTGTTTAGGCATGCACGAATGTCGTGCCAGGGTTAGAAGGCGATGTCACTTAGTATATTTCTTAGAGATAGTGGATGTTTCAAATTGTTTCCCGAGTATTTTAAGCAATTTTATGTCAAGGGATGAAAAAATACCACTTCCGAACAACAATATTTTTGTGTTGATTATTGTTATTATATTAGCATTATTACTACCTATGACCACTGCGCTATTACGGGCATTTACCGTAGGCAGTTCCAACAACAGCACTTGTCTGAAAATACGAGATTGAAGTGGGCCAGTGGGCCAACCATCGTTGACGCTGTACTGAGAATCGTTTTGTATTCAGGCTGGGAACGACCTGTGTGCACTCTGAATAGCGTAGATTTTTTATTGAGAAGGTTTATAAAGTGGTTGCTTTACGACCTTTCACTTGCTGCAGTCATGTGCAATGTGCTTGTTACCATGGGCGATATGTATCATATGATTTGCTTTAAAGTTGGTACAACCTTTTTCATTTCATTTCGATTGTGTTGACACTTTATAGCATTTTCACTACCTGCGCCACTGGCGATGACATACTGCAAACTTTATGAAATGAGATATTATGTTTTTTGGATGTTATGTGATATGTATCACGAAAAACCATGTCATTCATTTGCGTCGGTTTGTCGGTCGGCTAATCCTTGGCACGTCCTAAGCCGTTCGGCTTTTGATGAAATTTCCACACAAGGTTACTGCTATGCTAATGACGAAAATCGTTTTTGAAAATCGGTCTAGTGGCAGAGGAGCTACGAGTAAAAAACAAAGAAAATAAATATCATTAGCTTCTTTCTTTGATGTTTTAGAGGCTCCTGGTCATTTCCCGAAAACTTTTTGTAGGGGTCAAAATGGGATGTTGTGGGTTTGGGAGAGTATTTCTCAATTTCTTTCTCTCCTATTAGACATATTTCAAAAACTTGAATGATAGATATAATTTAAATATACGCAGCATGCAGGACAACATCGTGGTACGTACTTTGTTATACATGTTCGTAGCTAACTTTTCTAAAAGGGGCTAAATTGTTCCAAATATAATCGTTTATTATGGCGTCGCTTGGGAAATCCAGAGTCAAGCTACTTGACTCCATTTTTTCCTTTTATTAGATTTTTAATAATCGACTTTCTTTACAATGATAACCGACTTTAAACGATTGTTGTAAACGGATAAAAATATAGGTATAGATGCGGGTTCAAGATGTTCCATTTGAAATGTTGAAGAAAAATTGACGTTTTTTATTTTTGATCACCCAGCAGAAACTTATAAAAGTTTCCGAAACAACCAGTTATCAAAACCCTATAATATGTTATATCAATCTTCTTCTTTTGAAAGGGTTTATCTGAATAACCAATACAAATTGGTTCAATTTATTTAAAAAGTACAACTTTGATGTTGAGTCTAAAACTTGGGACCCCTGGATGATGACGATCATTTTCAAAGTGTGCCCTTAGATACGGTATACGAGAGGGTACAAATAAAGCCGGAATTGTTTTTTAAACTTATTTATTTTCAACTTTTTCACAAAGTAACCTTATCTCCTTCAACATACTGTCCACTACAACTAACACTTGTCCCACCGGTGCTTTCACTGCTCGAAACATTTTTGAAGTCTTCCTTAGAAATGTCTGACAGCTCCTCCCTCTCTTTTCTTGACCTCTTCAATATCGTCAAAACGGCGCCCTTTCCTTTTTATCCGTGGAAATAAGAAAAAGTCGCACGGAGCCAGGTCAGGCTAATAAGGTGCTTGAGGCAGCGGAACCATGCCATTTTCATCCAGAAACTGCCGAACAGAGATGGCTGTGTGCGTAGATGCATTATCGTGGTGGAAGGACCAGTCTCCTGACTGTTACAAACCGGGTCACTCATTCGCAATCATCTTAAAACCTCCATTTAGCACAAGTTTTCGAATTTTTTCAACATTTTCGTCGATTCGGGCGGTTGATGGACGTCCAGAGCGAGGTTTGTCATCAATCGACCTGTCGCCATCTTTAAATCAAGCAAACCACTCGTACACCTGAGTTTTTCCCATAGCATCATCTTTGTAAGCTATTTTCAACATTAAAACAGTTCCAGCAGCATTTTTACCAATTAGAAAGCAAAATACTACAGCTGCATGTTGATCACCGAAGCTTGCCATCATAAAAAACGAAACAAACACGAAACAGCTCTAGCATAAATAATGACCACAGAGGAACGAAACAAGCCAGATCGACAACTCAGGTGGCACTGAACGGGTAATGAGTTGCGCTGTACGCCTCTAGGGGCAGAATTGTGTACTGCGCAAGCTCCGCCCACTGCAATGCTATTCCGGTTATTTTTAGATACCTCCTCGTACATTAATCCATAGATAGAAGTGTCTAGGGGCAATGCTTCATCGACGCTCTATTGTCCCACAAAAAGCATGCGGTTTATCGAATAATAGAAGAAAAAAAAGAATTACCCACTAAATCGATTTTTCACGAATTGAATCATACTTAGAAAAGGAATATTCATATTTTCGCTCTTAATATGAAAACTCACTACACCCTCATTGGATACTCAACATTCCCTATACAGGGTGTTTCAGTTTATTGTTGCATAACTTTAAGATTCGCTAGAACTTTTAAAATTAATGCATAAAGTCTATATGAACATGGGTCGAAAAATGCGTGGCTTCCGAAATAGAGGGTGTTTAAATTTACTTTCTGAAATAGTTTTTTTTTAATATTTCGGACAATATTTGATGTATAACAGTGAAAATTGGTATACAAGGGTTTTTTGGTGCGACCAAACGAACCATGGACATAGTTTTACTGTAGCCGCTAGAGGGTGCTCTCTACTGTACCTGTAGTGTATTAAAATGAAAATTTTTTCTTAGTGCAATTTTTTGCTTTTTGAATAAAAAAACTGATTCTTCGCACTTTTCAACATAAAAAAGCTCTCCTGTGGGTTTTCGTTATAGTTAGCCATTTTTTGAGCTATTTCGATTTTTAAGGTTCGATGCATTTTTAATTATTTATGGGAAAATAATATTTTTTTTACATTTTCGATTTAGGCATTACAAGTAATTAAGATGTTCGTTTAGATTGTGTTTTTAAACACAGCAATAATTCCTAACTCCAAATAAACACAAAAGAACAGAATATATTTTTTTTTAATTTTCCAATATTATTTTTAACAAATTAAATTAATTATTTACAACTAAAATGCTATTGGATAGTTAGGACAAACATACAAAATCTAAAGTAGTTGCTCGAAATGTAAACCCAATTGTTCAATACACAATTCACATCTACGAATGATCGAACGTGGTATTCTTATTTTTCAAATAAGTCCTTATTTCATCACATGCATTCCTGATTCTGTCTATTAGCATATCTCTTGTGGTTACGGGAGTCTGGTACACTTTTTCTTTTAAAAATCCCCACACAAAGAAATCTAATGGACTTAGGTCAGGGCATCGTGGAGGCCAGGCGACTGGTCCTCCACGGCCGATCCATCTTTCTGGATAATTTTCGTCCAGCCAGTTTCTAACTATTCTCGAATAATGAGCTGGACAACCATCGAGCTGGAACCAGGCCAATCTTCTTAAATCTAACATAACATCATCCCACATATTTGCATGTTCAGCCTTTAAAAATTCCAAGAAGGTCGCAGCATTTAACCTTGCAGGCAAAAGGTAGGGTTCAACTAGTCGATTACGGATTTTCAGGGGACCAAATATGTTGATTATAAAAATTTATCACTCCACGTCTAGTGAAGCATGACTCATCGGTCCATAAAACGTTACTTAAAAACTCCCTATTATTATCAGTTCTATCAAGAATCCACTGACAAAATGTGATTTTTCGTTCTCCGTTCCCTGGCTGTAGTCCTTGCACAGGTTGCAAATGGTAAGTACGTCTATGGTCATTTCTAAGAAACTCTCCTACCACTTGTGGTCGGATTTCTATCAAACTCACGCAGAATCATATGGGTAAATCTGCGCTGACGAACATTTATGTTTTGATCCCTTTGGAGATTTCCAAAACCATTTTCAATTATTTGGCGATGCACTCTAACAAATACTGAGCGAGTTGGATGTCGTCTGTTTGGAAATCTTCGTGCGTATTCTCTGGCTGCTTCTGCTGCGTTTCCATTTACAAAGCCATACACAAAATGAATATCCGCCAACTTTTGATTGGAGAAAAAAAATGGCATTTTTATAAGAAACAGGTAAAAGAAACAAAATTTCGTGCATTCACAATTGCAAAAAAAACGTTTCAGGTTTCAACAGACAACAAAACTAACTGTCAACTAATTGACGTTTAACCTTATTCTACTTTCAATTTCAAAAATATTTACAGGCACAGCCTACTTCTAAAAATTATCGAGATACTTTTAACGTTATTTTATCATAAATAATTAAAAATGCCTCGACCCTTAAAAATCGAAATATCTCAAAAACAGCTGACTATAACGAAAATTCATAAGGGAGCTTTTTTATGTCGAAAAGTGCGAAGAATCAGTTTTTTTATTCAAAAAGCAAAAAATTGCACTAAGAAAAATTTTTCGGTCATTTTAATACACTACAGGTACAGTAGAGAGCGCCCTCTAGCGGCTACAGTAAAACTATGCCCATGGTTCGTTTTGTCGAACCAAAAAACCCTTGTATACCAATTTTCTCTGTTATACATCTAATATTGTTTGAAATATTTAAAAAAAAAACTATTTCAGAAAGTAAATTTAAACACCCTGTATTTCGGAAGCCACGCATTTTTCGACCCATGTTTATATAGAGTTTATGCATTAATTTTAAAAGTTATGCAACAATAAACTGAAACACCCTGTATAAACATAGATAAATGCCAAATGTAACTTGTAGCGACCTCTGGCGGCTTTGATGTGGCCACCACCCGTTGGCTGCACATTGTAGCTTCTTCCACACTGGAGTCGAAATAATAAACCCTTTCAAGGCAATCGATATGAAGTGCGCGGGAAAAGTAATACCACAATCTGTTTTCCCGTAATGTTAAATACTTCTTCGTTAAAGGCTAGAGTTTCTCACAGCTGTACTGCGTACATTATACTTTTCTAGGAATTAAAAAAATTGCGTATCCATCAGATTATAAAATTACATTCTGCAAAGGCTTCCATTACATAAAAAATATATACACGCAGCTTCTCAGAAACCGGCACCATGACTATAGGAAATTATACAGTTACTCTTCTTCCATTTTTGACATCAGTGTGGAACACGCGACGTCGAAAACGTTATTAAATTCATTTACTACAATGTACACGCACTTTTTTTATGAATAACTTTATGAAATTGAATTTTCGGAACAATATAACCCACATATTTTAATTCCATTTACAAGATACTCGATTGTTATCTACGTTATAAAGTGCGTGAAATGGGACACTTAAAAACCAAGTGCTGTCAGTTACTGTTTAACACAAGAAAATCCCATTATGAGGTCAATACAGACAACAGTGAGTATCTCCTATGTTCTCTTTTACGAGTCACCTGTACGTTTTGGGCAGGGCAATGGAGATCTTTGTATTTAAAGTGAGTAGTGTTTGCAATATTGAATCGGGTGTGAATTTAGTAAAACTCAGGACCGTATTCAGAACTATTTATACCATAGTCAAAAACTGTTTATCTTATTTTATTCTTACCTGACTTGAAATATAGTCACGATTATTAGCAGCTATTTTAGTTGCAGTGTTTTTTTTTGTGTGCAAAGGAAATTTTTTAAATACGAGGGGCATGCTGTATATTTTGAGTTGCGCATTAACTATACTAAGCAGTTAAAACCGGCAAAAGTGCACTATTAGAAAGAGCAGTCCTTTATTAGTAAGTCGCCGCATTCGGTTCATTTGCAAGCGTCTTACACTGCACGTGGTGTAAACAAATTTAAGACGAAACATGGAGTTGTCTCGAGACGGTTATCGCGCTATGATGTACCATGACCTTCAAGTCGGTTTAACTGAACATCAATGAATCGAACGCTTACAACATGCATTTGGGAATGAAGCTCCGTACCGTTTCATTGGTTGATGAAGATCGTAGAGTAGGCCATGTTCTATAGAGTGACTCCAAAAAACATAGCTAAAGTTCAGCGGCTAATTGAAGAAGATTATCGCTGCACATATGCGACTATAGAGGCAACTCTTGTGGTAGGATCGGCAACAGTGCACACCGTTTTGCATGATCATCTTCATTCAAAAAAAGTTGTTGCAGAGGTACAATCCTGCATCACGACAATGACTCTAGCCACACTGTCCAACTAACTGTAGAGTTTTTACGCTAGCGAAACATCAAAATGCTAGAAGATTCGTCTTATTCGCCAGATTTGGTAATGTGTGACTTATGGCTCTTCAAGAATTTGAAAAAAAATCTGCGTGGTCGAAAATTTTCTGACTGGTTAGAAGCATTTCATTTGTGGAAGGTCAGGTTACAGAAGTGCATTGATGTTAGAGGAGAATACTTTAAACATAAATAAACTAGTTTTCGTAAAATAGTTTTTAGTTTTCGTCTATGTCAAAATATATAGCGTGACCCTCGTAAATGCCTTGTAAGGAAGTATGAATGCCTAGCGTATAAAAGATCACAACAAAATACGACTGTGTCTACATATCTAGCGTTGACAGACCCATCCGAATTGTCGATGGAAAGTACAGGGTGGCCCATAAGTCCTTTGAGCTGGAAAAAAAGGAATAAAACCAAACTAGTTACATTATGAAGAATTATTATATTTTGTTATCATCTTTATTGAATGGGAATTATGTTTTAAAAATCACATCGTCTAAATGCAATCCATTACGATCACGGCACTCATATAAACGACGTCTAAAATTGTCGATGACTGCGCGGCAAGTCAACACTGTAATGCTTGCCATTTCTCTTCGGATATTTTCTTTCACGACATCAACTGATCGCGGAGTGGTGTCGTACACTTTACTCTTGAGGTAGCCCCATAAAAAGAAGTCCATTGGGTCAAATCTGGACTACGTGGTGGCCAGGAAATGTCTCCTCTTCGAGAAATTACTTTGCTGGGAAAAAGTTGACAGACGACGGGCATAGAAGTGTTGGAGGTGTGGGCAGTTGCTCCGTCCTGTTGAAACCAGGCCTGCGTATTATAGCCTGGAAAATTCTGCAACGCTGGTGTCAAAAACTCTTCTATCATTGCTACATACCGCTCCGAAGTAACAGTTAATGCGCGACCTCTGTCGTCCTCAAAAAAATAAGGGCCCACGATGCCATGCGCTGACATAGCAGCCCAAACTGAAACTTTAGGGCTGTGTAAGGGCTTCTGATGCTTACGCCTTGGATTTTCGGGGCTCCAATAACGGCAATTTTGTTTATTTACATGCCCGTTTAAATGTAAGTGAGCCTCGTCCGAGAACAACACATTATTGAGCGAAGAAAATCGATTCAACATTTCATTCGCAAAGTTTAGTCTCTGAATAGCGTCATTATCTTTTAATTCCTGCACTAACTGAATTTTGTAAGCGTGCAGACGTAAATCTGTCCTTAAAATCCGCTGTAAAGATGTTCTGGGTACGTTTAGTGCACTGGAACGCTTACGAGTAGACTGGGTAGGATTTTGACGAACAGACTGTGCCACAATGTTGATGTTTTCTTCAATACGAGTTGTCCTTGGTCGACCCCACCGCTGTTTATCTAACGTCGAACCAGTCTCTTCGAACTTAGCAACCCAGTTCTTAATCGTTTGAGCTGTTGGACACTTTGTAAAATTGTGTAAATTGTGGTATTCTCGATATTTACGCCGCGCAATGGTTGCCGAATCATTATTTTGAAAAAACGCGCGCACACAAAAAGCACGATCCGCTCCAGTGAAACACTCCATGGCGACTGAATTCCCAGACACTGAAGATACTGCCCCCACCTCGCCCGCGCCGCTCACGCTCACCCGTTAAATTTTATTCAAATTTGAAATTTCAAAGGACTTATGGACCACCCTGTATTTTGATAGATAATCAGCTGTTATTGGCGTGATGTGTTATATTAATGCGCTAGGTCAAGATATATGAAAAGTATAGAAGTGTTTATGACAAAAAAACATTCATGCGCACATTTGGTTGTTTTTCCTATATACGGAAAGTGCTTATCAACAGATAAGCGGACATTTTTGTTCGTCCTAAAACCCCTTATTCATACTTAGAGACCCGTGGCGTGCCAAGTAAAGAAGCGGAATACCCTGTTAAAGTTAGGACGCCGTCGCTAGTACAATTTAGTTATTTATTCATAACCAGTACGTAAGGTACGTAAGTGTCTTAATGCCTACGTCATTTCACAGAGTTCCATCCAAATCGCTCAAGTAGTTTGAGAGAGGCAGAAAAACAGGTATTAGTATTAGAAGCAATGAACTTGAGCACCCTGTATGATAGTAGCGAGGCCATAAAATACAAAATTTGACATGGATTTTGTTGTTGGGTTTAATGAGATCTATCAGACGGTACATCATAAACTTAAATAACAGCAGTCATAAATGATAGAAATTTAAAAAAAAGTTAATCACATTTGAAACCTAAAGCATATCAATAGGCTAGCTTTTCAATATACAGCATTTTAATCGCAATTTCACTGAAAATCTCAAAAATCCATTAAGTGGACCCGAATATCGAGCTTCCTCCCATAGTATTACAACATTTCAGAGATTACTGCGAAGTTCCAGACATTATTTGGAGAAGTTGAATATTGTAGGCTGGAAGCTGTACGAGGGATGTCTTTTAAGTTTTGCATATAGAAACATAGTAGGCCGCGCGGATCGAGCGTCAGTACTGAATCTTAACCTCACTCTTTAGTAAACTTAAATTCAAAGTTTCACAACAATACGTGCAGTGTTCTCACTACAGTGAATTTTTAAGTATCACCAAGTCATTAGAAAAATGGAACTCAACCGAGAACATTTTCGCGCCATAATTTATTATAACTTTCAGAGACAACTATCGCAACAAGAATGCCTTGCTGAGTTACTGTCTGTTTTCGGCAACGAAGCGCCATGTCAGTCGATAATTTCCCGTTGGTATGGAGAATTCAAATGTGGACGGGTGAGTCTTAGCGACGATCCCAGGGTGGGTGCACCACAAACGGCAGTCATCCAGGAAAACGTCGATGCTGTGCGCAAACTCATCATTGAAGATAGACATGTGACATATCGCGAGATTGAGGCGTCCTTGAAGATCTCAAAGACCTCAATTCAAAAAAATTTACATGAAGAATTAGGAGTAAGAAAATTAGTTTCTCGTTGGATACCCCACGTGTTGACTGAAGAGCAGAAAACAGCCAGGATTAATTGGTGTCAAAAAACGCTTGACTGTTTTAATTCCGGAACTCAAAAAATGTATACAGCATTGTTAGTGGTGATGAATCGTGGATTTACTATTATTAACCAGAAAATAAACGACAGTCGGCTGTTTGGGTGTTCCAAGGTAAAGAAAAGCCAACAAAAGTCATCCGTTCTCGAAGTGTTTCGAAAAAGATGGTCGCGACATTTGTGTCAAAAGCGGGTCATATTGCAACAATTCCTCTTAATGAGCAAAGAACTGTTACTGCGGATTGGTATACCACCATTTGTTTGCCAAAAGTCATCACCGAGCTTCGAAAAATCAACCCCGAAAGAAGAATCATCCTCCACCAAGACAATGCAAGCTCGCACACAGCCCAAAAAACAAGGCGGTATTTAACGGAAGAAAACGTGGAATTATTGGTCCATCCTCCATATATTCCCGATCTAAGTCCTAACGATTTCTTTACTTTCCCGAAAATTAAAAACAGACTGCGTGGTCAAAGGGTCCAGTCACCAGAGGAAGCAGTTGACGCATTCAAAAATGCCGTAAACGATTGGAATAAGTGCTTCGAAAATTGGTTCGAGCGCATGCAGTTGTGTATTAATCTCCGTGGAGAATACTTCGAAAAACAATAAAGTCATTTAAAACTACCTACCGTGTAGTTTTATTTACATATGCAAAACTTAAAAGACATCCCTCGTATGCGATAAATGGTTGTAAATTGTTGCAAGTTTGGTTTCAATTAACGATCTTCTATTGTTAGGAAGCTGCCCGGTAATATTATGCACCTGTTAAACAACATGTTTCTCTACATCTGCCATGGAAACAGAAATATGTTAGATTTATTTCATATAGTTTGATATGTAGAGGCCGAAGATTCATCTTACTTATGTAAACGTACCTAGTCACAATTCGATTCCGCCTTTTGAAACGATTCATCCCTTTTCTCTGCAACGTCCAACGAAGCCGTAGTCAATCAACTTGACGCCATATTTTTGTCATTTCTTCACGGCGTTCGCCCACTTCTCACGCACAAATACCAAAGAACGTACGCGCAAGTTCTACCGTTTACGCTCGTTAGCTTGATCGTCGATTCTGCAAGCAGTGCACAGTAAATTTGGTGGTACTGCGAAGAAGTTCTTTGAAAAAATTGAATTTGCGTTATCCGCAGCTAATCGAAATGTATTGAGGATGCGAATTGCGGACGTGAGGGTAATACATACTCGCACACTACAACGAGACGTTCCATCCGATGAACACCTAACAGTCAGAGGCGGTGTTGGTATTTTTGATCAATGCATCTATATAGGGCGATTCAAGGAACAGTGACAATGTTTCTGAGGCAAAACGCAATGTCAAAAATAAAGAATTATTCTTATAAACATAGTTCCTAAAATGTTCCATTGCCGAGACACAGGAATATCGGAATACAACAGCAATGAAGTTCAGTTGTTTTTACGGTTTTTGGTAGTTACATTAAAACGTCATAAGAAATAAGTGAACCAGGCTGCCTATATAACTGGCAACTATGTTAAATACATGGACGATTGGTCAAATAGCAATTTGGGATTAGAAAAAAATCTTAATTAATTTCATGCTGACCTTCCTCGTTATTACTAAACCAAATCGTGTAATATTCCCAATAGGGTCCTAAAATTTAAATAGCTATGTGATAACTTACAGGTTTTTGGAATAACTACTGTTTACTTTACTTCTTACTTTATTAAATGGAAAATATATTTCGTAGTCTGCAAATGGATGATAAATATCCCTCCATGAATAAAAATGTCCAAACAAAAGTAAATTTGAACGAAAAATGCTTTCACGCATAAGTGATGCACAATGAATTTATCCAAAAAAGCGCAGCATTTACCTCTAACCAAATAAAAACCTCACGGGTTTAAGCGTCATCGGCAGTTTTGTTGGGTTGCATCTTGTCTCTCTCTCTCTCTCTCTCTCTCGATGCCATTGGTCTTGTCTGTCTTCTTCGCCTATTGGTATAACTACCCTTTGATTAAACTTTGAGGCAGGGCGGTAGCGTAGTGGTAAAGTTTATTGGTTTACTAATCAGGCACAGCACCGTAAGCTGCGCGGATCCGAATCCCGTCCCAAGAGAATGTTTTTCTTGGCTATGGATGTTGTGATTGTGGTAGACAGTCTCAGACTGTCGAGCGTGGAGGTACCACCCGACGGACCATTGATGGCCATATTGTGTGCATGTCACATGGAAACGTTTTTCTTCTAATGACTGATAGTCACAATTAAATGAAGTTTAGACAAGATCTGGTACCAACAGCACAAAATTAACACAATGAGTCATTTCAAAAAAAGTCAAAATGTGTTGGAGTATATAACCAGGAAGAAAGCAGGAAGTTGTAACAACTATAAATCTGCAGAAATTGTTGAATATTTTTCATGGAACCTCTTATGCTATGCTATGCTCCTAATTATTAAAAAGTCATTGTTATTGCAATGCGATGACAAATTCTTGCTACTCACACCTTCATCCATATCAGGCACAGGCGCAGCTCTCAGCCGTTCGCGTCGTAATTTTGTCAATGCGGCCCCTTGCTTTGTTGGGCATCGGTCGTTTTGGCTCACAGCAAAACGTAAGTTAAGTAAATATAAAATTATTTTCTTTAATTTTCTTAATTGTAGATACCTATCTAACGCCATCTGTAACATTTTGGCCGTAAATAATTGCTTTTCAATCGAATGTTTGAAGGTATTGGCGACTATTTGAAATAGTTATCCATGAAATTATTTAACTAATGATCATTGAATATTTTTAAGAGAATATATTTTTGTAAATATTTAAAGGTAGTATAACGTGTATAAGTAGTAGTAGTAGCATTAACGACTCATTTATCATATTGGCCTTGTATGGAGCCTTGTTCCTTGCAAGGCCGTTCGGAAGGGTTTAATGAATTTTGAATTAAATAAATAATGATTGACTCTACGATAAAGAAATTTATTTTACAAGTAACAGAACAAAGTGTTACCTTATATTTTCTTTGTTTCATTCATTCTGTGAATAAAGGAATAATAACTGTTCATTTGTTAGCGTGGACTTCCATGCTCCATCCATTTAAAATTAGGGAAAATGAGATTTTTCGTAATAAAATATTAGCCGTAGCAGTGAGCTAAACATAATAGAAATAGCTTTTGAAGATATTTTCATCTCCGAAAACTTTCCTGTTAACCATTTCTACCGGTATTGTATGTATCTAGACAATACCTAAATGAATTTAAATGGAATATACCCTCGAGGGTATACTTTTTAAAACCCGTACAACAATCTTTTTCTGAGATTCTAAATAGTCTGGTACATCAAGCGCGAACTTTGAGAGTGCAGAATAAACTCATTTGAATCAATCTTTGCAATTTTTCAAATACCGAGTCATTTCGAATGTGGCTTGGTAAATTCCGAGGCACATTCTTGACACACATGTTCTCATACTGTTCTGTCACGGGTAACTAGCGGGGCACCGCGGCTGATATAAGGAGCCTAATGACACCTTGTTAGTCAGATTTTTGAACTGCCTAAGGATAGTAGAACTGGAGCAGACTATTTCACAATTTCGACACCCTAGGAACAAAGGAGTGGTTGCACCGGTCAGTTCTGGATGTACGAAGTTCGACAGGGTTGAGATGAGGACGCGTGGTTACATTATAGCGAACAGCTTTGAGGAGTTGAGATCGTTGACATAGAGGTAGAAGGGCACCCATCGCGTCAGAGAAGTGTCATCGATCAGTCGGATAGCCTCCCCGGATAGCATCGAGTATGGATATATGTAGTCGATGCGGTAACCCAGCTTTGGATTATTTGTTGATGATTAGGCTGAATTACCCCATAAAAACAATGAAACTTCGGTTTTGTTCTAGGTGAGACCGGTCCTGACATTTAGGTTCATTGAAAAGTTGTGGGTTTAATCAGATTTTGGTATTATTTAACGCCTGGTAACGAAGATTGTGCTTCTAGAGGCGACTAGAATAGTTTACCATTAATTACAAAGAGTGATCAGCGAATGTGATTTTGCTTCTTGAGTTTGATTACGTAACCTAACTGTAGTGGCTAATTGAATTGCAGAGAATACAGTTATTCTCACGGTGAGATTGTCTACCTAAACTGCTAACTACTGGGAGTATTCACTTATCATGTTCATGCTACTTTTACTTCCAGCGCAGTTACAAAAACATACCTACATAAAGTTTGTGGAGCTTAGAGTCACTTCGTTCATGTTGTTTTGCTGCTTAAGTTTCATTACGTATCCTAACTGTAAACCCAGCATAACATTAGAGAAGAAAATCGATCATAAAGCTACTATCAAAGACTTGTGGGTGTTGCTAGTCCAAGAACTTCATTTTTTCCGCAATAAGCTGAGAAATCGCGATTTTCAGCATTCTTATGAAGAGAAGATCTACTTCTGCCCATAGATAAATAATAATAATGGAAATGAAATGTATTCATGCAGCGTTTCCTTGACTAGTTAGGCACAGATAATCATTGCTATCAAACCCTTTATCATATTATTGTTGTTGATTTATCCCATTGTTTTGCCGGCATGAGAGTCCCACGCTAAAATATAAATAGTCTATTGGTGCCATTGTACAACGATTTTATATTGTGTATATATATATATTTGATATGTAAGATATAGAAACAAGATAAGAGTAATAAATTAAATCTACGTACAAAATAATATTTAGAATACAAACAAAAATTCAGTAAAATCAGCGGTTAAAGAAAGTCAAAATTTAAAATCCAAAAACTCGAGATTTATATACTCAATTAACTAAAGGCCGTTAAAAATGTTTTGGTGTTACACAGGTTGTTCCAAATTCGGATCTCAACAAAATGCCGCTTAGAGAGTTTTGAAATGCAAGGTACTTGACAGAAGAAACCGAATTTTACAAAAATCGTTTTAATTTTTTACTGACTTTAATTGTAGTGGGATTTCAGAATAATTTGCACATTAGCGTTGGCGCTTTTTGTACTCTACAAGATGGCATAATTAATTATTATCATTGAATAATTAACCTTATTTTTTCTCATGGACGCCATATTGGATGAATAGAGTTATTAATTACTCTGATTTCAAAAATGTATGATATATAATACATTGACATTGTTAACCCTTAGTTAGTCAAGAAAAACAGAGTATCCAAGGTACGTTTTGAAATTATCAGAGTTCATTTGTTTCTTATACCAGACCAGACCTCAAATTGAACATAGCAACAGAGTTGTAAAGACTAAGAGAAGAGAAATAGGTTGAGCAGTGAACAGTGTACAGAGAAAAGTCAGGCCTTGCGTATAAAATAATGGTTATTTTGTGTTCAGGTTTCAGATACCTTGTTATTTCCTTATAATTTTCATCCAGCAACAAAGTCATGCCGAAGTAAGGAAATACATCACTGAATTAATGTTCTGAAAAGTTCATTTAAATTTACAAAATGTCAACATAACGTGCATATGAAAAAACAAAGTTACTAATGGAAATCTAAATACAAAATGTCGAATTAAAAATGTGAGATCTTGTAGTGGAGAATAAGTAACATGAATCAAAACTATCTAATAAAGCAATATGGATACAAAATGGTGAAGCCTACCAGCATATATACAAACAATTTGCGACTATAAAGACAAAGTAATGCCTATTCATGCGAGTTTTAATCGATTTATGGTACTTTTAGCGTGTTATTGGCCTGTCTAGGCACAGCACCGGGCGTTGTTCTACTGTTGCATAACATGCAATTTTGTATTTACATATTAAAGTTAGCGTTAGTTTATTCGTTTAGTAGCCAAGAATGAGATAAATGACCATTGTGGGTGTGCTTGGCTTGTGGTGAGTGCTAACGGGTTACTTCTTGGCAATGTTTTTTAATAAACGCTAGAATATTAATAATAACATGCCAATCTATCGTATGCATGTGCATCGCGAATAAATAATGCTTCAAGTTTCTATAAAAAAAGTCATACGGGGATCCCTGGAGAGAAACAGCGTGGCCAACATATAACTGATTCAAATGGCGCGCCATTTTTGATACGCGCATTTCACTAGGTGGCGCCGTAGTAGTTATTTGAAGCACATGTGTCCAATTCATCACGGAGAGCTACACGATTCCACAACGCGTCCCTATGACTAAATGATGAAATAGTAAGTCGATTGTTTGCAACGATTCGGAAGCTACGACAAGATTTCGGTCAAAATAATGTGCCCAGTGTCTACACCATCCGTCAGTTGGTACGGAAATTCTGGGCCGGGTTCGAACTGTTCGTACTCCGGAAAACATCGAGAGAGTTCGTGAAAGTGTAGTGGAGCGCCCTGAGACGTCTATTAGACATCGCTCTCAAGAACTGGGTATTCGTTGCACGTCATTATGCACTATTTGAAAAAAGACTTGTATTTGCGGCAATGCAAAATTCAGTTAACCCAAGAACCACTGCCTAGTGACCATGAAAGTCGTCAACAATACAGTCATGTAATATTGCAGCTGAATACCCAAAATAACGATTTTTACCGACAACTGATAACACTGATCAACAGCCAAAAAGCCTCGTAAATAAAATCAACAAAATATTACTATTTTTGATGTGCTAAAACCGGAATGAAACTTATTTTTTCAATATTAGTTCAAGTTTTAGAGATACGGAAATTATATGTGTTCCTGCTGTGACAGTGTTAATATACTGTAATTCACAAGAATGCACGTGCTACATTTTTATATTCGGCAAGGAAATATGATGTAATCGGCATGATTGTGTTACGTTATACATACGTGTGCATTATATTGTTTTATATTAGCCATTTTTTCCTAAGTTGGCTGACAGCGTTCATGCAAGATGTCTCGAAAGTGTGTAAACAATCCAGATCAGTTTTGTTACGTGTGTGGCGATGTGACTTTTGCGTCTCAGAGACGGTCTATTACTCCACTAATAACAAAGGCATATCAGCTTTATTTCGGTTGTAAACTAGGTGATCAAGACAAACAGTGGGCACCCCACATCTGCCGTAATACATGTGCTTCAAGTCTGAGGAGCTGGTTAAATGGCAAAAAACGGTCTATGCGCTTTGCTGTCCCAATGGTGTGGAGAGAGCCTACAAATCATATTAATGATTGTTACTTTTGCATGGTACCTTGTGTTGGACAAGCCATAGGTATGTCCAAGAAAAAAAAATCGGTTATTAACTACCCAAACATACCATCTGCGATGAGACCTGTGCCTCACAGTGACGAAAATCCTATTCCAAAACCCCCAGAATCCTACACTTGCGAATCAGAAAACGAATCAGATCATGGCGATAGAGTGATTCGTCAGGAAGAAGATATGCCATCAACGTCAAGAGATCCTGATTTTATACCGAGCACGTCATGCCACCAACCGCACACAATAACACAGTCAGAATTGAATGATCTTGTAAGAGATTTAGAACTTCCAAAATGTAAGGCAGAGTTACTTGGATCAAGACTGCAGCAGTGGAACTTGTTAGAAGACGATGTTTCGGTATGTGTTTTTCGTAAACGCCACAAAGATTTAGAACCATTTTTCAATATGGAGAATAACTTGATTTTCTGCAGTAACATTAACGGCTTACTGGCGGCTTTAAATATAAACTATAACCCAGAAGAATGGAGATTGTTTATAGACAGTTCAACATTGAGTTTAAAGGCAGTGTTATTGCATATTGGAAATATTTTACCATCTCTTCCTGTAGGGTATGCAGTTCACATGAAAGAATCATATGACAATATGAAGTACCTATTGACATGCATAAAATACGATGAGCACCAATGGCATATTTGTGGCGATTTGAAAGTTGTTGCACTTTTACTTGTGCTGCAGCTAGGCTACACAAAGTTTTGCTGTTTTTTGTGTGAATGGGACAGTCGGGCAAAGTCAGTTCATTACACCAGACAAAACTGGCCTGTTCGTCAATTCCTAGAGCCAGGTCAAAAAAATGTACAGCATATGCCATTAGTAGATTCGAAAAAAATTTTATTACCACCACTGCATATCAAGTTGGGCCTAATGAAAAACTTTGTCAAGGCATTAGATAGAGATGGGTCAGCTTTTCAATACCTGCGTCAGAAATTTCCAAGACTAAGTGAGGCAAAGGTTAAAGAAGGTATTTTTGATGGGCCACAGATTCGGAATATTTTGAAAGATACACAGTTTGAAAACACTTTAACAGGTATTGAAAAAACTGCTTGGAATGATTTCCGTCTGATGGTCACTAATTTCTTGGGAAATAGAAAAGCTGACAACTATAAAACCCTTGTCAAAAATATGCTCTCATCGTATCAAAAGATGGGCTGTAATATGTCTCTTAAGCCTGGACTTTTTTCCGGACAATTGCGGAGCCGTAAGTGATGAGCACGGCGAACGTTTTCATCAGGATATTTCAACAATGGAAAAAAGGTACCAGGGAAAGTGGAGTCCTTCCATGCTTGCAGGCTACTGTTGGACTCTTGGTAGAGATGGTCCAGAAACGATCCATAAAAGAACAGCAAAAAGACAGCGCATATAGTGATTCTTATAAGTATTTGAACTTTTTTTAATATATCCTTAAAAATAAAAAGTTTTTTTTCTAAACCGCAACTAATTTTTTTATTTCATTGTCATTTTTGGATTCAGCGCCCCAAAATTAACAAAGAAGTGCACTTTTCCCACAAGATACAATTAAAAAACTAAAATTTGTTGTCCAGTGTAATTAGACATATTTCACTAATAATAGATTTCCCCGTACATTTACCCTTAAAACTTATGTCGATACATGATCCCTGGTCTTGAAAAGTGACATTATGTCTGTTTTTTGACATTATATACTTTTTTACATAATAACACTGCCGGCCAATGGAAGTGCGTCGTGTGTCACAGTCAGCAGTCGCTTTCGTACTGGGCTGTGGCAGTGTCTTGTGAAAGTCAATATCGTTATCCACGCAGGATTGGACATAGCAACGATCATATGCGCCCGCAGGGATTTCTCTCAGGCGGGAGGGAGAAGATCATCAATCGGTAAGAGATAACTATCTATCTATCTATCTCCAAAACATTCGGAAGGGCCGGGGGTAACATACCTGCTCTGAAACCTACGACTTGAAAGAATAAGCACGGCCTCAGGATCATTAGATTTATGTATCGGTTTGGACTATCTTTCTTTGAGAAAATACACAAATCTCCAAAATTAACTGAAGTTTAAGTAACCTTCTTATTTCTACAACTGCTTCTTATATTGGTACAGGAGGCTGATGCCTCCTTCCGAAAGAAAACTCATTAATATCGAATCGTTATTTTAAGAAGACACTGAAAAATATTTGGAGATGTCAGAGGAGTCACTTTAAATCATGTACGCAGTATCAAGTTCCCCGCTGTTCTCAAGGGGGATTTATTTTTGTTGAGATGGTCTCCCCTCTTTTCAAGTCCGCTGTGAGTTCAGAGGTGTACCATGAAGGTTTGTCATTTTAGAAGGTATATGTTGAGGAATACCATAAATGATTTTTTTAGACGTTAAAATAAATACAGTATGTTACTACGACAGTAGTACAGCTTCTAGTCTGCTTCTCGTTCTTTTCAGCATCTAGGCCAGAATGTATCTTTGGATCTGCTCAGAGAAATAATATGATTTGGATTTGGTAGAGGTATTCAAAAAGGACCCTTTTCAACGAATCTGAATGTTGCCAGGCTCAAAATCGCGTCAAAAATTGTTTAAGCAATTGTTAAACAAATTTCAAAAATTGTTTTTCCGTTCTCGGCAAGATTTTCTTCTTTGGTTTGTAGGGTCGTATTTAACAAAAAAAAAGTTCTTATTGCCAGGCCCAAAATAGCATCAATTTTGGAATTTCTACCATAGCAATTTTTGAAGCAACTGGTAACATGCATATGTTGCATATTCTTTAAAAGAGTCTCCTTTTGATTATGCAAACATTTTGTTATTTTTTGTTCAAAAAAACTGGAGCGGGTAAAAAAAATTTTTGACATTTGACGCAATGTAGTGCCTGATAACATTAAATCAAATCCAAGAAAGTAACCAAGATTTCCGTATTATGTACCGCGGTTATAATATGGTTCAAGATGACACACGGGATGATGACGTCAGTTACTCGAATCGCTTGAACGCGTTGGTGTTAACCGCGGTTTGGTTAAAGTTGTTTATTTTAGAAAAGCGCGTATATAATTTCTGACTATTTTTATTATCACTTAATAATCGGTGCTTTTTCGGCTACAACGGGGTATGGAAAGTTGAAAAAAAGAAACCTTTCATAATATTAATGGGAGGAATGTTTTTTTTCAGAAAAATTTCTTACTGATGGAACCATGGCTTTGTAGCTATGATAACTTTCAACTCTCTAAACTTTTCCGCGTGTCAAAGAAAATATTTATTGATTTAGCAGAAATGATGAGAAAGCGATGAAAAAAAGGTATTAACAAAACTGTATACAGGTGGACATCATACAGTGAGTTTATATGGCCATATTATAATATTCTTGTGGTATATTGCTATACAGGAAACTTTGTTAAGCATAAGAACGAGATTCAAAGTAATGATTATAACTAATAAGGTGCTCTCTTATGCTAAAACTGAAGTCAGCCTGTATCAAGTTTCCCAAAAATGAAGCTGAGGTACAATAAAAATATCCAATACTTGGCAAAATTCTAACTTGTCACGTGTCAAATAATAACCACAAATATAAAACTACTCCTGAGTTGGGTGAATACCACAATTTTGCGGTGATAACTATGACATATAACAGCTGATTCATGACGTCACGGATCTTATAACCAAACTGATAACCAAACTCGCTTGAACGGATCGGTAAATACCAATCCAAAATGGTAAATACCATTTTCATTTGGTTATCCGCTTGAATTTGATTTTAGATTCGCTAAGAAGGATCCTTTTTGAATCAGAATGTTTTTCAGAACATATGCGAAGATATTGCCCGAACTGCTTGGATTGCCGCGAATATCTTGGATAGGCTAAAGCCTCTTTGGATTGCCTCGTTTCTTGTTAATTTACTCGGATGTCTCACAGTGGAATAAAATATTTCCTTTGATTACCTCGGATCCCTTCCCATAAGAAAAGAAGATCTCCCTGATCACCAACTTAGTCTTTCCCTTCTCGTGATACGTCTCTGCTGCAAACGTCTTGTATCCCACTGCTTACTTTCCGTCGTATTAAAACGAATGACTAAAAGCCTTCATGCGCCGGGCCAAATTAAACTTCTCAAAAGGAGCAAAATGAAATGAGATTTAAACAGGGGCCGACTAGATATACACCACATGAACCGTGAATCCCCATGATAACAGACCTTTTTTATTCTGCTTTTTATGAAGAGACACAACGTGGTTTATGTTATTTGGATACCATACATTAGCGGCTTGGGTTTCATGACAGACCATGGGGTGGTCTGTCGTTTCACAAAAAGACTTGTCGGGAATACTCTGGCATCGGACGCAAGTGTTACTAATTAGTTTCATTCAGTTGCCACCTACAGGCAGTTGACACGAAATTATCATTTCGTATTTGAACATGGTCTAACCACTAAACGAAATAAAGGTTACTTTGCATGTATTGATATCAACACTACTCCTTTGACATGGACCAACTGAATACTAAAGCGAAGAACTTCTGTAATCAGTCTAGGTAGTATCATCGCATCTGCTCAGAAAAATAATCTGATTCGAACTGTTGGCGTAACTTTATCCAAAAAGGATCCCTTTTAATGAAACTGCGTGATAGCAGGCCCAAAATTGTGTCCAAATTTTTTAAAAAGTTTTTGCTTAAACAAGTATGTTTTTTGCTCCTTACAAAGTTATATTACATTTTCAATTATTTTTTATAGCCCGTGTAATAGATATTGTTTGTCGCCAAACTTGCGTAGTTTTAGTGCATACTTTTGACTCATGTCTACCAACGCCTATCAAAGTGACAATGTTGTATCAACATAAAAATAATAGTTACCGGTGGAAACATCTACCTTCATTTGGCTTGTGCGGCTCTTTGCAAATTATGCAAGAAGAACCATGCCTTGAAATCATCTAACCCACAATTATCAGCAGACACTCAGACTTTTGAAAAATATTGCTAAATATACGAACTGAAAGACTGAACTCTCAAAAAATTGACTTATGTCGAGTGCCCTTTCATTCTCAATTATAAGACAAATAAATCGTTGACTGGATCCTTCTACCTCGTCTGGATTCGTCGGTCATGACGGACTAGAGTTTTCGTCTCCAAAAAGGTACGGTTCTAGATCCAAAACACTAATTTAAACTACGGCCTCAGAAAAGTGTACGTATCATCCTTATATTTCTTCCTTGCTTTGCTATTAGATGTTGGTATTCTAACAAATCTTGTATACGAGGGATGTCTTTTAAGTTTTGCATATAGAAACATAGTAGGCCGCGCGGATCGAACGTCAGTACGGAATCTTAACCTCACTCTTTAGTAAACTTATATTCAAAGCTTCACAACAATACGTGCAATGTTCTCACTACAGTGATTTTTTAAGTGTCACCAAGTCATTAGAAAAGTGGAACTCAAGCGAGAACATTTTCGCGCCATAATTTATTACAACTTTCAGAGACAATTATCGCAACCAGAATGCATTGCTGAGTCACTGTCTGTTTTCGGCAGTCGACAATTTCTCATTGATATGGAGAATTCAAACGTGGACGGGTGAGTCTTAGCGACCATCCCAGGGTGGGTGCACCCAAAACGGCTGTCACCCAGGAAAATGTCGATGCTGTGCACAAACTCATCATTGAAGATAGATATGTGATATATCGCGAGATTGAGGCGTCCTTGAACATCTCAAAGACCTCAATTCAAAAAAATTTCACATGAAGAATTAGGAGTAAGAAAATTAGTTTCTCGTTTAATACCCCACCTATTGACTGAAGAGCAGAAAGCAGCCAGGGTTAATTCGTAGATTTACTGTTACGAATCAGAATATAAGCGACAGTCGGCTGTTTGGGTGTTCCAAGGTGAAGCAAAGCCAACAAAAGTCATCCGTTTTCGAAGTGTTTCGAAAAAGATGGTCGCGACATTTGTGTCAAAAGCGGGTCATATTGTTTGCCAAAAGTCATCACCGAGCTTCGAAAAATCAACCCCGAAAAAAGAATCATCCTCCACCAAGACAATGCAAGCTCGCACACAGCCCAAAAAACAAGGCAGTATTTAACGGAAGAAAACGCGGAAGAGAGGAGAATACTTCGAAAAACAATATAAAGTCATTTAAAACTACCTACCGTGTTGTTTTATTTTCATATGCAAAAGACATCCCTCGTGTAATTCTTGAAACCCGTAGATAATATCCTCAAACATTTTAAGCCTGTCTATAAATGGTTAATGATATAGTCTAATCATATTAGCAAATTTCCCCGTAACAATTGTAAAGTCTGTTTTTATTGGTGCAAGCTGTTCCAGGGGGACGCATAAAATAGGTACACCAATTTTTGTGGGAACACTTTTTATTTGACAACAACAAAGAATGAGGAAGCATGTTTTTTTGGGATTCTAGTGTTGGTAGAAACGAAAAAACTTTTTATATAAGATTTTTAGGTATTTATAAGGGCTACAAAATGAGATCACACTCAAAAAGATCCGGCTAATAGCAAAAATGTTATGGCCGAAAAACGAGGCAAACAAATTTTTCAAATCCGTAGGATTCATGCTTATTAATAACAGCAACAGAATTGAACTTTATTGGTCAAGTAGTTTTTTGAGAATGTCTAATTGCTTATGCCAAAACACCTGCTTTCCGGCTATTATTACTAGTTTATTAAGCAATATACAGGGTTCGTTTAAAGAGCATTTAATAGAAAAATACACGTGTTTGCCATGCCATATGTATCACAAACCATTCCGAAAGAAGAATGTTTTTATGCGAAAAACAAAGGTTACGTTTTTTTCTTCTAAACAAATTGAAACATTTCCTATTTGTGAGTAATTGAACAAATGAGCTAAGATATTCGAAAAGCATACGTTACTATACACATTTTGAAATAAAGCGGATGAGTCTATCATCTTTTGTTGCGAGTTACTCACAAATACGAAATGTTTGAATTTGTTTAGAAGAAAAAACGCAACCCATCCATTTTTGCATAAAAATAAAATATATCTTCCGGAATGGTTTGCAATTCTTATCGGCAAGGTAAACTAGTGTATTTTAGTGTATTAAACTTTTTTTTTTTGCTATGAAATGCTCTTTGAACTAACCCTGTATGTTTGCTCAATAAACTAGTAGTGATGGCCGGAAAACAGGTGTTTTGGGATAAGCAATTAGAAATTCTCAAAAACTACTTGACCAATCTATTCCAATTTTGTTGTGGTTATGTAGAAGTACGGATCCTACGAGTTTGAAGAATTTCAAATATCTGCGAGAAACGAACGTCGCATTAACAAAAAGTGCCAAAAACTGCAGTTTGCTTTGGTTTTCGGCCATAACTTTTTTGCTATTAGTCGGATCTTTTTACGTGGGGTCTTATTTTGCAGGTCTCATAAACACCTGAAAATCTTAAATGTAGAGTTTTTTCGTTCCTGTAAAAGTTTTTCGATTGAATCCCAAAAAACTACGTTTTCTCAGTCTTTGTTGTCGAATAAAAAGTTTTCCCACGAAAATTGATGTACGCATTTTATGCGTCCATGTTTTGAATACCCGTTTGAACAACTTGAAGCAATAAAGCCAGACTACAATTATTTCGCAAACCAGGGGTATGATTAATATACATAAATGTATATCTAATGATGGGTTATGATATATATGGAGAGAAACTACTTACAGGAACATAAGTCCAAAATAAAAAGTGAAATATTACCTACTTTCTTCATAAAAACACGGTTATATTAATTCAAATTCCTTTAGCACCATTTTTTTAATCCGTTGTATCCATAACAGTTGAAAAGTTGTATAGTTTTCATTCTGCAAGTTGAAAATATAAATCTATATAAATTTTCTCAAAAGAGAGCACGAAACAGCTAGTTGCCATTTTTTAAAGGACAAACCACCCTCCATTCCAATACATGTTGCTGCCCGCCACACAAACGCTCTGAAAGCAAATCGTGAAAATAAAACTAAAATGTCACGTTTATCCCTCGAAATGTCTAATTCAAAGTTTATTTTTTTACGTTATGACCATTTACGTTGTTGAAAACATCATAATCGTGAAAGTCCGGCACAGATTAATTCTGAGATTAAAAAATGGCTGACCCTAAATATTCCCTATATATGCTCCGCTACTGTCGAGAATGTACTGTTAAGTCAAAATTGGTCTAGAAATATCTCAGTCGGCACGAACGAATGAAAGCATTTCTTCCAAAAGCGATGTGGCATCGTAGGTAAGGGGCCCCCGATACTGATGCTGCCATGGTAGTACCTCTTCTGGTAGTACTGTTATGTGTTTTAAATGATCCGCCCAGTTCTACGGTAATTTCGAAATGGAACATTTCATTCAAGTGACCGCCTAAAGCTAATTCTAGATGGGTCTTCAATCGCGTGATTTTACTTCACACACCAATCGCGAGGCAGTATTTAACCACGAAAAATTTCTAAAATGAGATATGTCTTTCGAATGTTATATGGCTTGTTTTTATTTTTGTACATACTCACTAAAACCCCCTCAGTCGTTCGCTGCTTATACCACCAGTGCTTGTAGCATTTCGTCAAGAAGAGTAGCGTTGTGATATACCAGCAAATTCGTACCTATGTACGAGTATTTGTATATGCACAACCTCGCGAGTAGAACCGTATTGTTGGTTCCTTGGTATGTTTTTGTCCTCCTACGCCTTGTTCAGAATTATCGGCGTCAATGTTGGTTGAATGTCAGCCCATTTGCCCTAGCTTACATGCTAGTCTTTTCTTTTTTTAAGACTGACGCAGCCGTAAAGCCAGAAGCCTAAATACCAGGGCACCGCAGCTACTATAAGAATCTTAATACAATTTTTTGACTGCCTAAGGCTTCTCCAGGCATACTGTTCCACAATCTCGACCGCCGAGGGACAAATAGGAGGTCGTACTGGCAGTTCTGTACGACACGGTTTTGCCAAAATGAAAAACCTTTCTTGCATTATATTCATCTTAGGATCTGAATGGTTGCTGCACTTGTAGCAGATTATGAGACAAACTATAGTAATCGACATTGGCATTTATCACCATCTCCCTGCAGACAATATTTTATCGGATAGGCGAATTCTTGAGCGTCATCCAGTAAATAAGCTTGCCTCTTCACTTAAGCATTTTCTAAGAATTACCTTAATCTCCTTCAATGTTGTATATTCTAAAACAAATACGTTGTCCATACCGTAAATAATATAATTTTTCAAATTGCTCAAAATGTTAATGCATTTCTGATGTAGGCCTTGTATACATATAGTTTTCTTAAACTAAAGAGCAGTCATTGAGAGAGATTGACATCTATTATCACAGAAATGTCCATACTTTCAATAAGACTCCTTATTTACATCTTCAGATCTTGAACATGTACCAAGGTATGTAATGTTTCTTCTAAATTGTCACTAAAACTCATGGGAAAATAGTAATTGCTACATGGCATGCAAGGTGAAATTCTAAAGTGTGTTGTGACTAGGTTGGAATGCAGAATTATAGAAATCATTGATGGTATATAAATTGTTTCAAATGGAATATTGAAGAACTCCTGGAATCGAACTCTTGAGCGCGAATCATACAAAATTCCAACAGCTGTTTATCCAACAAGTTTGAGAATGCATACATTTCCGGTAAAAAAAATATCACTAAGCTTTAAATGTTTCATCATGAAGTTTACTTTGTCTTTAATGAACAAACTGATGGATGACGACAAGATTTCCAAACTTTTTCTACCGAGAATCATTCAGGGAGCGACTATTCTATCAATGTTTAGGAATACAGTTTCTTGAAATAAAAGTGAACCACGCTTACCTTCTGCTGTATGTACAGCAACATGGTGACGAAAATCACTAAATAGGATTTTCAATCGTTTAGAGAAATGGAAAAGAATGGGGTTCCAGTATCTCCTGGATATACGCAATAAAACCTAGTTTATTCGAATCATTTTCTACTTTCTCTGTCACTATATTTGCTAAACGTTTAGACCAAAGCTATTTCATTTAGCGCTTCATAAAAAAATGGATGCAGTATTCACAGATCTAGAAGTAGTATTTCGCTTCCACTGCTCTCTGATAAATTTTAAAATTAGTTTCCTCATCTTATAAAACAGACAGAAACAGTGAAGCTATACCATCAATATTTATTAAGAAGCTGGTACGTCGGTACCGATTTAACAGCACGACTTTAATCTGTGTGCGTTAATAGTACTGATATAATATTTATCCAAGGCATTAACATATTTAATTGGTTATTATAGATCCAATAAATAAGCGTTCTATCGTCTGCTCTACAAAGTTGCGCGAATATTGTCGTACCATTTCATGTTCTTCCTCTATAAAGATGATGAGTAGTTGCTATACAAACCAGAAAAATCGTTCATCATCGTTTTATTGCTATTAGGAAGCTGTATATCCAGTCAAGTGGTTGTATGGGATTGGTACTATACAGGGTGTGATAAAGTCTGTGCATCTTAAACCTCATTAGATACTATCCTTTGTGTGAGGAAATGTTTCAAGAAAGCCCCGCCTGATACCAATACGAGTAAGTGGTAGAGATGATTGATTATTTGGTAAACCGTGGCCGTTCCTTTTTGTATTTGAACCATCACGCAGGCCTGAGTACCCGTGGTAACCGGGGTGCATTTTAACACTATGGTATAGGATTCGGCACCAGCCTTAATTTTATTGGTCAATTTCAATTTATTCACCCAATAACAAGCCGGGTGCCGAAATCACTACCGGAATGTTAAACAGTGCTGAGCAAGGGGTCAGAATGTTATCAATTTAAATTTACTTACCTTCCGCTAAAAATACGTAAGATAATAATCAACGCATGTTGTTTCCTATTACGATATTTAATGATTTTAAAATTAATAATTTGGTTTAGAAATAAGAAAAATTTCATGAAAAATTTATATATATATATGCCGAATCCTATACCATAGTGTTAAAATGCAACCGGGGTCATACAGACTGTAGAGACCCTAGAGATCCGAAGGGTAGTACCTGCACGCTAGACGGCCTGACACCGTCTACCACCCATCGTCAATCATTACGAGTACAATATCCATAGCCAATAGAAAAATCGTTTGGGGCGGGATTGGACAGTGTGTTCCGAAGAGAGGCAAACGTGTGTGTCACTCGGGTCGAAAGTCATTGGCACTTAATATATTGGTGGGGATTTTTTTTGCATAAGTCACCATGTGACTTTACTGCTATCTTTATGTTTTTCAGTGTCAAGTTTGTCCTGAAACGGTAGCTAGCTTTAACCAAAAGACCATATACGGGTTAACTAGAAAGTTGTAGTTAAACAATGTCTAACCTTTTTGCTTGACAGTAACATTGTGAATTGTCACGGATGACAAGGAACACAAAGTCAATAGTCACAAAACGCCCCGAACTTGAAACTTAACCAACGATTGAAAAACGACGCCTTAAGGCGGCTCCGACGCAGTGAGTTTCAAGCCATTTACAAGGATTCAGCTGCTTCAAGACTGACACGCCATTTTTCAATATTTTTGAATGAAATTCATACAGTATGTTGAGAAGATAATTGCCCAGGGTGCTATAGGAGCACTTTTGAAATTTTGTTTTTGCACAAGTCTTAGCATGGGTTGAAGTGCGTACATTTTCTGTTCAACTTCGCGACTATAGCACCCTGTGGGGTTTTGTTTTCAGCACTGAAATTTTCATTTTCATCCAAAAATATCAAAAAATAAAGCGTCAATTTCGAAGCGCGCTAACCTCTACAAATCGTATTTTGGACGAATTTTGTCTACTGTTTCGTGCTGACAACCCAAGCATTGTGGCGCAATGTACGGACTAAAGAAATGACGTATTCAGATAATTTGGTGACCCTATTTCATATAATATCGCGTAGACAAGTCATTCTGCAAAAATAGGTACTCATAATCGCGATCGCTGATACTCCTCGATTTTAAAGCCGTTTTACTTCCCACGTCATTGGCGAGGAAGTATTGTAATCGCGAAAAATTTCTAAAATGAGATGTTATGTTTTTTAAGTCATATGGCATCTACATCACGAAAAACTGTATCGCTCATCAACTTGGAAATAACCGCTCGGTTTTTTATGAAATTTCTACACGGGGTTACTAGTATGCCAAACCTTTGTAGTTTTAGTTCAGTGGCAACGGTGCTATAGGCAAAAAAGGAAAAGTAACAATTGCTGAAACTCCGTTTTTGACGTTACAGGGGTTCCTTATCATTGACAGAAACAAATTGTACTGCTTATAAAGTGGGGGTTGGGGGAAGGTGATTCTGAATATTGCATCTTTGATATCAGTGAAAACACGTTCTATTATTAAGAAGCTTCTGATCCCAGTGATTATAGGAAATTTAAGTAACGAAAATCAGACGAATAATGTGCTCACGATTTGAAAAAATCGCTACCTGCTCTACAGATTTGACACCAAGAGCCAACAGATCTATCTGAAACTGCCGACAGTAGGAAAGAATGAATTCGGATATCACTCCAGTCAAGTATACGGGAATTTAGCGTGGAAATTTAAAATTATCGATACAAGGAAATATGTTCTTGAGAACGATAATTTGGTAGATTTTATACTTGCATTTTCATTTGAATTTCATGACCCGTGAAATGTACCCATTTCGCCGTTACGTTCAATTTGTGTTCTGCAGTTTGTGATGTTTTTCTGGATATAAGCAGGACATAATTTCCTAAGGTGACATCAGAGCGTTTTACAAAATTTTGTCTTGCGCAAGAATTATGGTGGCTTGAAATGCTTACTATTTGTGCTCAACTTCTTGATATTTTAAAAAGATTCTAGTGGATATAATCGAAAAAATGGATCGTCAGCATCCTGTGGGATTTGTTTTAGCACGCTGCAAGAGTTTCATTTGGAAATAATAAAAAATGAAACGTAAGCTGTGAAGTGCAAATCGGTTTTTGGGAGAAATTCGTCTACTGTTTCGTCCTGCCAGTCCAAGCAACGCGACGGTGCGTTCCGACTAAGAAAAAATATATTCAAATAATTTGATATCTTTCCTAAAATAAATTCAATAACTCAAATTATTCGTTTATTCATGTCAGTAAACACAATTATGTTTACAAGTGTCATGTGGTACATGGTAACAATTGAATGAGAGTCATAAAAATATCTTATGCCGCCAAAATAAGAGGAAACAGTTAGGTAGTTTTTGCAAAGCAATAAACAGGTAGGCTTATACACAGATTAAGTACATTTCTTGTCTACTGTAATAGGTAGATGGAGGCGATGCTGCCAGAAATGGATGTGTGCGATCAATAAACAAACCACAAGACTGAACTGCGGTGTCCAATGATTTTTGTATTGCCTTTTTATTGCGTTACTAGAAATGGAGTTTACTAGAACTTTACAGTTTGTTGTCTGCCTTCTTCTACAAACTTCACCAAATCGAGACGCTGTTAACCTTATCCTCCGATGAAGGCGCGACAAAGTACAGTCCTGTGATTTGGTGATTTGTAAATCTCGTCGTCACTTTTTTCAAGTTTCCCTAAAAATTTTTGCTTAGCATCCTCCAAATCAATGTAGTTAATGTCAGGTTTTTGATTGAAATCGCCATAAAACTATTTATTTTCTTTGGAATTGCTATCCGAATTTTTAGTTATTTTTATATCAGCTTTTTTTGTTCTGAGTTTCTTTTCAAGATTCTTGCGTTTGAGTCTTTGTTCCATCTTAGCGATAAGCGAGGTTGGACTAAGCTTAGAACGTAAATGTATTTAGACCACATATACAGGCCGCTGGGTATTGTGGCTCACTACAGCTGCAGCACATCTTCCATGGTATGACCTCTTCTTACAACAATTTATTCGCTTACCCCAATGTATTTTGCGATTATAGAGTTGAAGTGCTCCACACTATTGTTGACCTCATCATGACTTAACTCACTGCATTCGTAATTAAAATGGTCGCATATGAACCTTTAGTGTCCACTATCAGCCTTGATAAAAAAAGGCACTCAAGATCAATCACACCAACAATAATTCAACAATATCGACGAACAGTAACAAGAGGAGAAAAATACTAAATGATAACTTGCTGAGTACCAAAATAAGAAAAGATTTACTTCTATATCGCTAATCGAAAATTTATTATAAAAATTTACCTTGGTATGCACCCGCAGTCATCCTTTCCTCTTTTAAAGTAGCGCCGACGACCGTCTAGGCCCAACCCACCCTCGTTTCCTTTTCACCCCCCCGTTACGTCAGCAGATGGTGCTCGTGATTGTCGGAGCCCCGTTAATGAACTTGTCTCTCTATAATGACAATACCTTAACTAGCTGTATTGAATTCTGTACTAATGCAGCTGTTTGCTTTCTCGGTAGTCGAGTTGTCCTGCAGGAAAAGAAGCATGCGCGTTATGCGACGGGCAGAACCTTCATTTCATCGGGAGTGGTGCTGTTGTAGGCAGACTGATTTCTATCACTTTTTATTTCAATAAGTGATCAAAATGTTGAACGTTATTGGCCAAACAATAACATAGGCGATATTCAAATTCCTGACGGACATTTTCAAAAAAATGTTGCGGGATACCATGGCAGCTTCCAAACTCTCAGGCTGAAAAGTAAGCACAATAGTTTCCAAATGGTCACATAGAAAAAAGTCTAGTGGCGTCAAATCAGGAGATTTAGCAGGCCATTCTATAGGCCCTCATCGCCCTATTCATTTGTCTGGAAACTCGTCGTCTAGCCATTACCGAACCGGAAGAACATAGTGAGGAGGAGCGCCGTCTTGCTGGAAATATATTTCAGCGTCATCAAGCATAGGGTTTCCATCCTCTCCGATTTGGTTTTCAATCGTTTCAGAGATAAGTGGATTGATGGTATATCTCAACATATTCAAATAAATATCTCTATTCAAATTTCCATTAATAAACAATGGCCCAATCACTTTGTTTCCTAAAATGACTGCCCATACATTAATTTTTTGGGGGTACTGGGTATGCTCTTTTACAAAAGTATGAGGACTTTCATTGCTCCAATACCTGCAGTTATGTTTATTAGCAAATCCATTTAGATAAAATCTGCATTCATCTGAAGCAGACATTCTTTACATGAATGGTATTATCATTAATCGCTGCAGTCATTTGTTCACAAAACTCAACTCGCCTATAGAAATCGTCTTCGGTTAACTCTTTCAATTCATTTTGAATGGATGAAATTTATGGAGTTTAGTAACTGTGTGTACAGAACCTAATGAAACACCAATCGCAGCAACAATTTTGCGTAATGAAGTATTAGGATTTATTCCAAAGTGACGGCTTGATCCAAAACTCTCCGATGATCACGTTTTTTATTTGCCTCATGTCCAGTTTGAGTAAATTTAGTAACAAGGTCCAAAATATACCTACATTAAGTTGTCTTTTTCGGATGTCTGGCGTTAAACGTGACGACAGTATTTTTTTTGTTGGAGAGAACAGTACGCCCTGAACTCTACCACATTTATTCAGCAGAACCAAAATTTACCAATATAAAAATAATATATATCTATACATTATCGAAACAAAAACAAGGTTTCTCTATAATATATGAGCGCCTAAGTTTAAAAACTTGTATGCGCAAAAACAGACCAAAACAGTAATTAATTGATAAATATCGTGCAATATATATTTTTGTATAAAATCACTCAACTATACAAACAAAACATGATACACGATATACACAAAATGAAAGAAAATTTCATATTTTTGTAAGTCATAGATTCAACTTAAGATCACAGAAAAAAAGTGTCACAATAATATCAAGAAGAAAGAGAAGGAACAAATAGGCAGATCAATCTACCTCAAAGCAACTTAAAATAGACGCATAAATTGTTCACGATTTTCCCAACAGAACATATTAAACGAAACATTAAATTTTTTATTATTTCCAATATTCCTGATATTAGCAGGAATCAAATTGTAAAATTTAGATGCCAGATATGTCACAAAACGCAAATTTAAATCTCGCCTGGACTACGGGACGTTCAGGTTAT
This sequence comes from Acanthoscelides obtectus, assembly GCA_963669975.1. Classification (NCBI taxonomy): domain Eukaryota; kingdom Metazoa; phylum Arthropoda; class Insecta; order Coleoptera; family Chrysomelidae; genus Acanthoscelides; species Acanthoscelides obtectus. Next base: position 27,470,148 of record CAVLJG010000005.1, read on the forward strand.
GAGTGGTGTTTGCTAGGGTCATATAATTGTGGGACACATAATTTGTATTTAATTTCCTACTTGCATGTACAAAACTGCATACTGCAAGGATATATAAGATTTTAATATTGTTTATTTCTTGTGAATAAAGTTGAATAGTGGGATATAGTCTAGGTTTTTTTAGAATGATCCTTACAATATGGTTCTGCACCACTTTTAACTGCCCAAGATTTGAACCGTACATCCCACCCCACACAATTATGCCATATACCAATAGTGGCACCACAAGTGCTTCGTAAATCATTAATAGTAGTTTAATGTTCAGTATATTACGAAGAGCGTAGAATTTATGAATGAAAAATCTAATTTTTTTGCTCAAATACAGCACATGTCGGTCCCACTTCAAGTGCTTATCAACAACAACCCCCAAATATTTAATTTCATTTACTTCTTTCAAAGGCTCATCAATATTATCAAGTTTAATTTGATTAAATGCTGGTCTATTAGCCATGGTTATAGAGAAAGCAATGTAATGAGTTTTTTTTATATTCAGAGTTAATTTAAATGTGTCCAGAAGGTTTTTAATTTTTGCAAAATCAGTCTTCAATTTTTCACCCGTTGATTCCCATGTCTCTCCATGAAACACCACCACGGTGTCATCAGCATAGGCAATTACATCGCCATCAACTGCAAGACTGCAGAGGTAATTTACATATATATTAAAAAGAATTGGCCCAAGTACTGTACCCTGTGGAACTCCATGCTGAATCGTCTTAGGTTCACTTAGAACGTCCGCAATCCTGACACACTGAATCCTATGCATTAAATAATCTCTAAATACACTTAAAACAGCACCCCACGACAGTTTTTCGAGCACATTGAATTTGGGCACCATAAATTGTTGTTGAAGTAAAATCTGAATCAATAAATTAATTTTCACTCTCCCAAGATTGTCACAAAGGTAACTGACAGGAAATTAAATTCTTCCTTTCCCTTAGCAACAAATAACTAAACAGGTATAAAAACAAATATAGTTCGCCCAGGATATCTATGTTTTTGTTTTTCTATTCTATTTCTAATTTTCTCGAAAACGAATTGACTGATTTCTAAAAATCAAACGTCAAAATAAAGGAGTTTGGAAGACCTTTCGAGCAAGCTATTACTTGATATCCCTTCTAATTAAAAATTTTTAAGGGAATGACCCTGGGTGAAAGGGGGTGAAATTTTTTTTGGTTAAAAAGTTGTACCCCTTGACAAATTTTTTGATGTGTCTTGACGTTTTGTTTTTTTAATCAACGGTTTTGTTGGGGAACGCAGAGTAAAAGACAGAACGTGTAGCCGAGTTTAAAGCACTTGACCCTACCTATTCTACATCAAAATCGATATGGAATTGTGAAGAAATTCTTGGTAGCATTTGGAATGGAAGTGTGGTCTTATATCGATATCGGGACATACAGGTTTGAAGGGAAACAAAACAGCGAACATTCTGACAAAGAGAGGCCTTAGTTCCTAGGCCAGCGAATAATCTCTATAGAAATGGAAGGAAAGATCCATCAACACTGGGAGGGATTAACAGTGTTAACTCATGCCAAGGCAACCATACCAATCTTAACATAAAGGGTAACACACTCAATGCTGCAGCTAAATGGAAATAGCCATCAGACTTTAGGGGAACTGTATACTGGTCATTGCAAATTGTATAGCTAAAATCGTTGAATGCATGGACGGAGACGAAACGGTTAAGCACGTTTTGTACAGATGCCTCGCAATAACCAGAGTCAGGTACAATAGACTTGGAGGAGCATTGAACCAAATAGAAGACCTGAGAGATATTTCTCCAAACACGCTGATAGCCTTCCTTAGGGGTCATAGCTACTGGGAGAAATTAGTGTGACAATAGACCAGGGAGCCATGGAGGCAGAATACACCGGGCTTTAGTCTTCTCGGCCTTGGGAACTAGCCCGAATACAGGCACAACTGGCCCTGTGTGAAGCTAATGTACTATATCTGTGATTATTGTCATCAAGTCATTCAATCAGAAACACCATGAAAGTGAGGAAATCAAGGATATCTTGAGACAAATGCCACCTTCTTATTTATTCGAAGAGCTGTCTACGCAAGCCCCAGGCATCGGCGCACCTGCAATTCGGAGTCGATGAAAGTGACTGCGCTGAGTAGTACCTGTGGCAGAACCCAGTGCATACTCCTGCGATCGGCGACCGGCTAGCTGATTCGGACCGTGACATTGTTCCGCAGGTTCATTGTCAAGTTGTTCTCTATAGTTCACTGAACATGATTTATTTCAGCAACATTTCAGCGATATTTATTATTCTTAAGCGACCGACCGCCAGCCAGTCGGATCCGTTCGTTGAGAACTCGCCGCCTAGCTACAAAAAGCTTATCGGAACGCGGTCGGTATGCCATGCAAATACCTTTTTTGGGCAGGAGGGGAAAGCTTTTGTAGCCACTATAAGGGAAAAATACTCGTCGGCACTGTCCTGTGGTCTTTTACTGTCCGAAGAGTGAGATTCTCAGGAATCACTAGGATCGCTCAGACGTTACCCATAGTGCTTGTAGTATTTCCCAGCTAGCACAAGCACGCTATAATTCTGTCGAATTTTGGTGATAAATAAACAATATTGACGTGACTGTTGAAAACATCGACGTCATAATGACGTCTGCTAAATGTCCATTTGTGTACGTGTGCTGTAAGGCGTCGTTAAGACGTGATTTTGAAGTTATCGTTTTTTGAATTATAAATACTTCTATATGTACGATGTTTTTGATAATTTAAAATCAATCTTACAGACTCAAAACGCATCAAGGTAGCGGACAGACAAATAATTATCTCATTCCATCCCTGATCGAATTTTATTCAAAGCAACTCGGTTATATAAAATGACAAATCATTAAGGTGTTGCCAAACGTACTGTACAATGTTCCATTTCTCATTTATATTTCAAGCGATCCGATATCAAATATTTAATGATTTTTAAGAGTGAAGCGAATACAAAGTGGATTATTGAATTCAAAATTTAGATAGAACACACAAAACAAAAAAATACATATCAGATTTTAACTATTTCATGTGTTGTGTATTCTTGAAAATGTTTTTACGTTTAATCTGGCAACGCTGTATCAAGTGACAACTGTCAGTAATTCCATTCCGTGCTTCCGCCATTTGTACACGGTACCCGCGTCTCATTGCTCCAACTTCCATGTACCGAGTATTCCCAAAACTATAGAAAAATAGCTCATTTTGAACAGTATCAGGCTAACGACACTTTAATTATGTAACACGTTGTGTATAGTAACATGTGTGTTGCTCGTGGCATTGCACAGCTCATAGGGTGAAAATGGCAACATTAGAGAAGTGATCTCACACCAACTGTCGTGTAAACTGGTAAAGAAACAACAGATGGAGGACCCAGTAATAAATATCCCTTCATCGCTAGGTGAGCAGCACTAAGCCAGTGTTACAATTTATAGCCTATGGTGCTCCAAATGTGTAATCTTACTATTAACGCACAGTATATGATTTCTTAAAGAAGCTAAAACTGGTTATTCATTATAAATAATAGACGTTATCTTCACGTCCACCAAATGACGTATTATTGACGTATGCCATATGACGTGATCGGTATGTGACATTAGAAGGTCATTTTCACGTTACTTTTACGTCATTTCATGACCAGTTTGTAACGTCATTCTCACATGCTTGTGCTATCTGGGTTATTCATGATGGGTAGCGCTAAGTTCTTATACTAGAAATTTAGTCGTCTTATTCTTAGCGTCGTACATCTACATTTGTGCCTATGAGTATGAGAATATAGCAGTTAGCAGTCTTGGTCTATTCTCATCATATTGTACCTTGCTCGGTGCAATCCGTCTCACTACGGGTTGCATACCTTTTCATTTACTCTTGCTCCTCCTTTCAAAATTATCAGCAGTGAGCCTCTCGACGAGCATCATCGACGAGCATCAATTTCAGCTGTCTCTGGTAGTTAACCCACTCACCACATTAGAGTAGATTATTAGGAGTGCCGTCATCTTTTCCTCTTCAGTCCTGGGCGAAACTGTGCATTATCGTAATGCAGCCGCAACGCTCCCTTGCCAATAAAAAGGGATCTCAGATGTTTACAAGTGTCAAGTGGTACATGGTAACAATTGAATGATAGTCATAAAAATATCTTATGCCGTCAAAATAAGAGGAAACAGTTAGGTAGTTTTTGCAAAGCAATAAACAGGTAGGCTTATACCCGGATTAAGTACATTTCTTGTCTACTGTAATAGGTAGATGGAGGCGATGCTGCCAGAAATAGATATGTGCGATCAATAAACAAACCACAAGACTGAACTGCGGTGTCCAATGATTTTTGTATTGCCTCTTTTATTGCGTTACTAGAAAACTCTGTCGGGAATATGATGGAGTTTACTAGAACTTTACAGCTTGTTGTCTGCCGTCTTCATATTTGGATCAACCTAGTCCATGCACCATGGACTTGTTACATTCCGCCTATCTTGTCATCTAATAAATATCGCCTCTCTTTCGCTGTCTTTGGCTCCATGTCTCTTCTTATAGAGCGCACATCTCTTCTCAGCCAGCAAATCAATTGGCGGGATACCAGCCACTTCAATCACCGCATTCCTCGACACGATTGTGTCTCTGACGGATGTTCATAATAAATAAGCATTCATAAACAGTTTATGCATAACCCTATCAGTGTTCGAGAGCTGTGATCACGTCACGCTTTTGAGTCACTGATATCAACAAAAAAGGATCTCAGATGTTACAAATATTGAAAAACGATATCCGCTATCTCGAATTCTGCCCATTTTCGAAATAGCGTTTTGTTTCGGAGACACAAGCATCTGAAGGACGACACTGGTAGTAGTTTCCTCTTGAATGACTGTGGAACATCAACGTCCGATCGAACAAAATAGCTTGGTAACTAACTGAGATCTCGTACGGTGCGGTGCTGCAAATGAAAAACACTTAACTGATTCATTTCGCCAGGAGCGAACTAGCCTTAACGCAATATTCTTTGTTTATTTGCGTCCTGATATAATGGCAGACGAGAAGTAATATTTTTGAAAATCCCGACTCGTTATCAAAAATAATAATCCTTGTTTTATTCCAATGAAATGAACCCTTCTAAGTTGAATAATAGCCTAAAATTTTATAGTCATTAAAGAATGTCTTACCATGTCATTAATTTATTATAATACATTTTCAAAGTGGCAGGACCAGAACCCCGGAATCAGTACCAAAACAGTACCATAACAGATGGCACAGTACTTCTTTTAGACTAAATATTAAGCATCAAAGAACCTCTATCTCTCTCTCTGTTTGCCGTACAGACCATTGCTAAGTCATGAGTTTTTTATATAGTACGCCAAAGCTGGTAGCTTGGTAAACATCTAGTGTTTCCTTGATTGACGAGTCGCCTATGATGGTGGGCAATACTTTTCTGCTCATAGAATAGACTGTCATTTCAGAGACTCCGGGAAGCAAGTTTCCTGCTTACTGTCGGTGGACTCATGGGCGTCTGCAGGGGGGCCGGATACGACTGAACTTTTAAATTTCCATATTTTGTAAGTAATTTCGTTGATTTGTATGATTTAGCCCACCTGAGAAAATTTGTTATCACCCGCTCATCAAAAAGTTTGGGTGTCGGAACACTTTCATTAAAAGTTGTCTCTCGCCGATGATCGGCGGGCACCCATGTATGGACGTAGAGGTTGGGGTACAATGGCAGCTGACATGCCTTATTCAGTCTGTCCAAGCTTCTTTTTAGCTCGTGAAATGCTTTTACTAGATACTCCCAGCCAAAATGCGCATAATACCAAGTCTATATCAGCGTTTTTCGTCCGAAGTATGAGAGTCATCAAATATTTCACAGACTCACAAAACACTCTTCAGTTATCGGATATATGATTCACATGGAAATCCTTGCATTTTCTAATATGAAAACATCCTAAAGATTGTTTTCTATGCTGGTGACATATTCGACGCATTTGGTGTTATCGAAAGTCAGTTTCTAAGTTCAGCTAATTTGTTTGGTCATATGTGACTAACACTTTCCAACTGGCATTTGGTACTGAACATTATATTGTCCTTCAGTCTGCTCATAAACAAAATATGCGAATAAAACATCGTCCACTAATTTATAATTTGAAATTACATTGTAAGACTTTTTCGTCCATTGGTTATTATAATCTACAGTTATCTTTACTTAGCATAATCGCCGATGAGAAGATAATCTCGAACGATATAATTTGTAGGTTAAAAACAGCATTTTTGCAAGTAATCGCCTACGAAACGGTTGTTTTATGAAATTTGCAAGGCCGCCTTGTACACTTATGATAGGTTACTAACCTTTATAGTCCGGTTAAACCAACACTTCATACCAAAAGGTCCTGGTTAAGCTCAAGCTGTATAGGAGACAGTACCAAGGACGAAAGTCTGTCAAAAGTCAGGTACGTTGGGTTTATTTCCACTGTCACTGTGACACATACCAACAGTAATTAGAAAAAGTATATTCAGAGATATTTTGAATTAGTAATCATCAAGAATAAGTTAGTAGCATTTAATATAACATGTAAATAATATGAAATAACGGATGCATTTCTTTTGTAGATCATAAAACTTTCAGGAAGAATCTATTAGGAGTTGGCCGCCTAAGAGAAAATTTGACTCCTTCCACTTTTCAAGAAGTTTTGAAGAATGATACTTCCCACGATATCCTCTAAATAGGGTTATGTGGTCATTTCAGTACTTCATGACTCAAGAGTACAAATTTACTATCTTTCAAGATGACGAATAGGCGCTGTCAGCGTTATACTATTAAATGATACACTATATACGTTATGCAGGGTGGCGCATCGAAAACGAAACAGACGCATTCACTGGTAGCCCCGTTTTTTTTTTTGAAAAACGCTCAGACCCGTCGATTTTGTTTTCGAGGGGGACACAAGTTTGGCAAAAAATCACGTTAGCACGTGCAGCCCTCTACGCGAGGGTGACACCACCCCCAAAATCTTAAATGGAAATGGGGGTCGAGTGATACCTTATTTTAAAGGTCCTTCAATCCCCTTTATAATGATATAAAATTAATGTACTTCAGTTCAGTAGTTTTGAAGATTTATTGATTTAAAGCTTAAATAAAACTAATACATCATCATTAGTGGAGATCAATACATTTGGCAGCAAAGTAATTTAAAAATGAAGAATGAACTGACCCGTTAGGCAAGTAACTGTTGAAAATGGCCACCATGACTCTCCATGCAATAATAAAGATATTGCTCAAAACGTTGCCGCACATTTTGCAATATTTGAGGAGTAATTTGAAGGTACTCATTCACAATTCTTTGTTGCAGGTCTTCTATTGATGTTGGCTGAGTAGCATAGATTTTGCTTTTTAAATGACCCCACATAAAGAAATCCAAAGGTGATAAATCTAGCCATCTTGAGGGCCATTCAACGGCACCTCTTCTACCAATCCATCGATCTGGAAACGTCTGATCTAAATATTGTCGAACACGTAATGCGTAATGTGGTGGGGCACCATCCTGTTGGAACATCAACCTATTCGCAATGTACCGCCGATCATTCTGATTTTCAATTATGGCTGTTAATGCAGGATCTATGGCGTTTTCCAGTAATTCCAAATACATTTCACCAGTAAAATTTCCAGGTAAGAAAAAAGGACCAACTAAATGATCGCCAAAAATACCAGCCCAAACATTTAATTTTTCTGGCTGCTGTATATGATAAATTCTGGGACTAGAATCGGATCAATATCGGCAGTTATTACGATTTACTACGCCATTTCAGAAAAAGGAACATTCTTCGGAAAAGCAAGAGTTGAATAGAAAATGTTCATCGTTTATAATTCGTTCACTCGTATCTTCACAAAATTGTAATCGTCTTCATTAAGTTCTTGTACCAGGTGAATTTTATACGGATGAAAACTATGGGTCTTTAGAATCCGTCGGACAGTACGTCGACTAACACCACACACAGTCTCCAATTTGCGGGTACATAATGTAGGATCTACATAAACTTGCCCTAAAACTGCCACTTCTGTTGCTTCGTTCCTTATGGGATTTTCAATGTTGCGTTTTTTGTTGGCGACTGACCCAGTTTCCCGAAATTTAGCTACAAGTTCTAGAACATATTTTCCATGCACGTTGCTGTTCTCATGTCGGTCATTAAATATTTCTGCTTTTCTATTAGCGCACTGATTATTTCCGAAAAATATTTCAACTCTTTCGGCTGTGGAATATACCATGGTTAATATATGTAACAAAGTGTTACAAGTTATTTTAGCAACAAAGTTTGGTCAAATCAATCGCAAACTATGTACTAAATTCCTATTTAAAATAAGTAAGAGCTATTTCCTTATCTTTTTTCCAGAAATAACTTTTTTGCCACAAAAAACGCTCCAATAGCTATTTTCAACAACAAAATGATAAACAAATCATGGGCGCAGTGCAAATAATAGTAATAATAAGTAAATTCTTTTAGTCACATTTATTCTGAAAGTAGTACAAATTAATCTGATGTACCTATTAAAGTCTACTTTACGCTTTAAATCAATAAATCTTCAAAACTACTGAACTGAAGCTCATGTATTTCACATCATTATAAAGGGAATTGAAAGACCTTTAAAATAAGGTATCACTCCACCCCCTTTCCATTTAAAATTTTAGGGTCGGTGTCACCCCCGCCCAGGGGGCTGCACGTGTTAACGTGTTTTTTGACAAACTTGTGTCCCCCTCGAAAACAAAATCGACGGGTCGCAGAGTTGTTCCAAAAAGAAAATGAGCTGCCAGTAAATGCGTCTGTTTCGTTTTCGATGCGCCACCCTGTGTATGAGCATTCTTTATTTGGAAGGGACTATACGAACCTGCGATAAAATACTGTTACGGGACTTCGATTAAAAAATTGGCATCAAATCGGTTGACTCTGCACCTCTCACTTAAAGCTACCATCAGCTCATAAAGGATTATTATTATTGGAAAAAGGTTAGCTACGAACATGTATAAATATTAGTTTAAAAAAAATAAAAAAATAACGCTTTTATAGCTAACCGAACTAAAAAGTAGAAGCTTACTAAATAGACCCATTCAAAGAATAATTGGGGAGGGGAACTTATTTGAAGTGTGCTCTATATATTTGGAATACCTAGTATATTGTGTTTTTAATAATTCAATACTAATCAAGCGGAATCGCATAGCAACCCTCTGTTGGGTGATTCAGTAGACTACACAGTCGAGCAAGTTCGCAAACATTTCAGGCCGCGTCTCGCACTGTGATCAAAATTAAAGTGTAAATTCAGACCAGCCAAAATTATTTCACTACACAAAACCGATCAAAATTATTTTTTGGAGTTACAAAATGATTCGAGTAGTCAAAGCAATAATGCTTAAGCTATTTCAAATGATTTACTTCTTTTCTTTGCTCTATTTCTTCCTTCCTTTCTTTCCTTCTTTTGCCCTTAAACATCTTTGTTATCTGGGTAGCCAGACCTGACAGACTAACAGACCGACGAGACTTTTAACTAAGAGCAAACGTCTACTGGACCGCTCTGACGAATAATGACGAATAGTACAGATTCAATACTGAACTGAAACATGAAACAGGCAAGTTCAAATTCTGAGCTATTATTATTAACAAATTTGTGGAGAATTTGATTTCTCAAAGTTCGCGTACCCCTCAAAAACGTTTGATGACCTTATCCCAAAATGAATCCCAGAAAAGATGTTAATTTTGTCTAGTATATAAATACAAATATCATTTCGTATTAGATCTCCACATCATAATACTACCCAAAACCTTACACATATTCCTAAAAACCAACTTCACTAATATTATTTTACCTATCTTAAAATAAGGATCGATTTGAATATATCAAATTCTTACGAACGACCATTTTTACTTAGAGCTTATTGAATATTACCGTACTACTATATACTATATTTAAAATAACAGTACAGGTACATCATTCTGTGATAACTGATGTCGAAATCGACTACTCATTCAGAAAAAAATAAGCTTTTATGAATTTAGGTTAGTCGCCATTCTTTCTTTGATTTGAATAGTTCTTGAAGGCAGTCTGTGTGAACGTTTTTTGGGGCACGAGGAACGGTATAAGCAAAAATTTGTTGGATATGATGGGCACCTGACAAAACCCCTACATTTTGTCTTATTTCTTGTTAATCACTGTGCAGCAACAGCTGAATGAACATACCAAGTATTTCATTTCTCATTCAGTATAAAAAATACTGTTGTATCTACGTTCGCTATACGCAAAATCTAGGATCAAAGTTGACACAATGTTATGTTCAGGAAGGTATTGTTGACTTAGATAAGATCCATCTGATAATATTTGAAATCCATCCGACGATTCACTACGTATACGCTACATATATCGTAGTTACGTGTAAGGGTTGATTGAAGTATTATTACGTTCAACTTGTTTCACTTCCCACGCGGCTAGCGAGGAAGTATCGTAATCGCAAACATTTAAAGAACTGAGATACTATGTTCATGTACATCACGAAAAACCATGTCACTTATTTCCGTCTGTCTATCTGTCCGCTAATCCTTGGCCAGTATTTTTCCGATTTTGATTAAATTGTCACACAAAATTACTACAATTCCATTGACGGAAAAGCTTTGTAGTTTTTTTAAATCGTTCCAGTGGTGGAGGAGCTAGGGGTGAAAAACAAAAGGAATAAGAATCGCTCAATTTTTTCTCAATTTCCTGTGGGGTGCGGGATGGTACACAAATACCGCAGTTTGACATGTAAGGGTTAAGGTATTATTAGGTTTGGCCAATCTTGCTTCCTACGTCACTAGATCGTGATAGCAACAAATAATGTTTTTTTTTTATATTATTCGACAAGTACACCACGAAAAAACATGTCACAAATTTAGAAAAAAATTCGAAGTACGCGTCTCTGGATATACCTGCGTTGCGAGCTCACCGATGACGTGTCTGGCGAGAAACGAGACTAGTCAGATGGTGGGTACCGTCGGCGTCGGTAGGGGAGCAATTCATAAATTACAGCACTATGGACCAATTGTATGGTCCTATTTGACTTCACCCATTTAATATTTTGTTATAAATGTACTTAGCTAACTTTGGAAGTTGGGAATTTGGTTTACAGAAACAACTACGTTTGAAATAAAAAAAGCTAATTTGCAGTAAAACACCAGCGAAAAGGTAAAAAAGAAATTAGAAAAGGTACTCACTATTCGTTTAATCAATAATTCCCTGTAACATATTTTGCTGGTAAATACTGTTCGTTAGCTTTTTGATAAATTTGTAACTTTTGGCTATCTACGAGCCCCTTCCCACTTCAATTGGCCCAACTATTGAAATCTTAGTTGTTTTCTTATCAAACACAAATAATAAAAATGTAGCAGGGTGTTATAGGTTTAAAATATTAACAATGAATATTTTGATAATAGATAGTAAAAAACACCAACTTTATCACTCCCTAATCAAATTTGCAGCATAAAAATAGCACATGTTGCAATTACAGCATATCAACCTATTTTCATTTCAATGTAAAAAAAGTCTATAACGCATAGGTGGCTGTGAAAAATAAAAGCCATGACAATTGTTTTTATTAATCACAGCTATCAGAATACGATTAAAATAGTTTTGGGTAGTTAAGGTTTTCAAAATGGATAGAGGAAAGGTTATTAGTGAGAAAATTCGGTTACTGATAATTACATTTTTTAATTCTGGGAAATCAAACTCAGAAATTGCAACTTTGTTAGACTTATCGGGGTACAATGTCAGAAATATTGTAAGAAGATATAACGTAACTGGTTCAGTTAATATGAAGCCACGATATGTGAAAAAAACTAATATCACAAATGCCGACCGAAGAGCATTAAGAAGAATAATCGTGAAATACAGGCATGCCAATTATTTACAATTAAGTGCGCTGTGGAGTGACGCTGTAGGAAGGAGAATTTCGAGGGCCACAACACATAGAGAGGCCCACAAACTGGGATATAGCACTTGCAAGGTAAGTTTTCTTATAAAAAAAAGTGAAGTAAAAACCCTGAAGTTGCACAACTTGTTTATAGGCCAAAGAAAAGCCACTATTAACTCCACTGCAAAAGAAAAATCGGCTTAGCTGGGCTAAAGAACATAGACAATGGACACCTCAACAATGGTGTGCAATACAATGGAGTGATGAGGCCCGATTCGAAGTTTGTGTTGGTGACAGTCGCAGTAGAGTTATTCGCAAAAAAATGAGGCATTCCATGTTGACTGTCTGATGAGAAAAGTGAAATTTCCAGCATCCATTATGGTCTGGGGCAGTATGTCATCAAAAGGAGTAGGAAAACTTCATTTTATTAATGGAAATGTGGATACAAACAAATATTTGGCAATTTTAGAAGAATCGCTTTTACCAGTGATTTAAGAATGTTTGACATCCGGCCAAGATTTTGTGTTTCAGCAAGATGGTGCAGCGTGACATACCTCAAAAAAGGCTATAAAATAGATGGAAGAAAATAATGTACCACTTTTGAAATGGGTTTCTAGCAGTACAGATCTGTCACCAATTGAAACTTTGTGGCACGAGATGAAAAAGGTCCTACGACAACATCCTGCTCATACAGTCACCGAACTGAGACAAAAGCTTCAAGAAATATGGGATTGTTTTACACCAAATTTTTGCCAAAACTTGGTTAACACTATGCCCCAAAGAATTTCAGCCGTAGTAAAAAATAAAGGTGATGTAACCCAATGGTAATCTTTCAATTGTTGCTTTATTAACTTCGCGCATTTATTCGCTCATTGTTTATTTGTTCAGATGTTCTATTAGTTATAGGTCTAAGTGATTTCTAATATATATTTTTTACGACTATAGTGTATCTAAAATGTTTTTGAGAAAATAAATTGTTTTAGAAGTAAATAGTTTCGTCATGTTTAGTATATATAGGCATATTTTGGTACAAATCTTGAAGTGGACCAACTGAAGTGGGAAGGGGCTCGTAGGTCTTCTACCATGTCTAAATGGTTATACGATGTGAACATACCTACTCAGCTTGGGGCGAAATTACCGGAACGTGAAGTATCAGGAGAATCTTGAAGATACTCGCCGTAAGCTAACATCAAATCGATACCTGCTTTATTGCTTTAGGAAGGTGGGTTAACTTACACCGTGCGGCGCCTGATTTGGACACTAACGTAATCACACCACAGAAGATCCTACCCTGTGACGTAGGATACAGAGTCGGATTTGGCCCACTCCGAATTCTCGGGAAATCAATATCTCGGTTATTTTAAGGCTTTGGTGTATGCATTACTAGGAAAACTTGCTTATTGCTGCCTGACCTATACACTTTGTAAAGGAAACTCACAACTTTATGGGCACCCTTTATTGACGAGCGCAACGGAGAGCAAAAGTATCATTAACATTGAAGATCTGATACTAAAACGCCGCTCAATAATTTTACAAGTGATATATATGTATCTTGATTACAGTCACAAACCAGAAACGAAAAAATGCCTTTACTGTTTTCATAAGAAACGTACTGATCACTGAAAATTACGGCACGCATTATCTTTCAACGCAACATTTTTCATCGTAAAAGCATTTTACGGTTTATAACGTGAGATTAACTGAGAATTAGTATTTATGGCCCCGCTTTGGTATACTCAGAATCGCTGTAAATCGAGATGTATCTGAGTGAGATGTTTTTCATTTTTGGTAACAGTTCTGCTGTTAATAACTCAGATTTACGATTATTGTTTGTGGTAGTTTATTATACGTATACCAAGATGATACCATCTTATTATAAGATGAATACGAATATAAGAACTTTAATGGTTATTAATGTGGTCCCACTTAACGTCTCACTTTCTCAAAACTGACCATACAGGCCTCAAACATTGGTTACAACGTAATCCTTATTTGGAAGTGGCTCTTGATATCTACAAGACGATTAATAAACACGTGATATATTTTACTTAATGGTGAATAAATATTTATTATTATTATTAATATATACATGCGTGCAAAATTCATCAAAGGAAAGTTAGCTTGAAATGCCTTAGGGTTTAGGCATGCAATTAAGGAAGATGCATATATTGCACAACACTTGTAGCTTTTGGCTTACAAACGAAGCCACAGATGTAGATTTACTAAAGTTTTGGAAAAAGCCACGAGGATGGCCGAAACCTTAGTGAATCTTCAGCGCTATTCGTGTTAAATACATCTAATAACATTGTAAGTGATAAATGTCAACTTCTCAGGGATGTCATTTCAGTTATTCAGCAACTTCAGTATAACTTTTCGACATATAGTATCTTGGCATACAGGAAAGGTTATCCATTAAAGAATAGAATATTTCATATATTTGAAGAAAAATCATAGACAAAAGTAAAACATGGGTAATTACAACGTGAGCCTTCGACTGTATAATCATGAAAAGCTACAGTACAATGTTCTTCCTTGGCACGTGAGCAGTTTTAAAAAAGTGCAAATCCGATTAATGTTATAGACATATTTTACTTGGAAGAACATTGTAAAGTAATTTACCAGAGCTTACATCATTGCAATATAATGTTACAATAGTGGAAATGATGAAACATTAGTAATGCATGAAAAGTAGGCATCACTTAAGAGTTTACTATATAAAAAGTTCTTATTTATAAAAAGGTACCCGAAGCTCTATTGCACATTGCACATAAATGTATCTTTGGGTGAAAACAAAGTAAAATAAAAACAGTAATGTACAAAAATATGATATCCCTGAAGGATATGCATATACATATAAATAAATAAAACAAACTTACATCACCACAGATTAAACTATCATTAAAAGGTTTGTATATCACTGGTACCTTGTCTGTTACGACATAACTTCACTTTTCGGTTATTGTAGAATATATTTTACTGCAAGGTGACCATAAGAAGTGGACGACGACGCGATATTCCAACCATCATACTAAAATTGTAACAAATACATACATGAGCATACTGAAATCTCGTAAGAGCATTGAAACTGCATTCCCGCTGTATATTACAAGTAACATCATTGTAAAGTACCTTAAGCTATGTCAGTAGTAATATTTTTTTTCGTGCAAGGATATTGTAAAGACATACCATGCTTTTGTGTAATCATTGAGATTCAATAGACTCGTATGATTCTGTACAACGCCAGGATTAAGATTCAGTAAAACAGTTACGATCTTGACCTTGATATAACCCTTGTTTTTCGGACGTATGCAGCTACAATGATATTAAAACTGATTTTTTTTCATATTTCTACTGACAAAAAGTTGATTCCTAAAACATGCAGAAAGTATCTATGCAAATGACTTAAAGTTGTTAGTGATGCATGTATCGATATAATACCACTATAAAATTTGTATACTTACTAATTGAAACCCAAGAAAACAGTATCTCGGAAACTACGTTGAATAAAGCTAAGGACATGTCAAGGTTAAGGCAGATTGCTCAAATAATAATCCTATTTTTGACACCGGAAATGCACAGAGCGGCACATCTCAAAGCATAGCTTCGCCCATGATCTTGACCATGACTTTGATGATGAGGGTCTCCAGAAAGTAGGGACAGGACAAAATATCTCGAAAAATATAATTCACACAGAAAAATGTTGTGTAATAAAGTTGTAAGGTTTGAAAAGATTTTTCTAATGATAGGTCCAATGGTGACCTTAAACATGACCTTGACTATGACCTTCAAGCTCATTTGAAGGCAAGACATTTTTCTTGAATAAAAACCCCTTTTTGACACTGGATATGAATAGATCAAGAAACTTCATGTTCAAGCATGTCCATAACTTTGGATGTGACCGTCAATTGAATTGAATAAATTTTCATTAAATAATATTTGCTCTAATAAGATATTGTAACTTGATAAACAAATTAAAATTCAGTAATGATACCTTTTCATAACATTTGAAATTTCAGTTTTGACTTCACTGCAACACTGTTTGAGTTACATATAGAGGCTATAATTCTTGATATGCGTCAAACATTCTGTCTTTATTGCTATTGTTTTTATAACCACACTGTAGGGACCCCAAGCAAAGCTTTAAATCAATATCCCCGTCAGTACTAAGGCAGCGCTCCTCATTCATGATATACGCAGACGGTAGTAGATTCTGTAGCGAAAAAAATCTCCCCGATGTCAATCCATTATTCATAGATATAGAAATCATCTATTACGACGAAGACGACAAAAGATTTTATCTGTCAGCCATAATGTGACTTAAATATTTATCTGAAAGCGGTACACAGACCAAGCAAGGGAGATTATCATCTCTCGAAAGACTTTATCTTCTTTGTGGAGTGGAATCGGGGTCGGTCGCAGCTCGCGACAATGGAAGAAAGATCAAGTGGCCGGGTGCGCCATTCAACAGCTTTGTGCGTCGATGTCGTACTTTGTATAGTACCTACATGGCGGCATATTTTGTTTCTTCCTTTTCCAAGGCAACCTTTGCATGCAGCAGCTGAACAAACGTTTGTCATCTTCCTTGTAGCACGTAGGTCAACTTGATCTTAACTCACCGATATGGTAGCAATGGAAACGTCTTCTGAGTATCTCAGTACAATAATTTAGTCACTTCAACGAGTATCAAGTGGAGAATTTTAGGTTTTGTTAACTGCTATTACTTAGCCGGGTTGCCAATTGTAACGGTTTCACCGTCCGATTGTATTTATTAAATCACTTCTCGATTTTCATTTCAGAATCGCAACTCATTAATCCCATCTCTAGCTTTTTTACTTGGAAAAATTTCTGCTTGGAGCGCGCTTGATGCGGAGTTCCTGAACTGTGATCTTCCTCGCGCTTCTTTTTCACTTGAGCCGCCGATCCAACAAGAGCTGAGAATTTTGTTCTCTGTAGCATGAGGTCATATAGCACCATGTGCTAGCATTTTGTAAAATGTGTGTCATAATAGGATAAAATGATTGGGGCCACCCCCTTTGACTTTGCCTTTGTCTTTGACTTTGCCTTCCTTTGTCGTTGACTTTGGCTTACCTATTGCTTGGCCTATCACTTTGCCGTGCCTTCACCCATGCATGTGCCTTGGCTGCGCCATCACTTACAGCTTCATCCCTGATGAAGATCACGTTTAAGTTCAACTTCACTGCATCCTTCGCCTACATCTAGTTTTGAAGCCACTAAATGTGAGGTCACCCCTCGTAACTGGGACCTCCACTTGAAGCACCTGGCCATCCTCGCTTCAGTCCAGTCAAAATGGACCAGCTTAGCGAAAGATAAGTGGATGATTTTGTAACAGCGCCAAAGCTTTAAATCTTTCATTTTGTTCTTTAAAATTTCAATTTCAAATGTAATGAAAGTGCTTTTCTAGCTAAATAAAATCTGTTAAATTTTTGTGTTCTGTTTGTTCTTCTATCCTCTAGCCATGCCATGGTCGACACACAGCTACACGCCTGTAGATGTCTTCATGCCACCGACTGAGCTACCGGAAGCTAATGGTAACCCCCTTTCTGTGATTGTGCAGAAAAGTTGGAATCTTCATTGCATTCCATCTTTTCTGGACTTTTTGTGGAAAGGAAGCCTTACACAATGATGATTTTATTGTATTAAGATATTTTTCCCTAAGTGCCGAATACATAGTAGTTACTTCACTCCAACCCATCCTAATGTGAGGTCGCCTTACTTACATTGACGGTTTTGACACATGACATAAGTGGAGCATAGAGCGACGGTGAAAACGCGACATTGAGTTCAATTTTACGCCCGACACTTCATTTCATTTCACAATTTGCCTTGACTTATCAGCTCACCTATAGTTGTTTGAGCTAATTGTAAAGTATTGTAATACCTAAAAATTTTAAAAATGGCTTAATGTTTTTGGTTGTTGCATGACCTATACATCACGAAAAAGCATGTAAACCATAGTGATTTTTTACTCTGTATTGAATTATTCTGTTAATAACTTTTATTATAATTTTATTTTGAGGTTATTAATTATAGTTGATTGTTCGACTATCTACTACTGCTCTTTGCAAATTAAAAATTGTGTTCTACTTTTTAGTTCGGTTAGGTATAAAAGGGTGTTTTTCAGTTTTTTTTAACTATTATTAATTTTTCATTCTTTAGTTCGATTTATAAATTAGTTTTGGATATGTGGTATTGAAATGTCTTATGAATCGTTTCGTAATCTAATCATTTCATTTGAAGCTTCTCTGTTGCATGGGGTTTTGCTGTTAATTTAGAGCAATCATGTTCTTCAATCCGAATACCATCTAAAGATCTTTCACGACTAAGTGCTACATAAGCTTATCCAGCAGCAAACAGTCGCGAGCCTGGATAAATGACTCCATGATCGACTGTACAATAATACATTTCCAACCCCAGTTATTCTACGCACCCATTAGACTTAATTCACACATCACAGATTTTACACGCACTACAGATGCAAATCGTGCCTCGATCGTGGGGCTTCTTCCCTCGTGCAGCAAACACTGCGTATGAATACATCGCTAGCCTTCTCGACCTCGAGTTATAACAGCGTTGCTAGATTCGTCGCGAGAAAAAGCAGGTAGCAGGTGATCCGATATGCACATACGATGTGGGCGTGATATTATGTATACAGGGTGTTCCTTAATGATATGCTAATATTTGAGGGTGTGTATCTAGATGAAAAATTAATGTTAGTTTGCTTTATAAACTATGGTCCAAAAATGTTTCCTTACAAAAACTCGGGGTGTAGCAGTTTTAGGAAAAAAATGGAAATTAATTAATATTTTCAGAATCGCTTCAGATATTTCACTGATATTTAGTACGTAGTGAAAGTTAATGAAGTTGCATAGATTTCAATAGAAAAATAATTTTTAGCTTTAACAGTGGCGTGCGTACGGGTATTGACTTCGATATTTTTTCCTGAATAAAAATATTTTTGAATTCTCCGTTCAATTTAAAACAAATGATCTTTCTTTAATTGTTTTCCTTCGATGCGCCATTTTTGAGTAAATAAATAAAAACCGCTCTATTCTCCGAGAAAATTAATGTAATAATTGAAGAATGCAATTGAGCAATAAAAACATCTAGTTGTTCTGGCTTTTGACATCTGACAAGTCTCTGTTATTGAAATCTGTTCGCTGTGACATCTTTTTCATTATTTAGTTTTTACAATCTTGTTAATAATAATAAATTATTCAAATGCAGAAATGGCGGAAATGCATTACGTATATGGCCTTGCCGACGGTAATGGTGAGCAAGCCAGACGGATTTATCACCAGAGATATCCCGATCGTGATTTTCCAGATAATTGAACCTTTTCTAATATTCATCGTCGTCTTCTTGAAACTGGTTCTGTCCGAAAAGGAACATCTGAAGGTAGACCTCTAAGTGTGAGAACACCTGAAATTGAGGAACCAGTGCTGCACTAAGTCGAAGAACATCCTGAAATGAGTACGGGGAAGATCGCTAGACACTTAAACATTTGTCATCAAATTGCTTGGAGAATTTTAGTGGAATTTTTTTTTATATCCTTACTATATTTTCAGAGTACAGGCATTACTTCTTATTGATTTTCCAAGGCGTGTGACCTTTTGTCTGTGGTATCTTCAAAAAATTACACCTAATCCGCAATTTGAATCAATGATTCTGTTCACGGACGAAGCTAATTTTTCTCGAAATGCCATTCAAATTTTCCACAATAATCATTTGTGGGCAGAAGAAAATCCCTATGCCGTAACCGAAACCCATTAACAACACCAATTTTCGGTTAACGTATGGGCAGGAATTATCGGCAACCACTTTATTGGCCCATTCTTCTTGCCGGGACGACTTGACGGACAGACTTACCTCAATTTTTTTCAACAACAGTTGCCTTTGCTGCTTGATGATGTTCCGTTTGTAATAAGAAACAATATGTGATACATGCATCATGGTGTACTAGCGCATTTCAGTGTAGCGGTTCGTAACTTTTACAAACTGCTTATCCAAATCGTTGGATTGGCCGCGGTGGGCCCCAAGAATAGCCACCAAGGTCCCCAGACCTTTTTGCAAGTTAGACAAGATAACAGTTTTTATGTTTACCCAAAAATGGCGTCGTTTCGATGGAAAGCAACTCAAAAGAGATCATTTGTTTTAAATTGAACGGGGAATTCAAAAACAATTTTTATTTGGCAAAAAACCATTGGCGTACCACTTTTTTCTTAAAAAATATCGAAGTCAATACCTGTATGCACGCCACTGTTACAGACAAAAAATTATTTATGCATTGAAAAATATGCAACTTTATTAACTTTCACTACGTACTAAATATCAGTGAAATATCTAAATCGATTCTGAAAATAATAATTAATTTCCATTTTTTTCCTAAAGCTTCAACACCCCGAGTTTTTGTAAGGAAGCATTTTTGGACCATAGTTTATAAAGCAAACTAACATTAATTTTTCATGTAGATATACACCCTTAAATATTGGAAGATATCATTAAGGAATACCCTGTGTATACGAGCATTGTGCTTGAAATGTAATATTATGAGGTTACTAAATTTCGAGAGGTAATATTATATGGTATATATAGTAAACAGGGTGTGTCAAATGTGTCCCTTACCACTGGGATCTCGGAAACTCCAAGAGATATGAAGTCGCTTAAATGGGGGCAAAGTTGTCAGGAAAGTGCACTAATGGTTCCCCCGTTTTGGTACCATCGCTCTGCATGGAAAATTGTACTATAAGTTGTTTTGACTTGATGTCAATCTTTCTCTGGAAATTTTAATTTAGGACAGTCTTTAAGTTGCAGGTCTCATTTTTGCAACCGAGTGTTGTAAAATAATTTTACGCAAGGAAAAGTGGCCTTCTTCTGGTACGAACTACCCGGTAGTTGAACTATGCTCAACTATCCGATTGAATCTACAGGGTACTTTCCTTTCCGTTTTTGTTATTATCGGTGCATTGGATTATTACATCGGTTTTCGCGTTACTGCTTGTACCTCCGGGAGTGTCGCTACTTCAGAACCTAGCAATGACATACGGTCCATTCCATATTCACGATATGATAGGTTAGATCCCGATTCACCGACGCGATTGACCTAAAGGCTAAGGTCCTCCGGATCGCCTTGAGTAGTACCGACGCGACAGCGATGGATGACGGTTGTATTTTCGTCTGTCGCAACTCTACAGGTAGAAGTAAAAAGTACCAGGTATATGTAATGAAAGTAACGGGTATTACCTGTATTGAAAAGTACCGATCCTGAAATCTATTATTACTGACTACCACCGATGAACGATTCCTTTTCGTCGGCACCATCAATCCATTTAGCTCCATCTTTATCTTGGACTACGTTAACAAACTTACAGCCTGCCACAATTCCAAATGTGGTAGACTATCTCCTCTTCTCTTTCTAGCACAGCACATTTCACGAGTTCCCGAGATTCTGTCGCGATTTATTTCCGATGTACTATGTATATTTTATAATTGAGTAAACATGTAAGTAACAATTTCGTAGAAATCCGCAACATGCTCAGAGTCTGCTAAGAATCCGTATACGAGTCAGCGTCAGTTAATAAATCTTACTCGGGATGCAGGTTGTATTATGATCAGCTTCCCAGTGCGAATGTGTATCTAGTCAGTCAATTTCAGTATATAGTCCAGGACGTATTTTCGCTCCCGCTCTGAAAAGTATTGGGATTCGGTTGTCTTACGTGATTCTGTACGAAAGGACTCCTTTTAATTGAACTACAAGTTGCCAGCTCCGAAATAGCGTCAATAATTCTTTAAACGATGTTTCTTAAATGAATTCCAAATATTGTTTTTCTTTGCTCGGTGCAAAGATGTTTCGGCGTGTTGGACCATTCTGAAAAAAACACTTCTGATGCACTTGTCTATGAAGTTGATAGTTTTTAAGAAATATCCTTCAACTACCCACTTATGAAATCTCAAACCATTTTAAAGGGTTTTGAGCATACTATGCCATGATCAGCAACTATACCAAATTTATTTTTGAGGTGCAGAAGATGTTTGAGTACCTCACACGAGGTGTTGGGCCCATTGAATTCGAATAGATCAGAAGGATCCAAGCCTATAACTTTACATTGCGTTGTTTGTCATCAAAATTATGTAGTTAGTGTATACTTTTGGCTAATTTGACCACTATTGCCTGTCAGAATGACAAAACCAATGCATTGGAATACATTGCTTTCTCTGGAAAGGTTATTGAAGAGGCCTACATGTTACTGAGCATACTCACGCGCAACAGGACACAAACACTATCTGTATTGTGGTGTGAATCGCCCAGTTATTGTTAATAAACAGGGATAAATTAAATAAGGCAAAGAAACGAAAGTAAATATTTATTCATGGTACAACTTATGAACAATTCTGCTTAATACCTGATTTTGGACCGTTCTGTCTATCAACTGCAACAATGGCGGAAATAGTAGGATGCCTTGCATCGATCTTACACGGCTTTTCTAAATAGTTGTCGTGATTCAGATTGTTGGTTAAAAGCAAATACCTAGTTCAGCATAATATCGAGACTCCTGTCATTGTCATATTTATCCAATAGAAAGATACAAACGTATCTTAATTTGATATACATACTTTTTGGGCCTCCTCCGCCATAGAATCTCGTGGCACCAAAATGATATCGTAAAATTAAAAGTCATTACGCGAGAGTACCTGAAAACTTGTATATTCAAAATTAAAGTATAAAGTCAAATTTTAGTTTAGTTGAGTTAAAGTTCCGTTTGGCCCCTTCAGTATTCATCAAAAAAGTTTATTTGTCTCAAATATTTTGTATTTTTCAATGGTGTTGTTAGGTATACAGTTCTGTTAACATATCCTTAGATTGGGACTAAGTAAATGAAACAAGGAGTCAGATAAATCAAAATTACCTCACGATTGTCCAGGTAAAAGCCCAATGTTGAGGTACATGCCCTTTCGCAAGGTCGATGACTATAATATATAACACTTATGGATAAAAAGATTTGGTCTTATCCAGTTTGAATTGATTTTTGCATTTCACGCATGTCTTTACCTTTTTTAGCAATCACGGTCTGGAACACTGGGATTGTATGTAACCCACGCACTTGCATATGTTTTCGCAGAAAATTACGAATTTAATGTGAAATGTCAACAGCTGCCAAACTGACATATTGAGCCTGACCGACTTGTTGTATATAGTAAATTTGCACTCTGGCTCTTGAGTACGTAATTTTGGTTATAAACAAATCGTATACTTGCTCCTACCTAGCCTGAATTCGTTGGACCCAACCACGACGATTTTTGAACATAATACTACTTACATAATTTTCAAAAAGCGGCACAAGCCTAATGAAGGTAGATGTTTCCACCGGTATAAGTAGTATTATTATATTCATACAACGCTGTCACTTTGGTAGGTATTGGTAGACAAATAGGTCGAAATTATGCACCAAAACTACACAACTTTGGCAAGAAACAATGCAATGGCTTCTTCTAACCTGTTCAAATTCGTTGGTCGGACCAGACTGGCCAGAGCCGTATTCAGTGCCTAAGCATACGATGTCGATATTCACGAAAATTGTGCGCATGTGGGTAGAAGGCTGTAGTTGGTATGTCCACGCTGAGCTCATCTAGACCTATCATTTGTATGAACGGGGGCATATTGTCACATTCCAAAATCACGTAATCTTTTTTCACTATTTTAATCACTTACTAGTAATTTGAATCCCCGTCATCCCAATGCCCCCGCGTCAACATATAACCTCTATGTAACACTATTACAATTTTGTTCTTATTTAATTTTGTAAACGAGACTAAACCTAACAACCTAAAAATCATTGCCATTCTTAAGTA
Source organism: Acanthoscelides obtectus (assembly GCA_963669975.1). NCBI lineage: Eukaryota > Metazoa > Arthropoda > Insecta > Coleoptera > Chrysomelidae > Acanthoscelides > Acanthoscelides obtectus. The sequence goes on from CAVLJG010000005.1 coordinate 27,493,953, forward strand.
TACATGCGTAGTTGCATACATACCCTCACAGCAATGCGTTATCTGTGGCATTAGCAGGTCCAGAGACACAATTTATGTTTTTCCCAAAAATTAACGGAATTAAAGTCCATAACTTGCTGGGAAAAATAAAAACTGAAACCGCTGCCATAACTTTTGAGGTTTTTCCAAAAAACAACGAGTATACAAAGGAAACAGAAATTCATTATTTATTCTTTTAATTTAATTATTCTTGACATGTATTTAGAAATTAGGCATTTTTATTTTATTTAGTGTCCATAAAATTACTGTAAATTGGCAGAGTATATGTGTATGGACTAATAAATTCGTTTAAAATTATTGCATAACAACATTGCGATTCGTATTAATTATTATTAAACAATTATTTCTTATTTGTTTAACCTAAAAGTGTAAGAAGAAAAATAATAATAGGCGAAAAAACGAGTACTGATTAAGCCACATTCAAAGTAGTTAATACTAATACATTTTTTACGACTAGAAATAACGTCTAACCACTGCCTACTTTGAAAACATCTACAGTAATGTTACCTTCATGTTAGAATGCTGCAGCACCCGTCCCCCCACATACGTCACTACACTGCATTGTTTATTGAAAACCTTACAAAAAAAAAACCTCTTAAACATTAATTTTGTGTAGGTCCTCATCACTGGCGATTCGATGAACTTCATTGTTTTGTTTTACGTAAATATTTCCTCTTAGAATCCACGCACTGTTTTTCGTAAACAAATCAATACATCTTTTAAATAACTTCAGTCGCGATTTAGTCAGATCTTCTTTTATACGAATTAGGGTGTTTTTCAACAGTTTTCGATTTTTCAAAACCGATGCCCGTGAATCGCTGGAGGTGAACCGTACCAGCACGGCCGACGTACTGTTATTTGAGTTTTTGTTTGGTATGCGATGGTATTTGACTATATCTTTTTCTTGTATGTTTACTTTCAGTTTGTTTTGAAACAGATCCACTATAACATTACCCAAATCTTCCGCTTCCTCTTCCTTCAGCCCAAATATTCTGACATTTTGGGATCTCTCCATTTGCTCTTGATCGTCCATTTTCATGATAAGACGTCTATTATCCCTTTCCAAATTCTCGACCCTGTCACAAAGAGTCTGTATTTCCTTCTCGTCTCTCCTTATTAATGGTTGAGTGCCGATTTCTAGGCCAAACCCTTTTTAATGACTTTCTTTTTGTAAATTTTATAGTTTATTGATTTCGTAGTTTCACACGTATTATATCTTTCTTTCTCAGCGATTCAGTATTGTCTTGAAATATTTTGGACATTAATGTAATGGTATTATTAACGTTTATCTCAGAAATTTCCTCATAAAATATCGTTGATCCCTAGTAGAGTTGGTTCCGTCCATTGGCAACCAGCGCTACCTTGTGATCTCTGCACGTACTAGCCGTATAGGAATATTTGGTTTCCTAACAAGATACCTTCTTTAAAAAACCTGTATGGAATATTTGATTTACTATCAAGATACCTTCTTTTAAGAACTTGCGTATATAGACTGGTCCAGTGCTATTTTTTTTTCTTTTATTTCTGCTGGAGTATGGCGTGGAAGTAGTTTCGTTAGCTTCCAGATTCTGGGACTCAGACCTCCAAACACCAGACTATGGAGTAGCATCTTTTATTTTGTACCTTACGTTTAGCTGCTTTGGTTTGGGTGCTAGCCCGTCCATTTTCTTATGAGATTTGCGGAGATCCAGCATTCACACTCCTTCAGCTCTATTTTGTAGCTGCCTTGTAGCTGTTTCGCAGCCGATTTTGCTGGAAGACACCTCTTCTCCTTGACAAAAAACCCTGATGTGAAAAGGTAAAATATCATTTTTATTGAGTATTTTATAGATATTGATATATTAATTAGAGCGTTCTCGATTTTGTTTGGCATTTTAAATATTCAAATATGGGCCAGTGCCTACATGTCACCTTCTTTTGGGCTTACTACATTACATTGATAATGATTTTGATTTTTGGGCTGCCATAACTTTATTTTAGAACAAGGGTAAACTTTCTGAGGGTATATCACTTTAGTACATTTTTATCTTTTCTTGCCTTTGCTTTACTTTTCTCGTAATAGAAAATGTACAAGATTTTTCTTCAAGTTTCGAGTGTTTGAATGTGTATTTCTGTCTCAGAGAATAGAGAGTAGATGTTTAAGTAGTCTTTCTCTCTCTAGGGTTTTTTATACCATAAATTTTTGAAAACGATTCAACCTTGTGACGTTCCTTACGTCCCACTGCTGGCCACTGGTTTTTGACCTGAGCGTTTGTGAGCTGAGAACATTTCAGCTGCGCCTAGAGCCGTTACTGGAAGAAGATCACTGTCCAGATAAGATTAGGCTAGGCATTAAAATATTTGTTAAGCCTTCGTACCTGTGCCATGGTAAACGTTTTGCAGGGTTAATTATCACTATCTAACAATTTTATTGACACGTAGTTTTGAATAATATCCTTTCTTACACTTGCAGCATATGTGCTGCTTGTTTTGATAATATATTGTGATTCTTTTTTTAAATGTCTTGTTTTATTTTGCTCTCTGTACAATTAATCAGGTTTCGTCATTACTGGTAGATTATTTTCTTTTGTGTGGTGGTTAAGCAAAACAAGTTCCGATTAACACCTCGGGGATTTGTGGCTTAATCCGTCTTAAGTCACTGGCGCTCTTAACCCACTACTCTCCGCTAGTGCCTAAATTTGCACGCCACTATACAGCTGTTTTGCATTGACTGACCCTTAGATTTCATTTACCGTGTTTTATTAATTTATTAATTAATTAAAAAAAATGAAAGATGAATCACACCACCATTTTCTCTTGTTTATTATAAACTAAGTGACATATAAATCCGAACACCCAGTTTAAATGGTTTTATTTTAATAAAATTTTGTATAAGTACTTAATGAAGCATAATAAGTAAATGATAAAGATTTCAAAATGATTGCACTGCTTTAAAGCCCTTTGACCTTTAATAATGTGTGGATGCACCCTGATGTGCTACGCTTTCTCCAACGCGCCTAGGCATGCTTCTGATCAGGTGGTCAATGTCCTCCTGTGGTATCTCATTCCAGGCAACCACCAACTCCTCTCGAAGTGCTTCTAGAGTCTGAGGAGGACGTTGCAAATTGAGCAATCTCCTACCCATCATATCCCACACGTGCTCAATTGGGGATAAGTCGGGAGATCTTGGTGGCCATGGTAACAATGTGACATCATTATGTTGAAAGAAGTCTATTGTGACTGTTGCAACATGTGGTCGGGCATTATCTTGTTGGAAGGTTGGATCTGCCAGGGTGTCAAGATAGGGTAAAAGATGGGGTTCTAGTACTTTGTGGATATAACGCTACGCGTTCATGTTACCTCTGATGAAGATTAAAGGTGACCTGGAACCATAAGCTATAGCACCCCAAACCATAACTCCAACAGTGAGATGAACATGTCTTTCAACAAAAAACTGTGGATTCCTCATTTCACCACGTCGCCTTCTAATCCTGGCACGACCATCGTGCATGCCTAAACAAAATCGAGACTCGTCACTAAAGACAATACTGTTCCATTCCTGATCCCAGAGTGACCGTTGTCTGCACCACTCAAGGCGATTACGTCGGTGTTCTCGAGTTAAAGGGAGGACCCAGTGTGGCCGGTATGAAAACAAGCCAAAACTTCTCATTCTTCGGTAAACACTTCGCATGCCAATAGGTCTTCCGTGTTCTGCAAACCATTCATTTGCAATGGACCTGGTAGTGGAGAAACGGTCCCTTAAGGCCAATAGTCTTAGGCGGCGACCTTCACGGTCTGTTGTTCTACGGCGGCGTCCAGTGCCCCTTGCTCTTTGCGTACGGCGTTCTCGAAGCCATGCCTGACAACACCTAACCACAGTGTCTACACTTCTTTGCACTCTAACTGCAGTTGCCCGAAAAGAAAGTCCAGCTTCCCGAAGTCCCACTATACGGTCCCTATCAAACTCACTAAGTTGACGAAATCGTACAGGTCTCCGTACTCTAGGCATCGTAACCGATCGTAAAGGATATCAAGAACCAAAATCCGCCAACGTTGATTCTTTGCTGCGGCTGAAATATTCATTTTTAGAGGGTTAGTGAATTAAAAAAAAGCAGTATAAAAACCGGAATGTCCAACTGATAAGGCTGGCAATTTTTTCACTTGTTATTTACAGTAAGATAAATACATTCACCAACTTTTATTAAAATAAAACCATTTAAACTGGGTGTTCGGATTTATATGTCACTTAGTATAAAAGGCGTGGCAATATTATTTACGCTTATCCTTGTCAATTGACCAATCAGCATGCTGCATCTACGCTTTAGCCTACCGAAGTTTGTTTTCAATTCAATTTTTTATTTTCCCATAAATGACGAACAAGTTTTTATAGGAATCGTCAAATTTCTTGAATCCACTGTAAGTGGTAAAGTACACACACCCGTATACTTAAATTTCACACATTAAAACATAGAAATATATAAATTAATGAATAAAGATAAAAGTACTACATTGGTGACGCATCTACTCGTACTGTGACTTTTACTCTGGGAACAAATCTTGCAGGTATTCACAAAGTGTGTAGTATGCTTTTTTAGTTAGTAATTCTCTTAATTTATATTGAAAATGAATGTGGCCTAGGCATTTCACGCCAATGGCAAACGGTATCAGGCAATCATATTTTTTTAATGAGACAGATGCGCGTGCGCACTAGCCTTTAAGGTTCTAAAATCTATACCAACGTAAGATTACTATAGCGTGCAAGCAATATCGCGCCTAATAGGTTTTTGGTCTTTCGCGCCAAGCGATTTCCCCATAGCCTCATCCTTATTCATAAGTTGTGATCATGTCCCGCTTTTGAATCACGGATATTAAAATGTAAGGATGTCAGGTAATCAAAAATAACCACACCCTAAACTCAAAACCTTATCTATATCCAAGGAATAATTTAAAAAGGTCTTTGTTTGTAACTACGTATACGTCAAGAGAATTCTCAACAATATCGTTTCTATGGGCGGATTATAATATTACTCTTGATCTAAACTAGCAATTAGTGATCATAATGATTTTATTTCGCAACATGTACCTTCATTTGCTCTAATTGATAATTTCGCAAAGATATTTGCCGACTTTAGGGCACGTTTCGCAGATTTGCAGTAATTAGCCTTTAATAATATCGCATCGTTATTCTAACAAGCGTTTTTAATGCGCGATAAAATGAAAAGCAGGATGATATTATTACCTTCGAAGTCAGGGACGTATGAAAGGGGTCGCCTCCTAATACTAAAGTGTCCTGAACCAATATTTGGAATAGAAAAAATAGCTTCAAGTAGGGTGACTCGTAAGTCAGCTCCAGCGACGCGATGTACCTATTTGATCTTGCACTAATCTGGTGCGTACATATATGAATATAACATCAGTTGCTCGAATTGTAACTAACTGAGGCCCGGATTCGAACCCGCCAGCCTTCGAGGCAATGCGTTAAGCTGCATTTCTAAAGTGTACCGCGCTGAAATGGCACACGGACCCAAATCCTAAGACGCAGCGCATAGACTAATTTTCCTCGTCTATAAGTACTATGGGACGGTGACAGTGATAGGTTGAGCCAGTGAATCCGAGTAGATTAGAAGGATCCAAGCCTATATGTTTACATTGCATTGCGTAGTTTTAATTCATACATTTGTCTAATTTGTCTACCAATGCATACCAAAGTTGCGTTGAATCAACGTAATAATAACACTTACTGGCAGATACATCTACTTTCATTAGGCTTGCTCCGCTTTTTGCAAATTATGTAAAAAGTACCATGTCTTGGAATCGACTAACACCACAATTATCCGCAAACACACGAATTTTTAAAAAATAACTCTAGGAATAGGAATTCAATGACAGAACTGTCGAAATATGTTAAGTGCACTCTGATCCGGCCTGCAGACTACAGACGTAAAAGACAAACATATCCCTGACTGACTCCTTCTACCTAGTCTGGATTCGTGGCGTTAGGAAATGTCAAACACGATCAAGAGATTCCAATATAAAAGACCTACCTAGGCCATTTTGCGTATGACGTATTTATATATGTTTAAAAGCAGAATTAAAAATTGTATTCATCTGTGCAAAAATCCAATATGAAGTCACACCCGGTATACCTACGCCACTGTTCAAGTTGATTGAAATCTTTCGCTCTTGATATCAAAAGCTGGTGTTCTACGCCCTACATCGTAAATTGCATCGTCCTTTGATATATAAAAGTGAAATTAAATGATCCTCTTAAGTACTCATAAAAGCCGTCACGTTCTCAAATTAAGACTTGAGGTGAAGTAAAATCTTTTTGCTATATAATTTGTGCTCTCTGTAAAACAGGCGCGGAGTTTTCAATTTGTAAGTTCAGAAAAATATTCTGAAGACATTAAGCATGGATAGAGAAAAATAGCCAAATACAGAATACCTTATTAGGCCCAATTTTACCAACAACAGTCCGTTATTCTCCACCTATAGGGTAACAGACCGTCAGATACAGCGAATGAGCTTCAAGTTCCAATCAATAAATTTTAGCAACCAATAGCTATGAAATGTTGAAAACAAAATATTGTCAAAGTATGAGATGACAACTTGTCATTGAAACATTACCAGCTTATTGAATATTAAGAAATTACATACAATTCAGTCAAAATTTTAAAAAATGTTTGATTTTTGAATTAAATTCCTGTTTTAATTACTATTGTTGATTTTTTATTCATGTTTATATTATTTTCTTCAATTGATATGGGTGTTTTTTCCTATAAACCTCTTGCAGATAGCCATTAAGCACTTACTTGATGACAGGCTCTACCAAAAGATATTGCTCGTTTCCAAACATTCATTCACTTACTTGATGTTCATCAGAACCATTATGGCACCTTAGATTGATATTCCCACAAAACCATTCAGGTTTTTTGCTATCCATACATCCATAAAGTTGAATATTTTTTCGTTGTTCAGGAACTGAACAAACATCCACACTATATTCACAACGATTAAGAAATTCCCAAATATATGACTTAAAGCTACCAGCAAACCTATAAAACCTGCAAAAAAACTACAAATTTGCCATATTTTTCTTTTTCACGAGTACACATTCTAGGTTATATTTATATTAGACATTATTTGAATTCAGCTGATTATTGCATTCAAGGAGTGACACATGTGTGGGATCTGTCAACTCTTGGTACCAGTCACAAAACATACTCTGAAGGTTTAATTCCATGCTATTCAATCACAACACGGTGACTTGTGTGGTTGTCAGCGGCCATTTGGTGAGGGTGCTACAGGGTTGCCAGATTGTGCATTAATATCCCGTTTCACCCTCCTGGTCCCAGTGGAGTAAGTTCCGCCAACTGTTGAAATATACTCTACTATGCTTTATAAGACTATTCGTGACATTTTTTCCAAAATCATTGCACAACACTTGAAAAAATGCCAATGAAAATTTAAAATTATTTCCATGACGCCGCAAAATAGCTCTGTCGGTACCTTGGGTTATACATCTTGACAGTAGGGATGTTCGATAGGATCCTATATTTAGAAGTATCAATACATTTCACGCTCAGTTATATTTGACAACGATAACAAAAAAAAAACGACGATCGGAAAAAGAATAACTTTATGAAAGTGAATCGTGCTTATGTGACAGTACCAACCGTTGACAATTATGATTGCTTATACTGGGTGCACTTTGGCACTCGTCAGTTGGGTGTTAGTCTAGTCTCGCAAACAGACAGACAAACGGAAGGCAAACAAGTGGGTACGGTATTTTGAAAAACTTTTGTCAACGTTGTGCAAGAATAGGTGGAAAATCTGACGATAGATTTGTATGTCTGTCTATCTATCCATATTCAGCTGCCTTCCTCTAATTTCTGTTACCTCTATAAACTGTATTTAATAGATATGCATTGGTCAGCTTGGAGCGCTGATATTACACCTTGATACGGAGGCAAATGCGACTGACTGACAATGACAAAAGCAAGCGAGGTCATGTAGAAATAAAAACTTGAGCCTTGATACGGAGGCAAATGCGACTGACTGACAATGACAAAAGCAAGCGAGGTCATGTAGAAATAAAAACTTGAGCCTAACGGAGATTTTAGATGTACCCTGCTTTCCTCATAGGTATAATAATTTGTCCAACCCATTAGAAGCCTCGCAGCCATTTATTTTACGAAAAATTGTGAAAGGTGATTTTATTATCGGATTTGTTAAAACTTGGACAATACGGAGCAAATTTGCAAACGTTACAATGTCGGGTAGAGTATCTAAAGTTATCCAAGGTTCTATTAATTGTAGATATCGCTGGCTATTGGACAACTGAGGCGACGTACATGATGCTTAATCAAACTTTTTCTCAATACAAACCTTTTCCTTGGTGTACCCAATCTGCATTTGGGATGCGGTTTTATTATTCAATTATTTTATGACAATGATTGATACTTAAATCTTCCGGAGTGCTGAAAATGAGATGTTCAATATTATGTTACTCTCAGTTACGCGTGGGAAGAAGAAAGAATCATCAGTCACAACTTCACGGAGCCACATCTCTATGTGCCAAGCGCAGTAATTCCATGAAGGTCATAAAACTCATTATAAAATGAATTTTGCTATTGCACGCTAGGATCTAGTGATCTCTGTCCATTTATTCTACAGGTATCATAACTTTTAAGATTATGAGAATTGCTAGAGATAAACTTATGTTGCATGTGTTATTTCGTTTTGCATGTGGACTCTTTTTAAGATGCCTTAAAAGAGATGCCAATAATACAAATCTTAGATATAAGAAGTACCACTTTGATGTTTGAAGAATATATTTAAGTACGAAACGGTTTCTTATATTCGAGATTTTTCAAACAAACACACATATTTTGATTAATTATTTGATTCGGTAATTTGAAAATCATGGTATTGCTACAAAACTGCGGCGCTTCATACTACTTTATCGCTCTAGAGCGGTAATTGGATCCGGATCAAGTATTAACTTGTGGAGTTGCTGATGTGCGCCCTTATACATTATTTCTCTCATCCTGATGACATTTGCAGAGCGACGAATCTTGTTCATGAAGTAAGAAATGCACTGCATGAATTCCGCAATGAGCCATAATAGAACGACTTCTTGACTCAGGTACTTCTCTCTGGAAAGTGGCGAAGTCGCTCAGAAACGGAAAGCGAGGACAATTCCCGCACATCCACGGTCCTGTGGACATAGTCTTCAGGACAGAGGACAAGGTCGAGATTTTCGCTGATGTAATGGAATGACAGTTCTCTCCCAACTATGATCTTGATAATGATCTCGACGAGGAGCAAGAAATTGTAAGATCCGTCAGGAAATATTTTAGGGCCAACGGCATCAGTGATCCTGGTGCCGCCATTAGTGATTCTTCCTCAGAAGATTCTTTTTCAGCAGATTCTTTAGCCGAACAGTTGCACTGCACATCAGCGGTTTCTCCCGAGATCTCGCATTGCACGCCAGTAGAGCTTCAAGGTCATATTAAAGGCCTCAAGGTTCGTAAAGCGCCTGGGGAGGATCAAATCACTGATACGGCGCTGAAGCTGCTTTCACCAAAGTCCTTGACTTATCTCGTGGCTATTATCAATGCCATGCTAAGGACCATCAGCGTGGAAGAATGATTCCAAAGAAGGTGGGTTCGATATTTCCCCAGGACTATCGTCCCATCAGCCTACTGTCTGCTCCGTCTAGGTGATTCTACATCACCTTGCGAATTTCTCGTCAGATCACCATGTGATTCCTGACGTGCAATTTGGATTTAGGTCTGAGCATAGTACGGAGTTACAGGCGGTTAGACTTGTGGAGCGAGTAACCAGGGGCTGCACCCTTAACGAAAGTACTGGCATCTTGCTTCTGGATGTCTCGAAGGTATTTGACAAGGTGTGGCACAAGGACCTTCTCTATAAACTAATTCAAAAGGGATTTCCATTTTGGCTTCTAAAACTTTTGAAATCCTTCCTTGAAGGTAGGAAATTTCAGATCAAAATTAATAATTTCTTGTTGACAGTACGGCCCATCAGAGCCGGCGGCCCTCAGGGTTCGGATCTAGGGCCAATCCTTTACTCACTTTTCACGCATGATGTCCCTTGCCCTAGCGACTGTGAAGTCTATCTTTATGCTGATGACACTGCACTGGTGGCCCAGTCGCGTACCGGGAATCTGGTTCACCACAGGTTACAAAGTGCGGTGGATGAGGTATTGGAATGGGCAGATCGGTGGCTAATCAAAATTAATTACTCGAAAACGCAGGCTACCTATTGTACTAAAAAAGTAGCGGCGCCCCGCCTGAGGTTTCAGGGAATGGAGCTTGCATACCATGGGGAAATTCTGCTAAGTATCTCGGTGTCACACTTGATAGGAGGATGACCTGGCAGAATCACACTGACGCGTTAAAAACTAAATTCCAAATTACGTTTCGGCAACTCTACCCTTTGCTATGTAGAACCTCAAAATTAAGTTTGGTTAACTAAGTTCGGCTATACAAGATTGTTATCAGACCAGCAATCACTTACGTATGTGCAGAATGGTGTTTTCTTGCCAAAACGCATATGCATAATCTGCAGGTTTTGCAGAACAGAACCTTGCGAACCATCACTAACGCACCGTGGTATGTCTCCAATGAGACCCTTCACAGAGACCTCGACATCCCTTACCTAAGGGACTACTTATTTTTTGAAGTGGCTGGATGAAATTGACTTATGAAACGTACCGTAAAAATAAGAGTTGAAAATTTTAAGGTGGCGGCTGGGCACCATTTTGGAACATTTTATAAATAGAATGGGGGTCATATTTTACCTGATTTTGAAGCTCCTTGATTATTAAATAGTCCTAGAATATAAAATATCTATCTTTCAGAATGGCGAACTGGCAGACTGTCAAAGTTGAGATTTTTTAATTATCAAAATGTTATAGTATATAATATCAATATCCTTTTTTGGAAGGATCTAACTGAGTGTGCAATAAAATATAGAGCATTCGGTTTTCAGAAATTTGACAGATCTTCACAATTTTCTTACATAGAATGTTCTGTACTTTATTACATATAGTCAACGCCAAACAAAGTGGCGTGCACGTCATCACGATAAAAATTCCCCGACCTAATGCCTAGGTTTCTATCACAAACAATTGCTCTATTGCAGTTTCATATTAATGTGATATATAAATTGTAAAATGGTCATTACTCTCTTATTATGGTTAATAGTCATATAAACATTGTTATTAAAATATCACATAAGTTGCTTTCTGATAAATTTAGACGCATTATGCGAAATAAAATGTTTTGCAAACGCTCCAATCACTTATCGACATGTAAACGCACTAAACCGATTTCGCAGCGTTGACACATTGTCACCTTGAAACTTATTTAAACTGGGAACTGACATTTGTATTAATTTTGACACTGAATCAATTTGTGGCATTTCAAATCTTTATAAATCCTTTGGCCCCGCATACTGTAAATCAACAACTGTTTGTTTCAAAACAAAATTATTCATTTTACGAGTAGATAAAGGCAATTTTGGTATATAAAGATGCCCAAACAGTTAAATAGTCGGTGTAAGGAACTCGTGGCCTCGTTAATGCACTACTTTGAGCAAGAAAGGGACAACAACGGGCCTTTGTTGCCTTTAAATGCTGTTCAAGAGGTAGGTTACTAATAATTATATGTAATGTATATTAATAATAGTGAAATTTTATTTCATTTTTTGTAGCGTGTTGCTGCTGTTTTAAAAATTAGTTTAAGGACAGTTAGTCGTATTTCCGAGGGTGTGAAAAGTGATGCAAATTTAGAATCGCCCAAGAAAAAGCGGAGTTATATTAAACGTGTAACCAACACAGCGACATTGGATACAAGTGCCATTCGAGAAGTGATCTATAATATGTATCACAAAAGTAAGATCTTATTATAATAACTTATCAGAAATTTGCATTAATTTGTTAACTAAATTATAATGTCATATTACACATGGTTTCAGAAGAACAAGTTACGATACAAACTTTATGGTCTCGATTAAGAGATAGGGCATTATTTGATGGTAGTGCCACGTCTTTAAGGCGGTTGCTTAGAGATCTTGGATTTAAGTGGCTTAAGGACAATCCGCGACGAGAGCTCATGGAACTACCAAGTATAGCTTTGAAAAGGGTGGAATTTCTAAGGCAATACAATCAAGCCAAGGTTGAGGCCTTATACCAGTTTGTCTTCCTCGATGAAACTTGGATATTTCAAAATGGGACCATAGGTCGCTCTTGGCAAAATGGAAACCAAAAAAGCGTGAAAGCTATTAAAACAGATGGTAAAAGGTATCTACTTTTACACAATTTGCACTATAAAATTTAAAACTAATATATTTTAGATACATTATATTACATGCTGGAAATGAAAATGGGTTTATTGAGGGTAGTGAAGCGATATTTTCTTCGAAAACAAAATTGAGCGATTACCATGGAGAGATGAACCAGGACGGTTTCAACATCAGTTATTAGAAAAATTGGAGAGTCCATCTATGATTATACTGGATAACGCCCCTTATCACAGCATGATATTGAACAAAGTGCCCAACAATGCATGGACAAAAAAAAATATCCAAGACTGGTTGACAAATCAAAACATACCATTTTTAAACACAATGTTTAAAACAGTGCTATTGAGTATTGTTGCTCGGTACATAATGCTTCTTAATTATATATATTTTGGTCGACAGTTTATATTTCTTTTGTTTATTCCTATTCTTAAAATAACTGCTTTTTTAGAAACAAACCACCTAAAATATACGTGATTGATGAATTGGCGGAACAACATGGGCACAAAGTTCTTCGTCTGCCTCCTTACCATTGTATATTTAACCCTATTGAGTTAATTTGGGGCATAGCAAAAGGTTACTATAACAGACATATTGGTAGAGATGGTAACAGTGAAAAAGACTGTTTGGATATGTGGAACGAGGCTCTACAAACTGTTACCCCAGACATGTGGAAAAATAGTGTTCGACATACTGAGCAAGAAATTTTTAAATGGTATGAAAGAGAACGAATTTTTGATCGACCAGACATCGAACCTTTAATAATCAACTTTGAGAGTGATGAAGATTCAGATTCAGACAGCGCTGAAGAAAGAAACTCCGACTAACTTTATTGTACAGAAAAAGCTTACACCAGTAGCTTACCTAATTTTAGAATGCATTTTTCTGTATGAATTCTGTAAAATAAATACCATGCATAAAATTTGGAGGACCCCATTTGGATTTTTATTCAGTACCTTTAAGCTATCAATTAAATATGGTAGTTTCATAGTGTCATCTGATCAATAATTGTCATACTTAATGATTATGCAAGTACAGATCTATAATTTTATTATACTATTATTTTTGTTCTCATTTGAGGTTAATACTGCTTATAAACCTAGATATGTAAATAATAAATTTTATTATTTTACAAAAAGTTTGGCAACAATGTAAATTTTTCAACACACCCACCTTGATGACGTGCACGCCACTTTGTTTGGCGTTGACTATATTTCCATAAGCCGTTCAAAGAGACGAATGTTGATATTACATGCTATAACGTTTTGATTATTTTGTTGTTGACTTATAAGTGTTATAAGTTAAAAAGTTTTCCATCTAACATTCTAGGAATATGAAGTATTCATAAGGAGCTTTAAAATGAAATACCGTGCGGTCCATTAAGAGAAATGTTCTCAAATGGCGACTGGGCGTCATTTCCAACTGTCACTAAAATATAATTTTCATGCATCAATTTGATTCCACCTTATATATTATGTCAATTTGCTTCTCTTAGGTTTTCACCCTGCCCTAAGATACAAATATTTTGAACTTGTCCTGAGGCAATACATTTTTTTAATGTTTATGTATGTTACGGACAATAAAGATAATTAAGCATTGACGCAAATGCCCACTTAGGGCGGGCAATATTGCTAATATATATTTTTTAACGCTTTGAGAAGTATTAACGATATTCGTGATAATGGAAGATATAACCTTAAAAAGTAACCAGGGCCAAACAAATGTCATCAAATCTGAAACCCAGATCTGACGTCGAAGTATCTGCTTTTGAAGTATCAGCAATACGGTTGTAATATCCTACTACTTCAATAAACGCTTTGTTGCTATCTCTTTTAGTTTCTAAAATGACATCAGTGCTTCCCATAAATCGACGGCATGAAGGTTTGAATAGTATAATTAGCTAAAAATTAACTCACCTTCTAGTGCCTCTGCCTCATTTATTTTGTTTCTTGTAAAATGGTATTAATAAAAATCTTGACTTGCAACTTTATCTACAGTATCCAACTTGGCTGTGAATTCATGATATGTATTAACGTTATTGTCCGGATAATCGACATTTGTCGTAACATACACAAGCCTAAGGCTTATACAGGGTGTTTCAGTTTATTGTTACATAACTTTAAGATTCGATAGAACTTTTAAAATTAACGCATAAAGTCTATATAAACATGGGTCGAAAAATGCGTGGCTTCCGAAATACAGAGTGTTTAAATTTACTTTCTAAAATAGTTTTTTTTTAATTATTTCGAACAATATTTGATGTATAACAGTGAAAATTGATATACAAGGGTTTTTTGGTACGACAAAATGAACCATGGGCATAGTTTTACTGTAGCCGCTAGAGGGCGCTCTCTACTGTACCTGTAGTGTATTAAAATGACCGAAAATCTCTTCTTAGTGCTATTTTTTGCTTTTTCAATAAAAAAACTGATTCTTCGCAACATAAAAAAGCTCTCCTGTGAATTTTCGTTATAGTTAGCCGTTTTTAAGATATTTCTATTTTTAAGGTTCGATGCATTTTTTATTATTTATGGGAAAATAATATTTTTTTTACATTTTCGATTTGGGCATTACAAGTAATTAAGATGATCGTTTAGATTGTGTTTTTAAACACAGCAATAATTCCTAACTCCAAATAAACACAAAAAAACAGAATATTAATTTGTTTAATTTTCCAATATTATTTTTAACAAATTAAATTAATTATTTACAACTAAAATGCTATTGGATAGTGAGGACAAACATACAAAATCTAAAGTAGTTGCTCGAAATGTAAACCCAATTGTTCAATACACAATTCACATCTACGAATGATCGAACGTGGTATAGGATTATTCAAATAAGGCCTTATTTCATCACATGCACTCCTGATTCTGTCTATTAGCATATCTCTTGTGGTTACGGGAGTCTGGTACACTTTTTCTTTTAGAAATCCCCACACAAAGAAATCTAATGGATTTAGGTCAGGGGATCGTGGAGGGCAGGCGACTGGTCCTCCACAGCCGATCCATATTTCTGGATAATTTTCGTCCAGCCATTTTCTAACTATTCTCGAATAATGAGCTGGACAACCATCAAGCTGGGACCAGGCCAATCTTCTTAAATCTAACATAACATCATTCCACATATTTGCACTAAGAAAAAAATATAGGTCATTTTAATACACTACAGGTACAGTAGAGAGCGCCCTCTAGCAGCTACAGTAAAAATATGCCCATGGTTCGTTTTGTCGTACCAAAAAACCCTTGTATAACAATTTTCACTGTTATACATCAAATATTGTTCGTAATATTTAAAAAAAACTATTTTAGAAAGTACATTTAAACACCCTGTATTTCGGAAACCACGCATTTTCCGACCCATGTTTGTATTGACTTGATGCATTAATTTTAAAAGTTCTATCGAATCTTGAAGTTATGCAACAAAGCTGCCAACTTCGATCACTCCGACTGAAATAATAGTTATTTATGTATCCAGAGCGTAACGTGAGAATCTGTGACTTGCTTCGAAATAAAAGGAGGCTGGCTTCGTCTCTGGCTGCAAGATAACACATCCGTCATCGTTGGTGGGTTTTCCTCTTTATCCCACAAGGTCAACGTATGTGTTCCGCAGGAATCGGTCTTGGCTCCTACATTGTTTCTGTTACATATTAACAACCTCCTCTCCTGTATGAACAATACGATCCACAACTTTGCCAATGACTGCTCTCTACATGCAGGAATTCAGAGTGTCAAGCTGATTTCTGTCAATGAGATGGCGAGAAGAAGACTGTACTTGCAGACATTTCGTCAGTTGTGGCTTTTCTCCATATATAACCTCCTCACTCTGTACAAGGCCTAGCAGTGCTCACATATTTGGGGTGATGCCGTCCCGACTACATGATCCAAGTTCGATGCTCATCAGAGGAGAGCAGTTCGACCGATCGAAAACGCTCCTCTGAGAGACACCCTAGGGACCCTTTCGCACCGACGGGCTGTCGGATCTCTTCTACCGCTATGTAAACGGGCTTTGAACCAAGGAGCTCTCCTCCATTATACCTCCACGCGTTGAACCTGCCAGACAGACCCGCCTGACTTTGGACTCCCATCCTAACAGTGTCGAACATCCGTAACTGGAGGGTACGACTGTTCTTTTGTCCCTTGGTTGCAGAGATTGTGGAAGCATCTTCTTTTTTTCAGTTCTACTAACCTTACGCAAGTCAAAAATCGAATTAACAACATATCTTTGAGCTCCTTATAGGACTCGCGGTTCGCAGTGCCCCGCTACGTAGGCTTTTGCCTTCAGTATAAAAAAACATGATTTAGGTGCGGTTGTAAAATAAAGACCAAGAAACAAATAGCTATCTTAAATTGTGGAATTTTTTATTTGTTCCTGATATAAGTATCAGTGCGGTCACGCAGATAATGACTATAATCAGTTTAATCATAAACCAAAAATTGACCGTGATGTAATTTTTGCTCATCTTCATCTCGTCTGATAGGTGAAAATAAACAACCTTCAGGTTGAGTGTCGGATTCGCTAATAGCTATTTTTACTCTATTATGGTATTGCGAAGAGAAAAAATAGCTTCAGAAGGATTTCATTCGGATGTTAAACAAATAGATGTTATATTAATAAACATGTTAATAAAGATTCCTTAACCACAGCATCCTATAATCAAAGATTAGTCATTATTGTGAGTATCTGTAATTGTAATATCGTGTTCATTCTTAAACGTACCTGTGAATCTTGTGGCCTTTTGTTTTGGTTGCAAAGGTCGTTTATACCCTTGTTTCACCTGTAAACAGGCAAGGTCGAGATAATGTGGAAGCTTCACGTGGTTCACACTGATGTTCAACAGAAAAGCATGTGCATATCCTGCCGACACAAGACCTAAATAACGAACATAACCACTAAATTCGTATATATATTTAAAGTCTTCCCTTGAGGTTTTCTTTCATGGGGTTGCCTTATTTGCCCACTCACTTGAGAGTCAATGGGATGGGGGGCGGTGGTGTGGCACCCGTGATAATCTGGTTTGTTCCTAAAATTTGCATATTTAACACAACTTTGTTTACAATTTTAGGGATTGAAGAATGAAGACTTTCACGGCTCGTTCTAATCTCATTTAAGGTTTTTCGGGTTATTTAGCTGCGGTCAATTTCAGTCGACCCGCCAAGCCGAGCACTTCGCTCTCGACGACAGCGCCACTGAAGATGGCTACTGCAGATGTAGCTGAAACCTCTGGAGAAAATCCAACCCGACCTCGGCTCAACAGCCCGAAAAAGGTAAATGAAATTTTAGGGATTTTTGGAAGAACACCAACATGACGGAAACTACAAATTTACTAAATTCTCAGGCAAATATTTCAAAAACGGGACGGAAGACAAATTATGGAGTAATATTTCGATGTCCGTCAAGTTTCATATGATCAGTTTTTTTAATATTCTCAATTTGTCTAAACAAAAATCCAAACAAGTCAAACAATGTTAATATATATTGCAATTCTATCACATGGACAGTGACTCAAACTTCCGAGGCGATAAGTGTTAAAAATGTTCAGGATTATTCAAGCGGTCCTACTACTGGAATGGATAGCAAAGTGACTTTTATAGATAAATCCATATTCTTATTACGTATTTCGTAGACCTAAGGCCCGTATCGTCAGTCGTCCCTACAATTGTAGGGCGCCTTTATGGCCTCCTTGATTGTCATAGTTTTCTACTTTTCCCTGTCAGCACTCTATTTTGAGGTTATGTCACAAATATCTATTTGCATCAAATTGTGCATGCTTTTGATTTATATCATGTTTTATCAGCCTGAAATTTCCTACAATTTAAAAAGAAAACATATCTTCACAATAGGAGAGCGCTGGCGCTGACGCAGAATAGGTGCAATCTAGAAATTTTTGAAGGAGAGAAAGGAGTATGACAATCAAGGAGGCCATAAACTCGCCCTACAATTGTAGGGACGACTGACGATACGGGCCTAAGTGCTTGAGTTTTTTGAGATATTGTCTAAAGACGTGACAGTTACATTTTTAGCACGCGCCACTAGTTTGGCCACATTTACACACTACCTAAAAACAACTTACAAACAGTGAAAATGTAAAAATATACAGAGTCTTATTTATTAATGTTTCAAAGGACAATAATGTGTTTTTGAGAACTGTTTTCAACTGATTGACTCGAACAATTCCAGCATTGGTTAAAATAGACTACACGATATCTTCTTACAGAAAATTCATTGCTCTGTCTATTAGAGAGGCCAGTTGACAAACTTCCATTTTCATCTAGATAAAATACATAGTAATCTCAACAACTACTCGACAAATGCAAGAAATATGTAGGTCTATCCAAATATGTAATAAGAGTATAGGCATGTATTAAAAAAATAACTTTGTCATCCATGTCATTAGTTGAATAATCTGTATACTCCTAAATATTTTTGTAATGGATAATTCTCAATGTTTTTTTTTAATTTGTATTTAGGATCAAGTATACATCCAGCAACTATTACCTAAGCTACTGTAGCTATTATAGGGTACGATCTGTCCAACTCAGAGGCCCTGGGTCTCAGAAAGTACATACGTGGATACAATTTGGGCCCATGCAGAGTGTTCTTCTTGTTGAGAACTACAACATACTAAATTTTAAGAAAGATAACCGAAAGTCGTGCCGTATATAGATTCTGCTTTTGCACTCGTCGTCGTATCTAAGCCAAAGAAACAATGTAACAGACTCGAGTACTGTTTTGCGGTTGGCATACCTCTGAAATTCATTCTCAGCACGAAGGTTTCAATAAACTTGAGAGTCTGACAGTTTAACTTGCTTTCCAAATTTGGAAAACGAAAACGGCGATCGGCTGCGCTTATCTGTCTAACCGATAACTGTAATAACTGTAACAAATCAACGGATGGAGAAGTTTTAAAAGTCACAGAAAGTTTTATGAATGTGATCGAGTCATAGGCGCCTGATTGGTGGGGTTTTAATGCAGAGGCTCCTGATTTTTTTTCACGATTGCCTCTTAAGAATATTGTCGATATCACATTAGGTTAGGTTTCTTGTGAGTGGGTCAATCACGATCCTCCAGTGCGACTCACTAGCTTAATGTGGGCTATATCTATTTATATTTCTCTCACTAGTTCCAACTTCCAGCTTGCTTGGAGAAAAATATAACTCTGAAAATTACAGTGCATTAATTGCCGTTTGGACTCAGCGTCTTCCGCCATGCCCAGCCTGCTCATCAAGTGACGAAATCTGCAGTGACCTGCGTACAGTCCCAATTCTCAATAAGCTCTGGAAACTCGAGGAGCACAGTAAGCTCTAGATTAGAGGCTGCAGTGCCATCGGGAGCTTTGGTCGGACAGCTGACGAAAAGGAAGAAAAAACCCTGTTAGTTCCTCCAGTGTTAATAGACCTGTCCGTCCATCTCTTCTGAGATTATTTCTTAAAGTTGTCTGTTTCATCACTCTTCTGTCCTCTGTGTCCTCGTGAGCTTCTTACTTCCAGAGATGTGACTTATTTGAGATACAAGCATCGGAAATACAGATACAAGATACAAAAAACGTATTTACATCTTGTATCTAAGATATATGATATATATTATGTTTGTTAAAATACTTATGCATTTCCTCTCATAAGTCATCCTTGAAGCTTTAGTCTAGGCCAAGTGTATCTGAAAGAACTTGTCTTGACTTGAGCACGACAAATTGGCGGACTTGATAAAAAATAACCCGAGTCCTTAGAGAACATTGGAAGTCAAAGGACAAATCTTATTACATATTTTTAGAGGGCTCTAATTCCTCTGCTGGCGAGAAGGGTGAAAGCACATGGTCTACTGGCGGCACCGCTGCGATACGTAACTAATAAAGATATGGCCTTGTATAAAAAGATAACACCTGTGTGTCAAGTTCTGCTCATGTGGAGCGACTTTTCTTTTTTGGAAGTATGTTAATAATGCCTCATCGAAGAAAAATGAACGATAAGATGTTTGACGAACTAGTCTCAATTTAAACCTTAAAAGTATGGTATTTTGCGCGATCAATGTGTGAATAATTCATGTAATAAAATAAGCTCAATAAAACTTTCTTATAGTCGAAATCACGAAAGATGACGATTACGTCATCATTTCAGTCTGTAGCAAAGACAAACGACAGCGATTTTTGAATATTTTTAATGAAGTTTCAGATATGCTAGACAGAGACAAACAGAATGTTATTGTCTAAACAAACTGTATTGCTAATATGCATATATCCGACAAAGAGAGACGATGTTTTCATGTTTCATGATCGATCATATTTGAAAGATGAGTAGTTAGATTATTTTAAAGCAGAATAGGTTGTTTTCGAATAATACTTTGGTTTTTGGTGTTTCTGTCTTAAGGTACGAGGGTGGTCCCAGAAGTACCAGACCCAACGAAGAAAACAAAAATTTTGTAAAAAAATGTATTTATTTTTCAACATAATCTCCTTTGAGCTCTATATACCTTTCCCAGCGATGTTCAATAAGTTCAATACCCTTTTTATAATAAGAACTATCTTGCTCCTCAAAATAGCCATTAACTGCCGACATCACTTCCTCATCGTTGGAAAATCTTTGACCACTGAGCCATTTTTGCAAGTTTGCCATTATTTCACGCCAAAACTGCTTGATGGATTCTGATATTTGAGGTCTCGTTAGATTCGTCCCGATAACACAATTACAAACTTATTCTTTTCATTTACTGCAGCTGGGCACTTTGCAGTTTCTAACAGTCTACTGTTTGAAAGCACTGATTACAACATACAACAGTGAGAAAGTCAATTTTGGTCCAATGAAAACAACTGTGAAAGAAACATATTGCGTTAATAGTTAAGTCTTCCATATAGTCGCCTCCATCCTTAATTTGGTTAAAACATGAGCCATATGACGTTATTTGCATGGAGTAATTATGCCGCATCTACAGGGATGCGGCGAGAGTCATAAGACCAACAAGCTTGCCGCTTCCACAAAGTTCCCCGATACGTCTATGGTTTCTGCTGACTATGTCTCAAGCTACGGTGATCCCGGAAGTGACTGGAATGTGTCACTTTTCTGCGGCTTGCCCAGGGCATGCCGATATATCTTTATGGCAAATAAATAATACACTTAATTGGTTGGTCATAAAATCAGTCCCAATGTTTCAGATGCATTGCAGCTCATGACCAGAAATATTTATTGTGTGGAATTATCTGGTCATATTGACTGATTTTATAAGTGACTATCATTTATTTGCAACGATTACTCCGTCAACGCCAGCTTCTGAGATATAGCGAAGCAACACGCTACCCATGATCCATGATGTACCCTAGGCCAAGAAATAGGGAGATCTTGTATAAGGAAGTCCTACAATTTTGGCGACACAAAAGTAGATACGCATGCCGATACATGCGAATATGGGCTTAACCTGAGGAAACGAAGATGGAGATGGAAAAAAATTACACACGAAGTCACCAACAAGAGGCAACCTACAGATTGTAGTATAAAATGGCTAGAAGACCTCGAATTTTCAACGCGACATCTAACAACAACCACGCGGCCGGTTATAGCCACTTGCTGCGGTACTTCAAGCCCATAGGATATACAAAGAGAAAATGATCATGCGGAGAAAGGTATATAGCAAAAAATTGGAAAATAATGGGCAAAATCCGCAAGAAAGAAGGAAAGTGGATTCGAGCAGAAAATAGGATAGGTAACCCGATACGTATTTCTGCTTCTCGGCTTCATCAGGATTTTGAAACATTACATTTATTATACTATGAGACTTCTGAAATATTTGTGAAACATATTGTGCTGTATGAGTACGTTGTCCACGTCCACGCATACAACATTATTTGGCGTGGAGATAGCTTCAGAATCATTATCTATGATCAAAGACACCATCTTTAAAGTGAATTAATCTTTTTTGTGCCACGTGGAAGTATTGAGAATGTAATTTTTTTCATAATTTGTGATGATTATTATTATGAAGATGAAGTCACCCATTCACATTAGTATTAACAATTCCGTCAGTAAATAATTTCAGTAACCATTGCAGCGATTTTATAATGTAAATATAGATAGACTGATGAAAGTTAGTGACTTACATTGTCCGTACTAAACACGTGGCACTTACAAAAATAGGTTCATTTTGAAACGGTATTCTTGATTTGACTTATGGAGCTATCCCCAAGTGAAGCTTGTTGTCTGCTGACTCGTGGACAAGGTGCTTTGAGTGCAGAGTATGCGACTATATCTGATACCTAGATTATTAGAAAAAAATGGCAATTATCAAGTATATCTATGCAGTGTGATTTTAACTCACGGCTTCCACACAAGCTTCTACTGACCTCCAGTAGTGAGGTCTGAGGGTACGTTTCCCTCACGTCAATATGCATGACCTTATTATCTATAAAGTCGAATATTGCTTGTCTATATGCTAGTACGCTTATCACCCTTTTGTATGTATATAGCTTTATGCATTTGCAAGCTGTTGGTGAAACTAATGAAAGAATGCTATATTGTAGGAATATTGCAGCTCGAATTAGACAGCTAGGTCACCACTGTGGCCGCTAGATGCCGTCGATTCTGGCGTTATGCGGCTTACTGGCCATTGAACAAACCATTTATAATTAATAAAAGTTAGCACTTAGCACTGTCTTAATTCGACAGACCTTATATCCTAGACGGAGGACAGTTGCTCAGCTTTTGTTTTGTGCTACCTGAGTAGGCCAGACAAACGAAAGCTATTCTACTAGTTTTTACTATATTTAAGCGTAAAGGTGGCAGATCAAAGTTTCAAGATGGTTGTGCGACATTTTGGAATTTTGACGTTTACTGCAGCTTGCTTGTGGTACCCTTCAGTTGTTTACGAATACGGTTTTTTCTCAGGAGACCGAATGCTTACCCAAATTTAACCAATTTAAAAAAATACGAAGATCCGACGTTAACAGGCCTCAAGCTCTCATTCTTCTGAGTCGTTTCGAGCATGACAATTTGTTATGGTAACTGGGGATCTCCCAGCATACGTCACTTAAGGGTAAACTTACTTAGTCCCATACCCATGCTCACGTAGTTACAATACGTACGGCGCTCTTCCTAACTCATTTTTCAAACGAATCAAGTAAATAAACATAAATTTTTGATGATGAAATTAGTGTAACGGTATATTACATTTCGCTTGCAAACGTGCAGCTCGGAAGTTGAATATCTTGAAACATTTTTTAAATTGGATATGTGATCGAAACATCAAACGCCAACGTCACATGTGCTTGCATTCGTTCACTCGGCGTTGGATTTTCGGTCTGTACGCTGCTTTACACACAACTTGATACGTTCACTTGCCTTCCAACATTGACGAGTAATTATAGAACCCTTCCAGTATGCTTGAAAATAGATATGTATTTCTTTTTTAGTTGGTGCACAAAGTTCATGTTCAACTGAATATAAATGTCCATTCATCTACATATAATAAATCAGAGAAGCAACGGACAGAATCGATGGTGTATTTATTAAAAAAAAAAATCTTCGCTGTATAAAAACGAAGTCTCTAAGTATAACTGGCGTCCAACAAAAGTAGACCAAACAAGGCCCATGTATCTATTTCACAAAGCGTTAAAGTAATTAATCTTGCTTTTCCAGATTTATTGTTATGGCCAGAGCAATAAATACAAATTACTAAAGCTTTTAATTTATGGTTTTAATCGAATCAATTATGTACGACGTCAGGTAAAACGGATGGTGTGCGTACAGGGTGTCACGCTATGAATTGATGATCCCCCCTATAACTTTTCGTATGACCGCTTAGAAAAAAAAGTCCAATACCGGTATAGGGTATAATATATACCTTATCTTGCTCTTTGTGTATATGATGTCTCGCAAAAAAACTATCCAATAAGGTTTTGTGCTTTTAAACGGAACACCCTGTATATTTTTAGTAAACATGATTTTGTGACAGCAGTTCTGAGTGATTTTTCGCGTTCTCAGACAGATATCCTCATACACTCTTGTCGCTTTGGAGTACTGGGCGTCCTAAATACTCGTTGGTTTGGAAGAAGTCTGTCACAGCTCAAGATTCCATGAATATTCAGCAGAGCGGTTAGAAATATCCGATGGGAACAGTTGAGCATCAAACTGTCAGTTCTTATATTTAAATAATCTTAACTTATACATCATTCCTGTTATTAATATGGATCATTTAGAGTAAGTTGGTAAGATTTGTTTCTAAGTGAATTTTTGAGTTGTGACAGCCTTGATCCAAACCAACAATATCCAGAGATTTTCAAAAAGGTCCTCCTACTTATTTTTTGAACGGGTCAATCTAGCAAGCTAAAATTCGGGGTGATGAAACTGACTCATAGATAGCGTATTTTGATGTAAAAATAACCATTTTTGACAATTTTTCCACATGGTGTAGATGGTCATGTAGTACTTTATTTGTAAGACCCATATGACAACTTTATTACTCCTTAACATACAATCACTATCTCTTAAATTGGCGAACTGTATTTTTGTACATTGAATCGCGTGTACCTCCGTAACTAATCATAAAAACGTTATAGTTTATCAATATTCTTCTTTTGGAAGAGGATATGACTGCTTAAAAAACTTTCAGATTCCTAGAGTTTTTTTTAAATGAAATGTTAAGTATTTTATCACATATTCGAAAGTATCATATGACCACTCAATCCATTTTAGCAAATCTTCCAAAATAGCGTCAGGCCACCATCTTGTAATTTTCAATTGCCACCTTTACATTGAAATGTGGTATATACGTATGAATTTTATCGCCCTGAACTTCGGATTGCTAACTTGACCCTTTCAGAAATTAACTAAGGAGGGAGAACCACTTTAAAGAGCTCTGTATATGGTTTGTTATACTTATTCTTACTAGTTTGGTGTCATCTATCACGTCAATCCAATTTTAAACCAGCTTACATCTAGTCTCCTTTACATATTTAAGAACAGAAAAAAATTACTACATCAGCATCTCCACTAAGGATACAAATAGTATAACTTTAACAGGTAGCACTTTTCTGAGACCCCTGTACACAAAAGCTTGTTTAAAAAACTTCATATACTTGCAAGATCCTACAACTTTTGTTAAAATATCTGCTTCCTAATCGGGCATACAAAAAAGCTAGGCGTTGAATTGATTTTTGATTAAAAAAATCAAGCGTAGTATAATAAAAAATCTATGTCAATTAGCAATCAATAAAATTCCATTACAATTGAAATCTAAATGGTATAAGTGCCAAAAAACAAATATTTTCAATTATTCATGTGAAAAGGGTCTATGTGCGATGCCTAATAATACTGCAAACGTAGCAAGAGCCAGCGATTCATTTAATTGTTTATTTTCTGTCGAATAGATGACGGTCCCTGTAAGTGCCAACATGCATTTTATTCATAAAGGGTGTATGTGCCAAAACTACGAAGCAGATTTGGCTTCGTAACAGTGTTGTTTTGTTGTGTCATTTCCATGTTTTAACTGAAAATGGAACGAAAGAGAAGGACAAAAGGTTAAGAAAGTGTGAAAAAGGAACAAAAACGTCTGAGGACAAGTGGCTTAGAGTACAAAAGTTATCGAGGTGATACAAAGCCTGCAAAAAAGCGTAATAAGGTACATAGACTCTTTTCATAATTGCATAATGAGGCACTTAGATCTTTTTAGGATTTCCTGTTTTTAAAACTTTTTTCAAGGCGAAGTTAATTTTTTAAAGTTTGTTTTCTCATAGGTCTTACTTAAAGTAACCTGATTTGTCTTAAAAAAATATATTTAGAGCTGAAATATCGTTTACTTCTTACTCATATAGTTTTATTTGATTATCTTGGTTCCATGTTTTTGGCACTTACACTCTTCAATTGTAACCGTTAGTAATAATTTAGGTTTATGGTTTGACAGTGAAATGAAATTTGATTTCCATATTAAAGAATTATGCTCAAAATCATATTATATTCTCAACCATTTATGTGGCCCAGCTATAATAAAAAGTGATGAAGACAAGTTGCAGTGACTACAAAACTCTTGTTGGTTTTCTCTAGGCATACGGAAATTTGATCATATAAGTAAGTCATGTTTACAAAAAGAACAGTAAAATGACCATGGACAATACTTAAGTTTATGTTTAGTTCATAAGGTTTAAGTGAACAGAAAACCAGAATATCTTCTCAATAACGTCAACAAAGTGGGATATATCAATAGCTTGCCTACCAGAAAAGAGCTTCTATACTGCTGCCAAGCTGTACAATGGCTTTCCATTTGAATTTCGTAATTAAAGTCATTTTTTATACTCCAACTATCACGAAGGGCTAAGGCCTAAGCACCCATTGGGTACCGTGGGGCTATAGGGGGATACCGTGGAAAATGGGAACGCCACATGGACTCTGGCGAGGAAACACGTGTGCATGCAACATGCACACATTCTGGCTCCGCCTACGAGATCCAGCCGGTGGTATCTCTGCGTTCGACAGTCAGAGACCGTCTATCACCTACGGACAATCACAACATCCATAGCCAAGAGAAACATTTCTCCTGGGACGAGATTCGAACCCGCACAGCGCACGGCGACTGATCAGGAGACCGAAGAGCCGACTATTACGGCCACCGCTGCTGCCTCAGAAGCTAAAATCGTGGCTACGTAGCGGTTAACCACTCCCTCATAACTCTGTTCACTCAATCTTCCTGAATAGTTTTGATATAAATCGTAAACATAAAATATCACTATCTATTTTTATTAAAGACATGTCTAAAACTGCTGCTGCTGACAATATTTATATTCATTCATATTATTCTAACCTTAGGCTGTTTGAAGAAGTTCATTCCGTATTAACTAGTTACCAGAACTTTACGGTTGAGTCGAAAAATACCACTATGGTTACTCTCTACCAATTCGATTCTCTAAATCTTGGTGACTTATTCGAGTAATCGAATAAAGGCAACTTATTACGAGTATTATTATTTATAGCAGTACATGGCGCACGCACACAAAATAGATTTTGTCCAGGAAGTATCTTGGCCCCTAAAAAAATATTCTGATTCTGTGTTCTGGCATAGTCTTATTCAAAAAGGACACCTTTTGAGAATTTGCATGTTTGCCCAAAATTTGGTCAAAAATTGCTTAAACACTTTGCTAAACAAATTCCGAAAATGACAAAGCTTTTTTAGTTATTTGGCTTATTCTGAACAAAAAGGTTCAACGAAATTCTCTGTAAGGATGATAGTTTTAGAGATCTAAGCGATTAAATATCCAAAAGATTGCGAAATATGACCCCGAAAAACAATATAAATTGTTAATCACGCGCTCAGTGTATACGACTACTCTGTGCGAGAGAGAGATGCAACAATGTGGCGCAGCAGGCCGTGTTTTTAAAATAAACTTTTATTGTATTTAAATCTCAGAGGAGGATGAAGCTCTTAGTGAGCAATTCGTTTGATGTGTCGAGGTAATAAATCAAAACTTCGCTTGAACGTAAAACATTCGAAGAAGGCATTCTCAGAGATGTGGTTAAGAATAAACGTATCGGATGTCAACGATGGGTGGCAAAGAACCCAAAGTTTAATATTTCAGCGATGTACTTTACAACCTTGTTAAATGAGAAACGGAAATAAGACAGAGATTTCACATCGTTGCACCAGTGGCGTCACGGGACTCCGTTTAGAAATGGTCAAGTCAAGTAGTCATCATGTGGGTGTCAGGGGGGTCGTGGTCTCCTCTGAGAATTCGGTTGACCGCTAAGATTTGCATATTTAGCATGATTCACCCCTACCGTCATAAGAAAATTTGCTACTCCCCGTTCTTCAAAAGGTTTTGGGTGGATACACTTTTGCTCTTCTCAAGTTTTGTCGTTGATCGCCAACCCCCGCTCCCTGGGAAAAATTTCTGCAAACGCGTATGAAATACATAATACCTACAAGATACCAAAACCATGTTACAATGGCTATGTATGTAACATCGATGTTCCGAATTCGCACGGTTTTTGATATTTGCATTCGCGAAATTCAAACGAATGTTTTGCCAGTATCTGTTACGATTCTTTATTTTCTAATTTATGAATCATATACCAAACATCGATTTTCAATTTGAATTTCAAACCGACAATATTATATCATCAGCGCAATATTTGCACCCGCGCCTGGGCTCAATTGACTCTACATAATACATGCCTATATCAAAGAGAAGTTATACCAAGGGAAGACTGCTAGACAAGGCGAATAAATTAGACAGAGATAAAAGACGTAACCCAAAACATAGCGTCCACAAAATAACTAATGACATCTAAATACGTGCTGTTCTTATTTGGTTAGAGATAAATGCAGTGTTGTCTGATAGATAATCCTTTTCTGATAAAGTAACTGTCCATCACTTGTCGTGGATGAATTTTTCGTACAATTACTTTTTTCGGACATGGTGGGCATATTAATTGTAAAGTATAAATCACACTTTTTGCGAGAGCTCCCCGTGACAACTTAACAGAAGTTATTCTCAAAAGCTGTAAGTTTTCACATAGCTATGACCCTACGCAGAATATTACACGATATAGTTAAGTAACAAAAGAGGAATGTCAGAGTGAAATTCAAATTTCTTCGTACCTCAAACTGCTTATTTGACCAACAGTGGTTATATTTCACTTGGTTGCCAGTTATCTAGACAGCCTGGCCTGGGGACGATATGTAGTTAGTTCCTATGACCTTTTGACGTAACCACCGAAAACCCACGAAAAGGGCTGAACTCCATTCAGCTCAGAATAAATGTAGCATTTTATAAACTTTTTATATCGGTGTGGCAACACCGCATTGGTACATGCAGAGTCACCGATCAGCGAAACGCGTAGATCCATGTAAGAATGTCGAGCAATCATGGGCGAATCACCAAACCAATCCCTGTCTTTTTTTTTGTAAAGCAGTGATAGTCCAAGGGCTCACCGAAAAGTTTTGATTACGTCGCATATTGATGTGTCAAAAACTCGTAAAATTATATGTACTTTGATGGTAAACTTCAAACCCGACAAGTTTGTTATTTAATTTTTATCGTATCACATCAGTACTATAATGCAAGAAACTCAAGGTCAATGGAGCAGACCAGCAGATTATAGAAACACTATACGCAGTGATCTAACTACTATTTGCCTATATTTCTGTCCAACGCGTGCGTGGCGACTGATGGAGTTACCCCCGATATGCACTTCGCTCCCGGCGAATAGAATTCTATTAAAACACTATATGAATCAAACTAATAGTTTTTTTCTTGTTTATCAAGTCATCTAGGCAGAATGCAAGCTAGAATTCAAATTCGATGCATTCTACATAAACGTGAATTGGATGCTGATATTCCACCAACGTATCAAACTGCATCAATCTTTCAGTAAAGCTTAATGCCCCGTCCCATGAATAATTTGATGTCAGGTCAAGCGCTCATCTGACGGGTATGTGTTGAATTTATACAAAATATATTGCAGTTATTTTTAGCACACTCTGAAAAAGATGTGAATATTAAATTCGCAGTTTATTACACAAGGTAGGGTAGACTGGGTACGGTTGAAACATTTTAGCGTTTATTGTCCATAGCATCGGGATTAGCTGAGCGAGCGATATCGGAAATATGATAAATAAAAGACCATATATTTGTTTACTAATAGGCAATGATATTTGAGATCACTGTTTTGTATTTTATCTGTAACATTAAATTAAAAAACAAATGTAATTTGTTTCAACCGTCCCCATGCCAGGGTCGGTTGAAACAGTGCCTGGGGTCAATTGAAACACATACAAATAATACGAAGTATAGTAAATAAGGATGTTTTATTAATCATCTAATAATATTTTACGACTCGTAATGGCACAGTTAAACATCAAAAATATATTTTCAATAATATTCAAGTCTTTGACGATACTTACAGACTAACAGTAAAACTTCAAAAGATATACTTTTCGATGAATAGATTAACAAATGACAAAACAACAATACTTTTTGTTAGAGAATAAAAATAAACAGTTTAAAACAAAAACTTATCCTTATTTAAGAAAAATCCTATTTAAGAAAAAAATAAAGACTTATTATTTCTATAAAAATCCATATTTTAAACAAAAATATTAAAGTGGTTATGAGATCATTCAGAATCACAATTATGGCAAATATAAATAAGACTACCTTTTGTGCACTCTTCATGCGCCCACATTTTACATTCTGTGCATTGTATCCACTTTTCCCTCGGTCTGCTTTCTGAATATGCTGACACACAAACAAGACAGTAGTATTCCTCTTCTTCTGATGATTCATCTTGCGTGATATTTTTTTTTCTGTTTCTAACATTTCTTTTCGTCTTTTCCTCTCCATCTAATCTTTTCTTAACTTGCTTAGCTTTGGTTCGTTTCAATCTGTTTTCATGTTCTCTTCTTATCTCTTCTTTCTCAGGTGTATCGGTGTATATTGTGGATTTTCTGGTTTTTCGCCCCCTGTTTGTTGATTTCCTTGGAGGAGCTTTTGGTAGTGGTCGTACTGCTTCCGGTGAAAACAAAAGTGTTGTACTCGGAGACGGGATATTTTTCGTTTGATTTGACAAGACAGGAATGGATTGAGAACTTGTAGAGGGTTTTGGTGAAATTTGCTGAACAATATCAGTACTTTGATGTCCGGGTAATGTAATCAAAGGTTCTGGATCTGCAGTAATATTTTCCTGTTGTCTGTCTGGGACTTGTGAACACTGTGACATATTTGCAGTCAGTTGTTGTACAGAAAGAGCTGTATTAGAAAGCTCCTCCGACATTTCTGGTAGTTCAGAAGGTGATGGTGTTGGTGTTTTATCCTCAGGTGTGTAAGTATTCTGAATATGGCCATCAGCTGCCTCATTTGTATTCGTATTTAGAGGATTTGGTCTGTCTGTCACAAATGCAGGTGCAAAATCGAGTTCACTAAACAAATGCCGATTAAATGGAACAATCCCAGTTGTGCGAAAACCAGCTTGAATGTTGGATTGTGTAAGAGCAAGCGGCATAGCAATACCTAAAATCCCTGGGATGTCGTATATTGACATTGTCTTGCCGGGATGACTTCGCATCCATCCATCACAGGTCGAATTTATAGCTTTTTTCAGCGGACCGAATACAGATCTATCAAGCGGTTGGAGTTTATGTGAGCAGTGGGGAGGGAACGATAGCACCACAATGCCATTCGTCTTGCAAAAGTCTAGAGCATTAATATGAATATGTGAAGAGTGGTTATCAAGTACAAGTAAGACTTTATGTGAAGAAGAAGCATTTGTATGTTTCTTGAAGTGTTCCAGGAAATGAATAAATGTTTCATCCTGCATCCAGCCAGAAGGATTTGCACTGCCAGCAGATCCTATTGGTCCATCCCTGATAAAGTGGTCTTGATATCGCACTCGCGGAAAGACGAAGAATGGAGGAATAGCATTTCCGATGGCATTAACTGCAAAGGCAACTGTGACTAAAGTACCCCTCTCACCTGAAGTCACTGAACCTACTTGGCGAGCACCACGTCTAGCTATTACTCTGTCGGGTTTTTGCACAGTAGTGATGCCAGTCTCATCAACATTATATATATTTTGTGGCTCAAACTTATAACGGTCCATAACAGTACTCAAATTGTCGTAAAAAGCATCTACATTATTTCTATTAAAGCTAGTCGCCCTAGAAAGACTTGTAGCCTGTGCTACACGTACTGAAAGTCCGGAATTTCTTCTCATAAACATTCGAAACCATTCGTCGCCAGCCATTTCGTTGTCATCCCATGTCCGAGGTCGTGATAAGTCGTACTTGATTGTTAGTTCGTATGCCAATTTCCTGACATCCTTTTTAGTTAGGCCAAAATAGATATCTGCACATCTAGTTAAATAATTAGAAAGCTCACGTTCTTGTTCTTGGTTAAACACTCGATTGTGAGCCTTATATCCCACTTCTTGATTTTCATCACCACCAGCCGCATCTCGTTTACGTACGTATCTAAACAGGGAACAGTGGTTCAGCCCATTCTTTTCTGCCGCTGTTCTTAAAGAAGATCCCGCTTTCACATCTTCATAAGCTTGTTTATAAGTCGATAAGTCAGCCTGGCCTCTCGTAGTCTTCCTTTGGCGTACCCTTGGCATCTAAAAAACAAGACAATCAAATAAATAAGCTGTTTCAACCGTACCCACAAAAAATGTTTCAACTGTCCCCATCCCCCCTTCTAGGTATAAAACGGCTCACAATAGGAATGATAATAAATTTGAATAAAAACTCATCATACTACCATATTCTACAAACTTCAATTGCAACGATACAAAATGCTCAATACTTTAGCTTTAATCAAAACGATAATAATTGCAAAAATGTACGAACAAAAATACTTACTTTACCGCCAAAAAACACAATGGTGTCCCCTACACACAAGCACAGCGCGCGAAGAGCAAAATAATACTGAAATTCGTGTTTCGACTTGTCGTCTGCTCCGATCTTCTTCTGTTTTCGTCCCCCACCATGAAAGGCTCGCGAGATATTCGCTTTGTTTCAACCGTCCACCGTTTCAACCGTACCCAGTCTACCCTAATTATGAAACGTTATAAAATGGATGTAAATGATCACAACTTATAAATTCGATATTTTACTACCCGTGCCTTAGATAAAGGAACTTATGAGCACAAAATACTTAGTTCTAAGCCATTAAATATTAAAATTACGATAAGAATGTCACCAGCAGCAACATATTAGTAAACATTCCAGGTGGAAACGTAAGTAAATGGGCTTTGGACTATTAATTATTGCATAATTATATTGAGAGGAAGTGATGCTTTGATTGGAATGCTAACCAAAATAGAAAAAAAAACGGGGCTGATTTAACAGATACGTAAACAGTAACAGTCCAAGTTTTACTTTCCACGCCAATTGCCGAGGAAGAACTGCAATCACGAAAATTTTGGAAATTATATGTCACCTATTCCCGTGATCTGTATGCCTTTCGGTGTGTGCCACAACTTGGAAAGTACCACTCGAGTTTTGATGACATTTTGACACAACATTACTCTACCTACTATGCTAAGGACGGAACAGCTTTATAGGTTTTGAGTATCAGTTGAGCGGTGGCGGAGCTATGATCCAAAAATAAGTATCACTGAAACATCGTTCTGCTTATTGAAATTCAGTTGGAGGAGTTGAAAATCGGGGGTTGAAGGAAAAAATTTGTTTAGGGGTTTTTAAAGCTTAGCAGATAAGTAATCACAATGTTCCTTGGAACTGAGGCATTCGTGCAGGTGGAGTCCCAAGAATTTTTTACTCTCGCTGATCGGCAGGGCTGAGTAATCTAATGTTAGCTGCTCGGGAAGCATGGATTTTTGGATATTGTGAAATCCTATAGCTGTTGTTTTTTTTCACAGTTTAAATGTAGCTGATTTTCCATATACCAGTTATTTGAGTTAACTAAACTATCATCGTCTCTGTTGGATAAAAGGATCAATGTATTGACAGCGTATAAGGTAATATGTGCTTTAGAGAAGATGTGCTCAAAGGTATTTTTACCAATTTACGTTTACGGGTAAACTCTAATTGTGTACGTTGCGATGTTGACAATTCATATACAACGTTTACAATGCCTATACAATGTACACAATATCTACAACACGTATACAATGTTTACAATAGTGTAGAGAATATAATATGGTGTAACAAACGTCAAAACATACGGAATGGCACGTGGATTACGTATCTTGATAAGTGACATTTTGTCGTTTTTTGACATTTTGTAGGTGTTTTGTGACATAACGTAGGTTTCTATACAAGATCTCAACTTAGTACTACCTGTTTTACACTTGTTATGAACTCGTTTTGTAGCTGTACGCGTTGCCTAAATGTCATGATGCTTCAGCTATCACTGTCTGACTCTGATGTCATGTAACATCTGCTTCAGAGATGGCATTAGTGGAGGTCTAAGCTGTCAGTTGTATACTCTAGCGGGAAGGAAACGGCATTGCATAGGTGTGTGGGTTAATAGTTTGATATCTGATATCTGAGAATTCGATTGGTTTCTTGTCTCAAATACACTTACTTGAGATGTATGCTAGAAGTTACATATGCAAATTTGCTGGATTTCAAAAATGATGAGAGATAAGAAAATAAAATCCCTGGTTGGTGAAGTAATTCACATACTGCCACATGTTGCAATTATATTCACTGTACACTGTCAAATTACAAGTCATATAAGTGCTAACAGTAATTACACACAACGCGGGCGCGGTGGTGGTTTCTCATAATTTTACTCCAAGTTTTTGAAAATACAAAAAAAAAGACGGAAAATATCTTGATTTAAAACTTTGAAGATAACCTGTCTTCAGAAAGGACAACATATAAATAACCCGACAGGCACTGCTAATACACCTAAATATACTCTTATAGTATCGTAGTATGTGGCTATCGGCGCATTATTTTACCAATTTCTGCTTGCCTAATAGAAGCACGTATCATATAAGGAAGTACAATAAGAAGAATCACTGAGAAAGCATGCACTCTTTACGTAAGATCGATAACTGCCTTGCTAATATAAATATTTGCAACACTGACGACGCTGAATTGAATCAGTCAAATTGATGAATTTCGTTTCCAGAATGTATTTTATTCTGTTTTATAAATGTTCCTTATCCATTTAAAAGTATAACTTTAGATATAAATAATAAATGTCTATATATTCGTACCTTTTCAAATTGTTCAAAAATTACTTGGTTAGGCGATGCATCCAATCGACCTAATTGAACTATATTTGTTATTGTATACATTGTCTACATGGATATCAAGACGTATACAATTAAAATGTATACGCGTATAACAATAGTGTATATTACATGATGCGTCCATCACTGGTATTTACACACTAGACCTTTTGTATGTCTACACTTTCTGAAGAAGAATCTTTATAGATTCAGCTAGTTGTTTTAGTGTGTTCGGATGTTCTTTTTTATGTACCCCCGTCATCTATTTTTTGAATGGGTCAATATAATAAGTTGAAATTCGATATTATAAAATCGATGCGTAAATACTGCATGTTGGCGTGCAAGTGGTAGTAATTTCGAGTTAGCTGCCTGCAATTATTTTTAAATGGAATTGGAGTCATGTGAAACACCATTTTGAAGCTCATTTATAACCTTAGTGTACGAACCTCTTTATTTTTCAGAATGGTGAACCCAACTCAACATTAATCATCACTAATATCCTTCACTGAAAAACCATCTCAGGAAATATCTGGTTGAAAAATGCGTTTACTCTCTATATGAGTTTTTAACATGAAAGTATTTGTTTTCTTCTATTCTTATGAACTGTTCATCGTTTCGTTATCAGTGTCTATTATCGTCCAGCGAATGTATTTTAATTTCAGTTTTTATTTCGACTTTTAACGCAAGTACGGATTATTTCTTTTTAAGCTTTTAACCATTTGTCCCTCATTGCTCGATGTTTATTGTGTTTATATATACTAAGTGACATATAAATCCGAACACCCAGTTTAAATGGTTTTATTTTATTGAAATTTTGTATAAGCACTTAATGAAGCATAATAAGTAAATGATAAAAATTTCAAAATGATTGCACTGCTTTAAAGCCCTTTGACCTTTAATAATGTGTGTATGCACCCTGATATGCTACGCATTCTCCAACGCGCCTAGGCATGCATCTGATCAGGTGGTCAATGTCCTCCTGTGGTATCTCATTCCAGGCAACCACCAACTCCTCTCGAAGTGCTTCTAGAGTCTGAGGAGGACGTTGCAAATTGAGCAATCCCATCATATCCCACACGTGCTCAATTGGGGATAAGTCGGGAGATTTTGGTGGCCATGGTAACAATGTGACATCATTATGTTGAAAGAAGTCTATTGTGACTCTTGCAACATGTGGTCGGGCATTATCTTGTTGGAAAGTTGGATCTGCCAGGCTGTCAAGATAGGGTAAAAGATGGGGTTCTAGAACTTCGTCGATATAACGCTGCGCGTTCATGTTACCTCTGATGAAGATTAAAGGTGACCTGGAACCATAAGCTATAGCACCCCATACCATAACTCCAACAGTGTGATGAACATGTCTTTCAACAAAAAACTGTGGATTCCTCCTTTCACCACGTCGCCTTCTAACCCTGGCACGACCATCGTGCATGCCGAAACAAAATCGAGACTCATCACTAAAGACAATACTGTTCCATTCCTGATCCCAGAGTGACCGTTGTCTGCACCACTCAAGGCGATTACGTCGGTGTTCTCGAGTTAAAGGGAGGACCCAGTATGGCCGGCATGAAAACAAGCCAAAACTTCTCATTCGTCGGTAAACACTTCGCATGCCAATAGGTCTTCCGTGGTCTGCAAACCATTCATTTGCAATGGACCTGGTAGTGGAGAAACGGTCCCTTAAGGCCAATAATCTTAGGCGGCGATCTTCACGGTCTGTTGTTCTACGGCGGCGTCCAGTGCCCCTTGCTCTTTGCGTACGACCTTCTCGAAGCCATGCCTGACAACACCTAACCACAGTGTCTACACTTCTTTGCACTCTAACTGCAATTGCCCTAAAAGAAAGTCCAGCTTCCCGAAGTCCCACTATACGGCCCCTATCAAACTCACTAAGTTGACGAAATCGTACAGGTCTCCGTACTCTAGGCATCGTAACCGATCGTAAAGGATGTCAAGAACCAAAATCCGCCAACGTTGATTCTTTACTGCGGCTGAAATATTCATTTTTAGAGCGTTAGTGAATTAAAAAAAAAGCAGTATAAAAACCGGAATGTCCAACTGATAAGGCTGAAAATTTTTTCACTTGTTATTTACAGTAAGATAAATACATTCACCAACTTTTATTAAAATAAAACCATTTAAACTGAGTGTTCGGATTTATATGTCACTTAGTATATGTATCTCTAAACAGATTCAGGAGAACCCATTTTTATATAAGCTTCAATGAGGTTTATCCGCTAGACAAACATTTTTTTTTTATAAGGGTTACAGATTGAACAAATTCAGACTATTGCGCTGTACCTATATTGTGATTTAACTTGTTGAAATGTTATACCCTTTTTTGTAATTATAATGTCCTTATTTATTTTATGTTTATACTATTTTTCCGGCATATTTGCTCAAACGCGTACATGATCCTCAGCTTCATATTGAAGTCTTATATCATGTAACATGATCTTACAGAACAATAAACTATCTATCTACCTATCATCATAGTAAAGAGGGCTTTATACGCTATATCAATCATTGCACCTTGAAGTCCCTATACGAATATCTAAGAAAACATCGAACATTGCATCTTTCAAGTTTAATATGAAGTGTCCCATATTTTATTGCATATTCATTTAGATTAATATGATATACTATAGCTTTGATTTATAAACAACTTTTTTGTAGATAATTAGTTTTGTGTTCTAGGACAAAAAAGTACTCATACGGAGCTTTAGATTGATGAAACATGGAATGCCCAATTCCGTTTTTTTTTTTTTGAAAATAGCACCCAATCTCCAAGTTTGAATTTTTAACTGTCCCTTTTATGCCAAAATATGGTATTCATGCATTTTTTATATCGAAGCAGACGCGTAGGCAGATGCCCAAATACCGGGGCACCGCGGCTTAAAGACTATTTGTTAATCCGATTTGTGAACTGCTGAAAGTTAGTAGAACTGGAACAAGCCTTTTCAGGCACGTTGTTCCACAATCTCGATACCCTAAGGGCAAAGAAGCGGTCGTACCGACACGGTTAGGACGGGAGCGTGCAGTCCGGCTGGTCTGCCTGGCAGGCTCATTGCGCGGCGGCATCATGGAGGCGAGCTCTGAGGAGCCAAGCCCATTGTCATAGAGGTAAAAGAATGCTAGATCGCTGACGGTCTTTGTGCGAAAGGGTCGGACAGCCCTCCTCTAAACATCATCGAGCATGGATGAATCTCATCTCAAATTCCATCTGGCGTAGTTGACCTATTAAAAAAAACAAGATAGGTGCATGAAATAGAAGCACTTTATGGAAGAACATCTGGTTTTTGCTCCAAAGTTCGAATTTTTTCGATCATCGATTACTTTGTACTGAGAAAAACATTGATTTTCTCTAGCCGCATTCCTCATTTTAATATATTTACTGTCGCAACAACATTGTAACTGTCGAAACCATGTTTGACCGCCTCATCACAAATTGAATTTTCATGTCATTTACAAACATTTATCTTCTGGTTATAAACACATTTGAGTACATACATTTCGAAGATAATAAAATGCTCGCAGATGCGTTAACGCAACCTATACCTACACACTTTACACGCCGACACACGTCAAAGAATGTAGCTGACCGTTAGGGCCTTATGGGTTTCTTGCTATGTACCGATGTACGCACCTTAACTTGGGTCAAGTTCCTTTTCTACAAAAAAAATCCAAATTGCTCATTACTTTATACGAGTAGTACAGGCAACGGGGCATTCTCTATTATCCAGTGGACGCCGTACACGTGGAATTTCTCTCCTTAGAGAAAGTTGCAGTCTTTCTTCGTGCCTGGCCGCTACTTGTATGATCTTGTCGATAACCAGTGGAGTATTTAATTAGCCTATTGTGAACATACCAAGAGGATTGAAAATCTTCTCCAGAAGTATATTTTCGTATTCGAATTTGAACAGCCCCATAGTTGACAACCACTACCATACAGGTTTTAAGGTTGACTATTAGAACATAATTTTGTTATAGAGCGGTAGCTTTGAGGATCTTCGCAATAAAAAGTACTGTTGCTTCTAGCGCGTTCAGTCTCTGCAAATTTTTTTTGATACGGTGCTCCCACTTGAACCCGTTTATACCCAAGTATTTCGTGTTTCATTGGTGGTGCTATTAACACGTATTTGACGAGGACTTGCCAATCTTCGGTATGTAAAGCAAACGTAGACCGATTTGAATTCATTTTGTTTGATTTGCCATCTCTGGTTCCATTGCACTAATTTTTTGGTAACAGTGTGTACTTTTGTAACAGAACTCAATACTATATCTTTGCCATTTGTCTGCACATGTCACTTGGTGTACTCCAGCATTGCCAATCTCCTTAAGATATATATATATATATATATATATAAGGGAGCGAAGATGGAGAAAGGAAAAAAATGACACACGAAGTCCCCAACAAGAGCCAACCTACACATTGTAGTACAAAATGGTTAGAAGACCTCGAATTTTCAATCTACAAAGAGCAAATGATCATGCGGAGAAAGGTATAATAACCAAAAATAGGAAAATTGCGGATTTTGCCCATTATTTTAATATTTTTTGTTATATACCTTTCTCCGCATGATCATTTTCTCTTTATATACATATATATATATATATCTTAAGAGATCTTAAGAGTGTAGGTATAATCTATTGATAGTATAAGTACCTGTTTATAGCCACCTGTATTTACATCTTTGTTATCAACAAAACCTTTAACACTAACTTGCTAGAGCATGTATGGTAACTGAATTATACACACTAATTATATACAATATTATACAATAATACAAACAATCATTATATACGAGCCCCTTCCCACTTCAGTTGGCCCACTTCAAGATTTGTACCAAAATATGCCTTTATAAAATAAACATGACGAAACTATTTACTTCAAAAACAATTTATTTTCTCAAAAACATTTTAGATACACTCTAGTCGTAAAAAATATATATTTGAAATCACTTAGACGTATAACTAATAGAACATCTGAACAAATAAACAATGTGCGAATAAATGCGCGAAGTTAACAAAGCAACAATTGAAAGATTACCATTGGGTAACATTCCCTTTATTTTTTATTACGGCTGAAATTCTTTGGGGGATAGTGTTAGCCAAGTTTTGGCAAAAATTTGGTGTAAAACAATCCCATATTTCTTGAAGCTTTTGTCTCAGTTCGGTGATTGTACGAGCAGGATGTTGTCGTAGAACCTGTTTCATCTCGTGCCACAAAGTTTCAATAGGTGACAGATCTGGACTGCTAGAAACCCATTTCAAAAGTGGTACATTAATTTCTTCCATCCATTTTATAGCCTTTTCTGAGGTATGGCACGCTGCACCATCTTGCTGAAACAAAATCTTGGCCGGATGTCAAACATTCTTCCATAATGGATGCTGGAAATTTCACTTTTCTCTTCAGACAGTCAACATGCGACTGTCACCAACACAAACTTCGAATCGGGCCTCATCAATCCATTGTATTGCACACCATTGTTGAAGTGTCCATTGTCTATGTTCTTTAGCCCATCTAAGCCGATTTTTCTTTTGCAGTGGAGTTAATAGTGGCTTTTCTTTGGCCTATAAACACGCTGTTCAACTTTAGGGTTTTTACTTCACTTTTTTTTTATAAGAAAACTTACCTTGCAAGTGCTAGATCCCAGTTTTTAAGTCTCTCTATGAGTTGTGGACCTCGAAATTCTCCTTCCAACAGCGTCACTCCATAGAGCACTTAATTGTAAATAATTGGCAAGCCTGTTTTTCACGATTATTCTTCTTAATGCTCTTCGGTTCATTTGTGATATTACTTTTTTTCACACATCGCGGCTTAATATTAACTTAACCAGTTACGTTATATCTTCTAACAGTATTTCTCACACTGAGTTTGATTTCCCAGCATTAAAAAAATTTAATTATCAGTAACCGAATTTTCTCACTAATAACCTTTCCTCTACCCATTTTGAAAACCTCAACTACCCAAAACTATTTTACACGTATTCTGACAGCTATGATTAATAAAAACAATTGTCATGGCTTTTATTTTTCACAACCACCTATGCGTTATATATAGACTTATTTTGCATTGAAATGAAAATATTAGTATCATAAATAGATGTAATCATTTTGGAACCGGCGTTTAATTGATCATCAGCTTCTACCACGACGTGTTACCGAATATTTATATTGTTTTCTAAATTCAGGTTTTACAAATTATGAAATCTCAGTAAAATATGAGCATGTTTACAACGAAATAATTTTTTTATTAAAGCAATAAGGTAGCGAATGCGGAAGCTATTTTTCGAGACAGACGTCCTTTGAATGAACATATTACTGTAAATACAATGATTACCTGATGGATAAAAATAAATAATTTTTGCCATAATCATCTCCTTTAATTGTAAACATGTCATTCTGTATGGCTCTCTATGGTTTTGGCCGTTCACTGCCCCGTTACTTTGGCCTCTACAAACTCTCATTGACAACAAGATAAATGTTCCGTTTCCACATTAGTTTCTGCATGATTTTTTCATAGTGATGAAACCTAAATACCGAAGCGCCACGACTGCTATAAGGAGCTTAAACAGTCTTTGTAAATCCGATTTTCGAACTGCCTATCAGGCAGATCAGTCCTCAATCTCGACAGCTCGACACCCTATGAACAAGGAGCGGTCGTACTGGCTAGTTCTTGATGCACGAAACTCGACAGAATTAGGATAGAACGCGGGTCTATCTGATAGGCACAACGCGCGCAGGCAGCATTTGGGAGAGCTCTATGTATGGTGCAAAGCCCGTTGACCAAGTTGTAGAAAAGAATCAGAAAGTCGACCTCCTATCGGCGCGAAAGGCTCCTGAGAGCAGCACCCCAGTCATGTGAGCAGTACTCAAAACTGGATCTTATCTATCTTGTAGAGCAACGAATAACCTTACATTTTTCCAACAGCTGTTACGATTGACGAGACATCTTCGATCAGCCAAAACGAACGGCTCTTAAGCAGAACTCGGCTATCTATAGAAACCGGATTAACCCTCGGGCGTTTCTTGTTGTTTCCGGTACGGTACTGTGTTTTGGAAGCATCAAACTGTGTCAGATTGTTGCTTGCTTCTGTGAAAAGCGCTGTCATCAGCAGATGTGTGGATCGGATTAATCGTACAGGAGAGGAGGCTGCTGATATGTAATAGAAACAATATTGGAGACAAGCCTGTTCCCTGTGGAACACTCGCGTTAGCATTGTGGGATGAAGAGAAGCACCCGTCAATTACCACAGATATCTTGCAGCCATCCATCTGAAAAGCTTCTCTGTGATAAGATAAAAGATAAATCAGAGTAGAATTTGGTGAGACCTACAATGGCAAGAGTGCGATAGACAAAGTTAGTGACATTATGTGAAAATAGGGGTCTACTCAAGTGCGTGGGAAAATGCGAAAAAATGATATTTTGTTCTCTAAGGTTGAATCCCTGTGTACTTGTGTATAATAAGAGTAAATCAATTACCTGAAAACTGTTCAAATATAGGCATGTTTGATTGCCCGATGGCCTCATTACCGTCTCGTAAGCTAGCAACGATAGGGCTCCGCCT
The DNA here is from genome assembly GCA_963669975.1 of Acanthoscelides obtectus. Taxonomy (NCBI): domain Eukaryota; kingdom Metazoa; phylum Arthropoda; class Insecta; order Coleoptera; family Chrysomelidae; genus Acanthoscelides; species Acanthoscelides obtectus. Next base: position 27,536,542 of record CAVLJG010000005.1, read on the forward strand.
AGCTATGCTGACACCGTTTCCACATCAATAGTAATCTTCTGCTTCCACAGGATCGGTCTCAGAAGGAATATCACTTCCATATCAACAAGAAGCTCAAATGGTCGTATGACAACTTTAGTATTTAACTGCATTTGATAGTCAATAAAGGTAAATGGAACTGTTTCAAAACGTCATTATTATCAAGTGTAAGTAGTAGCTTATCTAGATAGATAGATTTCACCAAAAAATTTCCATGTCTTCGATTCCGCTGATAATGTACATGATATCCAATTGCCAAAAATCAAAATGACGGATTTAATATGGCGGACATATTTGCAAAAAAAGTTTGGAGTATGCTAGTATTATTCCAATTTTATATGCTTTTGAGGTGGCTGATAACTAATTAGATAACGTTTTCTTACGAAATCAAAATACCGGATCCAAGGTGGCGGAAATGTTCGCAAAAATGTTTGTTTATGATCACCTATGGAATTTTTATATCTGTTTTTGACCTAGAAGCCATAGTGAAGAGCGAATAATTTCGCAAAATAGAGCAACGAATAGGCTATTCAAAACTGCTAGACTCGACTCGTTGTTTCTGCATGTTATTAAAGACGCGCTTTTTTTGCTCCGGAAGGCCTTACTCTGTATCGTTGCTTAAGAATAAAATCTTCATTGTTAATTGAAAATTTTTACAAGGGGTTGAATTTAGGATCTATTTTTAATAACAGTTCAGTTGAGTCGTGGAAAAACCATAAAATATAGTCTATTTTCATCAGAAAACGTGCCATAAGGTTATCCTTTATAAGCGTCGATAGATAGACGGTTATCGCTAAAAAGTTGCAGCAATAATATGATAATGAGAACTTTAAATCGCATTTTGCCAATGATGTAACTTTTGGCTTATACCACTTTTTAACCGGAAGAGCGATACTGTAATTGATAAGAGTATTCAGAACAACTGATCAGCGCCTACGGAGGCTAGAACCTCCAGAACAACCTTCGATGCTGGAAAAGGCACACAGGTATAAGGCAGGGGTTACAAAGAGCAGAGTGCGAACCACAACTCTGATATAAATTTGTTATAAATTAGTGCTGTTAAGGAGTTTGTTTGGTAAGGGTTTCCGTTTCAATAATATAGATATAACGAACTTACTGCTGCTGCTTTAGGACTTGAAGGCGCAATAAATGGGTTTCTCAGATACTGCCCAACCAGGACCAGATTAACTGTTAGACAGGGTAGGCACCAATATGAAAAAAATGGGACGTTTCACAAAGACATGCAGATACACAACTTATAACACCGCAGGCAAAAAAGACCGCATAATTTTCTTCATTTTTGTTATGAGTTATCTTTATTATTGTGAATATAATTGCATTTTAATAAAAAACAGGTTTTTTAAAAAGTAAGAAAAGGTTAACGGAACCAAGAACTGCATTGTATAGGGGCCCTAACAAGGTGTGTCCAATGTAGGCTAGTCGAATTTATCAGGTCTAGCAGCTCAAAAAGCATAGGTACAATATATAGTAAAATAAATAAGGAAAATGACGGAGGATCAGGAGAATAAGGTGAGTGGATGGATCAGAGAGAAATTACCTAGGTAGTTTTACTCAAAAGAGTTAAAACATATTCTTCCAAAAGAACTGTCATGACGTTGATTGAACACACCAACCCCGAATTACAAAAGTTATAATCTAAGCGAATTGCTAGAATCGCTTTAGCCGAGACCCTTCAGGCTATTATGCATTTTTCTGCTGAATATTTTATTCTTTTACGGGGTTTATACTATGTATCAAACATCTTTTGAAAAACATCTGCAAGATCGTTACCAAACATAATTAAAACACTGGTTTATGATTAATTATAACGTAATATTTCCGTAGGTTGACGTTTATGCGTCTATACTAAGCTTTGCGAGCCCTTTCACCATTTTTGCAAATATTATATATAATATCTCAATTAATTAGTAAAACGCTGGTGTTTAGTCACTTGTACTGCACGCCTTTTTGAATGATACTATCTACTTTAATTGAGTTTATTTCAGCAATTCTCACAGTCCAAAAAACTATTTTGCAGCGGACCAAATTAGTCAAGTCAAAACCATCATACCATCAATTTAACATATTTTGAACTGTAAGTCCGAAGTATCTTGATAGAAATTAATGATGGTAGTCCGTCCCTGATATTCTTCGTCTTTTCTCCCGTTCCTTCTTCTTCTGGTCGTCGCTTAGGCGATCCGCGGAAGCGCACCTCATGGGAACTGTTCACTGACCCGCAGCAATCCACAGAGATTACGAAACAATTTACGAACACTTATTGAATTTTATCCTCCGACCAACGTAATTGACACTGCCAAGTTCAACTCGCACGTATGTCTGTCCATGTTTAAATGCCTTTGAATTACCAAGTGGAAAATAAAACGATTCAATGAGATTGACTTGACACCTCTCGTGCATTAACACAAGCAACAATCAACAACAATGGTTACCAACTCTGTCAAAAAATGATTCTGGAGAAATATCGAGTGGAACATGAACTTGAAAATCTAAGGTCAAAAGACTTAGTTCCGCTGTTTCTGAGAGTTCGGTCCACGGACCAATCTTTTAGTCACCCTTTATTCACGACATCTATTTCTTGCTCTCTATGTTTGTAGCTCAGTCGAATTTCAGAAATCTGATCACCGGCAAAGTGCTGTGAATAAAGTATTAAAATGAGCAGTACGATGGTTGATCAAAATTTTCATTCAAAAACTAATTCTGTTGTAGGTACTAAAACGATTATGTTCAGCACAAAAAGAAGTCATCCAAACAGGACCATACAATAACAACAATAATAATAATCGTCTTTATTGCCATTATCACAAAAGCTATACTTCCCCCCTGTCTTATGTAGATGTAGTAAGCTGGAAGATTCAAATAAACAAGCCTAACTTTATACTACAAAGTTAAACGTTCTACTTGTTGGCCTGTTATGATGCGCTGATGATTTACATGTGTCTATCGTAAAAATTTTCGTGCCGGTAACTCTTTAAAATCTGAAGGAAGTGAGTTGAAATTAGAGATTGATTCATACGTAATACTTCTGTGAAAAAAATTAATCCATAGACATTCTTTCCCTGCCCAACCGGTGGTGCATCGAGAAGGGTCGTGTCTCCCAGATACCCAACCCTGTCAGGCGTGGCAGGGCGGTCAGAGCTTAGAAAACACTATGCTTTGGCACGGTAGAAATACGTGTAATACCATACCAGAACAACAGAACTCTCACCAAGGCCGAGAGCAGCAGCCGCGACCGGTAGATACGCGATTCGTTTGCTGAGAAAAAGTTTTAAGGGCTAATGTGTGGAGTAATCTATATTGTGTGAAATGTGTCATATAGGTGCATACAATTACCAAGGTTGGGTCCATATGATTGCACTAACATCAAAAAATTGAGATGAACGCTGAGCGCGCCCTACAACTCCACCCCCAAGCTTTTGTACATCTAGCTTTTTTTTCAAAAATGATCAGGAGCCTCTGAAACCTTAAGCAACGAAGTTTAAACGATTTTTATTCCCTTCCGTCTTTGGCTTTTTTTTTCTAGTTTTTGCGCCCTTCCCATATTAGTAACACTGTGTAAAAATTTCATCGTTATGGTAGGTAAAAGAATTCACTTATTGTAGCTGTATCGTCAGGAATTACTATGTTTTATTTAACAAGCATAAATGTGGAAAACTCTTACGTTGGCGAGAACATTTTCGTGGAGGTGCAGTCAAAACTAAAAAACCTATGTCTTTCATTTTTCACAAACAAACGCCCGCGCGTACAGGCCGATTGCATATGTACCTACGTGTGAGAGAAATGGATATATGAAAGTATTTCCTGTAGTTCTACTATGGCTACAAAAACCGCGAAATACCTGTAGATCAGTAGTAATAAACTGTTGAAATATAGAACTTAGGATTAAGAATTCTTGAAAGGCGTATGGCTAATTCGTAGAGAAAACCAATTAGCTTCAAGAACACGTGCTTCTATGATAAGCTCAATGTTATGACCTTAGGCTCCCATTGACGCAGTAGTGCGTAACAACATTCTTTTTTTGTTTAGAAAGACGTTACCACGTCTGATGCTATGCGAGCAGGTAATTTTTCACTGATCCATTAAGATGGATGGCGTTAAATTTTCAGTTAAAAAGATCGTTTCCAAACACGCACAGCGTGCAATTAGGGACATTAAAAATGAATTTCACTATCTGGACAGATTTATGGCAGACCAGTTGCAAATGAGCTCACGGGCAGCATCAACAGGACTAGGTTTGTATACATTAAAGGCCGATTGATGCTCTCGATCATTTTCTCGTTAATACTTCATCCTTTTTATTGGATCAGTTCGGTGATCTTTAATTCAGTTTACTTACACATACATGGTGGTCTAGTAGATACTGTCTATTTTTACCTAGATAAAGTCGAAATCTCAGAACTGCTCAATAAAGCTTTTCAATTCCTTGTTAGAAGTTAAAAAGTTTTTGTTGATACGAGTTTTGAACGTAGGACTGGGAAAATGTTCCACATTCTCAATACACTGGGTACATAGGCATTTTTTCTTCCCAAACCTTCTGTTCCGATTTTGACGAAATTTTTAAACCGGGCTACCATTATACCAAGGACGAAAAAAGTTTATAGTTTTTGAAAATCAGTCCAGTGGCGACGGATGAAACGGCAAAACATCGCTCAAATTTCGTTTTTTGACGTTTTAACAGATCCCGACGATTTTTTTAAAATTATTAATGGGGGGGGTTCTGTAATTCTACGTACCTATTGGACATCTTGTACACATCGCACATTAGCTTTTATGACTTGGCATGATAGAGAAATGCCTTCGATACGCGTCTCTTCTTCTACTGTCTGGGATAACCGGCAAGCGTGCCAGCCTTGCGAACTGATCTGGTCTTACAGCTGCATCTACCGCGTTGTGCGGTCAAGTATCTGAGAGACGTGACGTTGCCAGATGGACTACCGGTAGGGCAACGAAAAAATGCAAATATTCAACATTATTTTGGAAAGAACAGGGTTATTACTTACCTGAGAAAGGTAATTCAAATTATATATTTTAAACAATATAAACATGCCCGTATGTATTGGGTTAGTCAAACTAGATCATTGATGGTACAAAATGATTCTTAATGAATTCTTTCAGAAAATAAATAAAATTACAGAGCGCTTATTATTCAACAAACACCCGGTAAATATTGAATTTACTTCAATACCGTCTGAGCAACCCTGTTCACTGGCTTATCGTAATCGTAAAGGGAAGTCAATGATAGCACTTGCGCCATCTTCTGGATGGTGCCAAGCTAGGGTAGTTCCAGTGGTATCATTATATATCTATACAGGGTGTTCCTTAATGATATGCGAATATTTAAGGGTGTAAATCTACATGAAAAATTAATGTTAGTTCGCTTTATAAATTATGGTCCAAGAATGTTTTCTTACAAAAACTCGGGGTGTTGAAGTTTTAGGAAAAAAATGGAAATTAATTAATAATTTCAGAACCGCTACAGATATTTTTCTGATATTTAGTACGTAGGGACAATTGATAAAGTTGCATATTGTTCAATGCAAAAATACTTTTTTGCTTCAACAAAAATGGTACGCCAATGGTTTTTTGCCAAATAAAAATTATTTTTGATTTTCTCGTTCAATTTAAAACAAACGTTTTCTCTTGAATTGTTTTCCTTCGATGCGCCATTTTTGAGTAAAAAAATAAAACCCGTTCTATTGTCCGAGAAAATTAATGTAATAATTGAAGAATGCAATTTAGCAATAAATATCCAGTTGCTCTGGAATATATCACTGACTTTTGACATCTGGCAACATTGTAAGTTGATCATCACAGTGTTTGTTTATAGAGCCTATAAATGTGGAATAGAGTGAATGTAATTTTCTGAAAGTGCATCATCGTCATAGTTAACATCTAGTGTGTGACTGGGACTGTTTGCAGTCTGTTATTCGGTGTTTTATTGTGCTATACCTGGCACTGCACCTGCAGAGTCGTACCATCTCGACGTTGCCGTCTTTTGCTGGAATTCTTCAAACATGAGTACCTTCAAGTGCCCTAACTGTTTGATGAATACGTCCCGTCAGGGATCGTCAATATCGTGTGATGGTTGTAATAAGGATGTACACCTCACTTGTGTAGGTCTCAGTGCTGATGAGGTAAGGGTTACTCGTAGTAAGTCCAAGTCAGTCAAATTTTTATGCAACAACTGTAGTAAGTTTATGGGCGAACTAGGTGATTTGAAGAGCTTATTGGAGACCCTTAAGAACGATTTCGCTACGAAAATGTCTGCTTTGGAGAATAAAATTAGTGAGCTTAAGGCTACCAATAGTTCAAACTCATCTGATTCCTCTGTGCTTGAGGAGGTTGTTCAGGAAGTTCATGAAAGAGAAAAGCGTAAAAAGAATTTGATGATATTTGGCTTGCCGGAACCGACAGGTACTGATGGAGAGGAAAGACTGGCTTCTGATCAAGCTGTTGTTAAAGATTTGCTTGGGGCTGTCGATGGTAATTTTACTAATCTGGGCGTTAAGGTTCTGCGCATTGGAAAATTTAGACAAGGCTCGACCAGGCCAGTAAAGGCAATCTTTCACTCAGAGGAGATGGTTCATACTATAATCAAGAAGACTAATATCCTGAAAAACAATGAAAAATATAAAAATACATCGGTTGCTTTTGATAAAACTCCAAAACAGATGGAGCTCTATCGCTACTTAAAGAGCAAACTGAATGAAAGGATCGCGCAAGGTGAAAGTAACCTCAGAATTAAATATTTCAATGGGGTTCCGAAGATTGTTACTTTAAACGCATAACTGAACCCAATAATAGACCAAATTGTCATGAGAGACTTAAGCTAAGGTGTTCTTACCAGAACGTTCGTGGTCTCAATTCTAAGACGGTGTCATTCTTCAATGCAGTCAGTGATTACGAATTTGATTTAATTTGCTTGACTGAGACGTGGCTGTCTGTGAATGTGAGTGATAGTGAATTATTTCCGGCTGAATACTGTGTGTTCAGGTGTGATCGTGACTTTATTCGATCTGGCCTAGTTTCCGGCGGAGGAGTCCTGATAGCCATAAAACGCGATTTCCATGCAATTAGAATTGACGCTAGTGCTTTGAGTCGAAACTTTCCGTCGATTGATACTGTATGTATTAGGCTTATTATTAACCATGAGCATTTTGTTATCTTTTCTATTTATATTCCGCCTTCAATTAATTTGGACATGTTTAGTCAGTACCTTGAAGCTTTAGAAGTATTTAACAATGCCTTCAGTAATTGTAAAATAATTGTTGCTGGTGACTTTAATGTCGCATCATTCAACAGTGACGTTAATGATCAGAAGTCTCAATTAATGAGCAACTTTATTTCGTTTTTAGATTTAACTAACTTTAATAATATTCCAAATATAAATGGTCGAATTCTGGATTTAATTTTAGGAAATATCGAAATAGAAGTCCTCAGAGATAATACACCTTCTGTTAAAGAGGACGTTCATCATCCTGCACTGATCATGGAATTCATTACATCCGGATCTCCAACGAAATTCCCATTTGCTAATTCTCCACGGTTTAACTTTCGCAAAGCTAACTTTCCTGAAATGTACACAGCCTTGCAAGATGTTAATTGGATGGAGGTGATCAGTGCAGTTAATGTTGATGTCGCTTGTACCGCCTTGTATTCAGTTATCAATAACATCTTTGAGGTCCATGTCCCTAAATGTAAAAATAAAATGTTTTCGTATCCCCCATGGTTCACACGTGAAATTATACTTAATATCAAGAAGAAGGACATAGCAAGAAGGAACTGGAAACGTGACGGTACTAAGTTTTCTTATGATCAGTTCAGTAATTTTAGGAAGCTCATTAAGAACCAGATCAGTGTTGCCTACTCCGCTTACGTCCAATCGGCTGAGGATGCCATTGTCAATGATCCTAGCAAATTCTGGTCATTTGCCCAGATCAAAAAACAGCAATCTAGAATCCCCCCCAGGATGACGCTTAACGGCAATGTCTGCGATACGCCTCAGGATATAGTGGACAGTTTTGCTACCTTCTTTTCAACAGTTTTTATCCCGTCTGGTGTACTAGGGTCATCTCCTCCAACAAATAATTCTACCGATATCATTTCTTTAAAAAATATAAGTGAAGAAAACGTAATTAGGGCTTCGAAAAGATTAAAGAACAAAATGACGTCTGGATGTGATGGTATTCCAAGTTTTTTCGTTAAAGATTGCATTCATATACTAGCGAAACCGCTGGCTTCCATATTCAACTTAATTCTAAAATCAGAGACATATCCAAATATCTGGAAGACCTCTAAAATATGTCCTATTCACAAAAGTGGAGATATCTCTGATATTTCCAACTATCGCCAAATAGCAATCCTGTGCAATTTCAGCAAGTTGTTTGAGATCATCGCTTATGAAACGGTTTACTGCTCGGTCAGGGGTGCAGTCTCTATTAATCAGCATGGGTTTATGAGAGGCAGATCTACGGTCACCAACTTGGCTCTAATTACTCAATACATTTCTGAAGTACTGGACGGTCAGGGACAAGTTGATGTCATCTACACAGATATTCAGAAGGCTTTTGATCAAGTTGATCATTATGCACTTCTGGATAAGCTTAAAACAGTGGGTATGTCTGATGCAATGCTGTCGCTCATGAATTCATATTTGAGGGATAGAAGGTTATTTGTCGAATATGGTGGTCATAGGTCGAGTTACTATTGGGCCACGTCTGGGGTACCTCAAGGTTCAAATCTAGGTCCATTATTGTTTTTAATATTTATTAATGACTTGTCTTTTGAACTGAAGTGTTTCCATTTGTTTTTCGCTGATGACCTCAAAATCTGCACGTCAGTCAAGACAGTCGAGGATTGCGTCATGTTGCAAGATGACTTAGCTCTAATTTCGTCATGGTGTTTACGAAACTGTCTCAGTCTGAATGTTTCGAAATGTAAAGTTATGACTTATACAAGAAAAGTGAACTATTTAATTTATGATAATTATAACATCAATGGTCAGGTTATAGACAGATGCACCTCTTATAGAGACCTTGGAGTCATATTTGACACCAAGCTAACGTTTACTGAGCACATACTCAATATCTCGTCGGCTGCCACTCGACTACTTGGTTTCTGTATCAGAAACTGGAAGGGTTTCTCCAATGTTGATACATTAATAACTTTATTTTTTACTCTTGTCAGGAGCAAGTTGGAGTATGCAACTCTGATCTGGTCTCCTATATACCAAAATTCTGTCGTGATGCTTGAGGCCATTCAACGTAAAGCTGTAAAGTATTTTCACCTTAAATGCACAGGTTCTTATCCAGAAAGAGGTTGTGACCATAGTGCCCTATTAGAGTCTTTCAATTTGGATTCACTGTCAACAAGACGAAACATATTTGCTTTGTCGTTTTTGTATGGCCTCATTCACAACAAAATTGACTGTCAAAATTTACTTGAAAAAATATGTTTCCGCGTTCCAAGGCTAGGGAGTCGACAACAAATGGCATTCTATTGTCAAGCTGGCCGTACAAATGTTATGACAAAATCGCCAATTAATTTCATGTGCTGCGTCATGAACAGTGTTACTGAATCGTGTGATATTTACAGTGACAGTTGTGCAACGATTATTAACTGTTATAGATCATCCAATCTTATTTAGAATGTGTGATACTATAGATTTAAGTCCAAGAACCATGTCTCTTTAATTGCTATTTTTTCAGCGTTTCCTGTAATTGGGTTTCACCTGTTGGAAATAAATAAATAAATAAATAAATAAATAAATAAATCTGACAAGTCTCTGTTATTCAAATCTGATCGCTGTGACAACTTTTTCATTATTTAGTTTTTACAATCTTGTTAATAATGCTGTATTACTAAAATGCAGAAATGGCGGAAATGCATTACGTATATGGCCTTGCCGACGGTAATGGTGAGCAAGACTGACGGATTTATCACCAGAGATATCCCGATCCTGCTTTGCCAGATAGTCGAACCTTTTCTAATATTCATCGTCGTCTTGTTGAAACTGGTTCTGTCCGAAAAGGAACATCTGAAGATAGACCTCTAAGTGTGAGAACACCTGAAGCAGTGCTGCACAAAGTCGAAGAACATCCTGAAACGAGTACGAGCAAGATCGCTAGACACTTAAATATTTGCCATCAAATAGTTTGGAAAATTTTAGTGGATTTTTTGTTATATCCTTACCATATTTTAAGAGTACAGGCATTACTTCCCATTGATTGTCCAAGGCGTGTGACCTTTTGTCAGTGGTCTCTTCAAAAAGTTACACAAAATCCGCAATTTGAATCAATGATTCTGTTCACGGACGAAGCTAATTTTTCTCGAAATGTCATTAAGATTTTCCACAATAATCATTTGTGGGCAGAAGAAAATCCCTATGCCGTAACCTAAACCCATTTCCAACACCAATTTTCGGTTAACGTATGGGCAGGAATTATTGGCAACCACTTTATTGGCCCATTCTTCTTGCCGGACGACCCGACGGACAGACTTACTTCAATTTTCTTCAACAACAGTTGCCTTTGCTGCTTGATGATGTTTCATTAGTAATAAGAAACAATATGTGGTACATGCATGATGGTGCACCAGCGCATTTCAGTGTGTCGGTTCGTAATTAGGAGTATTTACAAACTGTCGAAATCGTTGGATTGGCCGCTCTGGGCCCTAAGAATGGCCACCAAGATCCCCAGACCTCAACAGTTTATATTTTTTTTGTGGGGATATCTTTAGACACTAGTGTACACAAGTCCCATTAACACTGTAGAGGAATTAAAAGAAAGAATAGTTGCAGCTTGTGATAGAATAAAAACACTCCAGGGAGATTTCAATGAGTGCGCAATTCCATGAGAAGGAGCGCGAAAGCATGCATACTAAGTGAAGGGGGCCATTTTCAATAGTTTTTGTAATAATTTCGTTGATTTTAATGTTATGTTTATGTTGTCAGTTGTTGTTGTTCATTACCCCTAATGCGTTTAAATTTCCAATTAAATTAATAATAATTTTGCAAGTTAGATAATAGAACGGGTTCAATTCTCAACGGAAAATCTTTGGAAATAAATGGATAGGTCAAAAGAAACTGCCTTGGTTCACGGTAATGGACAGGCTTAACAGCAAGCCAGTTGCTATACGTAGCTCCAAACCGCAGCCATTATGAAAATATTGTTAGAGTGGTAGTCGTAAACATCCCCTAAGCACCTGCCACCCTAAGAGAATTTTGAAGAAGAAACTAAAACATGGATCTAAGTCAATCTACCTTTTTATTATCAGCAATATTTGTTAGCCGCAGGTACCGTCGGAAATGCATAAGCTGCACAAATGATCTAAGTGGAGGAAGTGGTATTTCTGAGGCTCACCGTTTTTGTAATCACATCATCTTCAGGCCACTGCGGCGCATGATAGCTCATAGATAATGAGCTAAATAGATGAATCATGCGCTGGCTGAAATGTTTTATGTAATTTATCATCGTTCGCGTATATATTTTATTCTTTAATTGCGTTTATTACCTGGCTGTTGCGAATGCAGCGCGCTACCTTGATGATTCCACTTGGAGCGCTGTAACTCGAAACCCTAGTTATCTCCAGCTTCTATTATTTCTCTGCACATTCCGGAATATAATGCCCGGGCAAACAAGGATTAAGATTAATATGATTAAGATTTCAGAAAGTTCAGTAGCTTGTTCTGCATGTTAAACCATTAGAATCGGACAAGAATTGTACGAGATAAATGCCCAACACCGATATGCCACGACATTTTTTTTCACATAAAATTTTGGACGGGTTTTGCTTCTCTCTATTTGCAACGATCAAATATTTTGATACACTTCTAGTATAAGAACATGTGCACATCGACCAATCAGAAAACAAATACGTCATCATTTCTGTCATGAATCTGTTGTCATGCCGTTGGGAAAGCAATGTTCTCTGCAGCATTTCTTCGTTCTATACATAAATTCCATTCTGTGGATGACTGTTGACAATAAAAATTAGGATGAGGTGGGGGGTGAGTGGGGGAGGGTTAGATTTTATTTATGAATTAAACCCTATATCATGAGTATCCATCAAGCTTTGACGTCTACTAAGGTTAACAGCTGATCAGTAAGTAACATCTTTGTATTAGTTTGTAACATTGGCAATAATGAATCTGGTGTAAACCTAGTAAAACTTGCTTGTAGCATTTTTTTATACAAATGAACTTTTCTAAATAAAAGTGTTGTTAGTAGGTACAAGGTAAATCTGTGACGTACAAAAAACCAAAACCAAATATGGCTCTTCTTGGCGTTGATGGATCTATCAGAATTATATCATTTGTGCATATGGGGAATTTTACTAGATAATCAGCTGTTATTCTACCGTAATAGATACTTGTGAAAAAGACAATATTGTTATTAAACACTATACAACTTCTTCCCGTTTAGGTGATTATACACTCGTTAAGGAATACCTCAGTACCGATTGCCGGGTGGCGGTACATTAGGTCTATTTAACATCATTAACACGCAAAAAGAAGGTGGTAGACAAGGACTAGTCGACCGAGGTGGTACCAACCGCTAGCTTTTCCCAGGATGTCTTATGAATGTCCGCATGTTTCCACATCTAAGCTACGCAGCCAGATCCCGCTGTCGCAGTAAAAACTCGCACAGGCCGCAAAATTTGGCATGAAGGACATGCCGACTGGGAGGGGCTCAGAGACTTCTTCTCCACCTTTCCTTGGTCTGATGTTTGTTTCGCTGACGAGGACGCGTCAGCTGCCTGTTCTTCGGTAACCGAAATTATCCACGTCAGGATGGAGGATTACATTCCTCATACAGTGAAAGTGTCTAAGCCAGGATCCAACGGCTGCTTCAACAAACCATGTGACACTGCTCGCTAACAGAAGATCACAGCATCTTACAAAACCCGTCTGTAGAGAACAGACAAGCCGACGTCGAGTCCAGAAACAAACATAACGAAGCGGATCGCAGTGCCAAAAACCAGCACGATTTAGAAGTTAGCACAGGGTACAGTCACAGTGCAATGGCAGTCTTTCTGAACACTGGCCAAGCAAATTGACATGAACTTCGCACCTTCCACCATTTACGTGTCAGGATGGAACGATTGCAACCGACTTAAAAGCTAAGACAGACCCGCCTGACTTTGGCCTTCTATCCTAACCGTATCGAACTTCGTACATCCAGAACTGGCCGATTCGTCCCGAGGGTGTGGAGATTGTGGAACAATCTACATGAGGAAGCTTTTCCTAGTTCTTCTAACCTTAGACAGGTCGAAAGTCGGATTAACAATATTTCTTTGGGATCCTCATAGAAGCCGCGGTGACCTGGCAATTAGGCTCCAGCCTGCGCGGCTGCTTTGGTTCATAAAAAAATCTTAATCCTTCTCATTCGATTGCGTGTACTCTAACTATATTTTGAAACGTCATCAGGTGAAAAATATTGTAGGAATATATCCATGAAGTTTATGTTTTGTAACCCGATTTCGAACGAACTCGATGCGCAGTTATCTTTTGCGGACTGTCATGCAAATTTTAGAGCCGTATCGACAGTCGTTCCTACAATTGTAGGACGCCTATATGGCCTCCTTGATTGTCATAGAATTTTTCTTCCTTCAGAAAGGCTGGGGTATTTATCGGTTTCTACTGTTCCGTGTCGGCGTCAAAGCTATCCTACTTATGCTTTCTTTTTGAATGATATGAAATATCAGGCTTATAAAACAGATAATAAAAATCAAAACATGAACAATTTGACGCAAATAGTTACTTGTAACGTAACCTCAAAGTAGAGCGCTTTTCTGAAAGGTAGGAGAAACTATGAAAGTCAAGGCCATAAAGGAGTCCTACAATAAATTAATAAAGGAACGACTGATGATACGGCCCCTAGAAACCGCCCTTGTATAATGCATTTTCGAAAAGGTCTTCCTACCTTTTTGAACAGATGGATGCAGGCAAGCTGATATTCGAGGTGATGAAATTGATGCGTGAATATTTTATTTTAGCGTAAAATGACAGTTGAAAATGGAACAGTAGACCATCTTTCAAATGTAATAGGAGATCTCGTTTCAAATCTCTTTGCTTATACTTTTTAATTCTGGAATATAAAATGACTCTATTTTAAAATGGACCTAGACTAAAAATGAAATCTAAAACAAAACAGAGTCTGATTTTGTTGTAGTAGATGGTGTAATTTTGAAAAATAAATATAATTTCATATTATATCTCCATATCGTAACAATGTCCAAATCTTAGATATGTCCATTTCATAACTATATACAAATCTTACATATGTACAGTGCTTTTGAAAAAGACCCAAGTATTTTTTAAATGGAATAAGTCAGCGGGCTAAAATTTCAGATGAGCAATTAAATTGTATGCATATGCATATACGTCTATATTTTAGTGTAAAAGTAGCAGTTAAAAAATTCAAAATGGCAAATGGGTGCCACCTTGGATCACAAACCATTTGGGACCTTCTTTACAGCCTTAGAATATCACATCGCTTTCTTCTAAAAACGACGATTGAGTTTTTTTGTATACCGAATCAGCTACGTAGGCAGAAGTCTGAATACCAGGGCTCCGCGGCGGCTATAAGGAGAGGTTTATACTCTAGGTTTATAAGGTACTAGTTAGGAGCTTCAAAGTGAGACAACTCATGACCCCTCTTTCTATAAAAAAATGTTTCAAGGCGGTGCCCAACCACTAACTTTCTAACTGTCAGTTTTGATTAAAAAAAATATTCATTCATCAACTTTATCACACCGAATTTCATCTTGTTAACTTCAACCGTACAAAAAAATAAGTGGGCAGACTTACTCATACAGAATCAAACAAGCGTTCGTTGAACAATATCTTGGCCTGATAGCATTTCGGAAATACTGCATTTTATTGTCAATGTCCTTTACTCTAATTTCTGATGAGCTGTTACCAAACCCAACGTACCTTATACCTAATAGGGTTTCATAAGACTTCTACCAAACTTCACCTCTGCATTTATTTACCGAATCGATCTACTCAATGCATTCTTTTTCTCAATAATAAAATTTAATCCTGGTTACACAACATCATCGTTCTCATCTATGTTTCGCAGTATATTTTATCAATATACGCACTATGTTACTATCATAGTGGGCATTCCTGACTAACAGTATAAACCCGAAATAGGCATAAAAAAGGCTCTCAGGGCAGTCAAGATCCTAATCTGCCTAGCGAGGAGTCAATTTAATTCGAAAATAATGTTTGCGTTTACTGTTATTTAAATGCCTCCGAAGTGAATTTTTCAGATGGTATCTTCGTTAACAGTAAAAGATAATCGCTCTCAGTTGTTACACACTGAAGAACCGAAAGTTCTGACCACGCCGAAAGTGTGGTCTCATTTTATTGGTAGGTCTTCGGGAAGGACAACACCACAGAGAATCCAAAATATGTGGTCAATCTCTCGCGCGCGTATACAACACAAAAAAATGGCGTCATGTAGGTTGACTCTGCACTAGCCACGCAATGCCGTCATTAGTTCAGCACAAGTCGAAATCGAAATAAGACAGCGCAATAGACCTTATATCCTGGATAGGGGATAGTTGCTATACCTTTGTTCCATGTCCCAGAGACAAAGCCTAAACCATGCTGATGAGCTGCCAAAAAAAGCACGAAACAGCTGCACATGGTTGGCTGTCTTTGATCGAACCGACAAAAGCAGCATGTTAGACCTTCTGAGGGAAGAGTCACTTATGAATATGTACAACGGAGAAATTAAGCGGATGAAATCGCTTAAACCTGATCGGACGATGTGTGATACGCGTCAGCGCGACACAGCACTTGCGAGGACCGGCACACCGGCCGGTAAAGCCAGAGAGCAGACGCACTGCGCGTGTCGAAAGAATTTTTATATCCTCTTACGAAATATGTCTAATGGCTCTGAAATCATCACAATGATTCTCGCACTTTAAGAAATAACACTAAAAATATGAATTTAATGACAGGCAGCAGCGGTGGCTGCAGTAGTAGACTCTTCGGTCTCCTGATCAGTCGCCGTGCGCTGTGCGGGTTCGAGTCCCGTCCCAGGAGAAATTTTTCCCTTAGCTATGGATGTTGTGATTGTCCGTAGGTGGTAGACGGTCTCTGACTGTCGAACGCGGAGGTACCACAAGGCGGATCTCATAGGCGGAGCCAGAATGTGTGCAGGTTGCATGTACACGTGTTCCCTCGCCAGAGTCCGTGTGGCGTTCCCCCTTTCTCATGTATCCCCCTATAGCCCCACGGTACCCAATGGGTGCTTAGGCCTTAGGCCTTAGGCCTTCGTGGTAGTTGAAGTATAAAAAAAAGGAATACAAAAAAAAGAACCGTCAAAAGATCGACTTATGTCAAGTGCACTTGGATCCTCACTACAGTCTATGAGAACTAGGAGACAAACAAATCCTTGGCTGGCTTCTTCTACCTAGTCACAGACAGACAACAAAGACAACCAAAAACCTTTGTAATTCCTTAAAAAAGATACTATAGATACGCGGTCGCCAGTTGTAGTACTCGTATATGCTAGGCGGTAGATGGGTGAAAATCATAAGTGACCTTGTAAACCTATCATAAGATATTATAAGCATTTTTGACGGCAATTTTTTCTACAATCCATCATTTCATACCTGGTAGATTCGCCTGCATGTTAGCGCCTCATGTGTAGGTGTCCGACATTCTAGTTCAACAGCACTTGACAGGAAATTATCGTCTAATGTTCATCCTGCAAATTATAATCCAGAAAAAATAAATCACCGGCATCCGATTCACTTTTAATCAAAGAAAGGATGAACTCGCTCAGTAATTCAACGTCGTTTGACATGGAAGCGTGTAATTTTCTTGGACGCAGAGCTGATTAGGATTCAGCATCAGCATTTAAATTCATCCTATACTAATAATCACGCTTGGCATGCACGATAGGAAATGCTTCAAGCGCATTGCTGGTAATCTTTAAGCAGCATTAAGGGTATTAACTGCATTTCAGGATCTAGTTTAGTTTACATCTCTGCTATGGTACAAAGCGAACTCTATATATCTAGATTAGATTTTATTAATAAGAGTTCAAGTAGTATTCCCCCCTCTAGTCATAACATCCCTATAACGATATTCAGATTATATTGAAATAAAACCAATAATCATAACTATCCCCATTCTCGTCCACACCAATTATTTATCAATTATAATAGGCACATACACTAATATTCATTTATTGATCCCTTTTCCCCTATTAACTAAATAACCACTAACATCAAAATGGTATTTATGTTACAGCAGTACAGTGATATTTCAGAGAGAATCAGTGAGATCGTCCATGTTCATTACGCCGCACCACTTCCTTGTAATTCTTCTGTTTTGGTACAGGTAAACATTTATATGTTATAAGTAATTTTAGTAATTTTCGAAAGTCCAAAGTTGGCATATTTTCAACCTACCATACATTTATGAACTTGCCTGTCTCAATCTGGACATCGTGAAGTTATTCATTGATTAGTTAGGAATAAGCAACTGTAGCCAACAAACAAATTCCTCTTTTTGATTTAATTTTCTTCCATAGCTACAAATCAGTACCGGGTATAGCAAAGTATTTTTTCAAATTTCAGTATCAACCCAGGTAGGTATGAACTAAAAGTGAAACAGGTGCTTTAAGCTACAAGTAATAATATAAAAAATAAAATGCGGTACTGTCATGCTGCCACGTCAAGGACAAAATTGGTAGACAGAAAATATCAGGACCGGCGCAAGATGGAATGCAGATCAAGGTCACGCAGCGCCATCTATGAAAGGTATGTTTTCGTATAGCGCGGGTACACAACATAGATGCACAGGTTTTCGATGCATATAAAAACAAATAAAAATTTAACCCATTCAATATATACAACGCAACAACTAATTTTACATGTTTTTTATAAGAGCAAAGTATGATGACCTTTAGCTAGCTTTTACGTTTGTGATGCCCTTTGTAATTGTAATTACATATAAGTGTTTTTATTATAATTAGAAAATTTTAGGTTTAACTGCCCCTCTTTTTTATGCCGAAACAACTATTTCATACTTATCGGTACTACGCTTTATTCGTTCATTTATTTTTATCTTTGTTTTGTTACTGACTTGTTCCGAATAAAGCCTATTGATTGATTGATTGATTGATTGATACATGTTGTAACACAGGCACAACTTGAAAATAATTATTATGACATAGGAGTGTGGTGCAAAATACGGTAAGTTGTCACTTCGACTATTTATTATTATTATTAATATAATATATTATAAAAATTATTGTCATATCAAGAACTCTCGAATTTTCAAATTCTTGTCAGATAGGCGTAAGAACTACTTGACTTGATATTAGACTGCTAATTTCTAATAATTATTTCAAGTAGCTTGAAAATCAAGTCAGCTCGTGAACCCCCTATTTTATCAAAGAGAATAATTACGGAGTTATCCTCTCGATGCTGACAAAACACGAATCTTTAGCGTTCACTCCTTATACTTCAAGAGCCACCAAACTATCGGAAAAACGTAATCAACCTTTTTTATAGCAATTTAAATTCTCTACAAAAAAGATAGTAGTCTTTGTAAGCTTAGATTTTTAGCTTAGTCATTATAAACAAAAAATCATTACATATAGCTTTATCCTTGAATTTCTCGTAAACTATCGACTATACGATAAAAACAAAATGATAGAAAATTCAATACAAGATTATCTCTATTGCTTTTATTTCCCATGCCTACTGGCGGGGAAACAGTAGTCGCGAAAATTTTCTAAAATGAGATGTTATGTTTCTTGGATGTTATAAGACACGTACATCACGAAAAACCATCATTTCCGTCGGTCTGTCTATCTGTTGGTCTGTCCACTAATCTTATAACCCCCTACAACTTGAGGTGTTCCACTCGGATTTCTGCCAAGGACGTAAAAGCTTTGCAGTTCTGAAATTCGGTCCAGCGGTGGCGAGCCTAAGGGCAAAAATACGAATAAAAACCGCTCAAACTCGTTTTTTCATGTTTCAGAGGCTCCTGATTATTTTCATAAATATTTTTGTAGGGGTTGAAAATATGTACATATTTCACACATCATAGATTTCCCCATACATTTGTCTCAAAACAGAGAAATAGTTTACACGCGGTCGCAACCTTCATACGTTGAGCACTCTCTGCTTGTCTGCGACTACATCGCCGGTTCTTTCGAGTTACTTTACTTGTGTGGTTCAGTACCGTTTCCAGATGGTCGATACTTAGAGCAGGGAAGAAACTAGCGTTAATGTTATTAAATGGGTGGGGACTATAAGCTATGGACTAGTTGCATAGGCCTGTTTGATTGACTTGATCCATTTAATTCTTTGTCATACATGTATGCAGCTAGCTGAGAGGGACTAACTTGTGCCTAACGAAATCGTTTATGCGCTGATGGAAAGGCTGCTTGGGAAGTGCAGAGTCTACCTACCTGACGCCATTTTTTTATATACCATCGATAGTTTATACGCGTTTTCTAGATTATCAATAAAAAAAATTGATCGATCATTGCAAAATCCTCGAAGGTCCATTTTTTACCAACGTGCTTACTTTTACTGATGGCGCGTGTTCTGAGTGTATCCCTCGTAAGTCAATACATGCCTTTCCCTTCAAATAACACCACGTAATACACGTAGAGTGCAAAAACATCGTAAGTCCGGGACTGGTTTTTGCATGCATTACTCGACGGAGGGTACTTGAATGGGTCATTTCAAAAGAAGCACCAAGGTCCCTGTGTTATTTTATTTTCATATGTATGTGCCAAAATATCAATTTTGAATTCACTCACTACAAAACAAGATTACCGGTGTTATCTGCTTTGCTCAAAATAACTAGCTCAAGAGTTTTGTCTTGCCATGCAAATTTTGTTGAAAAAATGCATTTTGATATCTGGTTGTCAAATAAGCACCTAGTTTCTTCTGCAATCGATTGCCGGTCAATAGAAAAAGCTGAACAAATCTACTATCTACTTTTTTACGATGGTCGATTCATTGACTTGATGTAAATCTGTAAATTCGACTTTCCCAGGTGTTCTATTTGTCCGGGGTGTCCGGTATGTGCCTTCAAAATATTAAAGTATGCAAAATTAAGACATGTAGCATATTAGTAAGTCAACGTTTAAGTATAATTTTTGATAATAAGAAATTATAAATATGATTAATGATTATTTTGCTCAAGTTATGTTCCGTTAATCTTATTTCCTGTTAAAGCAACGTAAGTCCATAACAGTTTTTCGAGCTTTTTCGTTATTATTATTATTATTAATAAACTGTGAGGCTATTTGAAATTTCAGCCCAAGTACTTTCAAAATCATATATTTGTGACACATTTCTTATTGTCTCCTGAGAAATTTAAATTAAGACAACATCTCGCTACGCCAATGATTGTTACGTCTTGTCTTCGATGGCCGATTACCAATTCATTTCTGACACTTTAGCAGTCGTTCGCAAATTTACGAGGCTCACCATCGATTCAATTTGAAAACGGTTCGGTATGCAAATTCTAATTGCGATTCTCGTCTGCCGTCAATCTACATTTCGTGAAAAAATGCCAATGGCAGTGATACGAACGATCACCGGGCAGATAGCGACACATCTGATTCTCATCCCGGAATACCAATGGACGAACAGAACCCACGCCAGCGATTTCGAGGTGATTGATTCGAAGAATTCCGTAGCACCGCGACTCCGCTAAACAGATTTTGTAATTACGGATAGAGGAAATAAGGAAGGCAGCTATTCATATAAATTTTATGGGAGGTTGATACTTAAACACTGATAGATGAATTCCTTTGTAGCATGCTTTGAAATTATAATCATTTCAAGGGTTCGTCAATTAATCATCATTAATCTATTTTAGTAACTAACCACCCCCCTCCACCACTGCTCGTACGTGGAAAGGTAATAGCCGAATGGCTCCCTAAATCACGTGTATTTTTTGGACCAAAGCATCTTAAAGGTTTTCAGAACATTATGTTTAAATACGCGTTAGTCTAATTTAATTCTGGAAGAAATGATAAAAATGTCAAGACAAACATTAAGATGTACGTTGTTTCTGACTGACATATAAATAATAAAGGAAAGGTATATTACTGGCGACTGGGTGGTCGCTTTTTGGTACAAAAATCTCGCGTTCAACAAAAAAATAAATACGTGTGATTCTGTAATTACAATCTACTATTTCTATAATATGCACTGAAAATTTATTCGTTCGGAAACCTAAGTTCAAAATCTGTATAATAGAAGTAGAAGTCCTATTTCCGGTATTGCTTGCGTCGAAAAGTTACGTTAAAACTACTTCATGTCCAAGCTTTTCAGTAAAAAAACTTTGCCAAATTTTAATGCAAAACGAGCTTATGTCCCTTGATGAGTTCCGCTCAGGATCCTCCGTATTTATAGGAATGTTTCTGGGTGGAAATGATTTGTTTGCTAGAGCGCAGCCTTGTTAGAGTGCAAAAACATTATGAACATAGCTCCTTCGATTTGGATTACTTTACTTTGGCATTAGATGTGCGATGCCTGAATATACTGTTTGCTATGAAAAACGAGACAGCTACGGAAATAACCTTTGGCTAGCCCTGCATTCTGGTATGAAGGACTCAATGTTCAAATCGGTTCAAGTTCTCTAAACAAGGTCATCATTTTGTTTGAATGAGTACTTACATATTACCAAATGTGCCTTTTATAGTGTCGTATAAAATCGACATTTTCTGAGATTATATGATTGTAGTTCCTTGAGCTAAGTGCCTCATTACCTCAAATGAAGATCAATAAAATCTTTGTGTTTGAGGAACCTAATATCTTGTCAAAAATCAAATCTTTACTGGTCCCATGTTTCCCATCATCTACACAAGTAATTACTTACAACACATCTTCTGAATGAATTTATTGCACTACGAGCCCCTTTCCACTTCAGTTGGCCCACTTCAAGATTTGTACCATAATATGCATTTAGAAACTAAATATGACGAAACTGTTTACTTATAAAATAATTTATTTTCTCAAAAACATTTTAGATACATTCTAGTCGTAAAAAATACATATTTTAAATCACTTAGACCTATAACTAATAGAACATCTGAACAAATAAACAATATGCGAATAAATGCGCGAAGTTAACAAAGCAACAATGAAAGATTACCATTGGTAACATCACCTGTATTTTTTAATACGGCTGAAATTCCTTGGGGCATAGTGTTAACCAAGTTTTGGCAAAAATTTGGTGTAAAGCAATCCCATATTTCTTGAAGCTTTTCTCTCAGTTCGGTGATTGTACGAGCAAGATGTTGTCGTAGAACCTTTTTCATCTCGTGCCACAAAGTTTCAATAGATGACAGATCTGGACTGCTAGAAACCGATTTCAAAAGTGGTACATTATTTTCTTCCATCCATTTTATAGCCTTTTTTGAGGTATGGCACGCTGCACCATCTTGCTGAAACACAAAATCTTGGCCGGATGTCAAACGTTCTTCCATCACTGGTAAAAGCGATTCTTCTAAAATTGCCAAATATTTGCTTGTATCCACATTTCCATCAATAAAATGAAGTTTTCCTACTCCTTTTGATGACGTACTGCCCCAGGCCATAATGGATGCTGGAAATTTCACTTTTCTCTTCAGACAGTCAACACGGAATGCTTCATTTTTTTGCGAATAACTCTACTGCGACTGTCACCAACACACACTTCGAATCGGGCCTCATCACTCCATTGTATTGCACACCATTGTTGAGGTGTCCATTGTCTATGTTCTTTAGCCCATCCAAGCCGATTTTTCTTTTGCAGTGGAGTTAATAGAGGCTTTTCTTCGGCCTATAAACAAGCCGTGCAACTTTTGGGTTTTTACTTCACTTTTTTTATAAGAAAACTTACCTTGCAAGTGCTAAATCCCAGTTTGTGGGCCTCTCTATGAGTTGTGGACAACGAAATTCTCCTTCCAACAGCGTGACTCCACAGAGCACTTAATTGTAAATAATTGGCACGCCTGTTTTTCACGATTATTCTTCTTAATGCACTTCGGTCGGCATTTGTGATATTACTTTTTTTCACATATCGTGGCTTGATATTAACTGAACCAGTTACGTTATATCTTCTAACAATATTTCTCACACTGTACCGCGATAAGTCTAACAAAGTTGCAATTTCTGAGTTTCCCAGAATTAAAAAATTTAATTATCAGTAACCGAATTTGCTCACTAATAACCTTTCCCCTACCCATTTTGAAAACCTTTACTACCCAAAACTATTTTAAACATATTCTGACAGCTGTGATTAATAAAAACAATTGTCATGGCTTTTATTTTTCACAGCCACCTATGCGTTATAGACTTATTTTGCATTGAAATGAAAATAGTTTGATATGCTGTAATTGCAACATGTGTTATTTTTATGCTGCAAATTTGACTAGAGAGTGATAAAGTTGGTGTTTTCTACTATATATTATCAAAATATTCATTGTTAATATTTTAAACCTATAACACCCTGTCACATTTTTATTATTTGTGTTTGATAAGAAAAAAACTAGGATTTCAATAGTTGGGCCAACTGAAGTGGGAAGGGGCTCGTATAAATCGACATTACATATTTCTTAAGTTGAAATTAATTACTTCCAGTCTCCTCACTTACTCAGTTGTTAGTACTACTGCCTTCAAGTTTAACAAATTCATCAGAACTTAACAATAAGCAAGTGCTGCTACGTCATTTCTCATTCAATATATTAATAAAATTTGCATAATATGTAAAGCATGGAGAAGTTGAATATTTACACATCTTTGGGGTGAACAGACCTTCAACGATCAAATACGGATTTATGTAGGTTTCTTGAAACGAACTACTATTGTTAAAAAGTGTAAGACCCAAGTAGGTGTTGGGGCTGGTATTTTCGTGTCGCAGGTAAAGATTGAGGAGTCACTCAGCTTAGGAGTCTGGCCATGGAGTTTCCAGGCAAAGCTGTGTGCTATCGACCCAAAATGATTGCAGAACGACAACTGAGGCACAGGACTGTATATATTTTTTCAGATAGTCAAGGTACACTTAAAGCACTGACATCACCTACCCGATATCAAAATTGGCGTGGAATTGTGAAGAAGCTCTTGGTATCATAGGCGATGGATATAGATTTCGTCTGATATGGATACCAAGACATACAGGCCTGAAGGAAGACGAGACAGCCAACAAATAACATCTGCAGAGATCCGTCAATACTAGGAGGAATCAACAAGGTTAAGCCATGCTAAGGCAACCATACCAATAGCAAAAAACTGCTGCGGCTAAACAAAAGTAGCCATAAAGCTTTAGTGCAGACTGTGCATGGAGGCAGACGAAATTGTGAAGCACGTTTTGTGCAGATGCCCTTTAATTGCCAGTCAGGTACAACACCCTTCGGAGATCAGTGCTCCAGGTAGAAGACCTGAAGGAGATTTCTCCAAAAAAGCTAATCGACTTCCTCAGAAGGTGCGTGTTACTGGAGAAACAAAGTCGTGAATCGAAACCACACCGAACTATCGTTAACGGTGTCATTGGGCAGCTAAATTTTTCCGGAATCTTCCTTGTTTGATGAGACATGCTCAATGGCCGCTACCGGTGAACTATAACGTACCTCAACGTGCAGAGTGTAGTAGTTCCTGAATGTCAAATTATTTTTTGTTTTCAAATGTAGCTTTATTACACGCTTTGCACTTAGAAAGACCGCAGAGGAGTTAAGCTTTGTAAACGTATATTTTAGCTTTCAAAATAGTAACGAATATTATAGTGAGTTGATGTTGGTTGAGCTTACCATATCTATTTATGATTCACGTGTTTGAACGAGTGTGGAAGCGATATCATGAGAAGAAAATGAGGCGGACGCTACTACTTCTGCAATGGCAAAAAACTGGAATCCTTTGCTCTACGCTGCCTTGAATTCCGTTATCTCGCTTCGAAATTCTTCGTCTTCAAGATTAATTTTTCCTGTAGTAACGTTCAAAGGTTCAACATTTTTGAACTAGTAGCTTATTAATTGATTCATTCTCACTAGTCTCAGTCGTTGCAATTTCATTGGTTACAACACTGAGCCTAATGAATAAAAACTAAGCAATTACTTTAAGCAATTACTTTTTGGCAAAAGCAATTGCTTAACTAGCAATTGTTGTAAGGAAAAGCAATTGCTAAATTTTGCGATGAATAATATTTTTAAGCAAAAGCTCCATTTCCCGATTCTTAAAAGCAATTGCTTATATATGTATGTGTTCAACGCGTTTAAACTTGCAGGTATGTTTAGGAGTCGATACGTGCATTTATTTCAGTTTAGTTCCGAGTTTCTTACAATCGGCATAACTTAGTAGATGGGATTAGGAACATATGTTTCGGTAAAAAATAAAAAAGGCAGTGAAAATTATGGCTGATTCAAGTGGAAGTGACGAATCCCATGATGAGGAAGAAATGCAGTTGTTATTTGTGCATAAATTAAAAGAACATAAAATCGTTCTTAATAAATCGCAAGTTCCACAAGTTAAAATAGAAAAGGAGGCCGCTTTAAAAATTTTAGTACAATATAAAGAAATTAAGATGTCACATTTACCAGAAACTGAAGAAACCCAAAAATTATCAACTGCCGAGTTGCAGCGATTAGTTCTATTAGAGCAGTTGAAATTATGTCGAATGCAACAAGAAGAAATCATTAAGAGACAGAAGCAAGGTGATGACAACTTTATGCCAAACAGTACCTTTTCGGAGGAAAAAATGTATTACAACTTGTAATTATTATTAATTATTTAATTTAGGATTTAGTTTTTAATTTTGGTTCACATCGAGTATCAAAAATTAATAAAATCTGAATTTAAGTTGAATATAGGTACCTAAGAATTATATTGTTCTGTTTCCATTTGTTTAATAACGGTATAGTATTTCTGATTTGTTTTAATTCTGTACCTACACGTAATATAAGTACCACTTACATGATAACTGAAGAGCATTTCAGTCACTATTTGCCTTTTTTGTTGTCCTAATTGACGAATTAAATTTGTATTTAAATTGACAGTGTCTAAGTTAATTTCAGCATCAGCTTCATGATGCACGTAATCAAAATCTTCATCATTTAAACATTTATCTATGTTATGAAGAACAACGCAGGAAATTATTGTCGATGGTATTTTTTCTAATTTATTCCGTATTTTATACTGTAGGACAGGAAATATTGCTTTTAATTGCCCAAAGCATCGTTCAATTATTACTCGTTCTCGACAAAAAACGTTATTATAATTTTGCTGTTCTGGGCTTGTTGGATTTCTCCAGGGAGTCATAATCCAAGGGGATATAGAATAGCCATCATCCCCTAAGAATACACATTTTTCGGTGCTGTTTTTAAGAATGTTGAATATATTGGAATTTTTAAATATTCTGCTGTCATGTACAGAGCCTGGCCATTGACAGTCTACACTAGTAAATATTTCTTTGGCATTGCAAGTTGCCTGTATGTTGATGCTAGGATATCCTTTCCTGTTTATATATTCGTCACCGAATTCAGCAAACTTTGGAATCCTGACATGCGTACAATCTATTGCGCCGATAGAATTTGGGAAACGGTATCTCTCCGACCACAGTTGTTTGGCATCCATAAAGTCTTCAGCACTTTTGGGGAATTTAATCCAAATATTGCCCTTCTCCAAAACGGCGTTCAGGACAGAAGTATATGTTTTACAAACAGTAGTCTGGTGAACACCAAGCTCTGCAGCAACGGCATTTTGAAGCCAGGGTCTGACAACTGACGCAGAAAAATTTTCATCTTATTCAGAGCTGATAATGCTCCTCCTCGCTTTTCACCGCTGTCAGCCAAAAAATAATGGGCTAACCACTCCACATTTTCGCGATTAAACCGATATAATTTTCGGAAATCATTGTCTCGGCACTCTTTACGTGCACTGTATACTTTTTTACATGAATATTCATATATTCGGCCATAACTACCAAATTCCAAATCAGTAAAAACAATCCGTATATGTAGTAGAACGAACAAAATTTCACTAAAAGCAAATGCAAGCTGGGATAGCAATTACTACACTAGAAAAAGCAATTGCGTGTTTTATTCATCCCATTCTAAGCATGTTTAAGCAATAGCTGGTGTTTTTGAAGAAAAAGCTTTATCTAAAAGCAATTGCTGCAACTTTAAGCAATTGCTGAAGGCAAAAGCAATTACTCAGATTTTTATTCATAGGTTTTTAAGCTTTTCCTTCAATTTTGTAAGACAAAGCAATTCCTACATTTTTATTCATTAGGGCCAATAAGTGCTACTATAAGACTCTTATAAGCTGAATTGGTTTAAGGCATTCCAAATGATATGTCACTGCATTATATTGAAAAAGGCCTTTCTGAAACTTGGAATGGCTTTCGGCTATTTTTTTTTGAAAATCAATAATATGTAAACAAGGTCTCCAAGTTCTGTCTGTGCCCTATTACGGGATATTGTAATTTAGTACACGAGTAGCTTAATATTTTTAATGTTCACCTAACACATGTAAGGGGTGGTCCAACCCTGCATGGATAGAAAGTTGCTTTGAGATGCTATGCAGTTCAAAAGCTGTACCGGATATTCTGTACCGTCTCTCTAGGAATCAGAAATGTTCGGAATTAAACAAGATGCGGTTATGAAAAAGCTTAAAATAAGTTCTTTATTTTAACATCGTATCATATAGTTACATTTACACAAGTATTCATAACATTTCCTTATTCTTATCCAGCAATAATTGAAAATTGTAATTTAAACCTATTTCTTAATATACCTCACCTTATAGGACTCAATATACAAGAGCATATCCTTATATTTGAAAGTTTCGGAAGCATCCAAAAAAACTGACACATACATAAAGCGTGGTCTAGCGGCCACAAACTGAACTAGTTTGAAAAGAAATCATTTACTAGGAGCGCAGGTAATTTCCCTTTCAAACGAAACCAAGATGATGCAAATCGATGCAGTCAAACAGAAGTTGCGTGACTCTCTTAATGGACACTCAACCGTTCTGTCACCTTGATCTAACAAACATGAGAAAGTGATAAAAACAAAAAAGGTCGGAAATTGAGCGATCAACACGATAAGGCTGTTTAATGAGTATGAACTTTTGCAAAATAATCGAGCTTGATTTATTTTACTAAGCTGAAAATAAGTTTCAGCGATTTCTCCTGGTCACTTTTGTTATGAAATGTTTCAATGCTACCTCTAGGTGGAGCGGTTGCCGAGATACTGCCGACGTTCTTTATTATTGGCCTACCCGGTACCGGCTACGGCTGAGGTGTCAGGTAAAGCACCTCCACCGTGCTAAAATAACGCTTGTTGTAGTGGGCAAATTATCTGAATCTCCTTTAGAAGCGCATTTCAAAAATTAAAGTAATGGTGATTGAATTGGATAAACATTTGATAAATGGCCATTTTAAAAGCACAACTATGGACGTGTTAGCTATTTTCGAATAGCTAACATCTGGCTATGTCAATGTATGACATATTACACATTACGGGTATTACGTATCTTGAAAAGCGGCGTTATAGCGTTTACATTATACTGTGTTTTCTACAAGATGTTAACTTAGCACTCAGTTGTACGTGTTGCCTAAATATCATGAGGCTTCAGTTATCAATGTTTGGCTCTGATGTGATGCAAAATCTGCTTCAGAGATGGCATTATTGGAGGTCAAAGCTATAAGTTGTATGAGTTGATGATAATTTCATTGGATTCTTGCCTCGAATACACTTACTTGAGATTCAAAGCTTGAAATTAGTTGCGCATCCACTTTTTTTATCCATTCTGGGAATTACTCATGCAAATTTGCTGGATTTAAAAAATGAGAGAGATAAGAGATAATTATATTCACTGTACACTGTCTAAATACAAGCCATATACATGCTTACAGTTATTACACACAACGCGGGCGCGGTGGTGATTTCCCGTGATTCTCCTCAAAGTTTTCCGTAATTTATAACTTTGAACATAACCTCTCTTCAGGAAACATAACACAAATAACTCGTCGGACACAGCTAATAGATATACTTCATTGGCAGCATATTCAGTAATGATTTTCTCACACAGCAAATGTCACTGATTTTATAACATGCCGACCAATACACATAATCATATAGAGGGGATCTTGCTATTCAACTAGCTTTCTTCTCAGACAGACCACTCAGCTGCACAAAACATATGCAACCAACAATGCGTGTAGTTTAGTTGAGTCATTCCCCCATAGATGGTCGCTCACAACGATCTTAGTGAGCAAACGTGGAATGACTGCTTGCACCCTTAAAACTACCTATTCTGCAAGATGAAATTTTATAGATTTTTGATGACGTTTTATAGGTTTTTTACATAATCCCCATGAGAGGTAAAGGTTCAATATGGCGCTTATAAGAAAAAATTAAGTAAGAAGTAGGCAATGTTAACGTACTTTTAATTTGAAATCCCATCACAAATAAAGCTAGGACAAAACAAAAACGATTTTTTAAATTTGGTTTCTCTGGTGTATCTCCGGGAATAGTCGGAATTGAGATACTTTCCAAGAGTCATTTTCTTAGTTACCTAAATGCACAACTTTGCCTCCATCTAACTTCGAATCTCGTACCGTTTCCGACATCCCAATGATGAGAGTCGAATTTGAAACACCCGGTAGAGCTTATATACTTTTGCGAGGGGATATTAGACCACCCAGTACACCAATCCAGATAAATCATCGAGATAAACCAAAATCCGTTGCAAAATCCTAATCCATCTTAATAAACATTTTTTTCAATCAAGACTTCGCAAAGGTTCTCATGAACGAACCGGAACCATCAGAACGGATTTCTAGGTGGTACCCAGAACTACAACAGTACAGCTATCTGAATCGCGTTAGATTGATGGCGCTAACAAAAATTAACCGAATGCTTAATGGTGCTCGTCCAAGATGAGATGTTTTGATAATAATTGATGTATGGTCCGGTGAGCAAAATAAAAGAAAATGACTTTGGAGCATCGCGTGATGTTAGTGAACTCTCTCATATTTCGTAGTGAGAACGCTTGGCCACGTCGGGCCTCTGTCATGTCGTACCCAGTTACCGTTCGTTAATGACAATGAGAGTGAATGTACTATAAAGAGGGACATATTAGGGCATTCACATCTCCTGTTATTCGGATCATCTGTTGTACTAGTCTCGATGTATGTTTAGCAAGGAACAAGTGGTTGCTATAAGGTAGGCATATTCTTTACCGTTCACCAGAGCCGGCTACAGGCGGTAAGTAAGTGTCATGAGAGGCGCCAAATGTTCAATCAAGGGCAGGTCCATAGAGGCCATGACCCCCGCTAGGTGAATCGTCTTATTATGTAGCATAAATAGCTAATCGTGATGTCAAGTCTATCTACTATTTTTATGAGCAATATAAATAAATATTCACAATAAAAAACTAGTATGCACCAACGGTTATAAAAACGGTTAATTGTATTCAATATTTCTAAGTGATACAAAAATTATGCAAAGTTGCAACGAAACTAAGAAAGACGCAAACACCCCAACCAAAAACCATAAACCATTACTCCAAATCATGTCACCCATAAGGAAACAAGATCTTATGCGCATATCGGTGCATATCAGAAAATTCGAGTCTCGCCAAACATTCCGTATACTGTTTCGAGCGTCAGAAACCAGCTTTCAAACCATTAGAAATGTGATGCTAGAACATGCATGGATATCATCTCTCACAGTAGTAGCATCTTACAACAACTACCTCCACAGGTAAGAAACACGGATAGAATACAGAAGCTGGCACTGAATGAAAACGTTTCATCAAGGAATAGTCCAAATGCCACAGGCAACACACAGGATAAAATGACATCTAGTGAACACCAAGCAATACCTCCTACACATAACATCACCACCGACAGCACTAAAATCTTAAACAACACAACTGCTACATCTTCCACCATTACTCCAATAGCGTCGCAAACAAAGACCCAATCTCCAAAAAAACGTGCAATTTTTCAAATGCGAGCCTCACAAAAACAAACATCAAAGTAATACATATAAATGTTTGCAGTCTCCTGAACAAATTTAACGAAATTGAACTTCTCGTCAATGAGGTCGCCAGACGTATTATGTGTCACAGAAACGTGGTTACCTTCAGATGCCATTCCGATATTCAACTTAGAAGGCTACCGGCTTGTATCGTTCTTCTGTCGATCCCAGTATATACATGGAGGGTACGCCATATATGTTAAATGTGATCTGGCTGCTAAAAGTATACCATTTATCAACCACCAATCAGAAGAGAAACACATAGAGGTCTGCGGAATAACTCTGCAAATAAATGGTTTAGAGGAAAAAATGACGGTAATATGTTTGTATAGATCACCATCTGGCGAAGTATCAACATTTCTTGGTAACTTAACAAATATCCTGGATAGAGTTCTTACCGATAATAATAGAATAATACTATGTGGAGACCTAAACATTGACAACTTGAAACCAAACATAAACCATTACCTGCTTCAAGATCTGTTAGCATCTTTCAACTTGCTTAACCATTGTCATGAGGCTACTCGTACAGCTATCAATAAACACAACAAAATAACGGAAACAGCAATAGACTATATTATTACCAACATTAACGTAAACCATTTAAAATGTACAGTGTTTGAACCTCACATATCAGACCATACAGCGCAACTCTTAGAACTAACTGCATCGCCAATAATGGAAGAGCACCGTAAGGAATCAAATATTTCAGCTTACACCCATAGAAAAATAAACGCTGACCACCTGAAAACCTTCAAATCCAAGTTAGCCCAAGAAGCATGGGATATCAGTGAGCAAGATATTGATGCTGGATTTGAACAATTTATCAACACTATCCTGTGGCACCTAGATATAACATGTCCCCGGCGAAAGTATGGTATTTAAAAAAAAGCAAAATTCAAAGCCTTGGGTAACTCCTGAGATACAAATATCTAGCCAAAACTTAAGATCCTTGTACTCCTCATGGAAAAGGCAAGACACTAGTCAGGAACTCAGGCAACTTTACCTTGAACAGAGAAAAGTTCATAGAAGGCTGATATCATCAACCAAGAGGATATACTATGCACATACCATTTCGGAAGCTACAAATAAGCCCTGACGAATATGGGATATAGTAAATCAGGAAATCGGACGGGCGAAGACGCAACGAAATATTGCAATCAAACACTGTCCCAAGGAAATTACAAACTTTGAGATACCTGATCAATTTGGAAAATACTTTGCTACCATAGCACATACGAAGTTGGAGACGCACTTTCAAGGGATGCCGGCATCGCATTGTACAGTTCAGCGACTTTCTACGAACTCGATGGTCTATGAAGAAGTTACGGCTGCAGAGATCATAGAAATAATAGATGACCTTCCAAATAAAAAATCCTGCAGCAGTGATGACATATCAACGCGAGTGGTGAAAACTATAAAATGTGAGATATCAACTCCACTTTCACAGCTTATAAATAAGTCAGTGCTGAAAGGTAAATTTCCAAAGTGTCTCAAACTTGCCATTGTAATTCCTATATTTAAGAAAGGAGATCCGACTGATATAGAGAACTACAAACCAATATCTCTGTTATCTATTATATCAAAAATTATGGAAAAGTGCCTGCTTAGACGAATCGTTAGTTTTTTAAATAAGTATAACATCATATCAGACAGTCAACATGGGTTCCGGTCTTCACGATCCACTCCTGTTCATTTTGTTTATGAACGACCTAAAACTATCTGGCCATATGGTCAACTACGCTGATGATACGTCAGTAGTAGTTAGTGCCGCAACACCAGTTGACCTGCTCCAAGCAATTGAGCGAGTTGAAACAGAAATGAACGACTGGTGTGTATCAAACCGCCTTATACTAAACGCTGTTAACTCATATTGATGGGAAGTTGGGCTGGCAGTCACATGTGAATCATGTCATTAAGAAACTCAATAGTGCATACTTTGCAATCTTGAAACTCAAACAAAACATCTCCCAAACAGCTCTTATAGATGTCTACTAGGCCTTGACTTACCCGCATCTTAGCAATAATATAATACTATGGGGACAAGCAGTCATGAACAACAGAGTCTTCATCTTGCAGAAAAGAGTACTCAGGCTGATTTTCAATATCAACAAAAGAGACCCTTGTAAAGATATTTTCAGAACATATAATCTGCTAACATTAATATCCATCTATATATATATAAATGCGCTCTCTTCGCATTTAAACATAGGACCAGTTTTATTCAAAACAACACAGTTAACAGGCACTACAACACCAGAATAAGTTTTGACTTAAGTATAGCAGTCCACGCAACAGCCCAGTTTCAGAAATCACTACTCTATGCTTGTTCAAAAATTTACAATAAACTACCAATTGAGTTCCGCAGAAGCACTAATATGTTGACATTAAAGAAACATCTGAGAAGATATCTATCAGAAAAGTGTTACTACACCGTCGACGAATACCTAACTGCTTAATTTTATTTATTTATTCTTTTTATTTATTTATTAAGCTTAACGGAAAAGAAACAGTCTATTTATTGCTCCTCTTCTAGTCATTTTAAGTGCTCAATTGATTTTATTTATTTAAAATTGATTTTTTTTCATGTTCGTTAGATGTCATCAAGAATTTGTTTGTGTTTGTAATGACTCCTATTTTATTTATTTATTTGTTTATTATTTATTATCTCAATTACTGTTTTAATTAACTACCTGTTCTTTTTTGCATATCGCATACTTATGTATTGTATATGTAATGTTGACAAGTCTTATGTCTTAGCTATTTATGACCAAAAGACAAAAAAGACTATCTATTTATCTATCTATCTATCTATTACTAGCTGTTACAAGGATTGATGCATCCGAGTCAATTTTCATTCGCCGATAGACCATCTCCCTACGGAGAAGATCGTCTTTGTGGACATGAACCCTGCGACTACCTCTGCGCCCCCATCCTGCTCCTCTGGACATCTTCCTTAGTCCGAAATTGTGACTAATAAGTGGCCCCTGACTCAAAGGCTGTGTACGCCCTCAATTAATGTAGGGACGGCGCATTTCCCATCGTTTGCCCCAGAGCGCACAAAACTCTGAAGCCGGCCCTGCCCTTCTTATTTGAGAAACCAAACAACAAAGTTCATCTGAAAGATTATTGGAATTTTGGTCAACTAATTTGGCTTTAAAAAAATCAGTATATTGTACATCTCATCACGTGGAATCAGTTCATATCCCTATTTTTTACGCTATTATCATTATACTTACTGGCCAAATAAGCCACATAGAAGTTTTGTCGTATGTATAAGGTGGGCCAAACTTGCATGGACGGAGACACCAGGCCATCCTTAGCAGATGCGAGGCTTGGAGCAAAACATTTTTGGGAGGCCTTTTTTTAAAGAAAGTGGTCAATTTCAAAAAATTTTAATTTTCGTGGAAAAAAGAGTTTTTAGCATTTTTGATGGAGTCATTTCATCTCAATACACGCCAAATACTTACGTAATTTTTTTCATTTGCCAGGGTTGAGTCTATTTTTATTTTTGATGTAAGTATACAATATTTCACTCTACGTAAAGAATTGAAAAATGACTATAGTCTAAACTCTTCCACTTTAATTGTTTAAGCATTAAAAATTACAATAAAATACCAGGAAATAAATAAATTCGTATGAGAAATCTTTTCTTTTGTAGTGAATAATCAATCATAAATAAGCACATTATTACAAAATATTCATATTATTTGCATATACTATTTATTTGTTTGGTATTCTCAAGTAGAAATCTTGAATATTATTTAAACTTTTTCTCGGCAGGTTCTGACATAGGCTCATCTTCTTCCTCGAACTCAAACATACTTCTTTTATTTATTTGTCTGATTTCTTTGAGCTTTGGCTCTACAGCCGGAGTTTCACTGAGTTCTCTTGCCACCAATGCACAGTGATTCCTCCATAGGGCAAAAATCCCCAAAACTCATGAGCTTATAACGGTTTAAAAGAGTCGCTACGTTATCGAGTAGGCGAGAGGCTTTTAAAATACGAATATCAATGCAATTAGTTCAAACTGTCATTTACTTTCGTCCATCGTGACAGCTTCTCGAGTCTAATTACCGGGACGTATGAGTCATTGCAACTTACTTACTTTTTTTGGGGGGGGATTATAATTTCAAGCCCAGTGTTTTCACGCAATGCTAATATGGAGCTGCAAGAATATGGTATGTACTCTTATTATTTGCCTGTTTTATGTAAAAACATGCGTTTTGGAGTTTTATATAACTTTTTTATTGAAAGTTGTTTTTGCTAGATTTTTTCCTACAAAACTAATTCGGTTCGAGTTATAAACTTTTGGCTACGCCTTGCTGCAGCTGAGATAAATGTTATCTTAAAATAGAGAATGTCTAGATTAGGCTGCTGCCCCATTAGTGCGTTGCGTTGCGTCGTCGCAGCGGATCATCGCATTGTATGCCCCATCTGCATTGTGACAACGCACGACATCGCAGCGCAATAGGACGACGCTGGCACCTCCACCGATGCCACGCACCTCAGTTAGTTTCCAAAATGGATCGGAATAAACGTGTTCTATTGTTGCTTTTATTACGCCACCGCCGGAAGAAACGTAGAAATAATAAAAGAATGTGGGTATCTCCTTTGATTGCATTAAGAAATAGTGACGGTCAGTTTTTTATGCGGGAGTATAATGAATTATTGTCGGAAGAGGAAGAATTTTTCGATTTTTTTAGAATGAGTGTGGCTAGCTTTCAATATTTGGTGAAAATCTTGGAACCACATTTGAAAAAGCAATATACCAAGTTCAGAAGACCTATAGAACCAATTGAAATGATTGGTGTTACATTGAGGTAAGTATTAAAAAACATATTAATCAGAAAATCAGTTATGCTTTACTTTTAACTAAGAGGCATTTTTCGCACAAATAAGCTTAAGTATTATTATTAGAGAGTAAAGCGAAGTTATATTCTTCTTCCTGGCTATCATCGGTAAAGTTACTAAATGTAGTGTTCGATGAGTATTCAGCTGTTTGATACCCCGATGGCGATGGTGGTAGCGGTTGGACCTGTAATCCAGTTTGATATCCACTTGACTCCGATGGTGTTGATATATACTGCTGCCCAGTTGGCAATCTGCGTGACTGCCATGTTGTTGATTGACTCTGTTCCCCAAACCTCATTTCGGTAATCATTTTGATCACTCCACTTTGAAATGTTAATGTTTGTAATTCAGTAAAATCAGCTAAAGAAGGCAGAATTCCTTTGAAAAACGACAAATGGCGGTTTTCTTTTTCTTGCAACGCCTCTAACGCTTGCGCCTCGAAATCATCTACTGCTTGGTTTGATCTCTTCCGATTTGCAGGCACATAGCGAGAAGGGCCTGGTAGCGATGGCACTCCTTGTGTCGGAAGTGGAGATGGTGTGTTTTCGTTTTGTTCTGTTTCTTTATCAAGGCTACTATCAGTTATATTTTGGGCAACTTTCATTAAAAAAAGCAACTGATTATAATAATGATATTTTTTTATTTTTTTCGCCGCTGATCCAGATGAATTATTTTCTTTTAATTTTTTTACATATCGAGTGAAGTTGTCTTTTACACTTCTCCATTTTTTTACCACCTCGTTGCCTGCAAGGAAAGAAAATAATGTCTAAGCAAGATAATTTTTTTGTTTCTATTTCAGGTACTTGGGCACCGGAAATTCGATGAAGGATTTGCGTTTCAAATTTAAACGTGGAAGGTCAACAATCTCTAGAGCTATATCGTCAGTTTGTCAAGCT
The DNA here is from genome assembly GCA_963669975.1 of Acanthoscelides obtectus. Taxonomy (NCBI): domain Eukaryota; kingdom Metazoa; phylum Arthropoda; class Insecta; order Coleoptera; family Chrysomelidae; genus Acanthoscelides; species Acanthoscelides obtectus. The sequence continues at coordinate 27,573,347 of CAVLJG010000005.1, forward strand.
ATATGGAAATATCTCAGGCCACAGTACATAGAAGACATCACCATAGAGAAACTACAAAATATTGCATCAGATTTTGACCGTAAAGCTAACTTTCCTCATTGCTTTGGGGCAATTGATGGGAAGCATATACGTTTAATGAAACCTGTCAAGAGTGGGTCCCTGTTTTATAATTATAAACATTTTTTTTCAATTGTTTTACTGGCGGTTGTAGATTCCAACTATAAATTTGTTTTTGTCGACGTGGGTGCATATGGAAAGGAAAGTGATTCGACTATTTTTAGAAATTCGAAACTATATCAGATTTTAACGAGAAATGAACTACCATTGCCTGATCCTCAACCACTTGTAAATGATCATGGTAACGAGCCACCAATCCCATATGTACTCGTCGGTGATGAAGCTTTTAGTTTGAGTAATCATGTTATGCGTCCATACGTCGGCCTAAAACTCAATGTGAAACAAAGAGTTTATAATTATCGCCTTAGCAGAGCTCGTAGATATGTAGAATGTGCTTTTGGGATCATGGCAAATAAATGGCGTATTTTACATAGACCACTTGACACAGCATATGATTTAACTACTGATATTGTGAAAGCATGCTGCGTTTTACACAATTTTGTCACAGAACACGATGGTTTACGGCAACAAGAAAAGATGACAATAAATAACTTCCCACAATTGCAACCCCATATCGATGCAGAATCTTTAGCTGAAAATTTTATCAGAGATCAGTTTGCTAATTATTTTATGAGTTCCGTGGGGACTTTACCATGGCAGTTGAAGAAGATATAAATCAATATTTAATACGTATTAACTTATAACTATAACATATACTTAGCTCACCAATTTTGTTCTTTTTTGTATCATCAAATTCTTCGTAACCTGCATATAAATGTTTACACACTGAAACCCATTCATTTGCTTTCCGAAATTTATCATTGTAATGTTCATGGCCTTTATCCCATATGATCGGCCTTTCTTGCACCAAGGAGATGAGAAAATCTATATCAATCTCCTCCACACTCATGCTGAGATACGAAAATATCGTGTTCGTATGTCTCCTTCACTCCTCTGGCAGTGCAACACTGTCCGTCACAACTGTCCGTCGTCGCACTGAAGCTCCGACATCGCAGCGCAATCCGTTGAAACGTCGCGAGCGACGACGCAGCGCTCTAATGTGGCATACCATCTAAAATACATGGAAAACGACGCAAGCGTTGACGCTGCGACGACGCAGCGCAACGCAACGCACTAATGGGGCAGCAGCCTTAGGGGCGTATAGGTTTCATCTGCATCTTGATTTTTATACTACCACGAAGGCCTAAGGCCTAAGCACCCATTGGGTACCTTGGGGCTATAGGAGGATACAGGGGAAAGGGGGAACGCCACACGGACTCTGGCGAGGGAACACGTATGCTGTCCTTAGGTTTGAGAGGTGCCGAACCATATTTGTTCATAGTACAGAAAAAGAGGTGATTTTTCAAATCCAATTTTGCTTTTGCTTTGGGTAGTACAAAAGTTACCTGTTAAAAAAACGAAGATGTATTGTCAAAATATGTGTTGGATTTGTTAAGTTTCCATTATTATGTATTATAAGTTTATACTTTTTTTCAAGATATCTTGTTTACCCTTCTTTTATTTAAGGTTGATCTAAAACAATATCTAAAATAAAAATACTGAGAAACACTTTTAGTACCTAATTTTTTTATCTAAAAAGGAATTTTATAAATTGTATTTTCATGTTTCTACAACTGTATTTTAAGGTTTAGAATACAATGAAGAAGGTTAAATCTAAGTTGTGTATTTATGACCGTCCTAGTATGGAAGGGGAATCACAGTGACCGTCACTAAACCTTCAACTCTAAATTTCTGAAAAAAACTGAACCAGCCCTTGAAGTAACTGCGACGCAACTCCAAGGCAACGCGTCGGCAAGCATGAGTCATCCACCGGCATGCGCGGGGTTCGGAGAGCTGTCACCCCGGACCCCGCCGCCACTATCAAACAATGTTTTGCTTTCTTTTGCTCAGGATTATCTCGTTCGTGGACTTTGTAATTGATCAATAATTTAACATATTGCGAAAGTAATCAGACAGATATTTTAGGCATGTATATTTGTACATTATTATATTATTTACATTCAATCAAAACTTTTTACTTATTTGTTAGAGCGAGTAAGTTCTCGCGGCGCGAGGCCTGGAGAGGCCGCTCCACCATAAAGACGGCCCTGAGCACAAACTTTTTAAGAAACAGCACTGACTTGTCTTGCATGGTCTCTGTAGAAATACATATCAAGAATGTCCAGGATTATATAATTAGAATAAGGTGCTTTTCGTTTATTGCATATTTTGATACACGTACATATTCGTGAGTTTTGTCAAGTAGTTAGATAATAACTATAGATTTTGAGATACAGAGTACTGACATGCCACTGAGCGATATTCAACAACTATCAGTTGCTATCTAAGTTACCCATTCCTTGAATTGTTCAGGTTAATTAGTTGCATCCCACAGTTTTTAGATTCTTATTCTAGTCTACCAGTATTTATTAGAAGAAATTACAGAAATGCACTAATAAACGCAATCAACATTAAGATTGTCGAGATATGGTTTGATGTTTTTAGACAAGATATACAGTATCCCAAAAATAAACTCGACGCTTCGCAGAAGTTTTTGTGTCTACCCAAATTTGAACCTCCACAGAAAAATAACTTTGATATCGACCCCAGTGGTGGAACACCCTGTATAATACCGAAGGTTTTTGATATGTGGGAAGGTACAGAATAATCCCTAACAGCTTTTGAAAGAGTCTGCATATCGGAGCAATGCTTCATTCATCCAAGTTTGGGTCACCCTGTACATTTGTTAGAATTGCACTGTTGGTAAGATTGCGCAGGGTTATTACGAAAAAAAATTTATAATGACAAACAAATGATAAAACGCCAGCTTGTTGACTAGATAGCTGGTAATGTGCAAATACTGCAATTTGTTCATTCCGCGTCTGCTACAAGTGAGCATGAAGTGAACGAGAGTTAGTTCCTAGTTCCTAACTTACATCTTGTAAGGAAACATATATAACGTCATAAAAAACCTACATAATGTCAAAAACCGACATGATGTCACTTTTCAAGTTACGTACTCGTATGTAATACTCTCCTGCCGGTAGGTGAACGTCAAAAATTTAAACTATTGCATATTGTGAACCTAACCAGAATATTCTGTAATAGGGTTGCGGACTGTCCAACTTGGATGCCCTGTATCTTGGAAACTATTCGTGGGACGGCTTTGGGCCCATGGATACTACTTTTGTTCCACGTTTTGATATTTACATTCTATATTTTCAATCAGGCGGAAGCCATTCCCAAAAGATCACTAAGAGCCAATTTGTTCGATTGTCATGCTAATAATAGTTAGCCGCCGGCTAAGCCGCCGTACACCCGGCGGCATACAAAGCCGCCGGCCTTGCCGCGCAAAGAAGCCGCTGGCACTGCCGCCGTGGTGTGCCGGCGTCACTTCGTTCCTGGCATTCGAGCGGTAGTGTTGTGCGGTTTGTATGTATAAACAAATTAAAATGTCGTTTAATTGGACGACGAAGCTGTGCTGCTCTTAATTGAAAAATTTCATGAAAATGATATATTATGGAATCCCAGAAATGCAGACTATAAGAATAGGAACAAACGAATGGACGCATTGAACATAATTGGTAGTGTATTTGACATTGATAAAGGCGAAGTAGAGAGAAAGTTAAAAAATTTAACATCTCATTATTTTCGGGAAAAAAAGAAGTTCGAACAGTTGCACAAATCTGGTGCAGGCATAGACGATGTACAGAAACCCAAAAAACATGCTATTCCGCAATGCGCAAACGCTGACACCCCACATCATCTTTTTTATACTCTTCTATCACTACAGTACCGTTCCGCCATTTTCTATTTTGTAAACTTGGGTGCAACCAAAACCTTCTCGTTCTTTTGTATTTTTTCTTATTAAAATAAAAATTACAACTGCGGCGGCTGTGCTGATGATTTCCTTATTCATTTTAACCAACCAACCATAAAATATGCACTTCAATAGCGTTCTATGTGGCTGTCACAACCGGAATGATGCTTGGCGGCTTTGCGCGGCTTGTGCCGGCAGCTTGTATTGCCGGCGGCATAGTCGCTCGGCATAAACCCGGCGGCATTGCCGCCGGCACTGTGTGTAGCAGCTGTTAGAAAGTTCAAGAGATGAGGCTCAGGGTCGCCCTCAACTTTTCCAGAAGCTCAACACCTAGGGTCTACGTCTAAACAGATGCAGAAGTATCCAATGGATGACCTTTGTTGGTTATCAGGTAGTCTCATGGTATTCCATAATACAGGGTACGGCAGAGAGGATGAACGGTTTTAAAAAAATCATAAAATAGTTAATTTTTACTCGAAAACAAATTTATTGATGGAATCAGGTTCACAAGGAAACAGCATTTGAGACAGTCAAGTGTGGAAAATCACATCAGGCATGTGGTGGCCGAAATCGTTGATGCAGTGCTGGAGGCGTTCTTGGAAGTTCTGTCCAACATCGCTCTCTCAACTTCGGCGACTTCCACGCGAATTTCGCCCTTCAATTCGTCCAGAGTTCGGGGCTTGTGGCTTGTGAAAGTGGGCTTCGTCACTCATAAACAAAATGAGGTTCTCATTTTGATCGATCAGTGCTTCCATCTCACGTGCGAAGTTCATTCGTTGTGCATAATCTTCGGGCTGTAACTGTTGCACAATGGACAATTTGTAGGGGTGAAAGCGGAGATCCATATGCAAAATTCGCCTTACCGAACGATCACTAAGGCGAAGAGCAGCAGCATGTTTCCGGGCAGATCGAGTCGGAGTGCGAAGAAAGACCTGTCGAAGGCGTTCAACATTTTCAGGAGTTCGAACTGTTCGCGGCGCTCCTCTTGGTCTTCTGTTGATCAGTTCACCACGCCTACGAAGTGATTCAACCCAACGAAGGATGGTGTTTCGAGAGGGAACAGCTTTATTCCGATGAATGTTGAAGTGGCGACGAACCTCACGCTGTACGACGATGACTGACTCATTATTTTGGACGAAACAGACATAGGCAAAAACGCCGCTCCAACGTCCAAGGCTCCATAACGACAACTGGTAAAATAATGCTAGGATCTCACGCGTCAAACGGCACCCTCCCCACCTCTCTCGTAGACGGAGGTGGAGAGTAGTACCCATCCCAAAAACGTCAGTCCGCTCTGCCGCACCCTGTATAATTCAAGTTGGAACAAACGAGAAAGGTACGAACCGTACTCTTCATATTCACAAGTCTCCCAAACATCATCGCGTTACAAAAGAAACGTCTTCATGAAGAATATGTAGAAGCAAGCATCTTCAGCGATGAGGGAGTATGCGACTTACACTCGTTCTGTGAGATTCAATGTTTTGAATACTCAAAACTGTATGGAGGTATGATCAAAAGCAAAACTGACCTTACAAGGAGGGTTTTAAATTTTTCTTGTAAGGTCTTTAAACGACAAACATGTCTAGTGTTCAATATTTCTCATTCAAGACGTTTATTTCCTAAATCACGCTTTAATTGTATTTTACCTTTAATAAAGTACATAGGTTGAGATAAACTATGCTTGTTTCTTTAATCTTCCTGAACTTTACTTCATGCAGCATCAGTCCATGGAATTTTCTTCAAGTTACAACACATACAAAACGGACATCATATAAAAATGGACCAAACAAGAATATCGAGGTGTAGATTGCAGTTTTATTCTGTTCTGGCTTTAATTACCTCATCAGGATTCATTTTGCTGACCAACTAACTGCTTAGTTATTTGATCTGGTTAACTTCGCTTCTACTTTCAGATGCCCTTTTTAAATATCTGTTTTGAGTAGAACGTAAGCATAATACACAACCCAACCACAAATAGAAGCGCAAGAGGTTTTCCTCATGAGCTGGCGATTATCAAATTAATGAATGCTCAGCGTCATAGTTATAACGGGTGATTTTTAAGAGGTATAGGATTTGATTTTAAAAAAAACAAAAATTTGAAAAAACGATTAAATGTTTATTTGAGTCGATAGAACGGTCGATATAATTTAATCTTTAAAGCTTATTTCATGTAAATGTTGGCCGCGGCTCCGCTTTAGACGGCCCATGCGCAAGGTACAATTTTGGCACACTCTCTCCAACATATCGGCCGGTATCTCACGAATAAATGCTTCAATATTGGCTTCCAGTGCGTCAATCGTTGCTAGTTTATCCCTGTAGACATTAGCCTTAACATGGCCCCACAATAAATACTTCAACGTTAAATCACACGATCTAGGCGGCCAGTTGACGGGCCCCAAACGTGAGATAAACTGTTCACCGAACTCGCCTCTCAATAGGGCCATTGTTTCGTGTGCGGTGTGGCATGTGGCATCGTCTTGTTGAAACCACATGTCAGCCAAGTCCAGCCCTTCCATTTTGGGGAAAAAAGGTTGTTATCATCGCATGGTAGCGCTCGCCATTCACAGTTACGTTCCGGCCATTGTCGTCTTTGAAGAAGTACGGCCCGATGATGCCACCGGCCCATAATCCACACCAAACAGTGATTTTTTCGGGATGCATTGGTAGGTCTTGCAATGCTTCTGGCTGGTTTTCACTCCAGATGCGGCAATTTTGCTTTTTAACGTACCCATTCAACCAGAAATGAGCTTCGTCGCTGAACACAATTTTTCGATAAAAATGTGGATCATCCTCCAACTTTGCCAGCGCCCATTCACCAAATTGGAAACGTTGTGGGAGATCGTGTGGCTTCAATTCTTGCACCAGCTGTATGTTATAAGGTTTTACACCCAAATCCTGTCGCAAAATTTTCGACGTAGTGGAGTAACAGAGGCCCAATTGTTGCGAACGGCGGCGAATCGACATTTCACGGTCATCACTAACACTGGCGGATAGAGCCGCAATATTTTCTTCAGTCCACACTCTACGTCTGCGTGTTGGTGGTTTAATGTCCAATAATGTAAACTGGATTCGAAATTTAGTCACAAGCTTCCGAATAGCTCCCTCAGTAGGCTGACCAAATTGCCCATAAATTGGAAGCAGTGCTCGATGCACTCTCTTAACCGAGCATGAATTTTGATAGTAAAATTCAATAATTTGCAAGCGTTGTTCGTTCGTGAGTCGATTCATGGTTAAATTATAGACCAAACTGTACAAGTTTGACAATGACACAAGACACGATTCACGCGTCATCTGTCAAAAACAGTGTTGCCAAAAAGATACTAGCAAAAAAATCACCCATTAGTAACTGAATTGAATCTGGATTGGTTAGGAAGACAAAGATTGCTCTGGAAAAACGCGTCTATTCTTCCCTGACACAACTTGTGTGTGCCAGCAGACCAAGAATATATACTTGCGCATACTTGCACGCACTAAAATCTGCTTAACACCATCAGAAGAGTAACGTCTTCATGAGATAATGTATAATCAAAGATCTGCCGGCAAGAAGAAGAAGTCAAGCAAATCTCTTGTCGTGGGAGACTTATGGTAAACAGGCAGGTTACTTATACGCGAGTATATGCTTCGTACGAAATGGTAATAGGATAATGCACCTGAGTTATTCTGTTTTCTCATGCATTTATTATGCCGAGTTAGTTCCACCAGTGCACGGCTGCGGTCAAGCGATTTTTCCTTTCTGTGGATGGACGGGAGCTATCAGGTGTTCACACAGAGAAAACATCGAGAATCTGACCACAAATATTTTTTTTGAGTCAGAGGGTCTCATCCATTTAAATTTCTTCGCAGATCTATGTACATCCTTGGTTCCTTTCAGATTTCGTTGGATTTCCTCTGATGTCTTTGTACCTCCACCGGGTAAAGCTGTGAGCTATAAGAGGCAGCAGAAACATAAATCTGCAATCTGCAAATACGCAGATATCTGAGGTTTCCTTGGATTGCCTCAGATCTTCTTGGATCACCGCGATCTCCTTCAATTACCGTAGGTTTCATTGGATACCCTCGGATCTCCTTGCTTTACCCGGGAACCTCAGATTCTCTTGAATTGCCTGGAAACCTCGAATCTCCTTTGGTATCTCAGACTCCTTTAGATTGTCTGAGGTCTTCTTACATCACTGTAGATCTTCTTATTGCCACATTTACTTGGTTAGCCTCGGAAGTCATAGAATTACCTCAAACCTCAAATCTCGTTGAATTGCCTGAAACACTAGAATCTCTTCGGGTACCTCAGACCTCTTTGGATTACTTCAGACCATCTTGCATCATCATAGATCTCTTTGGATTACCGTAGATTTCCAGCTGTAGCTTTGGATCCCATTTAATTACCTGGGAACCTCAGATCTTTGGGTACTTAAGACCTCTTTAGATTGCCTCAGATCTTCTTGCAGCACCGCAGATTTCCTTGGATTGCGTCGAAACCTCGAACCTACATACATGGGTATCACAGATCACTTTGGGTTGTCTCAGATCTTCTTGGATCATCGTAATTTGTTTGAATTACTTCGGATCTTCTTGAATAGCCTAAAACCTTGGATTTCCTTTGATCTCCCTCCAAAGACCCTAGGATCTCATTGGATTGTCCAGAATCTCCTTTACAAGAAAAATGTCCTACGTGACTACCCCATCGAAACAAATCATGTTCAATGAAAATAGAATTATTATGAATTCACAGCGCTGTATTCTAGAAAAGAAAGGTGGTGGATAAGGAGCAGTCGACCTAGGTGGTACCACCCACTAGCTTTTTTCGGGGTGTCTTAAGAATGTCCGCAAGTTTCCAAACCTAAGCCACCCAGATGGTTATCTTCCCCAACAACGAAATCAGTGCTACGAGTACTATGAATTCCGGACGTAAACTCACTCCACTCTCGGAATGCCCGGGTGGAGGGTGGACTCGAGGGAAGAACATCGATGATACAATTTGTTTCACGAACTACTGCGGGATTAACAGCAAAACTGATGCTGTTCATCACTACCTGCAATCCAATTGCCCCGCCATACCTGGGATGACCTACTTCGACTCCCTGAACATCAATCACCCCGCATCAGAAATAGTTCTCCTAGATCATTCCAATGCCCATAATGAGCTTTGGGCTCAAATAAGACCGATGCTGCAAGTCGTGCAGTTGAAGCGTTCGCCAAGGACTGACCCAACTGGTGACGAACCCCGCGTTTCGTCACATACCAGTAGTCTGCTGGATCACTTTTTGACCACGCATCATGTCCCTTACAGCACTGCTGTCCTGTCTCCCCTGGGCAACTCAGACCACGATGCTGTGGAGGTTAGGTTTCGGTCAGAATCCGCCCAGGTCGGAAAATTTGGCATTACGGACATGCCGACTGGGAGGGGCTCAAAGACCTCTTCTCCACCTTTCCTTGAACAGATGTTTCTTTCGCTGACGTGGATACATCGACTGTCTGGTCATAGATAACCGAAATTATCCACGCTGGGATGGAGGAGTCCATTCCTCACGCAGTGAAAGTGCCTAAACCATGGTCCAATGGTTGGTTCAACAAATCGTGAGACACTGCTTGTCAGCAGAAGATCAAGGTACACGGAAACTTCTTACAAAACCCCACTGCAGAGTACAGATAAGCCGAAGTCGAGTCCAGAAACAAATATATACTAAGTGACATATAAATCCGAACACCCAGTTTAAATGGTTTTATTTTAATAAAAGTTGGTGAATGTATTCATCTTACTGTAAATAACAAGTGAAAAAATTTTCAGCCTTATCAGTTGGACATTCCGGTTTTTATACTGCTTTTTTTTAATTCACTAACGCTCTAAAAATGAATATTTCAGCCGCAGTAAAGAATCAACGTTGGCGGATTTTGGTTCTTGACATCCTTTACGATCGGTTACGATGCCTAGAGTACGGAGACCTGTACGAGTTCGTCAACTTAGTGAGTTTGATAGGGGCCGTTTAGTGGGACTTCGGGAAGCTGGACCTTCTTTTCGGGCAATTGCAGTAAGAGTGCAAAGAAGTGTAGACACTGTGGTTAGGTGTTGTCAGGCATGGCTTCAAGAAGGCCGTACGCAAAGAGCAAGGGGCACTAGACGCCGCCATAGAACAACAGACCGTGAAGATCGCCGCCTAAGATTATTGGCCTTAAGGGACCGTTTCTCCACTACCAGGTCCATTGCAAATGAATGGTTTGCAGAACACGGAAGACCTATTGGCATGCGAAGTGTTTACCGACGAATGAGAAGTTTTGGCTTGTTTTCATACCGGCCACACTGGGTCCTCCCTTTAACTCGAGAACACCGACGTAATCGCCTTGAGTGGTGCAGACAACAGTCACTCTGGGATCAGGAATGGAACAGTATTGTCTTTAGTGACGAGTCTCGATTTTGTTTAGGCATGCACGATGGTCGTGCCAGGGTTAGAAGGCGACGTGGTGAAAGGAGGAATCCACAGTTTTTTGTTGAAAGACATGTTCATCACACTGTTGGAGTTATGGTTTGGGGTGCTATAACTTATGGTTCCAGGTCACCTTTAATCTTCATCAGAGGTAACATGAACGCGCAGCGTTATATCCACGAAGTTCTAGAACCCCATCTTTTATCCTATCTTGACACCCTGGCAGATCCAACTTTCCAACAAGATAATGTCCGACCACATGTTGCAAGAGTCACAATAGACTTCTTTCAACATAATGATCTCACATTGTTACCATGGCCACCAAGATCTCCCGACTTATCCCCAATTGAGCACGTGTGGGATATGATGGGTAGGAGATTGCTCAATTTGCAACGTGCTCCTCAGACTCTAGAAGCACTTCGAGAGGAGTTGGTGGTTGCCTGGAATGAGATACCACAGGAGGACATTGACCACCTGATCAGAAGCATGCCTAGGCGCGTTGGAGAATGCGTAGCACATCAGGGTGCATCCACACATTATTAAAGGTCAAAGGGCTTTAAAGCAGTGCAATCATTTTGAAATTTTCATCATTTACTTATTATGCTTCAATAAGTACTTATACAAAATTTTATTAAAATAAAACCATTTAAACTGGGTGTTCGGATTTATATGTCACTTAGTATAACAAAGCGGTCCGCAATGCCAATGCCGATATGAAAGTTGGGCACAGGGAAATGTCAATCAACCACCTCCTTTCCTGTACAATCAACCCATTCCACAGCTTTGCTAATGACAGCACTCTACATGCAGGATTTCGGAACGACCATCCGATCTCTGCGGGTGAGCTGGAAAAAAGAAGACTAGCAGCGATATTCACTCTAACGAGAGACCTGGAGGTTATAACTGCTTGGGAACCCAACAATCTAGTAACGTTTAATGCTTCCAAAACACAGTACTGTACCTTGACGAACAAAAAGCGTCCTAGCGCTCATCCGGTTTCGATGGATGGCCCAGTTCTGAAAAGAGCCGTTCATTTCGGCTAGTCGGAGTCCAGATCACCGGAGACTTGATCTGGCACGAACACGTCTCGGCTGCTCGAAAAAAGCTAGGCTAAGAAGTACTTTTCTTCGCATGACCTCCTCACTCTATAGAAGGCCCAGATAAGTCCTAACCTCTCGAATATTACTAACACGTTTGGGGTGCTACCGCCCCGACTGCATTATTTATGCTCGATGCTGTCGAGAGGAGGGCTGTCTGATTGATCGATGGCCCTTCTCTAACCGAAAATCTCGGGACCCTTTCGCACCATCAGCTCTTCTACCGCTACATCAGCAGGGTTTGCACGCTCCTTTGTCCCGAAGGTGTCGATATTGTGGAACAATCTACAAGAGGAAGCTTTTCCCGGTCCTATTAACCTTAGGCAGTTCAAAAATCGGATTAACAAAGTTTCTTTGGGATTCTCATAGCAGTCGCGGTATCCTGCCGTTAGGCTTCTGCGTGTGCGACTGCTTTGGTGTAAAAAAAGGAGAAGGAATATGGTTTGCAATTTTAGATCGCGAACTCATCCGGTTACAAAATGTCTATCCTTTTTCTCAGTGTAGGTACACAGCGTGTGAGAAAAGTTGCTGGTAATTGGGTATTAGTGCACAAAATGAACACGATCCCTGGAAAATTGGCGGCAATTTTCTCACTTTTGATCCAGCATCGATGCGGATTGGCATGTTATGGCATAATTAACCAAAGTGTGCATTATCTGTCATATTTATGAAAAACTGGAATAATCATAGGTATTTGCGTGTTAAATAAAGACAATAAAATTGTTCATGTCATAATTTTACTGCCACATCTAAATTTATGCAGGCAGATATGATGCACTCTCTAAATCTACGCAGGCTCAGGCGTCACGTCGCTATTATAGCCCATGGTTGTTAATTGTACTAATCGAAAGGAATTTGAGGAAATCTAAGCATTCCCAAAAAGATGTACGGACCTTCAACGGCTTTCCAATAAATCTTCGACAGACGTATTTTTTGTTCCAATAAAGTGTGAATAGTCGGTCCTTCGGATTCACTACATAGATAGGACTATATTGTTATTCACTTAGCAAAATTTGAGGTTTTAGAAAAAAATTTAAAAATAATGTATAATAAAAACAGACTTTATCCGTCAGAACAGCTGTATATAGATGCAGAAACTCTTGATTTTCGGCAATTGTTTTCGTTCAGTATATTGGTATTTCAATTTAAAAACAAACATTACGTTAGAACCGATACAATATACTTATTTGACTGGGAACAAAATTAATAAACTGATCAGGACTCCTTTGTCTACAAAGAAAATAGGACAAAGATGTTATACGTATCTCGCCAGTCGGTTATAGTTACGCGTTTAATTTGAAATCATCTAACCTTGTAGGAACTGCCGTGACCCTGCAATAATCGTAAACACTAAACAAGGGTAGACATATTTCTAGTTCAACTACCTGAAGATTTTCTCTATGGTTTATACGTAACTCTCCACCTATTATCTCATTGTGTAGTTGAGGCCCCTTCATCTAAGAATTGTTTACGTCTTCGTTTCTTTCCTAACCTCAATGTTACATTTTGACAAGTGTTCGGTCCTTTCAGTCAGGGAACAGTCCGCTGTTGTTCCATTGCTCCTCTCGAACTTTGTGTTCCGTGTCCAAGTTGAAGAAACTTCACTTTTTGGTCGTAGCTCTGTTGAGAAGCACGCATTTTGCGGATTTTTAAGCCAAATGAAGTCTAAGCGTTCTTCCTTTTTATGTCTCATATAATCCTACGGGGATGTGGGAGACGGGAGTCTTCGACGCTTTTACGGCGTTCTAGCCGACACTTTTAGGCTACACTCCAACAGAGGTAAGCAATTCGGCTTGCGTTAAAATGGAACCCGGCGCCATATTGGATCTTTGTTTCAGGCCTTTTTCATCTTCTTCCAACTTTTTGATCTTCTTCCAACTGTTTCATCTTCTTCCAACTTTTTCATCTTCTTCCAACTTTTTCATCTTTGTTCAACTTTTCGTCTTCTTCACCTTACGTTTTCTCCACCAAACTACTGCTAATACCTTCAGATGAAGCCCTGACGACTTTTCCACGCCCTGCCCTGTAATGAGAGTGCCAAGCAGCCCCTGAGGAAGGGAGCTGATTCAGCTGTTGTCAATGTCCACAGACGCCATGTGCTGAAACCCCGTCGAACTGCATCTATATACTTAAGCAGCTAATTTCACTTAATATGAATTATTTATCCTAACTTCATAGCTGGTGTGATCCTGAGGTATGCATACCCCCGGAAACTTGGTAAGTCACTAATGTTCGTTTTCATTTGTTGTTAGTTGATCGATTAACCATTGCAAAGTGAAATTTTGAGCTTACTGTGATCATTTTGAATACTTGAAAATCCTGTCATAGCACCCTTCAGGTAGTTTGTTGCAAACCTTGTCATAGCACCCTTCAGGTAGTTTTTTGCAAACTTTGTAGTAGCACCCTTCAGGTGATTTATTAAAAAGAGTTAAATAGATTTTGGGCAAGCTCTGGAAATTGGCAATCTTTTCATTTCCCCCAGCGTCCTAATTCTCCAAACCAACAACCACTTCCAACCCCAGAAGTAACATTCATCGGGCAGGGAAGTGTATCTACAACCACCCTCCTGGCACGAGGGTAACATCATATAATTTCCTGCAAGATGAAATAAAAAAAATATCTTCGTTACCAAAATTTAAAGAAGAAATAAAAAAATTATTACTTGAAAAGGGACAAGAACAAGTTCACGGAATTATAGAAACTAGGTAAAATAATTACACTAACATTTAGTGTTAGTTTAGTTTTGAAAAAAAATTTTACCGATTTTATTATAATTAATATAACTGTTTGACTTATCTATTGTTTTTTTAATTGATAAAGTTCATTACTGATTTTTTTTTGTTTTTTGTACCTTTTAAAAAAAAGGTATAGATGTCTTAACAAATTAGTAAACCGTTGGTTAGGTAATACTTTTATATCTCTGTTTTTTAGATGTACTTTTTTAAAAATTAAAAAATAATTGTTGTATATTCTAGTAGCCTTTAGCATTATATTTTGTAAATATTCAACATCATATAGCTGAAAAAGAATACATTCTCCCACGCACAAGCATTTTTGCTTCTTGTGGTGTTGTGTACCTATGTTTATTGCGGGATATGCTTTTTTTGCTCCTAAATTGTATTTTATCACCACTAAATATTATTACTATTATTTTTATTATTATTATTATTAATATTATTATTATTATCATTATTCTGTTGTTGGTTATCAGTCCTATAGATGATGCAAAGCTTCTCTCAGATGTAGATCTAATACGACGTGAGGAACGTTTGCCGCCCTTTTCAATTATCACAAGTGGCGACCCACTGAAGTGTTTTTGGTTCTTTATATGAACCACTGGTTCTTCTCCTTTGGTCTTTCAAAGATCCCTTTGCCCTAGACCTGCACGCCACTGCTTCGTATTGCCCTGCAGATACCTCGTGGTATTCCAAATACTGCAGCAATTGGAATGTATTGTTATTCATTTCTGCGCATTGTTGAACATTGCAGCCATTTGCTCTCTGCTGATGGGCTATTAATTATTTAATGGTTTTTACGCATGGCAGGATGGAGATCGAACTTCCAACAAAGCCAATTCTATCTGATGAGTGGATAGTGCTCCGCTCATTTGGAAGCTCTTTGTCGTTGTAGTATATCCGAAAGTGGTAGCAATAGATTAAATAAGTAGTTCTTAAGTTGACAAACTGGAAGGTCTGGCCTAACCTGTGTTATGAAGTTTCTGTCATAATCTTATAGTAAAAGCATTGATCAACATATTCTAACCGAACATAGCCAACCAAATGCTATGTTTCCGAGGCCAAAAAATTATCCGAGATAAAATGAGATACCGTAGCGTCATCTATGAGAATTTGTCGCAACTGTTCCTCTATTTTCTGTATATAATTTGAAATATTAATGTCTCACAGATGGCGCTGTCGCCACATATATTCTTGTATGTGCTCAGAGCCAACTATGAGACACTAACATTCCAAAGTACATTGTAAAATTTCTTTAACAATGACCTAGATCAGAGTTCCCCAAACTTTTTTGTGTCGTAGACCCCTTGCCATGTTTTTCCGTGTTGGGTAGACCCCCTACTTACCTGTACCTTAACTGTAGTGAAGTTTAGTGTTAAAAACTTAAAGTAAAAACACATATTAATTTATGCATTTATTAATTGAATTTAAATTAAAACTACTCGAAATAAAATTTTGTATCTGTTATGTAAAATATACGTAACATTAAATAAACAGGTGTCTGACCAATAAGTGCCCGCATTGGGAATAAGTGCCCGCATTGAAAAAAAATAATAAGAGGGATAAAATAAAAAAAAGTGAAAAATAATAAAAAAAAGTTTTTTACTTAACATAGTACAATAAGCGAGTTCGTTTATTAATTATAACATAAACGTATGTTCTACAATAATTTCACTGTTAGTTTGATTAAATTCCGCTTCTTATACGTTTAAGTTATCTAAAAATAGGCAAAAAATTAACGAATTTTAGTGTGTACCTATCCTTGAATTTTCAGAATAATTTAAAAAAAATATTTTCTGTTATGGGGGGTTCTTTAAAAAAATCAATGCGGGCACTTATTCCCAATGCGGGCATTTATTGGTCAGACACCAATAAACTTAAAATAAACTATAAATAAAATAACATAAGCAATAAGTCAATATTTTTAGTGAGAAGGTTGAACCTGATGCTTTAATAATAAATTATCAACATTTGGCGTCAATTTTGTAAGGGTTAATCTTAAATCTCCTCGGCTAATGATGTCCAGTCTGTTTCTTTTTTTCGTTAGAAGATTGGTAACAGCGCTGAACCCTATTTCCAATAGGTATGACGATGGAAAGGAAATTAAAAATTTCCTCGCTATATTCCATAATACGGGATAAGTAACGGGTATGTTGTTTTGCAGCCAGAATTGCTGATATCCGTTTTTAAACTGAACCTCAAGTTCTTCGTTTGTTACTTAGTTCAGTCAGTTCCTCTTGTATTATGACATTCGTTTCTTCTATGTCATCATATGGATTAATTATCCACGGTGGTATTACCATAGTCAAAATATCCTCAAACCTAGATTCAAAATCTGGATAGAGGGCATTTAAATGTTGAACGTAAGTTGAAACGTCGTCTTCCTGGTAGCTTGTCTATGACAAATTGGGGAACTGAGAAAATTCGCGCCCAATATTTTGCTTCATTAGTTTAACTCTGGCAAGAAACGCTGATAAGATGGACTTTGTTTTAATCAAATTTAAACTGTCGCCTTGTAATTGCAAATTAACCATATTAAATTTTCTAAACAAATCTGTTAAATAGGCGATGTCTGTTTTCCTCTTCATTAAATTTTCTTTTAAAATTGTATCTTTAGTATCCAGAAATTCTAAAATAGTCTCAAAAAGTGCAAAAAATCTTGTCAAACATAAGCCTTTCGACAGCCAGCGTATATTAAAAATATTTTTTGATTTTTCCGAAAACATTCCATAATTCGAACATCTTCTTGCAACAATTAGCTCGAATTACGGAGATTGCACTGTAATTATATTACCGATTGCTAAAACTTTCAAAAAGAAACTATTGAGGAGTACTCGTGTAATTTTGCATGATTGAATATTTAACTACTAATAACTAAAGTCATAATTGGCGTAATTTATCTATCTTTGCTAACTACGAGTACAAAACTAAAATTTAATAAAAAATAATGTACTTACTTTTCTCCAGCACTCTCAAACAAAATAACACTGACTCACTATCATTTTTATGATATACTATCTGTTTATATTTTTTGAAATATTTTCTTAGCACTTTCCTTTTCAAGATTCAGGAAACGAATAAATGTATTTGTCCCACATTCGTATTTATAGAGTGACGAATTGAACAAGTCAGTGCAAGGTAGCGAAGCTCTGAGACTGCGACTCTCAGGTTTTTACAAGTTCAAAATGTATTGCGACCACAAAGCGAATACCAACATCCTACAACTTACACAATTTTATAAACATATATAATAAATTTTTTACTTCATAGGTACTTTTATAAATAATGTATATGTTTTGATATTACAAGATAGTATGATGTAAGTAAATAGGTACTATCAGTGTATGTGTTGAGATCCACTATCGTGGACCCCCATATTCATTTCATGGACCCCCAAATTTTTTTTCGCTGGTTGTCATTGATCCCTAGGGGTCGATATAGACCACTTTGGGAATCAATGATCTAGATAGTGACATGGTAGGTCATTTGGAGGTCAAACTTATAAATTCAAATAACAACCAGCATTTTTTGACAGAAGATTCGAGTGTAATCAGTATGAACTGTTATGGTCGAAAACAATGAATGCAACTTTTGCATCCACAGCTCTTGAGAAATATAGTCTCAAAAAATTTCGAAACCAGCTTTTACATAGTCTACATTCCTGACAGAGTGTGTATATTAAAAATCAAATTTTCTCAAAGAGCTATCGATAAACATTATTTTTAAGTGGTTTCTGTTTTCACTAGGTCATCGAAATTTGTAAATAAATTGTTAAACGGCATCGGAAGCTACGCTGTTCCAGCCTTCTGAATATAGACTAGAAGAGTATAAAAATGGAATCAAGTGGGTTGACTCTGCATTGCCGTCATGAGTTCATAAATGTTCAGAACAAGTTGGACCCTATAGTAATAAGACAGCGCCATAGACCTTATATCCTAGATAGAGGATAGTTGCTATGTTCTCATTAGATATCCCAGAGACAAAGCCTAGAGAGTTGCCAAAACAGCTCTAAATGGTTGACTGTCCTTGGTCGGACGGACAGCATGTTTAAGTTAGACAGGCCGGCCGGTGGAGCCAGAGAGTAGACGCATGCACGCGTATCGAAAGCATTTCTCTTTTATTCCAACTTCAAAGGTACGGGAAAATCTATGATGCGTGAAATATGTCTAATAGGTGCGTAGAATTACCGGGATTGGAAGTGTATTGATGAAAAATTGCGATACACCATCCTCTACCCTCATACAACCCCCACCCCACAATTTTTCAAACCTAGAACATTTTTCAAAAATGAGTAGGCTCTAGAAAGCTTTTGTGTTCTTGGCATAGAAGTAGTAACCTTATGCGAGATCTCATCCATATCCGAGAAATACTTGGTCAGACCGACAGACAGACCAACGGAAATGAGTGTTTCGTGATGTACATGTGTTATAACATCCAAAAAACATAATATCACATTCTCGTCAGTAGGTGTGGGAAGTAATCAAATTCTTGGAAAAGTGATGAACACAAAAATTAGTTCCTGTGTAGGTATATTTGTTTATTGAACAGTCAGATAAATTTCCTTACTGGTGCCAGAACTTAACCATATGAACATATATGCTCTAAAATGAAGATAATATGAATCGATATTTTTTGTGCTGATTCTTTTTATCAATGCCTGTCAGAAACTAGACAAACAAGGTCGAGGAGGTTGTAGAGCTTGAAAATTACTTTATTGATTTTGTATTTTGATTTCAGGTAACGGGGCCTAAGCCACTGCCAGTAGGTAACTGTGATGCAGGCGCATCAAGAGAATGCCCCGTTTCATAATTTCGGCAATAAATCTAGCCAGAGTAATTGATTTCAGCCACGTATCCGACCGTGGATGACTACTAACGATAGGATTGTCGAAATACTTTCGTATACGAGGGTTGTGCAAATTATATCAAACACATTTTCCTACACAATGCAGAAAAATGAAAATCTGAATCTTCGTTAGTCACGGGATTGAGCATCTAATCAACAACTTTCATGACTTTTGCTTTGACAAGTAGTAACATGCTTAAAAATATTCAAGTTATGATGGAACCACACTTCTAACAGAACAAAAACATACTTTTTTTAGTGCATTATCTAGCTGCTATAGGTTATCCAGCAATATACGACAATATTCCTAGTATGGAACGTTTGACATTTTCAATCCATTGCCACATATTGGTGTACAGCTTAATGCTTCCAACACTCAGTACCTTGAGTAAAAGAAACGCCCCAGCGCTCTCCTGGTTCCGATGGATGACCGAGTTCTGCCTAAGAGCCATTCGTTTCGGTTGGTCTGAGTCCAGATCACCAAGGACTTGATCTGACACGAACACATCTTGCCAATAGCGGTAGCTGTTGGGAAAAAGCAAGGCTATTTCTTTAGGACTAAGAAATATTTTTCTATACATAACTCATCACTCTCTACAAGGTCCAGATAAGTTCTAGCCTCAAGTACTGCTTATATGTTTGGGGGGCTACCACTCCGACTACATTATCAATGTTTGACAGTCTCGGGTCCGTGTCGAACTCCGTACATCCAGAACTGGCCGATACGACCGCTCCTTTGTCCAAAGGGTATTGAGGTCGTGGAGCAATCTACTCGAGTAGGCTTTTCCTAGTTCAACTAACCTTAGGCAGGCACCTCGGTTGGCCGGGTGGGTCAGAGTGTCGTGCTACTGATCAGCCGGCCGGCCGGGCCGCGAGTTCGAATCTCGCCTTCGGAAATTACATTCCGAAGCCATGGATGTTGTGGCGTGATGTGTTAATACATATTTGTAAGAAACCTAGTGACTGGCTGCATGGACTCCTAGTCCTAACGCCAAAAAAAAAAAAAACCTTAGGCCTGATAATTAGGCTTCTACCTACGCAGTATAAAGAAAATGTTGCTGTCAGATTGCCGAACTACCGGAATACTATTTAATATAATTTTATGTAAGTAAAAGGCGCAATTCCACTGAGGCAACTTTTGGGCAACATTTAGTTTACGGCATTGACGCATACGACACACTGCCTTTCCATAGAGGCAACACAAAACGACCAAAAATATGTCTCCTTGTCGCATGCCACAAGTTGTCCGTTGTTGCCTCTCGAGGGCGCCGTCAGCGACATGAATCCACGTGTTGATCAGTGTCACCATCGTGAGTGTCACCGGCTATCTAAACCCGTTCCGATCGGTACGGCTTGGAACAGGCGACAAAATGGAGTGGACCAATAAGAAAACATTATAATCAAATTCAAGCGGATAACCAAATGAAAATGGTATTTACCATTTTGGATTGGTATTTACCGATCCGTTCAAGCGAGTGTGGTTATCTGTTTGATTATAAGATCCGTGACGTCATGAATCAGCTGTTATATGTCATAGTTATCACCGAAAAATTGTGGTATTTACCCAACTCGGGAGTAGTTTTATATATGTGGTTATTATTTGACACGTGACAAGTTAGAATTTTACCGAGTATTGGATATTTTTATTGTACTTCAGCTTCATTTTTGGGAAACTTGGTACAGGCTGACTTCAGTTTTAGCATAAGAGAGCACCTTATTAGTTATAATCATTACTGTTGTTGGGGACACTTTAAATCTAGTTCCTATGCTTAACAAAGTATCCTGTATAGCCATAGACCACAAGAATATTAAAATGTGGCCATATAAACTCACTGTATGATGTCCACCTGTATACAGTTTTGTTAATATCGTTTTTTCATCGCTTTTTCATCATTTCTGCTAAACCAATAAATATTTTCTTTGACACGCGGAAAAAAAACATTCCTCCCATTAATATTATAAAGGTTTCTTTTTGGCGCATTTCTAGTTTCTAGTTGGCTTGTTTATTGATGGTTTATTTCTCTAAATAGGAATACAACTGTATTGGAAATTGATAAAATAACAATTTGCGTTCGGCCTTCCATCGGGAACGAAAAACATTACGTGAAAAAAAGAGTGGATCGTCGCTCTGCAAGAAAGGTATATATTTCTTCTCTGGCGTTTTTCTTTTTTTTCCGATTCTAAAAAATTACTGGACTTCAAAGACAGACTATAGAGCGACAGGATCGTTATTTGAGGCCACTAGCACTTAGGCCCGTATCGTCAGTCGTCCCTACAATTGAAGGGCGCCTTTATGGCCTCCTTGATTGTCATAGTTTTGTACTTCTCCGTGTCAGAACTCTATTTTGGGGTTATGTCACAAACATCTATTTGCATCAAATTGTGCTTGCTTTTGAGATATATCATGTTTTATCGGCCTGAAATTTCCTACAATTTAAAAAGAAAACATATATTCACAATAGGACAGCGCTGACGCTGACACAGGACAAGTGTAATCTAGAAATTTTTGAAGGAGAGAAAGGAGTATGACAATCAAGGAGGCAATAAACGCGCCCTAGAATTGTAGGGACGACTGACGATACGGGCCTTAGAGATCGATTTTCCACAAGGGCAGTTGTGAACCAGTGGTTTGATGCTATCGCAAGGGCAATAACAATGAAGACAATTTATCGCCGAATAATGTACGTATATTTTGGACTGTATTCACACCGTCCCCATCTTGTACTACCTCTGACCCCACGGCATCGTCGGCAACCATTGGTATGGAGTAGGGAGCGACTTGAATGGAATATGGAATGGAACTCAGTCGTGTTCAGTGATGAGTACAGATTCTGTTTGGACACACATGATGGCCGTGTAAGAGTAAGGAGGAGACGGCATATTCATCGCACTGTGGTTGTTATGGTGTGGGGTGCCGTTCCTTACGGCAGCAGGTCATGATTAGTGTACATTCGAGGTAGCATGACTGCCCAGCGTTTTACAACCACATCTGCTTTCCTTTTTGGAAACAATGCCGCGACGACTTAGGAAATGTGTAGCACAGAGCTGCTTCAAAACATTATCAATAGTAAGGTGGAATATCTCAGCTATTTTTTGAAATTTCGAGTTAAAATTTCAATCACGCTCTACTTATCATCAGTACACCTAAGGTTTGTAAAAGTATGCTCAAAATTACAGCACTCCTAGTCGGTGTTGCATTTTCTATGTCATTTAGTATATTATCCAAGCATCATAAATAAACAAAAGCTAGCTATTAGAGGAACTTCCTCTCCGCATTTTCTCTCGGTCGTTGATTGTGACTGATCAATGGTGCAATTTTAATGAGATTATCGGCTTTATAGACATACATTGACCATATGATTTAGTGATGATGTATATAGTTTATCGGCTCATAGACGTGTGAATTTCCTCTCGCCTTGCCATGGAAACCAGACCAAAGGATCGGCGCCAAGAAACTATTTTATAGGTTACAGAATGACACCGAAGGAGAACACTGATATAGAGAGATATTTACAGGATTCGGACAGACTAACACAGTTCATTTTTACACTACAGGTAACTAAAAGGTTAGGAGTTTCCTGTTAAATCACGTGGTTAACAAATGTTTTGGTAAAAAAATGTAATACCTACTACCTAAAGTAAACGCAATGAATACTACTACTACATCTTCGTCGTATCGAAGTTTAGCCTTGCTCACTTCAAGGCTTGACGGTAAGAAGCAAATCGAAGTTCGGAATTCATGAGTTTTTGGAACTTTGACATTGACTTTACTAGACATCAATTAATATCTGCAAGAATAACATATCATGTGTATTGAATCGATGACATCCCTTACCTTAGTAGACGGGTGCCAAGTAAAACAATTAAATGTCGTTTCAAAGTGAATGAAACAAAAGTTGTTACATTCTTACAATTATAAAGGTTCTTCCACATTGCCATACTTGGACGACTTCTAGTTGTTAGAGCCTTCTTACATGTCACCAAACTTTACGGAAACTCTGAACAAATACTCATTTATTCTGCACGAGCCATTAGATATGTCCAAATATTCAAAACAAACCAATTCGAGGCTCAAAGCATTTGCATACTAGTCCGCATACTTTTACTATTTTTAGCTTATAGTAAGCTTTGTGAATATGTATAGTCGTGAATTGGATGATTCACCGGCGGATAAAATTTAATCAAACTGCGCATCAGCAAAATCGGTTGTTCCATAGATCCACCAAATGGAATTAATTGAGATGGGTCGATTAGTCCAAGAGATTAAACGTAAGGACCTGGTGGTTTTGATTTTTACGTGAGATGGAAACACTGAATCTTTTTCTTGGCAACCTTTCGTCCTAAGAGAGAGCCATTGTTTATTGGCTTCGCGGTGCCATGCATGCAATTATAGTGCCATTGATCTCTGCGAAGTCTGGTTTCATGCCTCTAAGTACTGTATTTCTACAAGTAACGTACACCAAACATCCAATTTCGATGGATGAGAACCACAATAGCTTTGATGGCCTTCCTAATCTTCACCAGTTTAAAGCTCGTGGCACCCCAAGCTAGACTTCTCTAAAGCGGGTCCCTAATATTTGCATTCACTGAAATTCCACGGTTTACAAGTGTAAATAGTAGCTTAGGTATCTACTACCTCCTAGTGGAGCACACGCGTACCTCGAGTCATAAGTTATTTATTTCTTCACGATTATGTGTTTTGGTAGTGGACCATTGACATCTGCAAGCCAGGGAATCATTTGCCACCTCTGTGATATGTGGCACTCTTCGAATTATTCTGTATTGGAAGATTAACCATATGTTTCATTAGGCGCCTTGTACAAAGATATGAATTTTCGAAATGGCCATATACACCTTCTCGAACCAACATACTTTTATATTGACTAGGCACATGCACGAAGTCAATATCAAATGACTTGTGCTGATAAAATTGCATATTACCGAGCTAATAAAAATAGCTCAAAATTCGAATTTCAATTTAAAAAAGTGACTATTGACACCGTTGTTAAAATTATACATAAAATAAAATCAAATTCTAGTGGTACATATGGAATAACTTTGCATATGATACTACTATGTATACCTGAAATTGATGTGTACTTAACGCATATTATAAACTGCTGTTTAGAGAGGGGATATTTCCCCAATCAGTGGAAACGCGCTATAGTTATTCCGCTACCTAAGTGTTCTGATCCTACTAACTATGGTCAACTGAGACCGATCAGTCAACTGCCAATTTGTATTGGAACGCGTTGTTTACGAGCAGCTCTGCGCCTACTTATATTCTAACAAAATTATTCCATCTAAACAATCTGGATTTCGACAAGGTCATAGTACAGCTTCGGCACTCTGAGATTTAACAGACAATATAACAATGGCACTTGATAACCAAAAAGCAGTAGCTCTCATACTTCTTGACTTTACTAAAGCATTTCACACCATTAATCACTCACTTCTTGTATCTAAATGCAGTTATTATGGATTTTCTAAAAAATCTCTTTCGTTTATTCAAACCTACTATGAAAATCGGTATCAAAAAGTTCGTCTAAATTAACAGTACTCAACGGAACAAAAAATTTGTTCTGGTGTACCACAGGGATCAGTCTTAGGACCGCTATTATTTTCACTATATATCTCAGATTTAGAAACAGAGGTAAAATCATGCAGCATACAATTTTTTGCAGATGATACTCAAATTTTCTATTCATTTAGGAGTAATGACTTGGAAACGCCAAATAGTAAAATTAATCAAGATCTTGCCCAAATTGAAAAGTTCAGTAGTAGTCATAATCTTCGTTTGAACCCTTTGAAGACAAATATGTTTAAAAGAAACCAATCCATTATCCAAATTCAAGAAAAAAGTGAAAGAAGTTCTTCTTGATCAGCAGCGAAATCGGTTGTAACCATAAGTGTCCAGATATTTTCCTTATGTATTTACTTGGATTATACTTTATTCTGTCGTTATTGTATACAGGTGCCTATTGATTTTCAACAAATTATTTTTTTTTACATCTCGTATTGTTAAGGGGGTTAGATGGTAGAATAAATATATAAACTAAATCTCGCCTCCTGTAAGGGTATTACAAGTAAAAGACGTTAATTATTATTATTATTATTATTATTATTATTATTATTATTATTATTAATACAAGGCAAAGCGCCCATATACGCATACCTTTCGCCAAATGTGATTTTGCAAGAAAGTCGCCAAACGTGTTGGGACCTAGAATTTATAATAAACTTCAAGAAAATAAGCGCAATCAGTCTATCAACTGCTTTAAGAAACGTTTAAAGGACTATTTAGTTAATAAATTTTATAATAATATACGCCATCAGTGATTTTATTAGCTTGTAAGTATTTATTTTTGACAAATCCAATACATGTATTTTCATGTCAGATGGATAATAAATATTATTATTATTATTATTAGTGTATGTGGAAGGATCCCAGGAGATCATCTGCACAAACTATGGAAGACAGATGATGAGACCTAGCTTAGTTTTCCCTAGCGATGTAAGTCCAGTAATTACATAAAACAACGTGTCTATCTCTTGAACTAAAATAAGTGTTATACCCGTGCTGTTGCGGTGGTTGGTTGGCTATCATCGGCCTTCCAGAGCTGTACAATTCGTGCGCAACGCGGCCTTGAACGTCCGCGTCCATCCGCCGCTTGCTCATCTTCTCAGATGCCTGATGCCAACCACGATCTGATGCAGGAAAATTAGAAAATCACAAATAAGAATAAATCATCAAGTTATCCATCTTAAAATCGCCATCTACTAAATAGTATTTGGTCTGAAAACAAGTTCAATGTTACTAGCAGAACAGCGGAAGGATAATCTTGACCCATAGACTGGGCACTGGATGGAATTGAGTGCGCGAAATGTGAGGACCGCACTCCATGAACGGATATCAACTGAGAAGAGGCAAAAAAACATAATCCGAATCTTGCTCTGCCACATTTTGGTCAAATATCTTTTAATCCCCCCTCCTCATAAATCATTACAAAAAACATTTAGTCGCTCCGAAAATTTTCTTGTGATTTTCTGGGCCATTCTGAACAAGAAAGGTCAGTAACTTTTCTCTAAGGTTGATAGTTTCCGAGCTATTAGCCATTTAATGTCTGAGAAAACCCAAAAATGCTCATCCTCAATGACTAAAAACTCTGATAAAGATCATTATTTTTTAGGTTACCAGTTTCCAAATTGAATCTAAAAATTTCCCCCACAAGACCTCTGAGAGTTTGTTAGTCCAAAATTGTCGACTTTTTTATTTTCGCAGACTGTATATATTGTGTATGGAAATGAATTTGCAAAACGAGAGGACCGCACTTTATGATCAGGTATCAGATGAGAAATGCTCAAGGAAGAATAGTCCAAATCTTGCCGTTCCACTTTTTGGTTCATTTTCTTTCAACCCCTCTCCCCTGATGGGTGTAAAGCAAATACGTGGAAGACATGCAATGGAGCGATCCGAATGGTGATTTTAATTAATTCATATTTTTTATAATTAAAGGAATAATAGGTTGTTAAATGGAATACAA
Source organism: Acanthoscelides obtectus (assembly GCA_963669975.1). Classification (NCBI taxonomy): domain Eukaryota; kingdom Metazoa; phylum Arthropoda; class Insecta; order Coleoptera; family Chrysomelidae; genus Acanthoscelides; species Acanthoscelides obtectus. The sequence continues at coordinate 27,599,921 of CAVLJG010000005.1, forward strand.
AACAAATATTGTTGTTTAAAATAATATATGTTAATGTTATTAATAAAAAATAATAGGGATGCCAATAGGAATACATTGAAAAACTGGATTATGTATTCTTTTTTTATTCTGACAATCATTTACACAGTTGCAGAATGGAAGACAAAGGTTGATTTTTTACAACTGCATTGTTTTACATTTGTATAAACATTTACAGGATTGATAAAGAAGGAAGTATCATTAGTCGCGTAAGTAAATTACCATTTTGCTCTTCATATTCAAATTGTGTCCAATAGCGTGCATTTTTCATTGAAGATGAGCATTTTTAGGTATTTTCAAACATGAAATGGCTTATAGCTTTAGATTAACTGATCCGAGAAGCCAGAATAAAAGGTCGAAGCGAAAATAACTTTTTTTTGTGATCGTCCAAGACGGGGGTTGATTAAAAAATCGACCAAAAAGTGGTCCAGCAAGATCCGGTTTATTATTCTCTGACTTCTTTTCTTGATATCTGCTCATAAAGTGCTGTCCTCACATTATGCACATTTAATTCTACCCAGCGTCTGATCAACCTAAGAAACAGAAAAGTACATTGTTCTACACATACTACAGATTTCAAAGAATTCAGCTTTGTTTGCACGAGTCTTGTACTTGTTAGCACATAATACCTTCGTCTTTCCTGTGAAACACCGATCGTTTGATCTATGCCCACAAGTCCATACATTTTCCGTACTCGATGCTGTTAAGACTGATCGATGACGCTTCTCTAGCGGACCGTCTCGGCACCGTTTCGCACCGACGTGCGGTCGGCGATCTGTGGTATCTAGTTATTTGGGTGGGCATCCAAAGCTGAAATCTGGCGAATATTCCAGAATGAAAACATTTCACGCAGAAACCTTTATCGAACAATGGCGGAGTGCAAACAGGGAATACATGTCTGAATCTCCCAAAAAGTAGAAGACCACGTGCATTTACTTCACAGAGGTCAGAGAGATTCGTGAGAAGAGAAAAAAATCAGGTTGGAATGTCAACAAGGAGAGCTGTCAATACAGATCATCTAAGTATACGATATCGTTGGAATTGAGGAGGCATGGCATGGGGGTGAAGCCCTACCAATATTATGATTCCTACTATTATATTTTACATTAAAAATGAGGTAGTGTGGATGTTTGATACTCAACCACGCCGAAATCGCTGAACGGATGTGGATGAACTTTGGTAGACTATAGTCTGGAATAGCATATAGGAAAAGACCTCGAAATATCTATTTCATGAGCTAATGGAATTTGACATTAGGAATTAGGCGCGGAGGCGCTCAGTCGATGCTCCGACCAAAATCACTGAGGATATATGAATGGGACATTCGTATCGTGTATTTCGACATTCGTTTTCTTAACGTGATCTTGATTTAGATCTGTTTACTGTTTTATTTCACAATAAGTATAATACTGCCAACACTGTACAATTCCACGAGCCATCAAGTGGTAACTGATATAATAAACCACCTCCAGCAATGAGATATACCTATCGCACGGAAATACATCCGAGGCGAAGATTCGAACTCGCGACCAACGATCGAGCTACCGAGGCTCCCTAGCTTAGGATAGCTGTGTTCTATTGTAATTATTTTGTAGTAAGTTATTTTTGTGGGCTTATGGATTTAAAATATCGTTCTTAGTGGTTTGTTAGTAGCTCCCGAGAAAACTAAAACATTAACGATACAAATAATACCACAAAAAGCGTTTTTTACTAAAATTGTCTTTTAAAGTAAATGATAGAACAATGAACAACATACAATTGTTACATTACTGGAACCATACATGCTAACATATGCCACACAGGCTATGAGACTTCACGTTCTACTTATTGCGGTTACACATTTGAAATCAATTTATTGTTGCATTTAAATGTTGAATGTGTAATGTCCATTGCCAGAGTATACATTGCATAGCTTTGCATATAGTATTTCTTATTCCGAAACAAATCTTCTTCACACTAATGAACAAACAAATTACCTTCACAGTACCTCACGCGAGAAGAGCTGCGGGTTTAGGCTAGTATTGAACAAATGTCTTCTTAGAAGCCATGCAACAAGTGTCTCAGAGTACTGAGGGATAGAGAAAATAAGAAAACAGTTAGGAATTTATTCAGTGTTTGCCTAGCTGGCCTATGGATGCGAGAAATTAGGAGGGGGAGATTAGGCACTCGATACAGGGCCGGATTTACCCTCAGGGACCATCGGTAATGCAATGTAAATCAATGGCTCATTTTCTATAATTTTTTAACCAAAATAAGTATCTTTTACTTCGATTTTATAATTTAAATTGTTAATAAATGTATATGTAATTCCCGGAGCCCTTGTCGGTTATCCTTTTCAAGCTTTCCAAAAAACATTTTTCTATCACAAAACAATTGTAATAATAATAATGTCATAATAGAAACAAATGAAAGGTATTTATGCGTATTGATTTTTCACCTGTAACAATAAAAGCGGCTTTATAAGTTTATAACTATGTGTTATTGACGAAGGATGCAAATTTTCAAATAAAATATTCGTTTTATTTATGTTTTTCTTCGTGTGTGCCCTTAGTCAATGTGGAGCCCTTACGCAATTGCCCACGCTCGAAGCTGGTTGCATAATCACTTTTGAAGTAGTTTTGGGAACATCTTGTCAAAAACATATTTTTTTTTTAATAAACACCCAATTTACCTGTAATATGATTGTCACGTTGATGATGATTGCCGTCGCTGACTCATTCGTAACGGATTTTACTACAGACTACGCCACTCGTCGCTACGGGGATGGACAATTTTTTTCTTATACCAATGTCAATGATATTAAATTCCCAATATTAATGAGACAGATTCGTAACTCCTGCTGAGGCTATATGACAAACCTGTATTGTGACTGGGCCAGGATATATTGGTATTTTTATTTAATTTTGGAGACAGTACATTTTTAGATTATTTGTTCCTCCAACTGGCATCATGCCAAGGCTGGATCATTTGCCGCCATTTAGAAAAACGGCGTTTGATCTAAAATCTGGAAAACCATCGATCCTATGCAACAAAATAATTGAAGTAATTTTGTAGTGAATTTAATTGTTTCTATGGAAGTTTGACGTATAGTCAACAGGTTACAAGAAATTTAATGTGAAGGTACATGTAATGATATGTTCTCTCATAATGACTAAACTAACTATCTATGCATATAAAGACTACTATCCTTTTTTTGTTGATAATAATACTTTTTTTACAGTTTTACATTTTTTCGACATCTTGATGATTCTTTAAGTATACTAAGTGACATATAAATCCGAACACCCAGTTTAAATGGTTTTATTTTAATAAAAGTTGGTGAATATATTTATCTTACTGTAAATAACAACTGAAAAAATTTTCAGCCTTATCAGTTAGACATTCCGGTTTTTATACTGCTTTTTTTTTAATTCACTAACGCTCCAAAAATGAATATTTCAGCCGCAGTAAAGAATCAACGTTGGCGGATTTTGATTCTTGACATCATTTACGATCGGTCACGATGCCTAGACTACGGAGACCTGTACGATTTCGTCAACTTAGTGAGTTTGATAGGGGCCGTATAGTGGGACTTCGGGAAGCTGGACTTTCTTTTCGCGCAATTGCAGTTAGAGTGCAAAGAAGTGTAGACACTGTGGTTAGGTGTTGTCAGGCATGGCTTCGAGAAGGCCGTACGCAAAGAGCAAGGGGCACTGGACGCCGCCGTAGAACAACAGACCGTGAAGATCGCCGCCTAAGATTATTGGCCTTAAGGGACCGTTTCTCAACTACCAGGTCTATTGCAAATGAATGGTTTGCAGAAAACGGAAGACCTATTGGCATGCGAAGTGTTTGCCGACGAATGAGAAGTTTTGGCTTGTTTTCATACGGCAACACTGGGTCCTCCCTTTAACTCGAGAACACCGACGTAATCGCCTTGAGTGGTGCTGACAACGGTCACTCTGGGATCAGGAATGGAACAGTATTGTCTTTAGTGACGAGTCTCGATTTTGTTTAGGCATGCACGATGGTCGTGCCAGGGTTATAAGGCGACGTGGTGAAAGGAGGAATCCACAGTTTTTTGTTGAAAGACATGTTCATCACACTGTTGGAGTTATGGTTTGGGGTGCTATAGCTTATGGTTCCAGGTCACCTTTAATCTTCATCAGAGGTAACATGAACGCGCAGCGTTATATCCACGAAGTTCTAGAACCCCATCTTTTACCCTATCTTGACACCCTGGCAGATCCAACTCTCCAACAAGATAATGCCCGACCACATGTTGCAAGAGTCACAATAGACTTCTTTCAACATAATGATGTCACATTGTTACCATGGCCACCAAGATCTCCCGACTTATCCCCAATTGAGCACGTGTGAGATATGATGGGTAGGAGATTGCTCAATTTGCAACGTCCTCCTCAGACTATAGAAGCACTTCGAGAGGAGTTGGTGGTTGCCTGGAATGAGATACCACAGGAGGACATTGACCACCTGATCAGAAGCATGCCTAGGCGCGTTGGAGAATGCGTAGCACATCAGGGTGCATCCACACATTATTAAAGGTCAAAGGGCTTTAAAGCAGTTCAATCATTTTGAAATTTTTATCATTTACTTATTATGCTTCATTAAGTACTTATACAAAATTTTATTAAAATAAAACCATTTAAACTGGGTGTTCGGATTTATATGTCACTTAGTATATAAAGAGCAAGGTTAAAAATCCGCGGCATACTTCGCACTCTACGTACGTTGTTCACGAGTGAATCAATTTTTTACTGCGACGCGTAAGTATGGAAAATGTAATAATTTCGGGTATTTAATGATGTCATTATCTTCAACATTTCTTCCATTAAAACCGCTGCGACGAAGGCTGAAATTACTCAGTGACAAAATCACCAATAGACAGACTGATGGTAATAAGAGACTTGATCTTCATAATGAAAACATCACAGTTTATAAAAAAACATTACGTTTTCCATACCTGTGTGTGTTAGTAAAGAACTGGATTCACATTAAATTGGAATGTTGGATCACAGTTAATGATTATAAAGATATACTAAGTGACATATAAATCCGAACACCCAGTTTAAATGGTTTTATTTTAATAAAAGTTGGTGAATGTATTTATCTTACTGTAAATAACAAGTGAAAAAATTTTCAGCCTTATCAGTTGGACATTCCGGTTTTTATACTGCTTTTTTTTTTAATTCACCAGCGCTCTAAAAATGAATATTTCAGCCGCAGTAAAGAATCAACGTTGGCGGATTTTGGTTCTTGACATCCTTTACGATCGGTTACGATGCCTAGACTACGGAGACCTGTACGATTTCGTCAACTTAGTGAGTTTGATAGGGGCCGTATAGTGGGACTTCGGGAAGCTGGACTTTCTTTTCGGGCAATTGCAGTTAGAGTGCAAAGAAGTGTAGACACTGTGGTTAGGTGTTGTCAGGCATGGCTTCGAGAAGGCCGTACGCAAAGAGCAAGCGGCACTGGACGCCGCCGTAGAACAACAGACCGTGAAGATCGCCGCCTAAGATTATTGGCCTTAAGGGACCTTTTCTCCACTACCAAGTCCATTGCAAATGAATGGTTTGCAGAACACGGAAGACCTATTGGCATGCGAAGTGTTTACCGACGAATGAGAAGTTTTGACTTGTTTTCATACCGGTCACACTGGGTCCTCCCTTTAACTCGAGAACACCGACGTAATCGCCTTAAGTGGTGCAGACAACGGTCACTCTGGGATCAGGAATGGAACAGTATTGCCTTTAGTGACGAGTCTCGGTTTTGTTTAGGCATGCACGATGGTCGTGCCAGGGTTAGAAGGCGACGTGGTGAAAGGAGGAATCCACAGTTTTTTGTTGAAAGACATGTTCATTACTCTGTTGGAGTTATGGTTTGGGGTGCTATAGCTTATGGTTCCAGGTCACCTTTAATCTTCATCAGAGGTAACATGAAAGCGCAGCGTTATATCCACGAAGTTCTAGAACCCCATCTTTTACCCTATCTTGACACCCTGGCAGATCCAACTTTCCAACAAGATAATGCCCGACCACATGTTGCAAGAGTCACAATAGACTTCTTTCAACATAATGATGTCACATTGTTACCATGGCCACCAAGATCTCCCAACTTATCCCCAATTGAACACGTGCGGGATATGATCGGTAGGAGATTGCGCAATTTGCAACGTCCTCCTCAGACTCTAGAAGCACTTCGAGAGGAGTTGGTGGTTGCCTGGAATGAGATACCACAGGAGGACATTGACCACCTGATTTGAAGCATGCCTAGGTGCGTTGGAGAAGCCGTAGCACATCAGGGTGCATCCACACATTATTAAAGGTCAAAGGTCTTTAAAGCAGTGCAATCATTTTGAAATTTTTATCATTTACTTATTAAGCTTCATTAAGTACTTATACAAAATTTTATTAAAATAAAACCATTTAAACTGGGTGTTCGGATTTATATGTCACTTAGTATATTTCCACGAGAAATAATATTGCTTGCGGACTACGTGCGGAGTATGTCGAGCGACTGCTTTGATACAAATTTTCAACTTTCCCTCCTTATACTTCAAGAATCATCAGGGTGTCGCAAAACCGTAATAGACTTTTCTGTAGTCAATTTTATTCTCTATAACAAAATATTACTGTTTTATACTCTTAGTCTAGCCATTATAAACATAGATATCGTTACATGTACATTCATCCTTTAATTCCTCGTAACCTGTTAACTACATGACAAATATTTATACGACCAAGATTATGAATTTAATTCCCTCAAAAATGTTTCTATTACTTTTTACATACTCGTAGAATTGATGGTTTTTGATATTTTCGATCAAACGCGTCCATCAAAATGGTTGCAAATGCTCCAGCCCTATCAAAGCGCCAATTTGAAATTATCATAAGGAAGAAACAATCTAAGGATTCCACCAAAAAAAAATGTAATGTCGCTTAAATTCTAGGATTTCCTTATACAAAATATCCTTCCCCTATTTCTTGGTCGTATTGGTTGGAATTCATCGTTTCGATCTGCATATACTCTTTGTGGCAAAAATAACGCCCTACTGATTTGGGCATGTATCTTGACTTTACTTTTCGAGCCACAAATGTGTCGAGTTATTCAAAAACATTGATGGAGCTTATGTTAGAGAAGCCAAAGTATGAGGTTAGAAACTTTTGAACTTGTCAGATAGAAATTCGTCGAAAGAATATAAAGCTTTACACAAAAAGTGCTTTTTAATATGAGTTTTCAACTGTACATCATTTACCTTCTTGAGCTTTTCAGGTAACATATTGCAACACTTACATTCACCCCAGTTTTTGATTTATTGAGCCTTAAGTGATTAGGATGGAAATGATTCCTGATTCTTGTGTGGTATATTTGTTCATCTGAATGTTTTCTAAATAGGTGGATGTTGAATTTCATGTAGCAGAGACACTGTAGAATATAGACACTACGTGGGTGTAAGGAGATTGAGATCGTTAAATGCATTTCTACAACAACCGTCATAAGGACAAGCGAATATTTGTAGCGCCTCTGTAGTGCAAAAATTATCTTGGCATGGCAAGAGTGATCCCAGTTAATAATGAAGTAGCTACCATGAGAGTGGAAATGCCCATAAAATATGTGGCTATAGTTGTTGTCACCGCTCTTGGCGGGTCAAAGTAAGACTACCAGTATCCCTTTATATATCTCCATCTTCCTCATACATACACATGCAACCTACCCCTGTGTGTGAACGCTTGTTGCGTAAGCTCAAAGACATACGTTTTTTAGTTGCGTGTCTCCGTCTCGTAAGCTTTGTCGTTAAGTATGAGTGCCCTTCAATCATATTTGTCGGGGTGACAACTTACTTGACATCGGCGTGCAATTTGAGTTGTACTGTTATCACTCTTCAATATAAAATTGCACAATTAGCGGAATACGATCAATGGAGAAGGCCGCCAACTCGTGGTAAATGTATTCGAGTATTTCCAGGAAGAGAATGAAAACAGCGGTCCCCAGTTACCGACTTCATGCGTACTGGAGAGAGTAGCAGATGCGCTGAAGATTACTCTGCACAGTGTTCCGCGAATAAAATCAGAAAATAGGAAAGGTTTGCCAATAGTAGCACATAGGGAAACTCACAAAATCAAAAAAATGCAAGACCGATGATGTAAGTGATGCAGTCAAAACAGAAACTAGGAATACTTTCTACAATATGAGAACAGACAGAAGATAACCAGCAAAGGTGTGAAAAATCAGACATTGTTTCCAAACGTATCTATTTTATGAGACATTATATGAATAACCTGAATAGTACAATGCGTTTTCTTAGATGAAACGTGGATATTTGACAAAGGGTAGTTTAAACGGGTTTGAAAATCGGCCATAAGGCGACCAAAAACGGTTTTTTGAGAGATACTGCATTGTTATTTGCTACACAATCAAAAAGTGCTACCACGATCCCATGGAGAAAGATTCTTTCAAAAATGGGTATGTGAGAAGCTGATACCAGCGTTACAAGAGCCGTATTTGTAATCATGGATAATGCCTCTTATCATAGTGCCCTAAAAGAAAAAATGCCCAATTCCAGTTGAAGTAAAATGCAATCGAAGCTGCAAGACAAAAAGATACATTTTGACGATGATGCTTTTAAACTCGAGCTTTTAAATCTATGTCGCCTTAATAAAACATCGGCTCCAACATACAGGGTGTTTCAGTTTATTGTTGCATAACTTCAAGATTTGATAGAACTTTTAAAATTAATGCATAAAACCTATATAAACATGGGTCGAAAAATGCGTGGCTTCCGAAATACAGGGTGTTTAAATTTACTTTTTAAAATAGTTTTTTTTTAATATTTCGAACAATATTTGATGTATAACAGTGAAAATTGGTCTACAAGGATTTTTTGGTACGACAAAACGTACCATGGGCATAATTTTACTGTAGCAGCTAGAGGGCGCTCTCTACTGTACCTGTAGTGTATTCAATTGACCGACAAATTTTTCTTCATGCAATTTTTTGCTTTTTGAATAAAAAAACTGATTCTTCGCACTTTTCTGCATAAAAAAGCTCTCTTGTGAGTTTTCGTTGTAGTTAGCCGTTTTTGAGAAATTTGGATTTTCGAGGTTCGATGCATTTTTAATTATTTATGGGAAAATAATATTTTTTTTTACATTTTCGATTTGGGCATTACAAGTAATTAAGATGATCGTTTAGATTGTGTTTTTAAACACAGCAATAATTCCTAACTCCAAATAAACACAAAAAACAGAATATTAATTTGTTTAATTTTCCAATATTATTTTTAACAAATTAAATTAATCATTTACAACTAAAATTGTATTGGATAGTTAGGACAAACATACAAAATCTAAACTAGTTGCTCGGAATGTAAACCCAATTGTTCAATACACAATTCACATCTACGAATGATCGAACGTGGTATAGCATTATTAAAGTTTCCAGTTTCTAACTATTCTCGAATAATGAGCTGGACAACCATCAAGCTGGAACCAGGCCAATCCTCTTAAATCTAACATAACATCATCCCACATATTTGCATGTTCAGCCTTTAAAAATTCCAAGAAGGTCGCAGCATTCAACCTTGCAGGCAAAAGGTAGGGTCCAAATAGTCGATTACGGTAGATACCAATCCACACGTTCACACTAAATTCATGCTGAAAATTTCTTTCCCGAACTGCATGCGGATTTTCATGCGACCAAATACTATATGTTGATTATGAAAATTTACCACTCCACGTCTAGTGAAGCATGACTCATCGGTCCATAAAACGTTTCTTAAAAACTCCCTATTATTAACAGTTCTATCAAGAATCCACTGACAAAATGTGATTCTTCGTTCTCCGTCCCCTGGCTGTAGTCCTTGCACAGGTTACAAATGGTAAGGACGTCTATGGTCATTTCTAAGAACACGGTGAATATGGCTTGCTGAAATTCCCAAGGCACCAGAAACTCTCCTAACACTTGTGGTCGGATCTCTATCAAACTCACGCAGAATCATACGGGTAAATCTGCGCTGACGAACATTTGTTTTGATCCCTTTGGAGATTTCCAAAACCATTTTCAATTATTTGGCGATGCACTCTTACAAATACTGAGCGAGTTGGATGTCGTCTGTTTGGAAATCTTCGTTCGTATTCTCTGGCTGCTTCTGCTGCGTTTCCATTTACAAAGCCATACACAAAATGAATATCCGCTAACTCTTGATTGGAGAATAAAAATGACATTTTTATAAAACTTACAAGAAAAAACACGTAAAAGAAAATAAATTTCGTGCATTCACGATTGCAAAAAAACGTTTCAAGTTTCAACAGACAACAAAACTGTCAACTAATTGACGTTTAACCTTATTCTGCTTTCAATTTCAAAAATACTTGCAGGCACAGCCTACTTCTAAAAATTATCGAGATACTGACTTTTAACGTTATTTTATCATAAATAATTAAAAATGCATCGAACCTTAAAAATCGAAATATCTCAAAAACGGCTAACTATAACGAAAATTCACAAGAGAGCTTTTTTATGTTGAAAAGTACGAAGAATCAGTTTTTTTATTCAAAAAGCAAAAAAATGCACTAAGAAAAAAATTTAGGTCATTTTAATACACTACAGGTACAGTAGAGAGCTCCCTCTAGCGGCTACAGTAAAACTGTGCTTATGGTTCGTTTTGTCGTACCAAAAAACCCTTGTAGAACAATTTTCACTGTTATACATCAAATATTGTTCGAAATATTTAAAAAAAACTATTTTAAAAAGTAAATTTAAACACCCTGTATTTCGGAAGCCACGCATTTTTCGACCCATGTTTATATAGATTTTATGCATTAATTTTAAAAGTTCTATCGAATCTTAAAGTTATGCAACAATAAACCGAATATCTGTATATCATAGACGAAATATTACATGAACATGGACATCAAGTTTTGGGGCTGCTCCCTTACCATTGTCAATACAACCCTATTGAGTTAGTCTGGGGAATATCCAAACAGTACTATGATCGCCATATTGGGAAAATGGCTATGGTCCCAAGGAATTTTTGAAATTTTGGGACTAGCGAACGTGACTCCTACAGTTTGGGCCAAGTGTGTGAAACATAGCGAGGACTTGATTGAAAACGACTGGGACAAGCATCACGTGTTTAACAGGGATGAGACAAATATATTCATTCACTTGGGAAAAAGTTCAGGCGACTCTGATGAAGAAATCCAATAATTCTTCCTTTAATTGAAATAATTTTAAAAATTTATAATTCTTAATTTTCTATGTGTGCACCTTAATGTAGATTGTTAAATATTTTGATAGATATGGAAGTTACAACCTTGATCTTTATTAAGGCGACATAGATTTAAAAGCTCGAGTTGAAGAGCATCATCATGAAAATGTATTTTTTTGTCTAGCAGTAATTTATTTAGTCGCATTTCACTCCAGGAAAAATTGAGCATTTTTATTATTGAAGAGGTTCTCTTAAAGCTATCATAAGCTTGTCACATATCCACATCCAATGTTACATGTTCCATCAAGTTAGCAAATAGATGTGTTATTTTGTATTATACTGTAAGTTCCGTATGTATTTTTTATTTCAACTTTAAAAAACATCAAATGGCGTGTCGTGCTCTGCCCTTGTTTGTGTACTAGATTAGAAGATTTTTGAGAATTACGATTAGTAAATAATTCGGTTTCTCCCAGTTAGGAAAATTAAGATCCGCCCATGGTACGAAGACTCGATCTGTTTACTTATTTCATATGGCCTTGATCACATCATCGCCAAAAACGGTGACTACAACAACAGAGTTGATTGGCTGCTACCGTAAGACGTGTTTCTAATGACGTAAATACCTCTTGAAAATATTTCCGACAGCTCTCTGATATGCTGCTCCCACGTGAAGGTATAGTCTAAATGCACACCTAAAACACAGATTGAGTGTTTTCTTTCAAGTGTTCAAGATTACAATTTTGTTGCCGAGTTTTTAACTGGTTGATATATGAATAATTGTGTATTGACAGGTTTTCAGTCTGGAACATTGCTCGTTCACACGGCAAGATATCTCAGAAATGGTTCTAAATTGATTTAGTTCTGTCGTATCGTCATCAAATAGTACAAACTTAAGAGTTGGAACCACAATTCTGAAAATCATTAAGTATGGTAAAAATAGAGTTTGCTCAAGCACAGACCCCTGAGGACACCATACCTTATCATATGTATACAGGGTTATCCAAATTAAGTGTCCACCATTAGTAACTTTGTTATTAGTGAAAATACAAAGTTGTTTGAATTAGCAAACTAGTAGCATTTTTAACGCTGGTAAAAATGAGAAATGAAAAAAAACAATTGAGAGTCGTTATTTTGATTTTTTTCAGTAAAATAACATTTTTTTAAATGGAAATCCCTGTATATTATATTTTTTTCTGTTAAAGCATCAAATTTTAAACAAAAAAGTTCATAATGACTTTTCCGCTAAAGTCAAAAATAAATTCAAAATAACGATAAATATTTTTAATTATTTGCAGTATTATAATATTAAGACGGCTATGAAAACAACATGGCGTTCGCGATTTGACAGCATTAAGATAAGCGACAAATTGTTAAACTGGACATACTCGCAACTAGAAGGCTTTGGAAAACAATGATAAAATCAAATAATGTCAAACATTAGTGTAAATACTTGTTTATAAGCTTTATTGTGTCATTAATTTAAAGAAAAATGTTCTCCCATGAAGAAAAGTGTGATATGTTAGAATGCTATTTAGTGTGCAGAAAATCCTCCTTGAGAGCAAGAGTGAATTATATCCCGCTCGCATTCAACCGTATGAACGATATTTTCTGAGACCTTATCGAAAATTTAGGGGCAACGAAAATGTTTTTGCTAAAACAAGGGCAAAAAAAGAATTCATAATAAGCGAGGCCACGGAAATTGCAGTTATTGGATATTTTGAAGCTTATCGTGAGAATTCAATAGCAGATATTCTCAAGGACTCTAATTTCAGTTATGGTACTGTTCAAAGGATTTTAAAAAAATACAAATTTATTCCGTATAAGTACCGACCAGTTCAAACGCTTTTGGCAGGGGATCCAGAGAGAAGACTTGTTTTTTGCCATTGGTATCTTAGCTTCTGTCGCCAAAATGTAAATAACTTTCGTTACCTTTTATGGACAGATGAATCAAATTTTTCAAATTCTGGAATGTTTAATAGAAAAAACCACCATTATTGGTCAAGAGAAAATCTTTTGTTAGTACATCCAAGAGGCCCACAAGTCCGTTTCAGTTTCAACGTTTGGTGCGGTATAATTGGTTCAAAAATTGTTGGCCCGTTCTTTTATGAGGGAATCCTAACTGGTGAAAGATATGTGGAATTTATGTCAGAAATTCTGACTAATTTCTTAGACGAATTGGATCTTATAAGTAGACATCATCTGCATTTTCAGCAAGATGGCGCACCTGCCCACAACTCCAGAGGTACTTATCATTTTCTAAGTACTACTTTTAATGATCAGTGGATAGGAACAAATGGCCCAATACAGTGGCCTCCCAGATCACCAGATCTAAACCCACTTGATTACTTCTTGTGGGGTTACTTAAAGAACCAAATTTACAAGCGAAGGTACGATAACCTTGACGCGTTAAAGACTGCAGTTAGGGAAAACATAACCCAGATAGATGGTAGGACCATACTTAAGACAGTTCGAGCAGTTGAAAAACGTGCCCAAAAATGTATTGAAGAACAAGGTGGTGTTTTCGAGCATCTTCTTTAAAAAAAATTGTTATTGTATTTTGTAAGATTATAAGTTGATGTTGAAAATAAAGTTTGTCGATACAATTTAATTGTTTCAGATTGGAGGCCATAACTTCAACAATTTGTAACCTAGGAGAAAAGTTATTGTAAGCTTTTTTGTTTAAAATTTGATGCTTTAACAGAAAAAAATATAATATACAGGGGTTTCCATTTAAAAAAATGTTATTTTACTGAAAAAAATCAAAATAACGACTCTCAATTGTTTTTTTTTATTTCTCATTTTTACCAGCGTTAAAAATGCTACTAGTTTGCTAATTCAAACAACTTTGTATTTTCACTAATAACAAAGTTACTAATGGTGGACACTTAATTTGGATAACCCTGTATTCGAAAGATTACCATTAGAAGGAACATACTTCATGTATCTTAAGAAATTTGTATCGAAGCCGTAAGCAATCATCTTTTGTTAGTTTACTTTTTTCAAAGCCCCGGATAATATAGTCTGCGAGATCCATTAGTGCAGAGATTGTAGATTTCGAAAAGTTGATTAGGGCCATGGAATGGGTTCCACCTAATACCTGACTGAAGGCGCAAATTGCATGTTAAGCCTTCATTGGAATTCAAAAAATAGGTAGCCTAAGCGTCTCCGTGGGCTGTACCAACCACCGAAAATCCACTCTCTGTATAAACAAAAGTGATTCTAAGCATTAGAATTTTCTCTGGCTGCTATTCTTTATTAAATTTGTTAGATCAACATCATAATAATTTTTGATAATTTCCCAACGTACGCCACTGTAGGAAAGGGCAATGGCAGTCCTTGGTCGGCCTTGACTGTCGTGGAGATATTGTTTACTGCATCATTTGCCAGTCTGATTCACGCGCTGGCGCTGCTGCTCCTCGCTAATTTCATTTTTTCAACCGTGCTCCGATCTTCACGCTATCTTAGATTAAACTCTAAGATGCTCTGCTTCTTCTACGGCTTCTTTTTCGTCGTCTTCTTCTTCTCCTGCCCGTAGCGCCGGCCTGACGTCCGCCGTCTAGTCGCCGATGTACGGGGCATTTTGAACTCTTGGCAGGGTCAAGATGATTACTTCAGATGAAACAAACTGTCTCAGTATCCCTAAAAGCAACGTCACATCATAAGAAAGTGATCATAGATACGTTTAACTCTTTATGTGATGTAAACGCTGCGACAGATCCGTAAGGTCGCCAGGACCTCCAAACGTCCGTGGAGATTTTTTAAATGTAACTTGACAAATTAATTTTTTTTTCTTATAAGTCGTTTATACAACTTCAAGCCTACTGAAGCTGCCCTATTGGTCTTGAACTCTTATCCTGGTGGTTCTGTCTGTCAACTAAATCAGATATTCTATTATTATCATCAGTGTATTATCACCACCCTTTCGAGTCTTAAGAGTGGTTTTAACTTCCCATATATGAACGTCGTTACAACTTCGTCAGAGCCTCCTAATGCCCACATTACCACTTCTCGGCGAAGTTTCTAATGTGACTCCACAGGAAAACTACAAAATACATAATATTCTTACGAAATATTTTGAAACTGCTCTTTATATCCCTATACGTCTTTTATCTTCTTGTTTCAGTTAAGACAAACGCTGTTATATTAACAATATCTCAGTCAACAAGTTAACAATATGACTTCTTTGGGAGGTACATTGGTACTACTCCTTATAGCGCTATAAGGGAACATTTTCAACCCTTATAGGCTTAATTTTGAGAATTTTTGAGGATTTGGCACACCTGGGAAAATCTGCTAACCCCCCCTCTCTTCAAAAAGCTTTGGGACCAGGTACACTTCCACAAAAAGTTATCTCTTGCCAATGATCGCCCCCCCTCGCGAGAAAACTTGCTGCGGGCGCTCATGCTCAGGTGGTTACTGTTGAAGTATCCGCCCAGCAATTCTAAATCCTTAGAAATTAGTAAAGTAAACGACGTTTTCAGTAACAGAGCACACCACTGTCCATTCATCAAGGTAGTTATTAAGGTTGAGTTAAGTATTTGCTTTTATTATTTGACTAAAAGCAAAATGTCTGCGAATGTAACAAAAGAGTGATGACAAGTGCAACAACCGGTCGAGGTCATATAACTCTTGAAATTTCGCTAATGCATAGACGAAAAGCTCTTATTTTAACAACTTAACAAGCAGAACCGTTTAAATAGTGATAGTTACTACTAGGAAATTGTAGGATTCCGAAGAACTTGTATATCCCCAAAACCATAGTTCAGGCTTTTTTAAATACAAACATTCGAATAATTTTTGTATATTACAACAAAGCTCGGTAGTCGAGACCAATGGCGACTGATTTTAGATTTTCTGTATGTAAATTATTTTCATGCATTGAAAAGCATCCGCTCTCATAAAGAGGGAATAAATCGTCAAAAATATATAGCCTCAATTTTTTAAGATTCTCGCCAATCTTCTATCAATTAAAATCATTCGAGGTATAGTTTAAAGGATTTTCACCTGCCTGCGACAATGTTTTGAGTTTTTCAAAACATCATACCTACTTGTTTGGTTCCCGTTTCGGCCGTCTATACGACTATTATAGACCTAAGGCCAATACCGTAGTGATCAGTTGCTAATGAGCACGAAACAGCGCTGTCTGCGGTTGGTCGTGGTTACAGGAGACAGAAAGCATACATGTCCATTTCTGACACATACGTATGTTAGTACAATAATTGTAAATACATCACTGAGTAAATACTCGTATTATTTAGTTTTGTCTTTTGATATTTAATGTCTCTTCCTGTATGTAGCTGCCTACATGTTTTGACAATTCTTTACAAACGTTGTTTAAATGAAATTAATTTATTATATTTATTATATTACCTATGTTAGTTTTAGTTATATTTGTATGTTACGTTAATAAACTTATTATTATTATTATTATTGTTAATAATAATCAACATATGAGATGGTTCTGAATAAAAATCCGTCACAAATCTAACCAAATTATTTGTGCTGACATTTCTGTCAGTTTCTGGAGACTGAGGGTGCCAAGAACAAGGGTGCTAGAGACTCGTTTATCGACTCCATGCCTAAATTGGTAGACGCATAAATATGGATAAAGGTGAATGAAGTCCAATAAAATTAATTCAGCAAGTTTTGATAGGCGAACACCTCTGCCCAGTGGCGTAGTTGATAACCCTATGCATCCTTCTATCCTCATCCATCAACATCTATAGCCACTAGATTCTTTCTCTTGGCTATGGATGTTGTGATTGTATGTGGATGGTCTGGAGCATGTAGGTCTCCCACCTGGCGGATGTCTAAGGTGGGGCCAGAATGTGTACGTCGATGGTCTCAGACCGTCGAGCGTGGAGGTACCACCTGGCGGATATCTAAGCTGGGGCCAGAATATGTACTTCCCTCGCCAGTAGGCGCACCCGTCGCGCTTCCCTGCCTACAGCCAGACGGTAAAAAAGGCCACGCAGACCTGCGCGGTGGCTCAAGCTTAAAAAATGTCGTCAAGTAGATTGACGCTGCTATTCTCAAGCATCGCTGTGATCAATTCATAAAGGATTATGTTCGGCCCAAGTTAGTCCCTTTGAGCTAGGTACAGACTTGTATAACAAAAAAAATTAAATGGTTCATACTTCCGACATCCACTTGATAACGCTAACGCTACTTTCTTTCCTGTCCTAAGGATCGGCCATCTATGCTGTCAGATGCAAGGCGGTGTATAAAAGTCGTCGTTGCATCGCATCGTCCCGACCGACCGCGTGTCTCGTCTATCACTATTACTGTAAGCTATAAGGGCAAATGTACTGGGAAATCTTTGATGTGTGAAATGTGTACTGATAGGTACGTAAAATAACTGAGGTTGGAAGCCTATAAATATACTGCCGCCAACAAAATGAATAATAAATGGACATATAAGGAAGTGATAGAGGTATGGAAAAAACTAGCAGGCAGGCCATCTATCGCGGTCTAATGGCCGAGATATTCATCACAATGAAGCTGATAGTGAGGAGGCATATTGAGCAGGATAGCTGGACACATTGTTCTTAAGAGACTAGGTAGCGTTTAATTAAAAGAAGTAATGCGCTTGTTGCCGGAGTGACATCGCCCTAGACTAGATAGAGTTTTGTGCAAGCTGACGAGATGGGATGATAGTGGTACTATCTTTTTTTTTGATGAAGATACGCTTCCACTGTCGTTAATCCGTCCCTGCGCATGCGCCCATTCCCACCAGGAGAATGATGATGGGACATTACGCGGATACGCGAATTGAATAACGCAATTAGATTTAAATATTTTAATTGCAGTCGAGTGCAGAAATTCCTCGGGCGATTCTGACGGAACGATGCGGCCTGGCATTCGACCGACATGCATGGCGCCATACGTAATCGACTGGCGATGTCCACTAGGCCAATATCTCAGGATTCTAAGCTGCTTTTCGTACGATTGTCACCAGATGCCACACATATACCAGGGTGGATTTATATTACAGTTGATGCTTGTCCAATGGCGTACCTGAGAGCATTCGGCTGATATTAATGGCGCAGTACCTACTCGACTAGCGTTGCCCACTATACCCCATTCGTAGTTCATTTACGCCCAGACAAAACACAACATGCCAGAAAGCGAGACTGTACAGGTCCGTATTTTTCTCAATGGTCTTGGAGCTACCAAAATTAAAGATTATTTTTATAGACAAAAGTGCACATTCTTTAATCACTTTTCACACAATTCTTCATTCGCTGGAAGTACGTGAATCATCGCCTTAATGGTTAATATGAATTATTACAGATTCAGTTAGAATATCGATCATATTGCCCAGATCCCACATATTTGTTTCAGTTGTCACTTGAACGTGACGGATGCAATCTTTCTAATGGTTTGCCGTCACTCTGTTGACAGCTTCATAGAACAAATTTTTCACGTCAGAAAATTTGAATGTTCTATTGTTTGAAGCCACACAGTTTTTTATATTTGCCCAAATCATTTCAATGGGATTTAATTCGTAGTGATAAGGTGGTAGCTTTAAAACGGTCTTATTTGTGCTGCCTGACTAGATGGATAAATTCTGTTTTGACCATATTTTCATTGAAACTGACGTCTTTTGATAGGAGCCATTGTTGAATTTCTGCCTTTCTTGTGAACATTGTGGGAATTTTTTCTAGTTTTCTAGTTGGTATGCAGCATTATCAAGTAAAATGACGGCATTGTCGTCAAGCTTTGGGAGCTTTTCTTCAAACCATCGTTCAAATAAACTTCCGTCCATTTTTTCATGGCAGTCGATCGTTTTCTTGGACTCAAATGCCCATAGGGCAGTGGGTACAAAGCCATCTTTACTGCCGATGTGACAGATAACAAATAATAATACAAGCAGAGTATCTAACAGGTGATGGTTCCAAATCTACCAGATATAGCTAAGATATGTTTTGGACCTTGTTACTGAATTTACTCAAACTGGATCTGTTGCAAACAAGAAAAGGTGATCATTGGAGAGTTTTTGGATGAAGCCGCGATATGATAATACCATTCAGGTAAAGAATATCTGCTACAGTGATGAATGCACATTTTATCTAAATGGATTTGTTAATAAGCATAATTAGATATTGGAGCAATGAAAATCCTTATCCTTTAGTAGAAGGGCATACCCTGTACCCCCAAAAAATTAATGTATGGGCAGGCATTTTAGGAAACAGTAATTGGGCCATTGTTTATAAATGGAAATTTGAATAGAGGCATTTATTTGGATATGCTGGAAAATACCATCAATCCACTTATCACTGGAACCATTGAAAACAAATTTGAGGATGATAACCATAAACTTGATGAGGCTAAAATATATTTCCAGCAAGACGGCGCTCCTCCTCACTCTGTTCTTCCGGTTCGGTAATGGCTACACGACGAGTTTCCAGATAAATGGATAGGGCAAAGAGGGCCTACAGAATGGCCTGCTAGATCTCCCGTTTTGACGCCATTAGACAGTTTGGATGAACTTCTCAACGCATCATCGAAAGCTGCCATGATATCCCACATGTTTTTGAAAATGTCCGCCAGAAATTTGAACATCGCCTGTATCATTGTTTGGCCAATAACGGGCAACAGTTTGAACACGTATTGAAATAAAAACTGATATTTTCGTGTTTTTCTTTTCTATCTGAACAAATTAAGATAAGCAAAGATTTTTATAATTTTCTTGAAAGCGAATCGACCGATATTAAAAAATGGAACGTCAAAATAAGACTTCGAAAGACCTTTCAAACAAGCTATTGCACGATACCCCGTGTCATTTAAAATGCTTAAGGAGATATCCTGGGGGGCAGAGGGTGAAGTAGTTTTTAGTTAAAAAGTTGTCCCGCTTGACAAATATTTTGACGTGTATCGGCGTTTTTTCTTTTAATCCGTAGTTTTCGATAAATCCGTGGTGGGAACTTGTCAAATGAACACCCTGTATATTAGGACAAAATCTTAGTACTCTTTTTTTTGTTCAGATGTCGCCCGCAAATATATCAGTGTAATGTGTATATGTAGTGACGCAGCCCAGCGTGGGAAGTGGGGGATGTCATGGTAATAAAACTCAATACTTAGAAGAAAATTGCGTATTTATTTATGTACAATAAATTCCTGAGCAAAACAATTGCATTGTCTAGGTATATTATATATAAACATTATATAATAAACTGTATATATAAACCCTAAACACAACTAGTCACAATTAAATTTAAATACTACAACTATATAATAAAAAGTCTGCCAAAAAACAGATGACACAAAAATATAATGTAAATAAGAGTACCATATTTCCCTATATAGCCATGTGGCCCAAAAATGTATCCAAACAAATAGGCGCACTTCTCAAAATTTCAGTTGCTGTATATGGTCCTTGTGCTACTAAGGATCATAGAGTGAATATATGGATACCCTTTAACTTGTAAGTACACGTCACAATGCGTTCAAAAGAATCCAAAAATACTGGGGGCTAACTGTAATGTGACTTTGTATTTGCATGATATATAGATCGATATAAAACCAAAAGTGGGCACTTAAAAGGGCGCTATAATCGTTGAGGCACAACGGTGTTTCAGGCGGTTTTAAGTTACTGCAAATTTTATGAAAAGAGACAGTCAACAATATTTTTAGATAATTATTTGTAAGAAGCAGAGCAGATTATTAAAAGAAATTTGGAAATAAAATGTTGGATTGTATTTACCCCGAATCGAAATTCGACAACTTATTTTTCGAAAACTTAACAATGGCCTCATGAAAATCGTAAATCCAACATCTTATTTTAAACGAGTCTATCCACCCCAGAAACAGCTTTCCACTAAATTGGATAGCATCATTGTTTAAAGTATTCTACCTAAAAGAGGCCAACCATCTTGCAAAAATGGTTCTGAAAGATACCAAGCAGTAACAGAACAACGCACTCTCTTTTCAAAGTAGATTTCAAAACGTGTTCTGTACTGTCTCATAGATTGCATTAGTATCTTACAGAACCCTTTTTGGACGCCGGAATAAAGCATATGGTTGGTGATCTTCAGGTAGAATTCGTTAGTTCATGATAACAGGCATTGAATTGAAATGACGTCCTCTTAAGGCCTATACAGGGCGACACAACAAGCATGTACTAGAAATAAAGTAATATTAATTTTTTATAAGTGCTGTTATTCATATTTTATTATAAACTTAGGATAGGAACTGACACTTGCACGCTATGTAATCTTTTGATATGGTAAGTATAAGATAAGGTGCGATATTTTGATTATCAGGTTTCTGTAGAGTAAAAGTAGTAATCTATTAATAGCTTTGTTATTATAAATTCATGCAGTAGTATGGAGACTAATCTGTTTGAATCAGTTAACTAGACAAAGCAACTAATGCAAGCGAGAAAGATTAAAAATTAATGTAATATAAAATATGGAGGATGGTTTAATTGAATAGTTTCTATATTCTTGTGACTAAATCTACGTAAAACAAATCAAATCTATAGCTTTGATTCAAAATAGATTGCAAGTACATAATACTAGAAAAAACAGTTTTATATATTCGATTTGGTGATAGAATAAGTTTTGTGTGTTGACTTCATTTCACAATATTGGTGGAAGCTTTGAAGGTAGGAGTTTGAAAAAAAAAGATATGAACTCTTTATTTCTTTAAAGCAGGAGATGCTACCGAAATATTCGAATATTCGGGTACCGGACCTCATTTTGAAAAAATAATTTACGTAGGGAAAGAGTGACTTTCAATGTTCTAAGGCCTAGAAGGATTAAGAATAGCTCCGAAACGCGTGTCACTTGCTCATTACATGTACACCACTCATACATTATTTTATCCGTCTATCACCCTGTATATATTCTACTATAAGCCTAAATCGGGAACTAGGAATGCAGAATCACAACCCGATCACTACCTGAAGTAAAATTGCGTGTGGTGAGTCACTAGGGTAAGGTGCTGAATAGTGAACGAAACTCCTTGAATTTTAGCGAACAGCGAGTTTTGCTCAGATCTCGCTGGTGTGGCATGGTTGTACATTGGCAAATCTGTAACGAAAATGTAGTTGAGGCAATATAAAATCAAAAACCATATTTAAAATATACCTGATTTAATGAGTATAGTGACATTTGTGTCAATACAATACCGTTTTAAATTCGTTATCTTCGGTATTCAAGAAACGGATTTTCTCTGCGATTGCGGATACGCAGAATTCTTTTCAAAACTGAAGTATTGTGTGTGTTTATAAATTTTAATAGTCATAGACATAAGCATAAAAGTTGAAATACGTACTTTTTATGAACGCATTTATACAACTTGTTACAGTGACAGTCATAGTCATCAGGCGATTACCTTGAAGTTCCCAACTTTCAACTCTTAGGCTCAGTGGCGTAGCTACGTTGTGTGGCACCCGGTGCGGAAGTTAGTGGTGTCACACCACCGAAAGTCAAAAGTAATAAATTTTACATGATTTATAAACGTCATTGATCATTTAATATTTATATTTAGAGTGACAAGCCGATCTCTGCCGCTGAGCTGGAAAAAAGAAGACTAGCGACGACTTCTTCTCTGACAAGAGACCTGGAGGCTATCACTGCTTGGGGACGCAACAATCTTGTACAGTTCAATGCTTCCAAAACACAGTACTGTACTTTGACGAACAAAAAGCGTCCTAGCGCTCATACAGTTTCGATGGACGGTCGAGTCCTACCAAAGAGCCATTCATTTCGGCTGGTCGGAGTCCAGATCACCGAGGACCTGATCTGGCACGAACACATCTCTTCAATAGCTGCAGCTGCTGGGAAAAGCTAGGCTATTTGTTTAGGGCTAAGAAGTACTTTTCTCCGCATGACCTTCTCACTCTATACAAGGCCCAGATAAGGCCTAGCCTCGAGTATTGCTCACACATTTGGGGTGCTGCCGCCCCGACTACATTGTCCATGCTCGATGCTGTCCAGAGGAGGGCGGTCCGACTGATCGATGACTCTTCTCTAACAGATAGTCTCGGGACTCTTTCGCACCGGCGGGCCGTCGGCGATCTAGCTCTTTTCTATCGCTACACCAACGGGCTTTGCTCCTCAGAGCTCTATTCCATGATGCCGCCGCGCGATGTGCCTGCCAGACAGACCCGCCTGACTTCGGCGTCCCATCCTAACCGTGTCAAACTTCGTACATCCAGAATTGGCCGATACGACCGCTCCTTTGTCCCGAGGGTGTCTAGATTGTGGAACAAACTACGGGAGGAAGCTTTTCCCAGTTTTACTAACCTTAGGCAGTTCAAAAATCGTATTAACAAAATTTCTTTGGGATCATCATAGCAGCCGCGGTGTTCCGGCATTTAGGCTTCTGCCTGCGCGGCTGTTTCGATATAAAAAAAAAAAAAAAAAAAAAATATCGAACAAATAACAAAACACAATAAAAACTAAGACTGAAAAAATATTTGTCCCCCATGCTACGCCATTGAAACGTCATTTTACCAAGTCTAGGTATCGCAACTGTCAGTTTTGTGTCGGTTTACAATATTCATTGGTTTGAGGCTATTTCCACTATCCCACTTTGTTTTTGATTTTCGCCAAAATGCCGTTTTCGCCATTTGCTCATTTTTTTTTTGTTTCTACCGTTGTTAAAATAGACCAACAATGGAAAGTCAGGAGGCTGTCATATGTCAAAACCAAAAATAGAAAACTGCTTATGACTATCAGTGAGTCAGTTGTACAGGGTGGCCAATATATAACTGATTGATTTAAATTGCGCGCCATTTTTGATACACACATTTCAGTAGGTGGCGCCGTAGTAGTTGTTTAAAGCACATGTGTCAATTGATCATGGAGTGCTACACGATCCCACAACGCGTCCGTATTGTCAAAACGTTTTACTTAAGTAATGAGTCGATTGTTGCAACGATTCGGAAGCTATCTTAAGATTTCGGTCGAAATAATGTGCCCAGTGTCAACACCATTCGTCAGTTGATGAGGAAATTTGAACAAAAGGTGAAGTTGAAAACTTGCCAAGGTCGGGCCGTGTTCGCACTGTTCGTACTCCGGAAAATTTCGAGAGACTTCGTGAAAGTGTATGGGAGCGCCCCTGAGAGATCTACTAGACATTGTTCTCAAGAACTTGGTATTCGTCGCAAGTATTTTAAAAAAAGACTTGCATTTGCGGCCATACAAAATTCAGTTAACCCAAGAACTACAGCCTAGTGACCATGACAGTCGCCGACAATACACTCATGCAATATAGCAGCATAATTCCCAAAATAACGATTTTTACCGACAACTGATAAAATGAGCGATGTGAGCTCACTTCGATATCAACGGATTTGTTAGTAAGCAGAATTTTCGTATAAGGGGCATTAGAGAACCCTCGTGTCATCCATCAACGACCACTGCATCCTCGTCAAGTCACAGTTTGTTGTGGTGTTTGGTGTAGAGGTGTCATTGGACATTACTTCTTGTGTCAACTGAACACCAAGGTCACCGTATTGAACGGCTCCTGACTTTTTTCATGGGATTTTTTAAAAATAGGGTTTATGCCAACACACAAATACTGTAAAGCAGCTGGAGAACAATATTACGGAAACAATTGAAAATATTCCTCCCGAAACCTACCAAAAAGTGATGGAAAATATAATCAAGAAGGCTCAGGTTTGCGCGGCTATTAGAGGCAGACATTTATCTGATATTATTTTCATACATACTTTCTAAGTTTCAATAAAATATTAAAATGACGTATTTTATTTCATTTCACAAATATTCAAGATAAAAACAGTCAGTTATATATCGGCCACCGTGTATAAACAGCTTATGCCTATTAAAATATTGTATAAACCCGTCATTAGTCTAAGCTCAAAGGACACTCGCTACCCTAGGTCATTACGGATGTGTATAAAAATTACATCCGAGAGAGGCTGGTAATGGTGGTAATTCAGAACACCAATGTCTGACGAACATATTTTGTTAACAAGACCCTCAATTGATTATTCAAGAATTCCAAAATTGACGTAATGTTGACCCACATTTCAACCAAAAATTGTCTGGTAAGAATGGGATTATGCATTGTTGCCGCAGTTACCTCGGACCTGTCAGTTGTGAAGGAAGTATATACAGCGTGTTATTTATTCATCTGAAAAGGACGGTTTCTATATTGTTGGGAACACGTATTTGAAAGAAGTGTATGCTCCGCAACACGACTGCTGCAATTTATCAGAGTTTGTAAGACAGATTGGTGAGTATTGTTTGGCATAAGTTTGGAAGGGGGATTCCCTGAAAATCTTAACATGAATGCGGATCCGCACCACCCGAGTACCTCTCGGTGCCTACCTGAAACGGAAAAGTGTAAACAAAATTGTTTTTGGTTGAAACGTATGAGTCCTTAGCAAATAAGTTTAAGAGCCAGCTACATTAAACCTCAAGGTATCGGGAATATCGGCTGGGCATACTCTGTTGCAAAGTTTCTCAATTAATTATTGAAAAATTTTAAATGTCAGAAAAAATACCAAGATATGTTAGTAAAAATTGCATGGGATTGGGGATTGTAGCTCACGGTTTATAGCAATAACAATTAATTTTTTAAATGAAGATCAGACTTTCAAAAACAAAAATAAACATTTCGAGCGGGGAATTGCAAGTGCAATGAATTTTCCCATCCGGTATATTTATTTTTGTTTTGAGAGTAAAAGTTTAATTAAAAAAATAATCGTTAACATTCAGTATGACGTCCGCGCAACTGTTATAAACAGATTCTTTGCAACCATCCCGACAAGGATTTGGAAAAGCTAACATCCCATATAATTTTGATTATCATTACTTTACTAAATGCAAAATTTCCCATTTCAGTCTTCTGTTGGAACAAGGGAACCAGACTCGGAACACTAAGGTTATTGGGAACGCTGATTCCGAATATGGCAAACAAAAAATGATAAATGTGTTATAAATCCCTGTTTAGAGTGAAAAAATGAGGTTTCTTGGCCTTCCGTCCATCTCAGCAAAGAACTGACATCAGATCCGTGATCTACGTAGGTGCCGCATTTCCTGAGGTATGGAATTTTGTAAAACTATTTGTTTTTTATTAATATCTTAAAGATCCTTCTGCACATTTTGCTGAATTTTAGAAGTGAATTTACTGGTAAGTGAGTCCTAACTATTATAATCATTCCAGTGGTGTCTCGGAGAACAGTCTTACAAATAGTATTGACAAAAAAATTTACGCAAA
Source organism: Acanthoscelides obtectus (assembly GCA_963669975.1). Lineage (NCBI taxonomy): Eukaryota > Metazoa > Arthropoda > Insecta > Coleoptera > Chrysomelidae > Acanthoscelides > Acanthoscelides obtectus. The sequence goes on from CAVLJG010000005.1 coordinate 27,626,346, forward strand.
TGACATTTTTAAAATGTAAGGAAATATGAGAAAACATTTAAAAAAATGTTGGAAATGACCACCTACCGCTTCTACCGGGTCTTCTGCTCTCATATAAATAATTTTTGACATGTAATGAAGTTGTTTTTTATTTTTTCCTCCTCGAAAATGAAGTAAGATACGAAGTGATGTCAAGACACAAAAAGTTTCATCATTAGTAGCTTAACCCAAAAAAAAACATGTATTTTTTAATGGCAGTGGCTTATATCCCTTTGTTAATATTATTTATGGAACTGCCCCCCGAGACGCAACTGGAATTCATAATTTTCTTCTACGTAGTGCTAACTTAGCGTCTTCTTGCAATGAACTGCCAAAATTCATCAAAATGGGCACAAGGATCTTTGAGATAGAGAAAAAAAGTTTATAAAATTTTGTACACCCTGAAATCCAGACTTTTTGGGATACATGTTTATATGCACTCAAATTTGGTTCAGAATGCGCCGTTGTGATTACATTAACTTCATCCTATACGAGTACACTAGTTTGAACCACACCCCTTGAGATCCCGAAAACGGTAACATAGACGAAGTCGCTTAAATGGAGGAAAAGTTGCGTATTTATGGTCAATCGTTCCTACAATTGTAGGACGCCTTTATCGCCTCCTTGATTTCCATATTATCTTGCATTTCAGTAAGGAACATGTGTTTAGATTTCTTCGCTGCTGCCAATAATTGTGATGTTAGGTTATGTTGTTTTGACGTTTAGGAAATTTTAGACAGATGAAATCAAATGCCGAAGCATATTTTCTTGCAAATAGTGTTGATCAGTCAATAATAATTCCCTACATTGAACAAATTCGCCAAGCTGTGGTATCTTCAAATCAAGTATCTGGTATTAATGATCTAAAATGAACAATTTAATGGAAATGGATGTGTATTTATAGCTTAAAAGCTCACAACGAAGCTGTTCCTTGGTAGGTAACTTACAAAATTAATCATTCCATATTCATATTTACATACTTAAAAGCATTTTTTCAGATGTGGTTCATTCTCACAGACTTTACGAGATGTTGGATAAAAAACATTGTTTCCCAAGTTTTCACAAATCACTGTTGGACTTTAGATTGTGTAGAGTGTCAGGCTATAATTATGTATAATGTGTAAATGCTCAGAAATTGAATTTAAACGTGCCCTGCCCTATCTATATTTTTTATATTAGTATAAATCTTGACCTAAAAATTTGAGACTATAACTCTAAAAATTATTGTTATTTAAACAAACAATTGATGAGCGTGATTCTCTATCCGAAGTTGAACGCCAATCAAAGAGAGTTAATCCCGTTAGATATTCTGGATTTGACTCTGGACAGTCCACCTCTCCACCTGCCAACTACCCTCTCACCCAAGAGATGCCAACTCCAAGTGTTCGACATGAAGAACACTGAATCATATTAGAACAGTAAAAATTAGGTAAATAAAAATGGGCCTTGGACCTCAAGGAGGCACCAAGTGTGACTGCAATATCCTGCCCAAATTTCCATGCCACCTGCAACCCAGACGTCTTATGGCTCAATAAGCAAGAAGCATCGGACGTAGCCCATTACTGGGCAGACAAGCTTTAATTTCCGGACACGAAAGCTATGATATGCTTACCTATCATCACTCTGGCGGTCCGCCGCGATCCCCTCTCATCTGTCACATCATCGGCGTCCCCCGTACATTCTCCAGCAGTAATTCACCCCGCGGACCGCCTAAGCCCGCCCATCGCATGAAATCGGGCAGCTCTCGAACGGGCACGTCGCGCGCATGCGCCTTTACGCGTAGATTCCTGTCTTCGGTCAGCAGCACCACCTCGCGGTACAGTCGGCGAGGCTCACCTGGCGTTATTGAAGGTGGTTGGCAGCCAGATGTTGAGGCTGGAAGGGAAGGTCAAGCTAAATGCAACGGATGCAATGTTGTCAAAATTGTCACTTTAACGTCTTTGCCGGCGATAACGTTAATGCCTTAGAGCCCATTTCACCATCATTAATATTTGACCCGTCAGTTTGGACCAACGGGAAAATACTTGATGGAAATGCAATTGACGGAAGCTGTCAAAGCTATCTGAATATCAGTGATTTCTATTGAAATATGAATAAATCGTGAAAAAGCGTTGAGAAACTGAAAGAAGTGTATGAATGTGCTGAAACGCAAACACCTAACAAAAATTTGAGTGGAAGGTTTTGGAAGTGCAAGTTTGCAAATATAGGATAAACTATAAACACACGGTAGGTGATGTTGAGTTACTATAATCACATATGGATTACAATAATTGCAATAAACATGGATAAACCTTCAGCTAAACTAAAAAAAATTGGACTTAACTCAGACATCAAGCATTCTTTTTAGATTTTGGCTCAATTTTATATAATTTTATAATATTTAAAAACTGATAACAGTTCAATGACAAGCTATCACTCTCAGTTTATTCGCGTTGTCTAACCTGTCTTCTTTTGGTTCAACTACTCTTTGGTCAAGGCGCACTAAAATTGTAATCCCTAATCAGATTTCACGAAAACTACCAACTCTTACCAATATTACATCTACATTTATACCAAGGGAAATGGAAAGAAAAAAGAACAAATGACCCACCTTCCTCCGGGCCGATTCATGTCGATTTTCCCAAGCAGCAAACACGTGGTGAGGATCTTGTCATCGTTCCTGAAGTCGGCGCTCCACTGCGCGTCATCTTCGTGTAGAAGTGTGTAGAAGTTAGATCGACGGAAGTACGGCGCCCTTGGTGGTGATACACTTGACGGTGGAATGGCGAGTTTTGAGGAAATCCAAGGCTTCCTTGGCGAACTGGGCTACTTTAAGGACGTGCTGTGGGTCGGGGGATTGACGTTTGGTACCACCCGTCTCAGTAGGGGTGGCAGTGGTTGGACGGGTGCCGCGAGACAGACCTTCCAGTTCGTTTAGCACTGAAAATTAACGGTTGAATTATTTCAAAAATTATCCACACGAATATAAAAACCGAACACCCAGAAAACTTTGCATATTTAAAAAAGTGTCTATAATGCAGTTTAATACGGCACACTAAACAAGCTCTGCTTTTGTCCGTCCGACCAAAGACAGCTGTTTCGTGCTTTTTGGCTACTCCTCAGCAGGGTGTAGGCTTGGGTCTCTCGGACAACGAACAGCTACAGTGGGACTAAAGTTTGAAAAATTCATAGTAAAAAAATCCACCAAGCGTCTCTGCACTGTTCTGACAGAAAGAGTCTCGGCACCCTCTCCTACGATTATTTTGAAAATCTGTGTGGCTGTCATTCGAGGATCTTCATAGGACAAACGTTTAATGTAACGATCCAAAAACGGATTTTTTTTTCGGTCTTCCGTACTAGGACCGCGTTGCTGTTAGTCCGTATTCTTGTTATTCACTAATAATTTTCAAAATCGTCCCTTTATTCACTTTAATCTATGACAAATGTCAACATTTCTGACACCACTTCTAAATAATTCTATTACAAAAACTGTGGTATTTAAAAAACACGTGGTTGTATTTTCAGAGAATTTGAATATTAATAAAATAAACCTTGTATTAGTACAGGAGACGAAGGTAGACTTTAATATTTATATTATCTGTTCCTTCACAATTTTAATTTAGGTATATGAAATAGTTCATAAGATAAGCAATACATTCTATAGTATAGATCGTTGTGGACGTGGACTAGCGACAACCCAGAACACATTATTTTAAATAATGCTGGTTGGGATTATTACAGGGTGACTTTGAAGTTGAGTCATTAATTTTCAGATAATGATTGTAGAAGGAAGATAAACCAAAATATGTGTGTAAAAAAAAAAAAA